>JACWNB010000010.1:1200000-1800000 GCA_016165855.1 Pseudocercospora ulei
ATTAATGCTTTCTTCTTCTAGCGACGTAGATTGTAGTAGTACCCTTTCGTTTATACTAGGTAGGGGGCCTATCTGTCTAGCTAGTCTTTTCCTAGGATTCTTAATAGTACTCTGCTGTCTACACTATCGGCGTCGTTCGGCGCCGATTATATAGCCTGGACACCCTTGCTTAGTGGCAGCATAGGTCTCGTTGCTTAATAGTCTCTCTTCTGCTAAGCAGTAGTGTAGCATCTAGTAGCAATATAGCTAGGCTTTCCGTACGCGTAGCAGGTAGGGACAAATGTCGATTGCAGTAGATAGGATAGTAGCTAGGGGCCGCGTCGGAAAGATAGAGAGAGCCGGTTTGATAGCGTAAACAGCGGTCTCTAACTCGGCTCTAGGGCCGCTAGTCTTCCGTCTTCGTTTATGTTTCTAGCAGTAACTCTTACTTAGTCTACGAACGCTTAGAGGTGTCTGGTCCACATAGGGACTAGAGCGTTAGCTAGCTCGGGTCTTAACTTCTTTCTTAACAGGTGTAGTTGTTTGCTCCTAGGGACCTTAGCTCGAATCGCGTACTTCCGGAACTGTCTATAAAACTCTTCGAAGGGTAGCCGGTGCTAGCTGACTTTGTCGAGTTGTTCGCAAGCCGTCTACTCGCGGAAGTGGTCGGCGAAGCGCTGATCTAAAGCTTTACTAGCTTCGTCGGCAGTCGCTCCTTCTAGGTCCGCTACTAATATAGACGCTTTACCGTCTAATTGCGATTCTAGGTATGCCAACCTATCGCCTTCGCCATTAGTAGAATAATCGCAGGTTATCTTGTTTAGCATCTTCTTCTTAAAGACTTCCTATATCTATGGATTTCCGCTGCTAAAGACCCGTAGGTTAGGCAATAACGTTATTGAGACGCTACCTTAACTGTAGGCGGCAGATAAGGCGTAGTTAGTGTAGCCTTCTGCTAGCCGCAGCGGCGCCGCCGACGACGTTGGCACTGCTATATTAGCTAGCTAAGCTCTTAGCCTATTCAGTTAAGCCAGTCGTGCTATAGCCTAATTCTCGAGCACTTCGATAACAGTTTCTGCCGATGCTCTCTCGGTAGCTATCGCTTCTACTTCCTCTCTTAACTGTCTATTCTCTTCTAGCTTCTTATAGAATAGGGTCTCGACTAGGGCTATAGCGTCGTAGACCTTCTCGATTCTGTGTTCTATTAAATAGTTTTCGAGCTTGTCGGGGGTGTACTCGTATAGCTTCAGGTAGTTAGTCGTACGCTCTTTTACCTCTTAGGTTTCTTCCACAGTAAGGCCCTCGATAAGGGTCTCGGCGTTAATAATACTAATGCGCCTATCTTTAGCTCTGTTAATCTTTCTTCTTCTGCTGCGGCCGGTAACGCCGCTTTCTGCTCTTAAGAAGCTCTCTATAGCCTTCTTACAGCGCTAGTTGGTTTGGTTTAGTTTGTGGGATGCGCGTGCGTTATTCGGGCGTCCGGATGTAGTTCGACGGGCCCTTTCGCGCAGCGCAGTAGTAGTGTAGATTATAAGGTCGAGAGATAATAATCTGAGCGCGTAGATATTATTTAACACGGCTGTTTTAATAACTATCTCTCGAACTAAAGAGGGAAAGGAATCCATGCGGCAGTGGGTAAGGGCTTTAGGGGTAGTGTGCCAAGGCCCGGCTCGGTCAGGAAGGGCCGAGACGAAATTCCAAGGGTCTACCCCGTTACTTAGTTCTACCCCTTTCTGCTGCTGTAACACAGGGCGTCTAGGAAGGCTTTGGAGGCTGTAGACGGTGCTGCCGCTGCTAGCGCCTCCAGGGGCGTTGTAGTGTTAGCTAAGGTAGCTAGGTTAGTAGTAGTTATAGCATCTCGTAAGCCGGTCTAGAAAAGGCTGCTTCTAGAGCCTGTCTAGCAGCTCGCTCGAGGCCTGCTTACAGCTAGTAGATTTAAAGTAGCTGCTAACACGGCAGTCTACTAGGGCGCCTTAGGCCCGGCCTTCGACTTGCCTAGGTAGTGCTGTGCTAGTCTACCTGTAGTAGCTTACCCTAGGTAGGCTACCCTTCTAGAGACGTATAGCGCCCGCCTCGCTTGTAAGGTTAGGGCACTCAATCCGAGTCGCTAAGGCGATAAGCTTAGCCCTAGTAGCTAGGAACGTATAGCACTTCTCGATCGTAGTCTATGAACTTAGCTTTAGCTTCTATAATAGGGCCTATAGGCGCTACTCCTTAGGCAGTTCCTAGAGCTAGTCTTCTAGAGAGTCTAGGTAATTAACAAAGTTCTCTACTTACTCGTAGGGCTGCTGCTTCGCCTCTATCTAGGCTCCGACAAGGTCCGTCTAGTCCTAGTTCCGATCTCTATAAGAGTCGAGTAGGAAGTCCTCGAATTTTCTCTATATAGTAATTAGGGGTACGTCGGACCCCTTGCGCTTATACTAGCAGTCCTTTAAGATTCTGCCTAGGCAGCTCGACGCGAAGGTAATCTACCGCTTGTTAGTGTCCTAGCAGGTATTACTACTCTTAAAAAAGGACTCTACCTTAAGGAGCTAGCGCTTCGTCTACTGTCGATTCTCTTTTTCGAAGATGGGAGGTTTAATAATAAGGTTACTTAGGAGTCTCTACTTATCCTTATTGTCTCTTGTAGTGCCTTCGCGCCTTCGCTGAAAGTTACTAGCATACTCTAATACTGCTTCCTTATTGTCGACGAAAGGGCTTAAGGCAGGACTCCTGTATAGTATTTAAGTAGCGCTTGCGCTTCGCTAGCTAGAGTTACGACTACTCCCTGCCCGATAGGTATATCTTAGATCTTTCTAGGTCGTAGCGTGTCGCTATGTACTAGGATTTAGATTAGAGGAGTCTTCTCCTTTAAGAGGTAGTCGAGACAGTATTGTATAAGTTTTATATATCTCTCTGCCTTAAGCAGGCTAATCTCTGCTTCTAGGCACCTCTCCTTGTCTGCTGCAGCTCGCGTATATACTGCAGTGTCCTCGACCTCCGTAGAGAGGCGAACGTCTATTAAGTTCGCCTTGCGCGCGCCTCTTACAGTATGTCCGCTCTGCTGTAGGTTTGACATTAGTCCCTATAGGCTGCTACCCTTAGGTAGACTTGTTACAACTGTTACAGGATTGCCCTGTAGATTTGTATAGGGCACCTAATACTAATAACTGGTATCGTGTTTAAACTAACAAGTGTCCCTCTACTAGTCTTGCCTGTGCTCCTTTTATATATATATAAGGGCAGCTTAAGCCGTCCTTGGCAGCAGGCTACCCTTAGGTTTGCAATCGCGCCCTTAGAGCAACTCCGTGCCCCTACAAGGCCCCCTCGATAGTGATTCTATAACAGTATTACTATGATACCTATATTGTATATGTAGGCCTTATAGTAGGCATTATAGTACCTAGTCTAGTACTCCTAGGTAGTCTTCTAGCATTGCTTAAGGACCTCGCTTTAGGTCTGCAGCCGTCTCGCAGCATTAGTTGCTGCTAGTGCCCTTCCCCTAGCTAGCTCGTCCTAATCTAGGGCTAGTTTAGGAGCGATCTCTAGGTAGAAGCTATACAATATTATAAATAGGCTTATTTGGAGCTCTATATATACTGTATTGTTGTAGGCAAGTTCTACCAATAGCAGCTATTTTGCCTACTCGTACTGCTGCTCCCTATAGTAGCAGCGTAGATACTGCTTAAGGATCTAGTTAGCGCGCTCTGTTTGACCGTTAGTCTAGGAGTAGAAAGCAGCGCTTAGCTTGCGTTTTACCCTCGCCTCTAGGCAGAAGTCCACTTAGTACTAGCTAGTAAAAAAGGATCCCCAATCTGTTACAATACCTATAGGAACGCTAAATCTGCTAACTACTTTACTTAAGAGAAACTCTATACGCTCGACTGCTATATACGTTTTCGTTCTAGGGACCAAAGCAGCTATCTTTGTGTATCTATTAAGAATTACAAGGATTGCAGTATATATAACAGAACCTACGCTAGACGCCTATAGCGACCTAGGCAGCAGGAGGTCTATAATAAAGTCTATTATTAACTCCTACTATACTCTAGTCGGTATCGGCAGCGCGCTTAGCTGCCTATATAGGGCGTAGCGGCGTACCTTACTCTGCTAGCAGACCCTGTAAGTGCTAATGTACTCCCTAAGGTCTATAGCTATCCCGCCCTAGTAGTACTTGCATTAGATTAGCTCCAAGGTTTTGTTAACCCTAAAGTGTCCTCCTAACAGGTTGTTATAGTACATTCGTGTTAAGGGAGACACTGCTATATGTATGTATTGCTTGGAAAGCTAAAGTTGGGAGAAGGAGCTAAAGGAACTGAAGTCTAAAGTGTTAGTTACAGGAGTTGGAGTTAGAAGGATGTTCTAGGTCAAATAAATAAGACAAGCTATAAAAAAGAAAAACAGATAGATTAGAGGTCGGCGGCTGCTTCTTATGTCCCTCTGCCCTAGCTAATTGTTTGCCCTTTTGCTGCTAGCTTTCCTACAAAGTTTCTTAACAAACTTTCTTTCTTTTTCCTACTAATAAAGTTACTTCCTAAACCTTCTTTTCCCAAAGGTTCTAGAACTAAATAAGAGGGTTCTAAAAGGTGGATCGAGTTGTTTCCAACGCGCCTAGAAGCATCTTAGTTAGGCTAGTAAGTGTTAAGTTGTAGGCTATTAAAGGTAGTAGAGCTAGATAGGACCTGACAGCTGTTAGGAGATTTCTACTATCTGTTAGCTGTAGTTCTAGTGCCTTTTACAACCTAACTGTTTCGTCCTTATAGAACCAATTGTAGCACTTCTAACGCAGCAAGAATTGTCTTAGTTAGACCTTTAGTTGTTAAGATATAGCCTGTAAACTATAGTAGTTCTTAGTAGGTCCTTAGTGCTGTTGTTCTTCCTCTTCTACCTGTTGACTGTAACAGTAGCCCCCCTTAATAGGGCTGAGTTCCTACGAAGCCTTAGTAGCTCCAGATACTAAGGGTAAGCCTGCTTATTCCTAGGAGCAGGTCTAATGTTACAGTTAATATTCCATTCGTATATAGCATCCAGTTCCTCTTAGCTGTACCTGTTTTCTAGGCGATGTTCCTAAGAGTTAGAGAGGTCCTATTTGTAGAAGGCTTTAATTTTGTCCTTATTAAAGATAATGTTTCTAAGGGGTTCCTAAGTAGTGTCCCAGTCTCTATAACTTTGCTATTAGACCTTGTACTTCGTTTGTCTATTAACAACTCAACAATCTATAATGTTGTATATATAGTATTCTTCTTCCTTATATTCCTTACTATGTACTATAGAGAGAATGCGGGTTCGTCCCTAATCTTGTACTTAAATTAGGAAGGGATCTCATTCCTTAGGTTATAGCCTAATAGGATAAAAGGCGTTGTAGATTCACTATTCTTTAGGCAGTTAGAGGCAGTATGCGTACGAGCTAATCTTCTCTATAATAGGGAAGGGGCCTAACTTTTCCTAATCGAGTTTGCAAGAAGGTCTTCCTATAATAATATTCTCAGAGTTAAGGTACACTCTGTCTCCTACTTAATAGTTAGGAGCTAGCTGTCTTTTTCGATTAGCTTGCTCTTTGTAGACAGTCTAAGGATAAGTTATTTCTTCTTAGACTTCTTAGTAGATCTAGGAAAGTTATGTTGCCTAATCGTCTATATTAACTTCGTCTAGGTTGTTAGGTCGAGGGAGTAGGTCTTAAGGTTCTATTACTGTTCTAGGATAGTAACCTCTAGTAGTATAGAAGGGGGAGTGTCCAGTTGTCTCTAATTCTTAGTTGCGAGCTAAGAATTCTACTAAAGGAATGTGTTTTAGCTAATCCTTCTAGTAGTAATTAATAAAGCAGCGTAGCGTCTGTTCGTGTTAGGGGGCGCCGTCCAGCCAGGTCCTGGACCTGAGCCAGCCGTCGCCCTAAGGATTGCAACTTAGCGGCGCCAGCACGACCCCACCCTCTGTACGGAGTTACCAATACGACTCCACTCCTGTACAGAGGGAGAACCCTATAGCCCTATATAAAGGAGAATTGCCGCCCCTCTAAACAGAGGGAAAACTCTGCATTACTGTATAAAGGGAAACTCCCGACCCTCTGTACAGAGTGTAAGCCTTGCATCCCTATACAGAGGGAAATTGCTAGCTTAGCTTCGTAGATACAAAGTGTACAGCAGCATACGACGAAGGAACTGCCTATTAGTTCCTTTATATAGATACCTAGCCTTAAGTTTCTGAACTAAGATTCTTAAGCCCTTACATTAGGAACTAATCTTACTGTCGGTAACTGCAGTAATATAACGAAGATAGACAGCGACATCCCTATAGAACCTACGGCTATACAGGGGCAGATGCACTGCGCGTACGAGGAGCTGCTAGCACATAAGAGGCAGCTCGAACAGCAAGTAAGCTACTAGGCTACGATAATTTCCTAACAGGAACAGGAGCTACAACAGCTTAGGGCGTCCGATTGCGATCCGACCCCTACGATAACGACGAACACGATAGCCTACACCCTAGCCCCTAAGAGCAAACTCTCCGACGTCACTACCTACGATAGTAATGCTCTGGCCGAGTACCCCTCCTAGGCTGCCTAGATGCGCTCTAAGCTTCTAGTTGACTTAGGAGCATACCCGACTAAGCTAGACAATGTAGTGTACCTCTTTAAGAGGTTAAAGGGCAGGGCGGCAGCACAGATTCTACCGTACTACGAGACAGCTATTACCAACCCGGCAATAGCAACTACGACGATATTCTAGGCAGCTCTTAACAGGAGCTACAAGGACCTAGACCGCGAAAGCTAAGCACTCCTACAGGTTAACACTATAAAACAAGGATGCAAGACCGTACGAGAGTTCCTTACAGAATACGACCAGACCCTGGCAGAGGCAGGAGGACTCTAATAGGAGGATATAGTAAAAATCACTACCTTAGAGGTTGGCTTCTCTAAGGAGATTATAACAGAACTAGTAGGCGTAATGCGACCAGCTACGTACAAGGAGTTCTATAACCTCCTTAGGATAGTCGACGACTAACAGCGCAGGCTCGGACGGATAAGCTGCGCCTACAAGATGCGACAGCCCCTCTATTAGCAACAGGACGCTATAGACTAGGAACCAACGACGACGACAACGAGAGTGGCAGCAGCCGTTACTGTACGGCTAAGGGCTGGTACCAAAAGGGTACAGTAGGTAGATATAGCTACCCTCGACAAGAGATAAGCAGAAGGGAGCTGCTACAGGTGTAGCAAGATAGGCTACACTGTACAGAATTGCGGGCTTTTGCTAGCAGAGAGACCTAGGGGACGGCTGACCACTGTAAGGGTAGGAACTGCAGCGCTCTAACAAGAGAACCAAGAGTTCTCCTTAAACGATAACGAGTCGGGAAAAGAATAGCCTCTAGGCAAAGGCTTAGCTAGAGGCATATACGAGATAGATAGCCAAATTAAAGCACTACTTAGCTATCTTTTAAGAGCAACTATATAACGACTACGCCGTTTATCGTACGGCCTATACTAAACGGAACTGCTACGGCGCAGACGCTAATTAACATAGGATGTTTAGTGTACGGAGTAATAAGCGAAGACTTCGTATAGAGACACTACATCGAGACAACCCCTACTGTGCCGGTACGCATACTAGGCAATACCAGGCAGGGACTGGACATTACCTATATAGTAAGAGTAACGATAGAGCTGCAAGGACACTACGAGCAGGATTTATACTTCTAGGTCGTACAGGACAAGTTGGGATATAACCCGATACTAGAGAAGCTATAGATAGAGCGCTAGCAGGGCAAGCTAGACGTTAGACGAGGACGCCTATACCTAGCAGCAACGAAGCAGAGGCTCCGAGACTAAGGGAGAGGTCCGCAAGGCGGCAATGTTAAGGCCGAGGTCAATACTGTAGCTACAGACATCGAGAAGGCATTAGCGCCTAAGAAGGCGACGGACCCCTATACGAAGCTCTTGTCGGAATACGTAGGATACCTAGACCTCTTCGAGCCAAAATCGGCCTCGAAACTGCCCCTATACCGAGGAGGACGTATTAACTACGACATCCAGGTAGAGCCCCGTCCGGATAGGAGTCTGCCTAAAGTACTGTACGGCCCGCTGTATAGCATGTCCTCTAGAGAACTCCTAGTACTGCGCAAGACACTAGACGACCTGCTTGCTAAGGGTTTTATTTACGCAAGTATATTATCTGCAGGAGCCCTAGTGCTGTTTGTCTATAAAGAAGGCAAGGCTAGCTTGCGCTTTTGCGTAGACTATAGAGGCATTAACGCGATTACTAAGAAGGACCGGTACCCCCTGCCCCTTATTAAGGTAACCCTTAGACGGATTAGCAAGGCAAAGTAGTTTACTAAGCTCGACGTAGTCTCAGCCTTCTACAAGATATAGGTTAAGGAAGGCTGTAAATAGATAACTGCTTTCCGTACGAGATATAGTCTTTTCGAGTAGCTTGTTACCCCCTTTAGCCTAGCCAACGCACTGGCAACCTTCTAAAGGTACATTAACAGGTCCCTACAAGGGCTACTGGACGACATCTGCTCTACGTACCTTAACGATATACTGGTATTTACGGACGGCACCTACGCAGACTACGTACGGAATATTAAGAAGGTTTTAGATCGACTGCAACAGGCTGGATTGTAACTTAATATCGACAAATGCGAATTCGGTATACAGTGTACGAAATACTTAGGTTTTATTGTTAAGGCAGGGAAAGGCATTAGTATAGACGGGAAGAAGATGAACGCTATTAAGCAATAGAAGCCTCCTACAAATATTAAGGGCGTATAGGAATTCCTTAGATTTGCTAACTTCTACTGCTAGTTTATACGAAACTACTCAGAGATTGAACGCCCCCTAGTTAAGCTAATATATAAGGACAGGCAGTTTAAGTAGACGGACGAATATAATAGAAGCTTTAACAAGCTAAATAAGCTCTTTACTACAGGACTAACGCTTGCTGCCTTCAACCCGAAACGTACGACAATACTGGAAACCGACTCCTTAGGGTACTGTATAGGGGGCATCCTGTTACAGGTAGGCTCGGACGGGCTCCTACACCTATACGCATATTTTTCTAAGAAGAACTCCCTAGCCGAATGCAACTACCCTATCTACAACAAGGAATTGCTAGCGGTTATACAGTATTGCGAGGCCTAGGATAGGGAACTCTGCTTAGTTCCTAAGTTCCTCGCCCTAACCTACTACAAGAGCCTCGAGTACTTTATGCAACCCCGGAAGCTGTCTAAGAGGTACGTACGATAGGCGATATACCTAAGCCGCTTTAACATAAGACTCTAGTACTGTAAAGGCAAGGACAACAGTAGGGCCGATACGTTATCTAGACAGGATTAGGACATACTAACGACGTACGATAACGACCGGCTAAAATTACGGACATTTCAGATATTTAAGGAGGAACCAGGCGAGGAGACTATCCGCCTAGTAGCGATATATATATAGGAACCCTAGCTATAGGCGTAGGAAGAGGCAGTAGAAAAGGACGACATTTACTAAGGGACCTATACGGCAATCTAAGGTAGACAGCGGAAGCTCCTAGCAGAGCTCTACCTTAAGGTATTAGCAGCAGAGTGCACAGTAGACAAGAAGAATAACCTAAAGTTCAGGAATCGGATTTGGGCCCTAGCAGACGAGAAGCTCTATATAAGCCTAATACAACGGGCGTATAACTCTATAGCAACTAGGCATCTAGGGCGCGAGGAGACGTACAGCATCGTCGCTAGGGACTACTACTAGCCGGCGATAGCAAAGGACATCTGTAGGTTTATACAGAACTGCGATATCTGCAGACAGACGAAGCCCTAGCGTAAACTAAAAGACAGGCTGCTGAAACCCCTACTAATACCGGACCGGCTCTAGCAAGACCTAACAGTAGACTTTATTACAGACCTCCCTAAGAGCGACGGACGACAGAACATTATAGTAATTACGGACAAGCTAACGAAGGAGGTAATACTAGAGGGAATAGGCTCTACTACAGCTAAGGACACTGCTTAGGTATTTATACAGACGACGTTCAGCAAGCACGGATTCCCTAGGTCAATCGTATCGGACTAGGGTACACAGTTTACGAGATAGCTCTAGGCAAGGGTCTGCTAGTTGCTAAACGTAGAACGTCGCCCATTAACTATATAGCACCTATAGACGGACAGTGCGACGGATAGGGTTAACTCGATCTTAGAAGCGTACCTCCGAGCGTATATTAACTATAACTAGACGAATTGGAACCGCCTCCTCCCTATTGCGGAGCTGGCTATTAACAGCCGTACGGCTAACGCCACAGGGTTGTCCCCCTTCCTTATGTCCTACAGATACGACTATTCCCTGCTCCTACCGACCCTAAGCAGCGCTACCCTACGCCCTATACGATCCCCAATTCAGTAGGGAGAAGCTATCGTACGGACGATTACGAACGCGCATTAATAGGCGAAAGCGAGTCTAGCTATAGCTTAACAGAATGCGGAAGAGCAGGCCAACAAGGGACGGCAGGCTGCACTAAGGTATAAGGTAGGAGATAAGGTCTAGCTAAACCAGCGCAACATCTATATAGACTAACTAAGCAAGAAACTAGATTAGAAGAACTGGAAGTTTACAGTGGTCCGACTAGTAGGGACACCCGCTATACGACTTAACACTCCCCTAGGGATCTATCCAGTCTTCTATATAGACCTTATACGGCTAGCGCATAGAGACCCTTTACTACACTAGACAACGGACGACGCGCGTCCCCTAGCGATCGTAACTCAAGACTAGGAAGAGTATAAGGTAGAAGAAATTCTTAAGAGCCGGAGGAAGAAGAAGAAGATAGAATACCTAGTAAAATAGACAGGTTAGGCAGAGCCTATATAGGAACTGTACGAGGCTCTCTAAAAGACATAGGCATTGGACAAGTAGGAGGAGAGACACCCTAGTAAATAGTTGCAGTAACACTGCACTATACAGGGTAGGACAGGCAGCAGCTGCAAGACAGGGCAGCTACAAGTAATATAGGACAACTGCGGCCTGGACCGGGTAGCTACAAGAGACGTTAGGCAGATATAGGAAAGACTAAGAAGCTATAGGGAAGGGGCAGGAATAGAGGGGAACTAGAGACACCTACCCCTAGGGACATAAGAGAAGAGATAACACTATAGAACCTGCAAGAGGAACGACATAGATGCAGGAAGTAGAGAAGGGTAGGGGAATAACATAGAGCGGTATAGGGTAGAGCGAGACTGTACGAGAATAGCAGTCTGCCTAAGACTATACAGACGGCCACTAGGTAGACACCCCCTACCTTACCCTACGATTAACGACAGACCGGAGCACCGAACAAAAAGGCACGAGATTGCGGATCTTATACCCAGACCGGACGACGAGGTTCCCGTCCGGGTAATAGAGTTAGAGCGGATAGAGAGGCTGCGACTGCGGAAAACGATAAACTAGACAGGACCGAGCGCCTCCTACACCTTAATAACTACTCGCAGCCGCTCCTCCGCCTTAGCTTCGGCATCTATAAATTAGCAATCGGGATCGGCTAGGATTGGATAGAAGCGATCCAGCACCGCCTGCCTCTCCTGCTAGAGGTTCCTGCTCTGCCCTAGAATTAGGACCTAGATAGACAGATTAAGATTGCAGCAGCGGAGAAGGGGGAGGGGAGGGAGAGACCTCGGACAAAGGGTAACTGCGCAACTGTAGGTTATAGGGGGTAATAGCAAACAAGCAATGTTAGGGGGCGCCGCCCAGCCCAGGTCCTAGACCTAAGCTAGCCGTCGCCCTAAGGACTGCGACTTAGCGGCGCCAGCACGACCCTACCCTCTGTATAGAGTTACCGACACGACCCTACTCCTATATAGAGGGAGAATCCTATAGCCCTATACAGAGGGGAATTGCTGCCCCTCTAAACAGAGGGAGAACTCTGCATTACTATATAGAGGGAAACTCCCAATCCTCTATACAGAGTGTAAACCTTGCATCCCTATACAGGGGGAAATTGCTAGCTTGGCTTCGTAGGTACAAATTGTACAGTAGCAGACGACGAAGGAACTGCCTATTAGTTCCTTTATATAGATACCTAGCCTTAAGTTTCTAAACTAAGATTCTTAAGCCCTGATATTAGGAACTAATCTTACTATCGGTAACTGCAGTAATACAACGAAGATAGACGGCGACATCCCTATAGATCCTGCAGCTATACAGGATTAGATGCACTGCGCGTACGAGGAGCTGCTAGCATACAAGAGGCAGCTCGAGCAGCAAGTAAGCTACTAGGCTGCGATAATTTCCTAATAGGAACAGGAGCTACAGCAGCTTAGGGCGTCCGATTGCAATCCGACCCCTACAACGACGACGACGAACACGACGGCCTACACCCTAGCCCCTAAGAGCAAACTCCCTAACGTTACTACCTACGATAGTAAGGCTCCGGCCGAGTACCCCTCCTAGGCTGCCTAGATACGCTCTAAGCTTCTAGTAGACTTAGGAGCATACCCGACCGAGCTAGACAAGGTAGTGTACCTCTTTAGGAGGTTAAAGGGCAGGGCAGCAGCACAGATTCTGCTATACTACGAGACGGCCATTGCCAACCCGGCAATAGCAACGACAACAATATTCTAGGCAGCTCTTAACAGGAGCTACAAGGACCTAGACTGTAAGAGCTAAGCTCTCCTACAGGTTAATACGATAAAGCAAGGGCGCAAGACTGTACGAGAGTTCCTTATAGAATACGACTAGACCCTAGCAGAGGCAGGAGGATTCTAATTGCAGGACAGGGTAAAAATTACTACCTTAGAGGTAGGCTTCTCTAAGGAGATTATAACAGGACTAGTAGGCGTAATGCGACTAGCTACGTACAAGGAATTCTATAATCTCCTTAGGATAGTCGACGACTAGCAGCGTAGGCTCGGACGGATAAGCTGCGCTTATAAGATGCGACAACCCCTCTAGCGGCAGACGGACGCTATAGACTAGGAACCAACGACGACAAGAGTAGCGGTAGCCGTTACTGTACGGCCAAGGGCCGCTGCTAAAAGGGCACAGTAGGTAGATATAGCTACCCTTAATAAGAGAAGAGCAGAAGGGAGCTGCTATAGGTATAGCAAGATAGGCTATACTATACGGAATTATAGGCTTTTGCTAGCAGAGAGACCTAGGGGACAGCCGACTACTGCAAGGGTGGCAACTGCGGTGCTCTAACAAGAGAATTAAGAGTCCCCCTCGGATAACGACGAGTTGGGAAAAGAGTAGCCTCTAAGCGAAGTCTCTGCTAGAGGCGTATACGAGAGAGGTTGCTAAATCAAAGCACTACTTAGCTATCTTTTAAGAGCAACTACATAACGACTACGCTGTTTATTGTACGACCTACGCTAAACGGGACTGCTACAGCGCGGACATTAATTAATACAGGATGTTTAGTGTACGGAGTAATCAGCGAAGACTTCGTACAGAAACACTACATTAAGACGACCCCTACAGTACCTATACGCATGCTAGACATTACTAGGCGAGGACTGGACATTACCTATATTGTGAAAGTAACGATAGAGCTGTAGGGACACTACGAGCAGGACTTATACCTCTATATTATATAGGACAAGTTAGGGTATAACCTAATATTAGGGAAGCTATAGATAGAGCGCTAGTAGGGCAAGCTAGACGTTGGACGAGGACGGCTGTACCTAGCGGCGACGAAGCAGAGGCTCCGAGACCAAGGGAGGTTTCCGCAGAGCAGCAACGCTAAGGCCGAAATCAACACTGCGACTGCGGACATTAAGAAGGCATTGGCGCCTAGGAAAACGACGGACCCCTATACGAAGCTCCTAGCGGAATACGCAGAATACCTAGACCTCTTCGAGCCGGAGTCGGCCTCGAAACTGCTAGTACACTAAGGAGAAGGAATTAACTACAACATCTAGCTAGAGCCCCGTCCGGATAGGAGATTGCCTAAAGTACCGTACGGCCTACTATACAGCATGTCCTTTAGAGAACTCCTAGTACTGCGCAAGACACTAGACGATCTACTTGCCAAAAGTTTTATTCGTACAAGTACCTTGTCCGCAGGAGCCCTAGGGCTGTTTGTCTATAAGGAGGGCAAGGCCGGCTTGCGTTTCTGCGTAGACTATAGAGGTATTAACGCAGTTACTAAGAGGGACCAGTACCCCCTACCCCTTATTAAGGAGACTCTCGGACGGATTAGCAAGGCAAAGTAGTTTACTAAGCTTAATATAGTTTCGGCCTGCTACAAGATACAGATCTAAGAAGGCTGTAAATAGATAACTGCCTTCTATACGAGATATAGTCTTTTCGAGAAGCTTATTACCCCCTTTAGCCTTACTAACGCACTAGCAACCTTCTAGAGGTACATTAACAGGTCCCTACAAGGTTTACTAGACGACATCTGCTCGGCGTACCTCGACGACATACTGGTATTTACGGACAGCACCTATGTAGATAACGTACAAGACGTTAAGAAGGTATTAGATTGACTGCGACGGGCTGGCTTATACCTCTACATTAATAAATATAAATTTGGTATATAACGTACGAAATACCTAGGGTTTATTATCGAGGCAGGGAAAGGCATTAGTATAGACAGGAAGGAAATTAATGCTATTAAGCAATAGAAGCCGCCTACAAGTGTTAAGGGCATACAGGAATTCCTTAGGTTTGCCAACTTCTACCGCTAGTTTATACAGAACTACTCGGAGATCGTACATCCCCTAGTCGAGCTAACATATAAGGATAAGAAGTTTAAGTAAACGGATAAGTGTAATAGGAGCTTTAACAGGCTAAAGGAGCTCTTTACTATAGGACTAACGCTTGCTGCCTTCGATCTAGAACGTACGACGATACTGGAAACTAACTCCTTAGGCTACTATATAGGGGTTATCCTATTATAGGTAGGCTCGGACGGACTTCTGCACCTATTTGCATACTTCTCTAAGAAGAACTCCCTAGCTAAGTGCAAATACCCTATCTACGACAAGGAATTGCTAGCAGTCGTACAGTATTACGAAGCATAGGATAGAGAACTCCGCTCGGTTCCCGAGTTCCTTGCCCTAACTAACTACAAGAACCTCGAGTACTTTACGCAACCCTAGAAGCTGTCTAAGAGAGACGTACGATAGGCGATGTACCTAAACCGCTTTAATATAAGACTCCAGTATCGTAAGGGAAAGGACAACAGCAGGACTAATGCGCTATCTAGACGGGATTAGGACATACTAACGACGTACGAGGACGACCGGTTAAAATTACGAACATTCCAGATGTTTAAGGAGGAACTAGGCGAAGGGACTATCCGCCTAGCAGCAATATATATATAGGAACCCTAACTGCAGGTATAGGAAGAGGCAGTAGAAAAGGACGACGTATACTAAGGGGCCTATACAGCGATCTAAGGAGGACAGCGGAAGCTCCTCGCAGACCTTTAACTTAAGGTGTCGGCAGCAGAGTGCATAGTAGACGAGGAGAACAACCTAAAGTTCAGGAATCGGATTTAGGTCCTAGCAGACGAGAAGCTCTGTACGAGCTTAATATAATAGGCGCATAATTCTATAGTAACCAGGCACCTAGGGTGCGACTAGATGTACAGCATCGTCGCTAGGGACTACTACTGGCCAGCGATAGCAAAGGACATCCGTAGGTTTATACAGAACTGCGATATACACAGAAGGACAAAGCCCTAGCGTAAACTAAAGCACAGGCTGCTAAAACCCCTACTAATACCGGACCGGCCCTAGCAAGACCTAACAGTAGACTTTATTATAGACCTCCCTAAAAGCGACGGACGGCAGAACATTCTATTAGTTACGGACAAGCTAAAAAAGGGGGTAATATTAGAAGGAATAGAGTCTATTACAGCTAAAGACACTGCTTAGGCATTTACACAGACGACGTTTAGCAAGCACAGATTCCCTAGGTTAATTGTATCGGACTAGGGTACACAGTTTACAAGCTAGCTCTAGGCTAGGGTATGTCAGTTGCCAAACGTAGAACGTCGCCTGTTAACTATATAGCACCTGTAGACAGACGGTGCGACGGAGAGGGTTAATTCGACGTTGGAAGCGTACCTCCAAGCGTACGTCGACTATAATTAGACAAACTGGAACCGCCTTCTCCCTATAGCGGAGCTAGCTATTAACAGCCGTACGGCTAACGCTACAGGATTGTCCCTCTTCTTTATAGCCTACAGATACGACTACTGCCTGCTCTTACCGACCCTAAGTAGTAACAACCTACGCCCTGTACGATCCCCGATCTAGCAGAGAGAGGCTATCGTACAGACGATTACGAACGCCTATTAATAGGCAAAAGCGAGTCTAGCTATAGCCTAACAGAATGCAGAAGAGCAGGCTAACAAGGGACGGCAGGCTGCACTAAGGTATAAGGCAGGAGATAAGGTCTGGCTAAACCAGCGCAACATCCGTACAGACCGGCTAAGCAAGAAACTAGATTAGAAGAACCGGAAGTTTACGGTAGTCCGACCAGTAGGGACATATACTATACGACTTAACACTCCCCTAGGGATCTACCTAGTCTTCTATATAGACCTCGTACAGCCAGCATATACAGACCTTCTACTGTATTAGACGACGGACGACGCGCGCCCTCTAGCGATTACTACTAAACGCTAGGAAGAGTACGAGGTAGAGCAAATCCTTAAGAGCCGAAGAAAGCAGAAGAGGGCAGAGTACTTAGTTAAATAGAGAGGGTAGCTAGAGCCTAAATAGGAACTGTACGAGGCCCTGCAGGACACAACCGCGCTAGATAGGTAGGAGGAAAACTATCCCCCTGCCTGGTTATAGTAACACTGCGCTGTACAGCGAGAAGGGACATAATCTACCCTAGATACAGGGCAGCTGCTAGCAACTCGGGTTGCCAAAAGATCGGGAATTAAGACGTAGGACCCTACTGGATCCTACCGACACTACACTATACTATACTATACAGAAGGGGGCAGGAGGAAGAGAACAGCTAGGAGACAGGTAGGAATAAGAGTAGAAGTAGGAGGGGAACGATAGCAACACTGTCCGAAAGCTTTTATATACTACCTTAGGGTAGCTTACTGTCTACTACCCCCTAGGACTAGGGCAACCGACTCCCTATCTAAAATCTTAATTACCTCCCGGCCAGCAGGGGCCCTACCTAGGCCAACACCTTAGAGCAAGGACGGGGCTATACTAGAAGGAGTAGAAGGGCAGCTTAGCAGCATCCTGCTGCTTACTAATGTAGCACCTAAGACGTTAGCTAGGACTGTATAAAGGAGGAAGACTGTACGAACTAGAAGCAGAGTTGCTAGCTAAGCTAGGCATCCTACAGTTAGAGGTAGAGGTAGGGAAGGACAGGCCGGCAACTAGAAGAGAGCTACGACGACACTAGGCGGACGGAGGGATAGCGTTAGTAGTAGTAGTAGTAGTAGTAGTAGTAGTAGTAGTAGTAGTAGTAGTTGTAGTAATAGTAGTAGTAGTAGACGGCTAGACAGACGGGTAGCAGATAGGGGAATAGAAGAGAAAGAGAAGAAGAGAGAGAGGGGGGGGGAAGGCTTAATATATAGGGTAGTAGCTGCCTGCTATATAAGGCAATAGCAACTAGGGCAGCTGCTACAACTATATAAGAGAGGGCAAACGAGGCAACTACGACCTAGTGCCTAGACGAGCGACGGCCCTATAGACGATCGGACAGAGGTAGGAACATCTAGCTAGGAGCTGAACTCCGGACGACGACTAGGGCATAGGGACAGAGCCAGACGGCCTGCCGCTACAAGACTGTACGACTAAGACAAGGAGTATATAGCTAGGGCTATAGGGTAGGAGGTAAATAGTTAGACAGGACTAAACACCTCCTGTACCTTCGTAACTGCTTGCAGGTCCTCCTCCGCCTTAGCTTCGGCATCCTTAAAGTAGCAAACGGAATCGGTTAAGATTAGGTAGAAGCGATCTAGTACTACCTGCCTTTCCTGCTTATAGTTCCTCCTCTGCCTTAGTTACAGGATCTAGATAGACAGGGCTAAGGTTACAATAGTATAAAGGGAGGGCATCTAGCAGGCATTGCCGACTAGCAAGTGCCTAGACGAAGACGGGAGAGCGCTACCTGCTAGAGGAACCCCAAAAGCTAAGGGTATACGACAGGCCGTCGTACGAAAGAAGCACTATAAGAAGGGAGGGGGGTATTGTTAGGGGGCGCTGCCCAGCCTAGGTCCTAGACCTAAGCCAGCCGTTGCCCTAAGGACTGCGACTTAGCAGTGCTAGCACAACCCTACCCTCTGTACAGAGTTATCTATACAACCCTACTCCTGTATAGAGGGAGAATCCTATAGCCCTATATAGAGGGGAATTGCTACCTCTCTAAACAGAGGGAAAACTCTGCATTACTATACAGAGGGAAACTCCTTATCCTCTATACAGAGTATAAACCTTGCATCTCTGCATAGGGGGAAATCGCTAGCTTAGCTTTATAGGTACAAATTGTATAGTAGCAGACAACGAAGAAACTGCCTATTAGTTCCTTTATATAGATACCTAACCTTAAGTTTCTAAACTAAGATTCTTAAGCCCTTACAAGCAACTGCTACCCAAGACGTAGAGGGAGGGCACCTAGCAGGCATTGCCGCCTAGCAAGGGCCCGGACAGTAGTCGACTATACGGACAACCGGACGGAGACAGGAAATAGCGACCTACAGGAGAACGCTAGGAGCTAAGGCCGTACGACATACTATCGTACGAAAGAAGTGCTATAGGAAGGGAGGGGGGTATTGTTAGGGGGCGCCGTCTAGCCAGGTCCTAGACCTAAGCTAGCCGTCGCCCTAAGGATTGCAACTTAGCGGCGTTAGCACGACCCTACCCTCTATATAGAGTTACCAACACGACCCTACTCCTATACAGAGGGATAACCCTATAGCCCTATAAAAAGGGGAATTGCTACCCCTCTAAACAGAGGGAAAACTCTGTATTACTATACAGAGGGAAACTCCCGACCCTCTATACAGAGTGTAAGCCTTGCATCCCTATATAGAGGGAAATTGCTAGCTTGGCTTCATAGGTACAAATTGTACAGCAGCGTACGACGAAGGAACTGTCTATTAGTTTCTTTATATAGATACCCAGCCTTAAGTTTCTAAACTAAGATTCTTAAGCCCTTATAGTTCGAACATAGCATTTGCAATCTCTGTCTATCTATCTGTTTCTAGGTAGTAGGAAGTTAAGATATAGTAGTTAATGTTTAGAAGCTTATATATATTACGGCAGCAGAAAGGGGTAGGACTAAGTAATAGGGTGGACCCTTAGAATTTCGGCTCGGCCCTTCCAGACCGAGCCGGGCCTTGGTACACCACCCCTAAAGCCCTTACCTACTGCCGTATAGATTTCTTTCCTTCCTTAGTTCGAGATATAGTTATCAAAACAGCTGTATCAAATTATATCTGCGTGCTCGGATTATTATATCTCGAACTCACTACCTACACTAACCCCGCACTGCGCGAAAGGGTCCGTTAAACTATCCGGCTACCCGAATAACGCACGCGCACACTACAAACCAAAACACTAGCACTGTAAGAAGACTATAGAGGGCTTCTTAACAGTAGAGGGCAGCGTTATAGGCCGCAGCGGAAATAGAAAGACTAACAGAGCGAGGGATAGGCATACTAGCATCCTCGACGATAGAACGGCTACTAAGGGCCTTATAGAAGAAGAGACAGATAAAGCGAGGAGGGGCATAGCCGGCTACAAGGAGCTGTATGCCCGCACGCCGGATAAAATCGAAGGATATCTAGCAGAACATAGAGCTAGGAAGATGTTCGACATTATTACCTTTATCGAAAAGAAGTTTTACAAAAACATAGAAGAAAACAGGCAGCTAAGAGAGGAGATAGAATCGGTAATAGCTAAGAAGGAATCGGCAGAAACTATTATTAATATACTAGAAAACCAAGCAGCAAACCGGCTAGTACAACTGAAGACGCTAAAGGCTTAATTAGCCGATATAGAAGCAGCAATGTCGTCGGCGCCGCCGCTATATTAAGAAGAACAAGCAGAGACCGCCTTACCGGCAGCCTACAGTTAAGGTAGCACCTCGATAACGTTACTACCTAACCTACCGGCGTTTAGGAGCGGAGACCCTAAAGACTAGGAGGCATTTAAGAAAAAGATAAAGATTAAGATAAACCGCGATTATGCCAGAAACAGTAAAGAAGACAGATTGGCCTACCTGGAATCGCGATTAGAAGGTAAAGCTTTTTCGTTAGTAGCGGACCTAGAAGAGGTAACCGCCGAAGAAGCAATTAAAGTGCTGGATTAACGCTTCGGAGACCCCTTCTGGAAGAAGACGGCCTATAAGCAACTAGACAAGATCAACCAGAACCGGCTAACGTTTAAGGAATTCTACGGACTGTTTAGAAAATATACTATTAGAGCCAAAGTGTTAGAAGATAAGCAGTTACACTTACTAAGGCAGAAGCTGAACCCCGAACTAGCCGCAGCTATAGCTTCGGTAGAAGACGAAGACCTCGAGAGCTTCGTGCACTAAGCGAGAGTTACTACTAGAAATCTGAGCGCCTACGCGAAATTGGCATCGCGCCAACCGATTTAGAAGCAGTCAGCGCCGACAATACGACCCCCTGCTCCTTTCCGACGAGGCCCCCAGCAGCTATCCTATTCGCTACACTCGTTTTTCGTCCCTACCTGCTACGCGTACGGAAAGCCTAGCTATATCGCTACCAGATGCCAAGCGACGGCTTAACAGAAGCAGGAGTACTACGCTGCTAAGCCACCGCCACTAAGGAAGACTATCCAAGCTATAGAGCCAGCACCGAACGACACCGACAGTGTAGACAGTAGAGTGCTATTAAGAATCTTAGGAAAAGACCAGCTGGACGGATAGGCCCCCTATCTAGCAACGACAATAGGGCACCGACGCGATTCTTATTACTAGAAGAAGAGAGCATCAACAGTTGTAACAACCCGCTCTCGGCAGCAGTAGAAGTAAATACAGAAACCGCTATTATCCTTCTAATTACTGTCTACCCCCTTAATAGCTCGTATAGCCCCCTTTAGTTAAGAGCCTTTATCGACACAGGAGCGCTTATCGGAGCAGCGATCCACTATCGATTGGTTCAGAAACTCATAAAAGGATATAGTTATCCAGTAGAGTTAGCATCGCCGACGGGAATTTCGGCATACAATAGACAACGCACTAAGAGTGTTACACATTATATGCTATTAAGAACCACCCTAGCTGGTCGCACTACAGAAGCGACATTCCGAATTATAGATATCGGAAGGTTTAACATTATTATAGGACAGAAATAGATAAAGAACTAGAAAGCTGTTATTAACGTAGGTAAAGGCACACTCGGATTCAAAACCTAGCAGAGCGTCGCCGCTACCGTCGAGTCGGTCACTACTGCCGCTGCCGCAGAACCGAAAGCGGCAGTTATTAATGCAGTTCCGACCAACCGTTCCGATTCCCCGGACACTGTCGGAATAATAAGCTCGGAAGCTTTAACAACCCTAGCGAGTTCGCTGGACAATAAGATCTACGCTATCTCGATAAAAGACATTGAAGATCACCGGAAGATAATAGCGGAAGAAGAGGTAGACCCGTTAGAGGTGTTACTAAAGGAGCTCTATAGCTACACTAATATGTTCTTAAAAGCTAACTCCAACCTCTTGCCGCTCTATCGACCGGAATACGACAACAAGATCTGATTAAAAGAAGGAGCTATGCTGCTAAGAACCGAACCCCTAAGACGATTATCGCTGGCCGAGCTGGACTAAGTAGAGGTGTTTGTTCAAGAAAACCTAGCGAAGAAGTTTATTACGCCAAGCTTTGCCGAGTGTACGTTACCGATTCTTTTTGTATGGAAACCAGGAGGTGGTCTCCGACTGTACGTAGACTACCAAGGCCTTAATAAGGTTACTAAGAGAGACGTATATCTACTGCCGCTAATCGATAAGACTATACAACGAGTAGCGAAAGCTAAGTAGTTCAGTAAGCTGGACATTCGCTAAGCATTCTATCGACTAAGGAACAAAGAAGGGCAGACTGAAGACCTTACGACATTTGCTACGCGCATAGGCAACTTTAAGGAGTTAGTTATACCTTTCGGCCTTACTAACGCGCCGGCTGTGTAGCAACGCTTTATAAACTATACCTTTATAGACATAGTAGAACGATTCGTGTCCATTTACTTAGACGACATCCTTATCTATACTAATAGAACGAGAGAACAACACACAGACTATATTAAGAAAGTGCTAACTAGGCTCCGCAAGGTTAGATTAAACGCGGATACGAAGAAGTGCAAATTCTATTAAATCGAGGTTAAATATCTCGGTCTTATCGTTAGAAGAGACGGAATTCGGATAGACCCTGCAAAGGTCGCCGCCCTCGTAGAGTGGAAGCAGCGGAAATCCGGAAACACTACCCAAATCAGAGCGTTTCTCGGATTCTGCAGCTACTATCGACAGTTTATTAAGGACTTTAGCAAGATAGCGAGACCCCTAAACGAAGCATTAAAGAAGGAGGCCGCTAGCCTATAGAATAAGAGGTGCACAGAGGCTTTTAATCGTTTAAAAGAAGCAGTGGCCTTAGCGCCAGTGCTAGCGCACTTCCGACTGGAAAAGACGATCTACTTAGAGACAGACGCATCCGATACAGTAACAGCAGGGGTCCTTTCTTAATATAAGGACGACGAAACCCTCCATCCGGTAGCTTTCTTTAGCAAGTCTATAAACGAGGCCGAGCGGAACTACGCTATCTATAATAAAGAACTGTTGGCTATTATCCAGGCTTTCGAGGAGTGGAAGCCGGAGCTTATAGCCGGAAAAAGCACAGTCTAGGTCCTTACAGACTACCAGTTACTGACCTATTTTATAAAGACGCAGAAGCTATCGCGCCGCCAAGCTCTGTAGGCCGCCTACTTATTAGGGTTCGACTTCAAGATTACCTATCGACCCGGAGCTGAAAATGGAAAGGCCGATGCGCTAACGAGAAGAGAAGGGAAGTCCAGCCGCGCGAAAGAAGATCCGAACATGTTCTAGAAGATGTTAACCAAACGGATAGTAGACGCCGAGGTGTTAAAAGAAGTACGGATCTGCGCGATAGAACTTCTAACTGAGGAAGAGACGCTCTACGAGAAAGTAGAACGGCTTTATTAGCAGCAGAAACTCAGCAAAACCGGCTTAGGGAAGCTAATAGTTCTAGAAGAACTAATTATAGAGGTTATCTAGTTGGTCTATAGCTCTAAGGATGTTGGTTACGCTGGCTTAAAGAAGACAATAGAAGCTGTAAGGACGATCTACTGGTTTCCGCGAATCTTCGAGCAGATCTACCGATTTATCGCTAACTGTTACGTATGTCGAGCTACGAAACCCCGTTACGGCCTTCCGGCTGGTTTATTAAAGCCACTTCCGATCCCTAAGAAGCTGTAGCAGCATATTACGATAGATTTCGTAACCGGCCTGCCGGATTCCGATAGATATAATGCTACGCTTAACGTAGTAGATCGACCAAGCAAAGAACGCTACTTTATCCCCTACCGAGCGAAGGATAAAGGAACTACTGCAGAAGAGACGGCAAGAATGCTAATTTAGTATATATAGAGACACTATAGTCTGCCGGACACTATCACTACGGATAGGGGTCCTTAATTTACTGCTAATATATAGAAAGCCATTAACTAAGTCCTCGGAATTCGCGGAAAGTTTAGCACAGCCGCTTACCCTTAGACTAACAGTTAGTCCGAAGTAGCTAACTGTAAGAGAGCGAAATACCTACGAATCTTCTGCAGTTATTATTAAGCAGAGTAGGTTAAGGTCTTGCCGATAGCTAAATTCTGCGCTAATTCAGCACAGTTAGAATCTACCTTACTGGCGCCGTTCGAGATAACTTATAGCTATCTTCCGAGAATAAGCTTCCAACCGCTGAACGAACCTAGCTCTTCGGAACCTTCTACCGCTACCTCGTTAAAAAGAGTCGCCGCCGCTGCGGCAGAAGCGCTCAAATCTCAGATAGAAGAAGCGATCCGGGTAGCGAAAGAAGCAATAGAATTGGCTTAGAAGAAGATAGTAACTCGAGCTAATAGAAAGCGGTTACCGATAGAATTTAAAGAAGGTTAAAAGGTATAGCTAAACACGCAGAACCTAAGGCTAAAGGTAACGCCAAGCTTAACCCCCGCTACGTAGGTCCGTTTAAAATAGTAGAAAAGAGGTCGCCGGTAACTTATTGGCTCCAGCTACCAAAGTCGTTCCGGATCTACGATGTCTTCTATGCGGATCTGCTAAGTCTAGACCCTAAAGATAGCCTTCCGGAACAGGGGTTTGCCGAACCCCTACCAATTAAGATAGACGGTAAAGAAGAAGAGTAGGAGGTAGAAGATGTAGTAGATGTAAGAAAGATAAGAGGGTTTATCGAAGCAAGGATCTTATAGAAGGGATAGCTAGAAGATTATAAGTAGTATCCGGTCGAGAATCTCCGGAATTCGTTAGAGCTGCTAAGAGAGTTTTACGTCCGGAACCTAGGGAAGCCAAAGCCTAAGTAGCTCTAAAGCTAATAGCTCTAGAAGAAGAAGATGAACCGCGTCCGCTCTATTAGTACAGAAGCCGATAGAAACGATCGCAGCGATATGCTTAGCTAGAGTCCTCGGCTCCACCACTACTACTGCTGGCTTTGCCGGTTCGATAATAACGGTAAAGCCGAGGACGGCGCTACCGCGTCGTCGCGCTTTGTAACGGTCTTTACTCTTCGTTACCACTATCCGCCAGCTTGGCCGAAAGGATAATAACGGCGAAGAACGAAGCCGACGCTACTAAAACAGCTTCGCGGTAGCGCCCGAGGCTATAGTAGAGAAGAAAAAGAAGAAGAGATAGCGAGCTGCGGACGGATCTATATAGACCTCCGCAGCAGCGCACAGGCCAGCTACGCTGCAGCTCAGATAGCTGCTAGCTTAGATCAGATAGCTCCGATCAGACAGACGCCAAGTAGAGGATTTAGATAGCGACGATATAAGAAGAAGAAGATAAGGAAAAGAGGATGTTTTCGAGATAGAAGAAAGGAAGAAGTAACGTTGAACTTAATAAAGGTTTTCCGCGGAAAGAGCCGCAAATTAAAGGAGAGAAAAAGACGATAAAGTGGAAGCAGAGGATAAAGAAGAAGGCGAATCACAAAAAAAAAAAGAGAGAGATATAAGTAAGCGGTCGAGGTCGACCGCTGGTAAGGGAGGGGGGTAGTGTTGCAGCGGTAGAAAGGGGTAGGACTAAGTAATAGGGTAGACCCTTGGAATTTTGGCCCGGCCCTTCCGAACCGAGCCGGGCCTTGGCACACTACCCCTAAAGCCCTTACCCACCGCCAAATAGATTCCTTTCCTTCCTTAGTTCGAGATATAGTTATCAAAACAGCTGTATTGAATTATATCTGCGTAGTCGGATTAATATAGGCGTTTCTAGAACTTGGCAATAAACTAAGAGCCTCTATTAGAGGTAATACTGTTAGGAAGGCACACGTTGCGCTAGACGTATTTATAAAAGAGCTGGGCAGTTTCCTTAGAAGTTATACTCTAGCAAGGTACTAGAAAGCAGTCCTTAGAGTGTCGATCTATAACTACAAAGACGTTCTTTGCCTTAACACCTGTCTAAGTAGTTCCTTAAGCGAGAAAGGTAACAAAGTCTATTGTAATGTGTTTCTAAGGATGTTAACGAGCTAGGAGAGGCTTTAGTAAGCCTTAAAGAGGTTAACAGTCTTATTTAGCTGCTCTGCAGATAGGATAGTTGCTTCTATATCTACAGATGTGCTTCTACATTAATAGCTACTAGTAGTAGCGTAAGGTAAGCTTGTAAAGCTTAAAGCGTCCTAGGTAACCTCCTACTGCTAAGTTATAAACTGTCCCAAGGATGTAGGGTGTTGCAGCGGTAGAAAGAGGTAGGACAGGTTGATAGGGTGGACCCTGGATTTCGGCTCGGCCCCTTCCGGGATTTAGGTTCCGGAACGGACCGAGCCGGGCCTTGGCACACCACTACCCATCAAGGCCCACCACCACCACTACATAGATTCCTTTCCCTCCTCAGTTCGAGATATAGTTATCAAAAAGGCCGTATTAAATCATATCTGCGTGCCCGGATCATTATATCTCGAACTCACTCTCTACACAAACCCCGCGCTGCGCGAAAGGGCCCGTCGAACCATCCGGAAACCCGAATAACGCACGTGCACCAACACCAACATTAACAACAACCCCTAAAGGCACTGTAAGAAGATGGAAGGCTTCTCAGCGGTAGAGAGCGGCGTAACAGGCCGCCGCGGAAAGAGAAAGACTGACAGAGCAAGTAGGCGCTCCAGTGTCATTAATAATAAGATCATTATTAGCGGTTTTACGGCGGAAGAGACCGCAAAGATTAAGGAACGAATAAGCGAATATAGGAAAATCTACGACTGTACGATCGAGGAACTTAAGGACTATATAAACGAGAATAGAATAGGGAAGGTCTACGACGGTATAGACCTTATCGAGATGCTGTTCTACAGGACGCTGGAAGAGAACAGACAACTAAGAGAAGAAATTAAAGCGGTAAGAGCCGAGAAGGAATCGGCAGAGACTATTATCGACGTGTTAGAAAACCAAGCGTCGAATCGACTAGCGCAGCTAAAGGCGCTAAAGGATCAACTAGCTAATATAGAAGCAGCGAAGTCGTCGCCGCCACCGCGGCGAGAAACCTACGCAGAGACCGCCTTACCGGCGGCCTATAGTCAAGGTAGCACCTTAATAACATTATTGCCGGACCCGCCGGCGTTTAGAGGCAGGGATCCTAAAGACTGGGAAGCGTTTAAGAAGAAGATAAAGAATAAGATGGACCGCGACTACGCCGGAAACAGTGCCGGAGATAGATTAGCGTACCTAGAATCGCGATTGGAAGGTAAAGCTTTTTCGCTAGTAGCAGACCTGGAAGAGGCGACCGCCGAGAAAGCGATTAAAGCACTAGACCAGCGCTTCGGAGATCCATTCTGAAAGAAGACAGCCTGTAAGCAGCTGGACAAGATCAATCAGAACCGGCAGACGTTTAAAGAATTCTACGGACTATTCAGAAAATATGCGATCAGGGCCCGAGTAGCGGAAGATAAGCAGCTCTACCTACTGAGGCAGAAGCTGAACCCCGAACTGGCCGCCGCTATGGCGTCGGTAGAAGACGAAGACCTTAAGAGCTTCGTGCACAGAGCGAGAGTCACCGCGAGAAACTTAAGCGCTTACGCGAAATTACGCGAATCGATTCAGAAGCCGTCGCCGCAGGCTACACGACCCCCTACGCCTTTCCGGAGAGCACCCCAGCAGCCATTTAATCCGCAGCGTTCGTCGTTCGTACCCACCTGCTACGCGTATAGCAAGCCTGGCTACATCGCTACGAGATGCCAAGCATCGGATAAGCAGAAGCAGGAGTATCGCGTTATAAAGCAGCTGCAGCTGCAGCCGCCGAGAAAGACTATTTAAGCTATCGAATCGGCGCCGAACGACACCGACAGTGTAGACGGTAGAGTCCAGCTAAGAATTACGGGAAAAGACCAGCTAGACGGATAGACCCCCTACCCAGCATTGATAGAAGGGCACCGAAGAGAAACGAATCGCTGTGAGAAGAGAGCATCAACAGCTGTAACGACCCGCTCTTGGCGGCGGTGGAAGTAAACACAGAAACAGCCATTATCCTTCCAATTACTGTCCACTCCCTTAACGGATCGAGCAAACCGCTTTAGCTAAAAGCCTTTATCGACACCGGAGCTCTTATCGGCGCGGCGATCCACTACCGACTGGTTCAGAAACTAAAGAAGGGATACGGCTATCCGGTAGAACTGGCGTCGCCAACGAAGATTTCAGCATACAACGGACAAGACACGGAAAACGTTACGCACTACGTGCCGTTAAGGACCACGCTGGCTGGTCGCACTACAGAAGCGACGTTCCGAATTATAGATATCGGAAGGTTTGACATTATTATAGGGCAGAAATAGATAAAGAACCAGAAAGCTATTATCGACGTAGATAAAGGAACGATCAGATTCAAAACCCCAGGTAGCGGAGCAGGGACCATCGGAAAGGTCGCCACCGTCGCTGCCAACCCGAAAGCTACGGAGTCCGCGAAAGAGGCTCCGTCCGATCGTTCCGAACCCCTGGTTACTGTCGGAATAATAAGTTCAGAAGCCATAACGACCCTCGCGAAGTCGCCGGACAACGAGGTTTACGCTATCTTAATAAAAGACATCGAAGACTACCGGAAGATAATGGCGGAAGAAGAAGTGGATCTACTAGAGGTGCTGCCAAACGAGCTCTACGGTTACGCTAACGTGTTCTTAAAAGCCGACTCCAACCTCCTGCCGCTCCATCGACCGGAATATAACAACAAGATCCGACTGAAAGAGGGGGCTACGCTGCCAAGAACCGAGCCCCTAAGACGACTGTCGCCGGCGGAACTGGACCAGGTAGAGGTGTTCGTTCGCGAAAACCTGGCAAAGAAGTTTATTACGCCGAGTTCTGCTAAATATGCGTTACCGATTCTTTTCGTAAGGAAACTAGGGGGTGGTCTGCGACTCTGCGTAGACTATCGAGGCCTTAATAAGGTCACTAAGAGAGACGTATATCTACTGCCGCTAATAGATAAGACCATACAGCGCGTAGCAAAGGCTAAGTGGTTTAGCAAGCTGGACATCCGCCAAGCGTTCCATCGACTGAGAAACGAAGAAGGGCAGACGGAAGATCTTACAACGTTTGCTACGCGTATAGGCAATTTTAAGTAGCTAGTGATGCCGTTCGGACTCACCAACGCGCCGGCGGTGTGGCAACGCTTTATAAACTACACCTTTATAGACATGCTGGAACGGTTCGTGTCCGTCTACTTGGACGACATCCTTATTTACACCGATAGGACGAGAGAACAGCACACAGACCACATCAAGAAGGTGCTGACCAGGCTCCGCGAGGTCGGATTAAACGCGGACACGAAGAAGAGCGAGTTCTATTAGACCGAAGTCAAATATCTCGGCCTTATTGTCGGAAGAGATAGAATCCGGATAGACCCCTTAAAGGTCGCCGCAGTGGCGGAATAGAAGTAACCGAAATCCGGAAACACTACGCAGATTAGAGCGTTTCTCGGATTCTGCAGCTACTACCGACGGTTTATTAAAGACTTTAGCAAGATAGCGAGACCCCTGAACAAGGCGTTAAAGAAAGAGGCTGCCGGCCTATAGAATAAGAAGTGCACGGAAGCTTTCGTACAGCTAAAAGAAGCAGTGGCTTCGGCGCCGGTTCTGGCGCACTTCCGACCGGAAAAAACGATCTACGTAGAAACGGACGCTTCCGATACTGTAACAGCAGGGGTCCTTTCTTAATATAGCGACGACGAAACCCTTTATCTAGTAGCTTTCTTTAGCAAGTCTATAACGGAGGCTAAGCGGAACTACGCTATCTACGATAAGGAGCTACTAGCGATTATTCAGGCTTTCGAAGAGTGGAAACCGGAGCTTATAGCTGGAAAGAGCACGGTTCAGGTCCTTACAGACCACCAGTCGCTGATCTACTTTATAAAGACGCAGAAGCTCTTACGACGTCAAGCACGGTAGGCCGCCTATTTATCCGGGTTCGACTTCAAGATTACCTATCGACTAGGAGCTCAAAACGGAAAGGCTAACGCGCTAACGAGAAGAGAAGGAAAGACCAGCCGCGCGAAAGAAGATCCGAACATGTTCCAGAAGGTGCTGACCGAGCGGATAGTAGACGCCGAGGTGTTAAAGGAAGCGGGGATCTGCGCGGCGGAACTGCAGATCGAACCGGAACCGATAGAGCCGCCGATCGAAGAAGAGACGCTCTACGAGAGGGTAGAACGGCTTAACAAGCGGCAGAAGCTCGGCAGAACAGGCTCGGGGAAGCTAATAGTTCCGGAAGAACTAATTACAGAAGTTATCTAGCTGGTCCATAGCTCGAAGGACGTTGGTTACGCTGGCTCGAAGAAGACGATGGAAGCCGTAAGGACGATCTACTGGTTTCCGCGGATCTACGAACGGATCCACCGATTTATCGCTAATTGCCATGTATGCCGAGCCGCGAAGCCACGTTACGGTCTTCCGGCAGGTCTGCTGAAACCGCTTCCGATCCCCGAGAAACTGTAGCAACACATTACGATAGACTTCGTAACCGGCCTACCGGAATCAGATGGATATAACGCTACGCTAAACGTAGTAGATCGACTTAGCAAAGAGCGCTATTTCATCCCCTGCCGAGCTAAGGATAAAGGAACTACTGCGGAAGAGACAGCACAGATGTTAATTCAACACGTGTAGAAGCACTATAGCCTGCCGGACACTATCACTACGGATAGGGGTCCTCAATTCACCGCCGACGTATAGAAAGCCATCAACCGAGCTCTCGGAATTCGTAGAAAGATCAGCACCGCCGCTTACCCTTAAACCGACGGTTAGTCCGAAGTAGCTAATCGCGAGATAGAACGATATCTGCGAACCTTCTGCAGCTATTATCAAGAAAAGTGGGTTAAGATGCTGCCAATAGCTGAATTCTGCGCGAACTTAGCACAGTTAGAAGCAACGTCGCTGGCGCCGTTTAAGATAACGCACAGCTATCTTCCGAGGATGAGCTTTCAGCCGCCGAACGAACCCAGCTCTACGGAACTACCTACCGCTACATCGTTAAAGAGAGTCGCCACTGCAGCGGCGGAAGCGCTCCGATCTCAGATGGAAAAAGCGATCAAAGTGGCGAAAGAAGCGATAGAATCGGCTTAGAAGAAGATAGTAACTCGAACTAATAGAAAGCGGTCGCCGATAGAATTCGAGGAAGGTTAAAAGGTCTGGCTTAACACGCGAAACCTAAGGCTAAAAGGCAACGCTAAGCTCAATCCGCGCTACGTAGGTCCGTTTAAGATAATAGAAAAGAGGTCGCCAGTGACTTATCGGCTCTAGCTACCGAAATCGTTCCGGATCTACGATGTCTTTTATTCGGATCTGCTGAGCTTAGACCCTAAGAACGGTCTACTGGAACAGGGGTTCGCCGAACCCCTACCGGTCGAGATAGACGGTAAAGAAGAAGAGTGGGAGGTAGAAGATGTAATGGACGTAAAGAAGATAAGGGGGTCCATTAAAGCGAAGATCTCGTAGAAGGGGTGGCCGGAAGACTATAAATAGTATCTGATCGAGAACCTCCGGAATTCGGCGGAGCTGCTAAGAGAGTTCTACGTGCGGAACCCGGAAAAGCCGAAACCCGGATGGCTCCGAAACTGACGACCTCCGAAAGAGACGGAAGAAAAAGAAGAAAGTCGCGTCCGCTCTACCAGCGCGGTGCCGATAAAGACGATCGTAACGGTCGCCTTCGGGGAGGCCTTCGACTCGGCCACTACCTACCACCGGATCGGCAGGCAGCTCGCCGACGCCGTAGCGTGCCAGCGCCGCCGACCCCGTAGTAGGTATAGGCTTTGGTAGAAGAGAAAAAGAAGAAGAAAAACGGCGCTGCGGAAAGACCTGTATAGACCTCTAAGGCAACGCACAGACCAGCCACGCCGCAGCTTAGATAACCCAAGGCTCAGATCAGATAGCACGGATTAGACAGCGTCGATTACATAAACGCCAAGTGAAGGACTTCAGATGCCGACGATGTAAGAAATGGAAGAAGCGACGAAAAGAACGCCGGTTGAGATAGAAGATAGAAGAGGCGACGTTGGCGTTGGAAGGGGTTTTGGAAAGGAGATAAAAAAAAAAAGTGGAGATTTTTGGATAGATGGAATGACTAAGCGGTCGAGGGCGACCGCTAGTAAGGGAGGGGGGTAGTGTTGCGGCGGTGGAAAGAGGTGGGACAGGTTGATAGGGTGGACCCTGGATTTCGGCTCGGCCCCTTCCAGGATTTAGGTTCCGGAACGGACCGAGCCGGGCCTTGGCACACCACCACCTATCAAGGCCCACCACCACCACCACATAGATTCCTTTCCCTCCTCAGTTCGAGATATAGTCATTAAAAAGGCCGTATTAAATTATATCTGCGTGCCCGGATTATAGGGTTGTATTAAGTCGTCTGCTCTTTTAGGAACAGAAAGGCGAGAACAGAAGTAAACAAGTCTATCCCTAAGTTTATATTCTAAGAGGGAAAAGCTAGGAAAGATACGCTAATCTATTTTAAGGGCTTGGACCAATCCTTAAGCTTGTTCGTCTAATTCGTAAGTTTCTCTAATTATTAAGAGCAGTTCTCTAGGGTAGGTTACTTCTTTAGCTACTTCTTTATCTTCTAATTTGTTATTAGAGGTAACAGAGCCTTTAGTTTCAGAATCTTTAGTCTTAAGAGTTTCGTTGTCTAGTTCGCTTTCTAAATCGTTCTCTTTTATAAAAGCAGGTGTAAGATACAAGGCAAAAGAGGTAGCAATTAATTGGTTGCCTTCCTTTAAGTAGGTCTTTAAATTGTTCCTTAGGCTATAGGCCTTTAGGATAGTTTAATTACAAATTGCTTAACCTTCTCCACCGTCTACTGGATAGATTTTAGGCATTCTAGTAAGGGGGTTAGCTCTTAAATTAAGGGATCCCAGTGCATATTGGATAACAAAGTGAAACTAAGAAAGGAATTCGCTCTATCTAGCTTGTCGTCGATTAAGGATCTTGCTTTTTATAAAGTAGACTAAGTTCTTGTAATTAGAGCTTACTTAAGTTAGAGAAGCTGCACCCTTAAGTTCTAGGCGCTATTCTTTAAATGCCTTTACAATAGCTAGGAGTTCCTTGTCGTAGATCTCGTAATTGTATTTAGCTAGGATTATCTTCTTTAAAATGTAGGCTACTAGAAGCTATATTAGTTATATGCTTTTCTTTAAAGAAGGACAGCTCTATTAGCTCTATAAGAGGCGTCTGTTTCTATACAGGTTTCTAAATTAAAGTCGAAGTGCTAGAGGATAGGGTCCTTAGTAAACTGTTGCTATAGGAGGTTAAATATATGTTAGCAGGCGTTAGTCTAATTAAACTTAGCTTCTTTTCTTATTAGAGCTGTTAGAGGCTTTACAATTACGCTAAAGCCTTAAATAAAGTGTCGATAGAAATTAGCGAACCTAAGGAAGCCGTACACTTCCTTAATTGTCCTTAGAACATTCTAGTTAAGAATTGATCGAATCTTTGCTAGATCTATACAGATGCCTTTGTCTAAAATAATTAGTCTAAGGAATTAGACTTCTTGTTTGTAGAATTTGCACTTGTTAATGTCTAGATATAAGCCTGCTTCTTCTAGCTTAGCTGGTACCTTGCGGACGTATTTCTAGTGTTCTCCTAGTACCTTGCTATATACTAAGATATCGTTAATGTATATAGTAACAAATTTATCTAAGTATTCCCTTAAGGTGTCGTTTATATATTCCTAGAAAGTGCTAGGTATATTGCACATTCTAAAGGGCATAACTAAGGATTTAAACAAGCCGTATCTCGTTCTATTTGCAGTTATCTATTCTTGTCCTTTAGCTATTTGAACCTTGTTAAATACTGCAATTACATTAAGCTTAGTAAACTATTTTGCCTTCGAAAGACGTTCTAGAGTTTCCTGTATTAGATGGATTAGGTAGAGATTCTTCTTAGAGATAGTGATAAGGTTGTAGTAGTTAACACAGAAGTGTAGCCCTCTACTAGGTTTTATAACAAATATATTAGAGCTAGCTATAGGAGAGCGACTAGATCTAATAAAGCTTTTCTAAAGGTTCTACTATAGGAACTTTTACAGAACTTAGAGTTCTTTATAAGATCTTTAGTAAACGGAGCTAAAGGGAGGTGTCTTGCCTTCTTCTAGGTCAATCTTGTAGTCGTAGGGGCAGTAAGGAGGTAGCTTATTAGCTTCTTTTACGAACTATATACTAAGGAAGTTGTAATATTCTTCTAGTACTTTTGTCTCTAGGTTAGTAGCTTCTCGTTTCTTATTAAACTTAGCAAGAGCCTTCTTAATGTCTTCTATTAACGTAGCAAAGATTTGAGCTCCTTTCTCCTTTGCAGCTATATAGAAAGTGGCTGCAGATACTTAGAAGATTAAATTGTTTTTGCTGTATATAAGAGTATGCTAAATAGAAGCATAGCAATAGTTTTAGCACTGTTCTAAGTTTAGGCAAAGGGTTCTAGTGTTCTAGTTAATCTGTAGTTTGTAGAGCTTTAACTAAGGCAGTCCAAGGATAAGCTTCTAGTTTAGTAGAGGGGTAACAAAGTAAGAGAGGTGTTCCTAGTAGTTGTTTCTAAGGTTAAGCTTAATATAGGCAATCTAAGTTACGCCTCCTAAGGAGGCCTTACTACTATTAAACATTCTTAAGGGTCTAGGATACTTTAAGGTCTAAGTAGTAATTCCTTAAGATTTAGCAAGTTTACGGTTAATAAAGCCTTTGCTAGTCGCGCTACAGTCGATTATCGTAAGTACTAAGTGTATTGTGTTCTTCCTAGTAGAGATATCTGCTGTAACTACTAAGGGAGGACAAGTTAGCTTATCCTCTGTCTTAGTATAGAATTGTATAGTAGATAAAGATATTGCATAATGTCGATCTAAGTGCCTGCCTATTAGGCGTCTTGTTAACAGGCTTAGGCGTTTCCCTAGTCCTTGTTGTTATCTTTTAGTGTAGGAGCTGCTATAGAGAAACCGAGAGGTGTGCCTATCTTAGTACGTCTTGTAGCTAGTGTTAGACAGTTAATAGCAAGATAGTTTAGTTTACTATAGTATATACAGAGGCGTAGGCGGCAGCAGCGTTCCTTCTCGTCTTGCATAAGGCAGCCGTCTTAGAGCTTAGCTAAGCTTAGGTCTATAGGGTCTCCTAAGGGAGCAACTAGTCGAGGGAGGAAGCGTATAGTTGTTGTATAAGCTCCTATATTAGGGATAACATTTGTAGGAGTAGAAACAGGGCGTTGGCTGTTGCAGTTGTTGCTTCTAGCCTTAATAATGTCTGCAAACAGATTCCTACGGCTGTTAAGACGTTAACAGAGGGTAACAAGTTCCTAGAGAGATAGGGATTTATATTCCTAGTCCCTAAGTTTTGTAAGGAGTTCTATGCTTAAACTAGTAACTAAAGCTGACTTCTGTAGCTCTATATCGTACTCGCAGTATCCAATCTTAAATAAGAACTGTGCGTAGTAGTCTGCGAAGGGCTTGTTAGTCTGCTTAAGTGTTCTAATAAATTGTTAAGCTGTAGACTTGTAGTATAGGTTTCTAAAGGCTAAGTTAAGAGAGGTAATTAAGGTCTTAATGTCTAGACAAGTAACTTAGAGTGTCTATAGGTTAAACTAGTAAGAGACTTGCTTTAAGGCTTTTTCTGCTAGGAGGGAGAATGCGTAGGAGATCTTCTAATTTTCGTTAGGGAAATAGTCTACGTTAGCTAAGAGTTTAATAGACAGTCGTAGACAGAATTTATTAAACTTTTCCTTGTCTCTACAGAACGTTTCTAGGTTAGCTACCTTCTTGCTAGTAGATTCTCCAGTAGTAGTATATATCCTTAAGTTTAGGGCCTCCTATAGTTGTCCTTGTGTTTGTGCCTTCTTAAGTATAAGAGTAACTATCTTTTGTTCTATCTCTTGCAGCTAGTCCTTGCCTTTAGACAGTATTACCTCTAGGCTACTAATATAGTTGCTAAGGTCTTTTATTTGTTCTATTCCTATACGAACAATGTTTGTTACTGTAAAAAAGACTCGTAGGGCAAGGGTAGGATTACTGTTTATTAAGTTAGTAGTGCGTTCTGCAGACAAATCCAGTTTTAAGTCTTGCTTAAAGAGAATCTCTTCTGGTAGTATATAGAAGACTATCTTAATTAATAGTCTTAGGTTTGTTAAAAGCTTGTAATGTTGAGGGGGAGGCTGCTGTATATATATATTACTTAGAAAGCCAATGTTAGAAGGAGGAGCTAAAGGCACTAAAGTCTAAAGTGTTAGTTATAGGAGTTAAAGTTAGAAGGATGCTCTAGGTTAAATGCATAAGACAAGCTATAAAGAAGAAAAACAGAAAGATTAGAGAGCTGCGGCTGCTTCTTATATCCTCTGCCCTAGCTAGTTGTTTGCCCTTTTGCTGCTAGCTTTCCTAAGAAGTTTCTTAACAAACTTTCTTTCTTTGTACTGCTAATAAAGTTACTTTCTAAACCTTCTTTTCCTAAATGTTCTGGAACTAAATTAGAGCTTTCTAAAGGGCGGATCGAGTTGTTTCCAACGCGCCTAGAAGCGTCTTAGTTAGGCTAGTAAGTGTTAAGTTATAGGCTGCTAAAGGTAGTAGAGCTAGATAGGACCTTAGAGCTATTAGGCGTTTTCTACTATCTGTTAGCTGTAGTTCTAGTGCATTTTACAACCTAACTGTTCGTCCTTGTAGAACCAATTATAGCGCTTCTAACGCAGCAAGAATCGTCTTAGTAAGATCTTTGGTTATTAAGATGTAGCCTGTAGATTATAGTAGTTCTTAGTAGGTCCTTAGTGCTGTTGTTCTTCCTCTTCTAGCTGTTAACTATAACAATTCGTATTATCTCCACTTAGAGGGTCCTATTGGCTGGCACTACGATCGTACGATTCTCTAATTGTAACCTGTGCATTAACACTCCCTAATAGAGTTCGTAGGGGCTCCGCTTATTAGGCACAGTCTATACTCTCTTAACTAGTTCCCTTGTAGATAGCTCGAGCTTCTGCATTGTCTTAATTAGGGACAGCAGGAGGGCTAGCGTATTAACGTACAGGCTATCGTTCGCAGCGTATGTTGTAGCTATATAAACTAGGCAGGATATGTATCTGTCTACTGCCCCTATACGATTCGCATCTTCTGTATATAGTGTCTATATCTCCGGCCGGTCTTTATAGCGCCTCTGTGCAGCCTCTGCGCTTTACTAGATACTACTATAGCAGGTCGGAGGTATATCGTCCTATAGGTCTCCTAACGTAGCGCTAGCCCTATACTTAAGGGAGCTAAGACGCTTAGTACTAGGTGTACTAGGCTCTCCTAGGCCCCTTCTGGACCCTGTAGAGGGCGAGCGCTCTATAGCTACTCTGCCCTTCCGGACTGCGGCTTCTAGCTAATCGCGAATGCATTCTATATGTACGCTATAAACTTTCCTACTCTCTATACCTAGTAGGACTTCTGCCTATAGCGACAGCTTTGCCTAGAGAGTAGGAAGTAAGCTCAATACCTTCTCTGTAACCTCTGCATAGTTACTTCGCCTTAATAGGGTATTAGCAGGGTTCTTCTTCCCTGCCTAGTACTTAGACTTAAAATTAAACTGCTAAAGGAAGACAGCCTAGCAGGCCTGCTGTATATTTAGCTACTTTACCTATATAAACCCTTTTAGGTTATAGTAGCCTATAAGTATCTCTACTATATAGGCTGCACTGTCGAAATAGGTGTACTAGGGCTTAAACGCCTCTACGACCGCTAGCAACTCCTAGTTATACACCTTGTAGTTGCACTTTATAGGTAGTATCTTCTATAACTAGAAGGTACTTAGGTACTAGTTGCTATTGTTATATAGCTACGACAGAATCCTAGCTACTGCGAACTTAGATACATTAGTCTCGAGCTATATACAGAGCTCTTGCTTGAAGTGTCGCAGTATCTTCGCTAAGCTAAACGTATCCTTTAGCTAGTAGAACGCCTACGCCTTGTTAGCGCTCTACTATCTAGGGCTTAGTTTCCGGCCGTTCTTCGCCCTCTTTAAGAGGTTAGTGAGTAATCCGGACGTGTAGATATAATTTAATACAGTCGTTTAATAACTATATCGCGAACTAAGGAAAGAAAGGAATCTATATAGCAGTAGGTAAGGGCTTTAGGGGTAGTGTACTAAGACCCGGCTTAGTCTAGAAGGGCTGAGCTGAAATTCTAGGGTCTAGCCTATTAGTCTGTCCTACCCCTTTCTACTGCTGTAACACTACCCCCCTCCCTTACTAGCAGTCGCCCTCGACTGCTTACTTATCTATTTTAGTCCTATATCTCTTATTCTATTATTAAACTTCTTAGCTAATTATATCTTTCTACTCTATATTGTCTTAATAGGCTTCTTTTTCGTCTATCTTCTTATTGTCTTTTTATTCTTCTTTTCCATAGTATAGTAGCCTCTTTCTGCCTAATTTCTGCCCTTGGGTGCCTAAATCCCACATCCTTCTTCTTCTTTTCCAACGTTATCTCTTCTTATGTTACCTCTTCCGATGTTACCTCTTTTAATGTTACCTTATCTAACATCTTATCTGGTATCTCGTATCTAACATCGCTTATCTAACGTCGCTTATCTAACGTCGCCTTGTCTAACGTCGTATCTAACATCTTATCTAACATCGCTTTATCTAATGTTATATCTAACGTCTTATCTAACGTCTGATCTAACGCCTTATCTAACGTCTTATCTAACGTCGTATCCAACGTCTTATCTAACGTCTTATCTAACGTCTTATCTAACGTCTTATCTAACGTCTTATCTAACGTCTTATCTAACGTCTTAACTAACGTTGCTAGCAGTCTTTTATAGAGAGGCAAAGCCTAACTCCAACGAAGACACTGTGCAAAAAGCTCTAGCTAAGACAGCGGCAGTCGTTTCGGCAGCAGTAGTAGCAGTAGCGGCTAGGGTAACAGCGTTAGCGACGTTCTGTAAAGTCGAATAACTTAGCCGGACGTTACCTATAACTTAATGTAACGCTGTACACTTAAGCCAAAAGGGACTAATTAAGTAACTTAGAAGTAACCTAACTAATATATACTAGAAATATAAACCTTAGGGTCTTGGGTTAGGTTGTAACCAGACTAGATAGGTAACTAGGCCACCTGTCCGTATTACTACCTCCTGCCCTACTGGCTTACGACCTCGTAAGCTGCGCTTGCTTACAGGTTATACATAATCCGAGCACGCAGATATAATTCAATACGGCTGTTTTAATAACTATATCTCGAACCAAAGAAGGAAAGGAATCTATACGGCGGTAGGTAAGGGCTTTAGGGGTAGTGTGCCAAGACCCGGCTCGGTCCGGAAGGGTCGAGCCGAAATTCCAAGGGTCCACCCTATTACTTAGTCCCACCCCTTTCTGCCGCCGCAACACCACCCCCCTCCCTTACTAGCGGTCGACCTCGACCGCTTACTTATCTATCTCTCTCTTTTTTTTTCTGAAAAACCCTTGTTGATGTAGCGCGGTACACTTGAGCCAAAAGGGACTGGTTAAGTAACTCGGAAGTGACTTGACCAATATGTACCAGATATATGAACCTTGGCAAGGCATAGTAATAACACGGGCCAACCCACCCCGTATCACTACCCCCTGCGCTACAGGCTTACGACCTCGTAAGCTGCGCTTACTTACAGGCTACGTATGCTATTGCACAGCCCCCCTATGCAGCATACGCAATCAAGCCCCCCCCCCCGGCAGGTCTGCACACAGCCAGCTGGACCTTTACCGGGTCTGCCTTATTCTGTACGGAGTGGTGGACAAACGGACATACGTCAACGCTGCTTCTACTCTCCCGTTGAAAGATGCGCCCCCTAGGAATTGAACCCGGGCCTTTTATCGTACACTTTCAGCAGTCACTTCTGAGTTAAGTGATGTGGCGCGGTACACTTGAGCCAGAAGGGACTGGTCAAGTAACTCGGAAGTGACTTAACTAATGTGTACTAGATATATGAACCTTGGCAAGGCATAGTAATAACACGGGCCAACCCACCCTGTATCACTTGTTAAGTTCGACGTTACCTCCTCGTTTCTTCTATCTTTGAAAATGACTTTCTTTCTTTTTACATCGTCGCTATCCGACTTCTTCTTACATCGTTGCTATCTAACGTCCTTTAGATAGCGTCCGTCTGATCCAAGTTAGCAGCTATCTTAAGCTGCGGCGTAGCTGGCCTGTACGTCGCTGCAGAGGTCTATATAGATCTGTCCGCAGTAACCGTTTCTTCTTCTTCTTCCTTATTATAGCCTCTAGCGCTACCGCGAGCTGCCTTAATAGCGTCGGCTTCGTTCTTTGCTATTATAATCTGTCCGGCCAAGCCGGCGGGTAGTACTGCGCGAAGGCGAAGCGCGGGGACGCCAACGAAGCACGCTAGCGGTAGTGGGTAGTGGCCGAGTCGAGGACTCGGCCAAGCGCGTCGCTGCGATTGTTTCTATCGGTTTTTCTACCGATAGAGCGGACGCGATTTTTTTTCTCTTCTGGAACTATTAACTATCGAGCCACTTAGGCCTTGGCTCCCTCAGGTTCTGGACGTAAAACTCTCTTAGCAGCTCCGCCGAATCTTGGAGGTTCTCGACCAGATACTATTTATAGTCTTCTAGCTATCCTTTCTACGAGATCTTCGCTTTAATGGACCCCCTTATCTTTTTCGCGTCTATTACGTCTTCTACCTCCTATTCTTCTTTCTTACCGTCTATCTCGATTGGCAGGGGTTTAGCGAACCCCTGTTTCGGAAGGCCGTCTTCAGGGTCTAAACTTAGCAGATCCGAATGAAAGACGTCGTAGATCCGGAACGACTTCGGTAGCTAGAGCTAGTAGGTTACCGGCGACCTCTTTTCTACTATCTTAAACGGACCTACGTAGCAGGGGTTAAGCTTGGCGTTGCCTTTTAGCCTTAGGTTCCGCGTGTTAAGCTATACCTTTTGGCCTTCTCTGAATTCTATTAGTAACCGCTTTCTATTAGTTCGAGTTACTATCTTCTTCTAAGCCGATTCTATCGCCTCCTTCGCTACCTTAATCGCTTCTTCTATTTAAGCCTTAAGTGCTTTAGCCGCTGCGGCGGCTACTCTCTTTAACGAAGTGCCGGTAGAAGATTCTGAAGAGCTGGGTTCGTTCAGTGGTTGGAAGCTTAATCTCGGAAGATAGCTATAGGTTATCTCGAACGGTGCCAGTAAGATAGCTTCTGACTGTGCTGAATTGGCGCAGAATTCGGCTATCGGCAACACCTTAACCCACTCTGTTTGATAATAACCGCAGAAGATTCGTAGATATTTCTCTATCTCGCATTTAGCCACTTTAGACTGACTGTCGGTTTAAGGGTAAGCGGCTATGCTGAGTTTTCTACGAATTCTGAATGTTTGGTTAATAGCCTTTTATACATTAGCAGTAAATTGAGGACCCCTATCCGTAGTAATAGTGTCCGGTAGGCTATAGTGCTTCTATACGTATTAGATCAACATTCTCGCTATTTCTTCTGCAGTAGTTCCTTCGTCCTTCGCTTAGTAGGGGATAAAGTGGTGCTCTTTGCTTAGTTAATCCACTACGTTAAGCGTAGCATTATATCTACCGGAATCCGGCAGGCCGGTTACGAAATCTATCGTAATGTGCTGCTACGGTTTCTCGGGGATCGGAAGTGGCTTTAACAGACCGGCCAGAAGGCCGTAACGTAGCTTCGCGACCTGGCATATGTAACAATTAGCAATAAACCTGTAGATCCGCTCGAAGATTCGCGGAAACCAGTAGACCGTCCTTACAGCTTCTATTGTCTTCTTGGAGCTAGCGTAGCCAACATCCCTAGAACTATAGACCAGCTGGACGACCTCTGTAATTAGTTCTTCCGGAACTATTAGCTTTCCTAAACCGGTTTTGCTGAGCTTCTGTTGCTGGTTAAGCCGCTCTACTTTTTCGTAGAGAGTCTCTTCCTCGGTCGCCGGTTCCGCTATGCAGATCCCTGCTTCTTTCAACACCTTAGCATCTACTATCCGTTCGGTTAACACCTTCTGGAACATGTTCGGATCTTCTTTCGCGCGGCTTGTCTTTCCTTCTCTTCTCGTTAGCGTATTAGCCTTTCTATTTTAAGCTCTGGGTTAATAGGTAATCTTAAAGTCGAATCCGGATAAGTAGGCGGCCTACCGAGCTTGGCAGTGTAATAGCTTCTGCGTCTTTATAAAGTAGGTAAGTAACTAATAGTCTGTAAGGACCTGGACCGTGCTTTTTCTAGCTATAAGCCCCTGTTTCTACTCCTCGAAAGCCTGAATAATAGCTAGCAGCTCTTTGTCGTAGATAGCGTAGTTCCGCTTAGCCTTATTTATAGATTTGCTGAAGAAAGCCACTAGATAGAGGGTCTCGTCGGCGTTATCGTACTAAGAAAGGACCCCTGCTGTTACTGTATCGGATGCGTCTGTTTCTAGGTAAATCGTCTTTTCCAGTCAAAAGTGCGCTAGCACTAGCGCCGAGGCCACTGCTTCTTTTAGTCGAACGAAAGCCTCTATGCACTTCTTATTCTGCAGGCCAGCGGCCTCCTTCTTTAACGCTTCGTTTAGGGGTCTCGCTATCTTGCTAAAGTCCTTAATAAACTGTCGATAGTAGCTGCAGAATCCGAGAAACGCTCTGATTTGCGTAGTGTTTCCAGATTTCGGCTGCTTCTATTCTGCTACAGCAGCGACCTTTAAAGGGTCTATCCGAATCCCTTCTCTTCTAACGATAAGACTGAGATATTTGACTTCGGTCTAATAAAACTCGCTCTTCTTCGTTTCTGCATTTAATCCGACTTTGCGGAGGCTCTTTAGCACCCTCTTAATGTAGTCCGTATATTGCTCTCTCGTTCTATTAGTGTAGATAAGAATGTCGTCCAAGTAAATAGACACAAACCGCTCCAGTATGTCTATAAAGGTATAATTTATAAAACGCTGCTACACTGCCGGCGCGTTAGTAAGGCCGAAGGGCATAACTAACTACTTAAAATTGCCTATACGCGTAGCTAACGTCGAAAGATCTTCTGTCCGCCCTTCTTCGTTCCTTAGTCGATAGAAAGCTTGGCGAATATCCAGCTTGCTAAACTACTTAGCCTTTGCTATACGCTGTATAGTCTTATCGATTAGCGGCAGTAGATACACGTCTCTCTTAGTAACCTCGTTAAGGCATTGGTAATCTACGTACAGTCGGTAACTACCTCCGGGTTTCTGTACAAAAAGAATTAGCGACGCATATTCCGTAGAGCTGGGCGTAATAAACTTCTTCGCTAGGTTTTCTCGAACAAACACCTCTACTTAGTCCAGCTCGGCCGGCGATAAGTGTCTTAGGGGTTCGGTTCTTAGCAACGCCGCTCCTTCTTTCAGCCGGATCTTGTTGTTATATTCCGGTTAGTAGAGCGGCAGGAGGTTGGAGTCAGCTTTTGAGAACATATCCGCGTAGCTATAGAGCTTTTTCGGTAGCACCTCCAATGGATTTACTTCTTCTTCTGCTATTATCTTCTGGTAATCTTTAATATCTTTAATCAAGATAGCGTAGATCTTACTCTTAGGCGACCTCGCGAGGGTCGTTAAAGCTTCTAAGCTTATTATTCCGATCGTGTCCGGAGGGTCGGACTGATCCTTTGGAACCGCTTTAATAGTCGTAACGTTCGGTTCCGCAGCGACGACGGTGACCAATTCGACAGTGGCAGCGCCACTCTGCAGGGTTTTGAACCTAAGTGTGCCTTTACCTACGTTAATAACGGCTTTCTGGTTGTTTATCTATTTCTGTCCTATAATAATGTCAAACCTTCCGATATCTATAATTCGGAACGTTGCCTCTATAGTGCGACCAGCTAGGGTAGTCCTTAGTAGCACATAATGTGTAACACTTTCTGTGTCTTGTCTGTTGTACGCCGAAATTCGCGTCGGCGATGCTAATTCCACCGGGTAACTATATCCGTTTATCAGCTTCTGAACTAATCGATAGTGGATCGCGGCGCCGATAAGAGCTCCTATGTCGATAAAGGCCTTTAGTTGGAGTGGTCGGTGCGAGCCTTCGAGGGGGTGGACCGTAATCGGAAATATAATAGCGGTTTCCGTATTCACTTCTACGGCCGCCGAGAGCGGATCGTTACAACTGTTAATGCTCCCTTCTTCCGGTAGCGCGGATCGCGCTGGTGCCCTATTGCCTATACTAGATAGGAGGCCTATCCGTCCAGCTAGTCTTTTCCTAAGATCCTTAGTAGCATTCTACTATCTATACTGTCGGTGTCGTTCGGAGCTGGCTTAATAACTTAGATAGGCTTTCTTACCGGCTGCTGCTTTGCGGCACGATATTCCTGCTTCTGTTAATCCGTCGCCTGGCATCTCGTAGCGATATAGCCAGGCTTTCTGTACGTATAGCAAGTAGGGACGAACGACGAGAGCGGCGAATAAGATAGCTGCTAAGGTGCTTTCCGGAAAGGTGCGTAGGGTCGTGTTGTTAGCGTCGTCGACGGCTTCTGGTTTGATTTGCGCGATTTCGCGTAAGCGCTTAGGTTTCTAGCAGTGACTCTCGCTCTGTATACCAAGCTCTTAAGGTCTTCGTCTTCTACCGACGCTATAGCTGCGGCCAGTTTAGAGTTCAGCTTCTGCCTTAGTAGGTAGAGCTGTTTATCTTCTGACACCCTAGCTCTAATAGCGTATTTTTGGAACAGTCTGTAGAACTCCTTAAACGTCTGCCGGTTCTGATTGATCTTGTCTAGCTGTTTACAGGCTGTTTTCTTTTAGAAGGGGTCTCCGAAGCGTTGGTCTAGCGCTTTGATTGCTTCTTCAGCGGTTACCTCTTCTAGGTCCGCTACTAGCGAAAAAGCTTTACCTTCTAACTGCGACTCTAGGTAGGCCAACCTATCTTCTTTACTGTTTCTGGCACAGTCGCGGTCTATCTTGTTCTTTATCTTCTTCTTAAATGCCTCCCAGTCTTTAGGGTCTCTGCCCCTAAACGCTAGTAGGTTAGGTAGTAACGTTATCGAGGTGCCGCCTTAACTGTAGGCCGCTAGTAAGGCGGTCTCTGCTTGTTCTTCTCGATGTAGTAGCAGCGCCGACGACATCGCTGCTTCTATCCTAGCTAACTGAGTCTTTATCGGCTTTAGTTGTACTTATCGATTCGCCGCTTAGTTTTCTAGCATATCTATAATAGTCTCTGCCGATTCCTTCTCGGCCCTTACCGCTTCGTTTTCCTCTCTTAACTGCCTCTTCTCTTCTAGGGTTCTGTAAAACAGCGTCTTAATAAGGTCTATGCCGTCGTAGACCTTCCCTAATCCGTTCTCGTTTACGTAGTCTTTAAGTTCCTCGAGCGTACAGTCGTAGATCTTCTTATATTTGGTTATTCGTTCCTTAATCTCTACAGTTTCTTCTGCTGTAAAACCTCTAATTATAAACTTATTATTAATGACGCTGGAGCGCCTACTCGCTCTGTTGGTCTTTTCTCTCCTGCTTCTGCTGCAGCCTATAACGCCGCCTTCTACCGTTAAGAAGCTCTCTATAGCTGTCTTACGGTGCTAGGAGTTGTTGGTTTAGTGTGTGTGTGCGCATACGTTATTCGGGTTGCCGGATAGTTTAACGGGCCCTTTCGCGCAGCGCAGAGTTAGTGTAGTAAGTGAGTTCGAGATCTAATAATCCGGGCACGCAGATATAATTTAATACAGCCTTTTTAATAACTATATCTCGAACTAAGGAGGGAAAGGAATCTATGTAGTGGTGGGTAAGGGCTTTAGGGGTAGTGTGCCAAGGCCCGGCTCGGTCCAGAAGGGTCGAGCCGAAATTCCAAGGGTCTACCCTATTACTTAGTCCTACCCCTTTCTGCCGCCGTAACAGCCTTAAGCGCCACTGCAAAGCCGGCGGCGCCGACGCCGCTTTACGAAATCGATCGGCCGCGAGCCCTTCTTGTTCGGGGCGGCGTCGGCGACCGTCGCGTCGAAGCGGTAGTAGGTAATAGTCGAGTCGAAGACTCCGACTAAGCGCGTTACTACGATCGTTTCTATTAGTTTTCCTACTAATAGAGCAGACGCGGTTTATCTTATTCTTTTAGAGCTATTAGCTTTGGAACCATTCAGGCCTTGGCTTCTTCGGATTCTGCGTATAAAACTCCTTTAGCAGCTCTACCGAATTCCGGAGATTCTCGACTGGATACTATTTATAGTCTTCTAGCTATCCCTTCTACGAGATCCTTGCTTTAACGGACCCTCTCGTCTTTCTTATATCTACTATATCTTCTACCTCCTACTCTTCTTCTTTGCCGTCTATCTCGATTGGTGGGGGTTCGGCGAACCCCTGTTCCAGAAGACTGTCGTCGGGGTCCAAACTTAGCAGATCCGAATAAAAGACATCGTAGATCTGGAACGATTTTGGTAGCTAGAGCTGATAAGTTACTAGCGACCTCTTTTCCACTATCTTAAACGGACCTACGTAGCGAGGGTTAAACTTGGCGTTGCCTTTCAGCCTTAGGTTCCTTGTGTTAAGCTATACCTTTTGACCTTCTTCGAATTCTATTAGCGACCGCTTCCTATTAGCTCGAGTTACTATCTTCTTCTAAGCCGATTCTATTGCCTCTTTCGCTACCTTAATCGCTACTTCTATCTAAGATCGGAGAGCTTCTGCCGCGGCGGCAGCGACCTTCTTTAACGAAGTAGTAGTAGAAGGTTCTGAAGGGCTAGGTTCGTCCAGCAGTTAAAAACTTATTCTCGGAAGATAACTATAGGTTATCTTAAACGGCGCCAGCAAGGTAGCTTCTAACTGTGCTGAATTGGTGCAGAATTCGGCTATCGGCAACACCTTGACCTACTCTCCTTAATAGTAACTATAGAAGATTCGTAGATATTTTTCCATCTTGCGGTTAGCTACTTTAGACTGACTGTCGGTGTAAGGGTAAGCGGCTGTGCTGAGCTTTCTACGAATTCCGAGAGCTTGGTTAATAGCCTTCTATACATTAGCAGTAAATTGAGGACCCCTATCCGTAGTGATAGTGTCCGGCAGGCTATAGTGCTTCTATACGTACTGGATTAGCATTCTCGCCGTCTCTTCCGTAGTAGTTCCTTTATTCTTTGCTTAGTAGGGGATAAAGTAGCGCTCCTTGCTTAGTCGATCCACTACGTTAAGCGTAGTATTATATCTACCGGAATCCGGCAGGCCGGTTACGAAATCCATCGTAATGTGCTGCTACGGTTTCTCGGGGATCGGAAGTGGCTTTAACAGACTAGCTGGAAGGCCGTAACGTAGCTTCGCGACTCGGCACATATAACAATTAGCGATAAACCGTCGATCCGCTCGAAGATTCGCAGAAACCAGTAGATCGTCCTTACGGCTTCTATCGTCTTCTTCGAGCCTACGTAACCGACATCTTTAGAACTATAGACCAACTGGATAACCTCTGTAATTAGTTCTTCCAGAACTATTAGCTTCCCTAAGCCGGTTCTGCCGAGTTTCTGCTGCTAATTAGGCTGCTCCACTTTCTCGTAGAGCGTCTCTTCCTTAGTTAGAGGTTCTATCGCGCAGATCCCTACTTCTTTTAACACCTTAGCGTCTACTATCTGTTCAGTCAACATCTTCTGGAACATGTTTAGATCTTCTTTCGCGCAGCTAGTCTTCCCTTCTCTTCTCGTTAGCGTAATAGCCTTTCCATTCTAAGCTCTAAGTTAATAGGTAATCTTAAAGTCAAATCTAGATAAGTAGGCGGCCTACTAGGCTTAGTAGCGCGATAGCTTCTGCATCTTTATAAAGTAGGTAAGTGACTAATGGTCCGTAAGGACCTGGACCGTGCTCTTTCCAGCTATAAGCTCTAGTTTCCACTCGTCGAAAGTCTGAATAATAGCTAACAGCTCTTTATCGTAGATAGCGTAGTTCTGCTCGGCCTTATTTATAGACTTGCTAAAGAAAGCCACCGGATGGAGGGTCTTATTGTCGCTATATTAAGAAAGGACCCCTGCGGTCACTGTATGTTAGGGGGCGCCGCCCAGCCCAGGTCCTGGACCCGACCTAAGCTAACCGTCGCCCTAAGGACTGCGACTTAGCAGCGCTAGTACGACCCTACCCTCTGCACGGAACTACTAACAGGACCCCACTCCTGTACGGAGGGAGAACACTACAGTCCTACACAAAGGGGAGCTACTGCCCCTCTAAATAGAGGGAAAACTCTACACTACTGTACAGAGGAGGTAACTCCCGATCCTCTATACGGAGGGTGAACCTTGCACCCCTGTATAGAGGGAAATTGCTAGCTTGGCTTCGTAGGTACAAATTGTACAGCAGCAGACGACGAAGGAACTGCCTATTAGTTCCTTTATATAGATACCTAACCTTAAGTTTCTAAACTAAGATTCTTAAGCCCCTTATATTAGGAACTAATCTTACTGTCGGTAACTGCAGTAATAAAACAAAGATAGACAGCGACATCCCTAAAGAAACTACGGCTATAGAGGGACATATGCACCGCGTATACAAGGAGCTGCTAGAAAGCAAGAGGCAGCTCGAGCAACAAGTAAGTTACTAGGCTGCGATAATTTCCTAACGGGAACAGGAGCTACGACAGCTTAGGGCGTCCGATCGCGATCCGACCCCTACGACGACGACGAACATAATAGCCTACACCCTAACCCCTAAAAGCAAACTCCCCGACGTCTCTACGTACGATAGTAAGGCTCCGGCCGAGTACCCCTCCTAGGCTGCCCAGATGCGCTCCAAGCTTCTGGTCGACTTAGGAGTATACCCGAGCAAGCTAGACAAGGTAGTTTACCTCTTTAGGGGGTTAAAGGGCAGGGCAGCAGCACGAATTCTGCTGTACTACGAGACGGCTATTGCCAACCCGGCAATAGCTACAACGACGATGCTCTAGGCAGCTCTAGACAAGAGCTATAAGGACCCGGACCGCGAGAGCCGAGCACTCCTATAGGTTAATACGATGAAATAAGGACGTAAGACTGTACAAGAATTCCTCGCGGAATTTAACTAGACTTTGGCAGAAGCAGGAGGTCTCTAATAGGAGGACAGGATAAACATTACCTCTTTAGAGGTAGGCCTCTCTAAGGAGATTATAACAGGGCTAGTAGGCGTAATGCGACCAGCTACGTACGAGGAATTCTGCGATCTCCTTAGGATAGTCGACAACTAGCAGCGTAGGCTTAGACGGATAGGCCGCACTTAGGAGATAAGACAACCCCTCTAGCGATAGACAGACGCTATAGACTAGGAACCGACGACGACGAGGGTAGCGGCAGCAGTTACCGTACAGCCAAGGGCCGCTACTAAAAAGGCGCAATAGGTAGACATAGCTACCCTTAACAAGAGACGAGCAGAAGGGAGCTGCTACTAGTGTAGCAAGATAGGCTATACTGTACGGAATTGCGGGCTTCTGCTAGTAGAGAGACCTAGGGGACGGCCGACCACTGTAAGGGTAGCAACTGCGGCGCCCTAACGAGAAGATTAGGAGTCCTACTTAGACGACGACGAGTCGGGAAAAGAGTAGCCTCTAAGCGAAGGCTCTGCTAGAGGCGGGTACGAGATAGACTGCTAAATCAAAGCATTACTTGGCTATCTTTTAAGAGCAATTACATAACGACGACGCCGTTTATTGTATAGCCAACTTTAAACGGGTCTACAACAGTACGGACATTAATTGACACAGGATGCTTAGTGTACGGAGTAATCAGCGAAGACTTCGTATAGAGGCACCGGATTAAGGTAACCCCTACTGTACCTGTACACATATTGGGCATTACCGGACGAGGACCGGACATGACCTATATAGTAAAAGTGTCGATAGAGGTACAGGGACATTATAAGCAGGACTTATACCTCTATGTCGTATAGGACAAGCTAGGGTATAACCTAATACTAGGGAAGCTATAGATAGAGCGCTAGAGGGGCAAGCTAGACGTTGGACGAGGACGGCTATACCTAGCAGTAACGAAGCAGAGGCTCCGAGACTAAGAGAAGGCTCTATAAGGGAAAAATGCTAAGGCTGAAATCAACACGGCAACGGCGGATATTAAAAAGGCATTAGCACCTAAGAAAGTAACGGACCCCTATACGAGGCTCCTAAAGGAATACGCGGGATACCTAGACCTCTTCGAGCCAAAGTCGGCCTTAAAACTGCTGCTACACTAAGGAAAAGGGATCGACTACGACATCTAGCTAGAACCCTGTCCGGATAGGAGCCTGCCGGAGGTACCGTACAGACCGCTGTATAGAATGTCCTCTAGAGAACTCCTAGTACTGCGCAAGACACTGGACGACCTGCTTACCAAAGGGTTCATTTAGGCAAGTACGTCGTCTATAGGAGCCCTAGTACTATTTGTCTATAAGGAGGGGAAGGCCGGATTGCGTTTCTGCGTAGACTACAGAGGCATTAACGCGATTACTAAGAAGGACCGGTACCCCCTACCCCTTATTAAGGAGACTCTCGGACGGATCAATAAGGCGAAGTAGTTTACTAAGCTTAACGTAGTCTTAGCCTTCTACAAGATACAGATTAAGGAAGGCTATAAATAGATAACTGCCTTCTGTACGAGATATAGCCTCTTTAAGTAGCTTGTTACCCCCTTTAGACTTGCCAACGTACTGGCAACATTCCAAAGGTACATTAACAAGTCCTTGTAAGGGTTACTAGACGACATCTGCTCGGCATACCTCGACGATACCCTGGTTTTTACGGACAGCACCTACGCAGATTACGTACGGGATGTCAAGAAGGTGCTGGACCGACTGCAGCAGGCTGGCTTGTACCTCGACATTAACAAATGTGAATTCAGTGTCCAACGTACGAAATACCTAGGTTTTATTATCGAGGCAGAGAAAGGCATTAGTATAGATAGGAAGAAGATTGACGCTATTAAGCAATAGAAGCCGCCAACAAACGTTAAGGGCGTACAGGAATTTCTTAGGTTTGCTAACTTCTACCGCCAGTTTATACAGAACTACTTAGAGATCGTACGCCCCCTAGTTGAACTAACATACAAGGACAAGCAGTTCAAATAGACGGACGAATGCGACAAGAGCTTTAACAAGCTAAAGGAGCTCTTTACTATAGGACTAACACTCGCCGCCTTTAACCTAGAGCGTACGACGATACTGGAAACCGACTCTTTAGGATACTGTATTAGAGGTATCCTGTTACAAGTAGGCTTAGACGGACTCCTGCACCTATACGTATATTTCTCTAAAAAGAACTCCCTAGCTAAGTGCAACTACCCTATCTACGACAAGGAGTTGCTAGCAGTCGTACGGTGTTGCGAAGCATAGGATAGAGAACTCTGCTTAGTGCCCGAGTTCCTTGCCCTAACAGACTACAAGAACCTAGAGTACTTTACGCAGCCCCGGAAACTGTCTAAGAGGTACGTACGTTAGGCAATATACCTAAGCCAGTTTAATATAAGACTCCAGTATCGCAAGGGTAAGGAAAATAGCAGGGCCGATACGCTCTCCAGACAGGACTAGGACATACTAACGACGTACGAGGACGACCGGCTAAAGTTACAAACATTCCATATGTTTAAGGAGGAGCCAGGCAGGGAGACTATCCGCCTAGCAGCGACACACCTATAGAAACCCTAACTACAAGCATAGGAAGAGGCGGTAGAAAAGGACGAGGTATACCGAGGGGCCTGTACAGCGATCTAAGGAGGATAGCAGAAGCTCCTAGTAGGGCTCTATCTTAAGGTGTCGGCAGCAGATTGCTTAGTAGACGAGGAGAACAACCTAAAGTTTAGGAATCGGATATAGGTCCTTGCAGACGAGAAGCTCTGTACGAGCTTAATACAATAGGCGCACGACTCTATAGCTACCGGGCACCTAGGGCGTAAGGAGACGTACAGCATTGTCGCTAGGGACTACTACTGGCCGGCGATAGCGAAGGACATTCGCAGGTTCGTACGGAACTGCGATATGTACGGACAGACGAAGCCCTAGCGTAAACTGAAACACAGGCTGTTGAAACCCCTACCGATCCTGGACCGGCCCTAGCAAGACCTAACAGTAGACTTTATTACAGACCTTCCTAAGAGCGACGGACAGCGAAACATTATCGTAGTTACAGATAAGTTAATAAAGGGGGTAATACTAGAGGGAATAGACTCTATTACAGCTAAAGACACTGCCTAGGCCTTTATACAGACGACGTTTAGCAAGTACGGTTTCCCTAGGTCAATTGTATTAGACCGGGGGACACAGTTTACGAGCCAACTCTAGGCAAGGGTCTGCCAGTTGCTAAAGGTAGAATGTCGCCTGTTAACCGTATAGCACCTGCAGACGGACGGGGCGACGGAGAGGGTCAATTCACTTTTGGAAGCGTACCTCTAAGCGTACGTCGACTATAACTAGACGAACTGGAACCGACTTCTCCCTATAGCAGAGCTGGCTATTAACAGCTGTACGGCTAATGCTACAGGACTGTCCCCCTTCTTTATAACCTATAGATACGACTATTCCCTACTCCTACTAACCCTAAGTAGTAATACCCCGCGCCCTATACGATCCCTCATTCAGCAAGGAGAGGCTATCGTACGGACGATTACGAACGCCTACTAATAGGCAAAGGCGAGCCTAGCTATAGCTTAACAGAATGCGGAAGAGCAGGCTAACAAGGGACGACAGGCTGCACTAAGGTATAAGGCAGGGGATAAGGTCTGGCTAGACTAGCGAAACATCTGTATAGACCGGCTAAGCAAGAAGCTGGATTAGAGGAACAGGAAGTTTATAGTAGTCCAGCTAGTAGGGACATATACTATATAACTAAACACTCCCCTAGGGATTTATCTAGCCTTCTATATAGACCTCGTACAGCCGGCGAACACGGACCCCCTACTGCACTAGACGACTAACGACGTGCGCCTACCTGTAATTATAACTAAGGGCTAGGAAGAGTATAAAGTAGAGGGGATCCTTAAGAGCTAAAGGAAGCAGGGGAAGGTAGAGTACCTAGTAAAATAGAGAGGATAGGCAGAGCCTACGTAGGAACTATACGAGGCTCTACAGGACACAACTGCACTAGACAGATAGGAGGAGAACTATCCCCCTGCCCAGTTACAGTAACACTGCGCTGTACGGCGGAAGGAGGCACGATCTACCCTAAGGACAGAGTAGCTATAGGCAAACCTAGGTTGCCGAAGGATCGAGAATTACGATGTAGGACACTATAGGATCCTGCTAATACGACATCGTACGACACTGTACGAGATAAGGGCTAGAAGAAAGGAACAGCTAGGGGACAGATAGGAGGGAGAGTAGAAATAAGAGGAGTTAGGAAGAGGACTGTCTAAAATTTCTTACACTACCTAGGGGGGGGGGGGGGGGGGGGGGGGGGGGGGGGGGGGTAGCTTACTAGCCACTACCCTAGGGGACCAGAGCGACCGACTCCTTATCTAAGATTTTAACTACCTCCCGCCCGGCCGGACCCCCACCCCTACGTGCCTCCCCTAGACAGTAGTAGGGGCAGTAGAAGGAGCTATCTGATGCGGCGCGGTACACTTGAGCCAAAAGGGACTGATCAAGTGACTCGGAAGTGACTTGATCAATGTGTACCAGATTATAAACCTTGGCAAGGCATAGCAGTAACCCGGGCACACCACCCCGGATCACCACCCCCTGCGCTACAGGCTTACGACCTCGTAAGCTGCGCTTGCTTACAGGCTACGCACCTTATGCACAGCCCCCCTGTAAATCGTGCGCAATCAACCCCCCCCCCCGGCAGGTCTGCACACAGCCAGCTGGACCTTTACCGGGTCTGCCTTATTTGTACGGAGTGGTGGACAAACGGACATACGTCAACGCTGCTTCCACTCGGCGTTAAAAGATGCGCCCCCTAGGAATTGAACCCAGGCCTTTCACGTACAGTTTCAGCAGTTACTTCCGAGTCAAGTGATGCGGCGCGGTACACTTAAGCCAAAAGGGACTGATCAAGTGACTCGGAAGTGACTTGATCAATGTGTACCAGATTATAAACCTTGGCAAGGCATAGCAGTGACCCGGGCACACCACCCCGGATCACTATCCTTCTACTTATACGAGGCATACACCCCGGCCTAGAAGCCTAGGAGGCGGTATAGGCTAAGTAAGGGCTAGGGGGAGTTAGGGCAGGGGGCATAGGGCTGGCCCTAGGTAGCGATAAGGAGGGCGTTAACGTATAACGCCCGGGCTGTAGCCAGCCGCTAGGGTGTAACCTAGGCAGGGTTACACCAGAAGGCGTAGTAGGGTAGCCTGGCCGCATCCTGCTGCTTGTAGGTATAGTACCTAAGACGTTAGCTTAAACTGTATAGAAGACGAGAATCTGTACGAACTAGAAGCGTAGCTGCTAGTTAAATTAAGGGCCCTACTGCTAGAGGTAGAAATAGGGGGAGACCCTAGCTAGACAGGAGGAGGAGGAGGGGCTAGCAACTATAAGGGAGCTACTAGACGGGGCGGACAACATAGTAGTAGTAGGTAGTAGATAGTAGCTAGTAGTAGTAGTAGATAGTAGATAGTAGACAGTAGTAGATAGTAGTAGATAGTAGACAGTAGAGAGGGAGAAGAGAAGGGGGAAGGAAAGAGAAGGGAGAGGCTTAAGGTAACTGCCTGCTAGGAGGGGAATAGCAAGCAGGGCAGCTACTACAAACAGGTAAAATAGCAAGAGGCAACCGCGACCTAGGGGGGGACAAGGGACGACGACTTAGACGACTAGACAAAATAGGAAGCTGCGACCTGCCAAAGGAACAGTAGGAGCTAAGTAAGTTCGGCACGCCGCTGTACAGAAGAGGCACTATAAGAAGGGAAGGGGCGGGGGTATTGTTAGGGGGCGCCGCCCGGCCCAGGTCCTGGACCCGACCTAAGCCAACTGTCGCCCTAAGGACTGCGACTTAGCGGCGCCAGCACGACCCTACCCTCTGTACAGAACTACCGACAGGACCCTACTCCTGTACAGAGGGAGAACACTACGGTCCTACACAAAGGGGAACTACCGCCCCTCTAAATAGAGGGAAAACTCTACACTACTATATAGAGGAGGTAACTCCCGATCCTCTATACAGAGGGTAAACCTTATACCCCTGCATAGAGGGAAATTGCTAGCTTAGCTTCGTAGGTACAAATTGTACAGCAGCAGACGACGAAGGAACTGCCTATTAGTTCCTTTATATAGATACCCAACCTTAAGTTTCTGAACCAAGATTCTTAAGCCCCTTACAGAGAACAACCTAAGGTTCAGGAATCGGATTTGGGTCCTAGCGGACGAGAAGCTCTATACGAGCTTAATACAACGGGCGTATAATTCTATAGCAACTGGGCACCTAGGGCGCAAGGAAACGTACAGCATTGTCGCTAGGGACTACTACTAGCCGGCGATAGCAAAGGACATCTGTAGATTCGTACGGAACTGCGATGTCTACAGACGAACGAAGCCCTAGCGTAAACTAAAGCATAGGCTGCTGAAACCCCTACCGATACTAGACCGGCCCTAGCAAGACCTAACAGTAGACTTTATTACAGACCTCCCTAAGAGCGACGGACGGCAGAATATTATAGTAGTAACGGACAAGCTAACGAAGGGGGTAATACTAGAGGGAATAGACTCTATTATAGCTAAAGACACTGCCTAGGCATTTATAAAGACGACGTTTAGCAAGCACAGATTCCCTAGGTTAATTGTATTAGACCGGGGTACACAGTTTACGAGCTAGCTCCAGGCAAGGGTCTGTTAGTTGCTAAACGTAGAACGTCGCTTATTAACTACATAGCACCTGTTGCGGTGGTGGAAAGAGGTGGGACAGATTGATGGGGTGGACCCTGGAATCTCGGCTCGGCCCGTCCGGTCCGAGCCGGGCCTTGGCACCACCACCATCAAAGCCCACCACCACCACCACATAGATTCCTTTCCCTCTTCAGTTCGAGATATAGTTATCAAAAAGGCCGTATTGAATCATATCTGCGTGCCCGGATCATTATATCTCGAACTCACTCTCCACAACCCCGCGCTGCGCGAAAGGGCCCGTTGAACTATCCGGAAACCCGAATAACGCACGCGCACCCACCAACAACAACCAACCCCAAGGCACCGTGAGAAGATGGAAGGCTTCTCAGCGGTAGAGAGCGGCGTCACAGGCCGCAGCGGAAAGAGAAAGAGCGACAGACCGAGAGATAGACGTACCAGCATTCTCGACGATGGAATGACCTATAAAGGCCTCACGGAAGAAGAGGTAGACGAAGCGAGAAAAGGCATAGAGGGCTACGCCGAACTGTACGGGCGCACGCCGGATGAGATAGGAGAATATCTCACAGAGCATGGAGCTGAGAAGGTGTTTGACACCATCACCTTCATAGAAAAGAAGTTCTATAGGAGCATGGAAGAAAACAGACAGTTGAGGGAGGAAATGGAGACGGTGAGGGCCGAGAAGGAATCGGCAGAAACCATCATCGATGTGTTAGAAAACCAGGCGGCGAATAGAGTGGCGCAACTGAAAGCACTAAAGAACCAACTGGCTGATATGGAAGCAGCGATGTCGCCGCCACCGCATCGAGAAGAACCAGCAGAGACCGCCTCACCGGCGGCATACAGTCAAGGCGGCACGTTGATGACGTTATTACCGGACCCACCGGCATTCAAGAGCGGAGACCCTGAATCGTAGGAGGCGTTTAAGAAGAAGATCAAGAATAAGATGAGCCGCGATCACGCATCGAGCAGCGAAGAGGATCGATTAGCGTACCTGGAATCGCGACTGGAAGGTGAAGCTTTTTCGCTGGTGGCGGACCTGGAAGAAGTGACCGCCGACGACGCCATCAAGGCGCTGGACCAGCGTTTCGGAGACCCATTCCGAAAAAAGACGGCCCGTAAGCAGCTGGATAAAATCAACCAGAACAAGCAGACATTCGAAGAGTTCTATAGACTGTTCAGGAAATATGCCATCAGAGCGAAAGTGGCAGAAGATGAGCAGCTGCACTTATTGAGGCAGAAACTGAGCCCTAAGCTAGCTGCGGCGATGGCGTCGGTGGAAGACGAAGACCTGCCGAGCTTTGTGCACCAGGCGAGAGTGACAGCAAGAAACCTGAACGCGTACGGAAAACCGACGGCACGCGAACTGATTCAGAGGCCGTTGCCGCCGTCGCAGCCAACGAGAACCCCTGCGTCCTTCCGCCGCGGCCCCCAATCGCCTTACGTGCAGCGATCGTCGTTCGTCCTCACCTGCTACGCGTGTGGAAAGCCTGGCCACATCGCCACGAGATGCCAAGCCTCGGATAAGCAGAAGCAGGAATATCGCGCGATGAAGCAGCAGCCGCCACCGCCGAGAAAGACTATTCAAGCCATCGAACCGGCTCCGAACGACACCGATAGCATAGAAGGTGGAGTGCCCCTGCGAATCTTGGGAAAAGACCAGCTGGAAGGATAGGCCCCCTATCCAGCGCTGACAACAGGGCACTACATCGAAGCGAATCGCCGCGAGAAGAAAGCATTAACAGCTGCAGCGATCCGCTATCGGCTGCGGTGGAGGTGAACACGGAAACAGCCATCATCCTTCCAATCACTGTCCACCCCCTTAACGGATCGAGCAGACCGCTTTAGCTGAAAGCTTTCATCGACACCGGAGCTCTCATCGGCGCGGCGGTCCACCACCGACTGGTCCGGAAGCTGACGAATGGATACGGTTATCCAGTGGAACTGGCGTCGCCGACGCGAATCTCGGCATATAACGGACAAGACACGGAAAGCGTCACGCACTACGTGCCATTGAGGACTACGCTAGCTGGTCGAACCACGGAAGCGACGTTCCGGATCATGGATATCGGAAGGTTTGACATCATTATAGGGCAGAAATGGATGAAGAACCAGAAAGCCATCGTTGACGTAGATAAAGGGACGATCAGGTTCAAAACCCCGGGTGGCGGAGCAGGGACCATCGGAAAGGTCGCCACCGTCGCCGCCAAGCCGAAAGCCACGGAGTCCGCAAGAGAGGCTCCGTCCGATCGTTCCGAACCCCCGGTCACCGTCGGAATGATGAGTTCAGAAGCTATGACGACTCTCGCGAAGTCGCCGGACACGGAGATCTACGCCATTTCAATGAAAGACATAGAAGACTACAGAAAGATGATGGCGGAAGAAGAAGTGGATCTACTGGAAGTGCTGCCAAGCGAACTCCATAGTTACGCTGACGTCTTCTCAAAAGCAGATTCCAACCTATTGCCGCTCCATCGTCCGGAATATGACAACAAGATCCGACTGAAGGAGGGAGCTACGTTGCTAAGAACCGAGCCCCTGAGAAGACTGTCACCAGCCGAACTGGACCAGGTGGAGGTGTTTGTTCGCGAAAACCTGGCGAAGAAGTTCATCACGCCGAGCTCCGCGGAATACGCGTCACCGATTCTTTTCGTAAGGAAACCGGGGGGTGGTCTGCGACTCTGCGTGGACTATCGAGGCCTCAATGAGGTCACCAAGAGAGACGTATACCCCCTGCCGCTAATAGATGAGACCATACAGCGCGTGGCGAAGGCTAAGTGGTTCAGCAAGCTGGACATCCGCCAAGCGTTCCATCGACTGAGAAACGAGGAAGGACAAACGGAAGATCTCACGACGTTCGCGACGCGTATAGGCAATTTCAAGTGGTTGGTGATGCCTTTCGGACTCACCAACGCGCCGGCGGTGTGGCAACGCTTCATGAACCACACGTTTATAGACATGTTGGAACGGTTCGTGTCCATTTACTTGGACGACATCCTTATATACACCGAAGGAACGAGAGAACAGCACACGGACCACATCAAGAAGGTGCTGACCAGGCTCCGCGAGGTCGGATTGAACGCGGACACGAAAAAGAGCGAGTTTTATCAGACTGAAGTCAAATATCTCGGTCTGATCGTCGGAAGAGATGGAATTCGTATGGACCCCTTAAAGGTCGCCGCCGTCGCGGAGTGGAAGCAGCCGAAATCCGGAAACACTACGCAAATCAGAGCGTTTCTCGGATTCTGCAGCTACTACCGACGGTTTATCAAGGACTTTAGCAAGATAGCGAGACCCCTAAACGAGGCGCTGAAGAAAGAGGCCGCTGGCCTATGGAATGAGAGGTGCACGGAAGCCTTTAACCGGCTAAAAGAAGCAGTGGCCTCCGCACCAGTGCTGGCGCACTTCCGGCCAGAAAAGACGATCTATGTGGAGACGGATGCTTCCGACACGGTGACGGCCGGAGTCCTTTCTCAATATGGTGACGACGAAACCCTCCATCCAGTCGCCTTCTTCAGCAAGTCAATAAGCGAAGCTAAGCGGAACTACGCCATCTATAATAAAGAACTGCTGGCGATCATTCAGGCTTTCGAGGAGTGGAAACCGGAGCTTATAGCTGGAAAGAGCACGGTCCAGGTTCTCACGGACCACCAGTCGCTGACCTACTTTATAAAGACGCAGAAGCTCTCACGACGTCAAGCTCGGTAGGCCGCCTACTTATCAGGGTTCGACTTCAAGATCACTTATCGACCCGGAGCTCAAAACGGAAAGGCTGACGCGCTGACGAGACGAGAAGGGAAGACCAGCCGCGCGAAGGAAGATCCGAATATGTTCCAGAAGGTGTTGACTGAGCGGATGGTAGACGCAGAGGTGTTGAAAGAAGTAGGGATACACGCGGTGGAATCGCCGATTAAAGAGTCTCCGACTGAAGAAGAGACGCTCTACGAGAAGGTGGAGCGGCTCAACCAACAGCAGAAGCTCGGCAAAACGGGCTCAGGGAAGCTGATAGTTCCGGAAGAACTAGTCACAGAGGTCATCCGGCTGATCCATGAATCGAAGGACGTTGGTTACGCCGGTGCGAAGAAGACGATGGAAGCCGTAAGGACGATCTACTGGTTTCCGCGAATCTACGAACGGATCTATCGATTTATCGCTAATTGCTACGTGTGCAGAGCCGCGAAGCCACGTCACGGTCTTCCGGCTGGTCTACTGAAGCCGCTTCCGGTCCCCGAGAAACCGTGGCAGCATATCACGATGGACTTCGTGACCGGCCTGCCGGAGTCGGACGGCTACGACGCCACGCTGAACGTGGTGGATAGGCTGAGCAAAGAACGCCACTTCATCCCCTGTCGAGCTAAAGACGAAGGAACCACCGCGGAAGAGACAGCACGGATGTTAATCCAATACGTGTGGAAGCACCATGGCCTACCGGACACTATCACCACGGATAGGGGTCCTCAGTTCACCGCCGACGTATGGAAGGCCATAAATCAGACGCTCGGAATCCACGGAAAGCTTAGCACGGCTGCTCATCCTCAGACCGACGGCCAGTCTGAAGTGGCTAATCGCGAGATGGAGCGATATCTGCGAACCTTCTGCGGCTATCATCAAGAAAAGTGGGTCGAGGTGTTGCCGATAGCCGAATTCTGCGCGAACTCAACACGGTCAGAAGCGACGTCGCTGGCGCCGTTTGAGATAACCCACGGTTATCTTCCGAGGCTGAGTTTCCAGCCACCAAAAGACACAGGCTCGCCGGAGCTTTCTACCACCGCCACGTCGTCAAAGAGAGTCGCCGCCGCGGCAGCAGAAGCACTACGATCTCAGATGGAAGAAGCGATCAGAGTGGCAAAAGAAGCGATGGAATCGGCTCAAAAGAAGATGGTGACTCGAACTAATAGAAAGCGGTCACCGATGGAATTCGAGGAAGGCCAAAAGGTATGGCTCAACACGCGGAACCTGAAGCTGAAAGGGAACGCCAAGCTCAACCCCCGCCACGTGGGTCCGTTCAAGATAATAGAAAAGAGGTCGCCGGTGACCTATCGACTCGAGCTGCCGAAGGCGTTCCGGATCCACGATGTTTTCCATTCAGATCTGCTGAGCCTGGACCCTAAGGACGGCCTTCCGGAACAGGGGTTCGCTGAACCCCCACCAGTTGAGATGGACGGTGATGAAGAAGAGTGGGAGGTAGAAGATGTGGTGGACTTAAAGGAGATAAGGGGGTCCATCAAAGCGAGGATCTCGTGGAAAGGGTGGCCAGAAGACTACGAATGGTATCCGATCGAGAACCTCCGGAATTCGGCGGAGCTGCTGAGAGAATTTTACGCGCGGAATCCGACGAAGCCGAAGCCGGAATGGCTCTGATGCCGATCCTTACGGAAGAAGAAGAAAGCAACGTCCGCTCCACCGGCACGGAAGCCGATGAAAACGATCGCTGCTCAGATCGTAGAGGGACAGCGAGCGCCGCACGTGCAGCGCAGGCAGCTCGCCGACGCCGCGACGTGCCAGCGCCGCCGCCCCCCTGCGATGGAGTGCTGACTTCGGTGGAGAAAGAAAAGAAGAAGAAACGGAGCCGCGGACGGATCTATATGGACCTCCGAGACAACGCACAGACCGCCCAGACCGCAGCTCAGAGGACCCACGGCTCAGATCAGATGGCACGGATCAGATGGCGTCGATCACATGAACGACCAAGTGAAGGACTTCGGAAGCCGATAACGTAAAAGGTTGAGAAAGAGATGAAGAGGACGTTGTTTTTGACAAAAGACGGAAGAGGTGACGTCAACGTTGAAAGGGATTTCAAAAAAAAAAAAAAAAAAAAAAACACAGTGGGAGTTTTTAGGATGGATGGCATGACTAAGCGGTCGAGGGCGACCGCTGGTGAGGGAGGGGGGTAGTGTTGCGGTGGTGGAAAGAGGTGGGACAGATTAATGGGGTGGACCCTGGAATCTCGGCTCGGCCCGTCCGGTCCGAGCCGGGCCTTGGCACCACCACCATCAAAGCCCACCACCACCACCACATAGATTCCTTTCCCTCTTCAGTTCGAGATATAGTTATCAAAAAGGCCGTATTGAATCATATCTGCGTGCCCGGATCAGCACCTACAGACAGACAGTACGACGGAGAGGGTTAATTCGACGTTAGAAGCGTACCTTAGAGCGTACGTCGACTGTAATTAGACAAACTAGAACCGCCTTCTCCCTATAGCGGAGCTAGCTATTAATAGCTGTATAGCTAATGCTACAGGATTGTCCCCCTTCTTTATAGCCTACAGATACGACTACTCCCCGCTCCTACTAACCCTAAGTAGTAATACCCCGCACTCTGTACAATCCCTAATTTAGCAGGGAAAGGCTATTGTACAGACGATTACAAATGCCTACTCATAGGCGAAAGCGAGCCTAGCTATAGCTTAACAGAATGCGGAAGAGCAGGCTAACAAGGGACGACAGGCTGCACTAAGGTACGAGGCAGGGGATAAGGTCTAGCTAAACTAGCGCAACATCTGTATAGACCGGCTAAGCAAGAAGCTAGATTAGAAGAACCGGAAGTTTACAGTAGTCCGACTAGTAGGGACATACGCTGTACGACTTAACACTCCCCTAGGGATCTACCTAGTCTTCTATATAGACCTCGTATAGCTAGCGAATACAGACCCCCTACTGCACTAGACAACAGACGACGCGCGCCTACTAGCGATTATAACTAAGGGCTAGGAAGAGTACAAGGTAGAAGGAATCCTTAAAAGCCGAAGGAAGCGGAAGAGGGTAGAGTACCTAGTTAAATAGAGAGGGTAGGCAGAGCCTACGTAGGAACTGTACGAGGCCCCTATAAGATACAACTGCGCTGGACAGGTAGGAGGAGAACCACCCCCCTACCCGGTCTTAGTAACACTGCGCTATACAGCGAAAAGGGGCACGATCTACCCTAGATACAGGGCAGCTGCCGGCAACTCGGGTTGCCGAAGGATCAGGAATTAAGACGTAGAACACTACTAGATCCTACCGATACTACACTATACTATACTGTACAGAAGGGGGCAGGAGGAAGAGAACAGCTAGGAGACAGGTAAGAATAAGAGTAGAAGTAGGAGGGCAACGAGAGCAACACTGTCCGAAAGCTTTTATATACTACCTTAGGGTAGCTTACTAGCTACTACCCCCTAGAACTAGGGCGGCTAACTCCCTATCTGAAATCTTAATTACCTCCTAGCCGGCAGGGGCCCTGTTACGGTCAACAGATGTAAAATGGAAAACACGGCTACCAGAGGTAAAACGGAAAACAACAGCATCTAGGGCCTAACCAGAACTATCAAGATTTACAGACTACAAGCTAACAACTACTAGATAGAAGAAGACTCCCAGAGAGTAAAAGGCGAATCATCTCGCGATACAAACACTCCTGGCTTAGTTCTGGAACCTTTGGAAAATGCGGGTCTAGGAAATAAATCTGTTTGCAGAACAAAGAAACAGAGTTTAATAAGAAAGTTATTAGCAAACACTTAGCAAACAACCAGCTAGGGCAGGAGGATATAAGAACCTGCTGCCGCCCCCTTAATCTTTCTCTTCTTCTTGTTTATAGCTCGTCTTGTGCATTAATTTAGCTTTTACACCTTAGACTCCAGCCCTTCCCCTCTTTACTTAGTTTTTACACTCCTTACTCCAGACTTTAGCCTTCCCCTCTAACATTAACTTTTACATCCCTTCTCTCCGACTTTGTTTTATCCAACTCCTCTTACTTACTTCAACTTTTACATCGACCTCTTCCGACCTCTTAGCCTCTCCCTTAACATTACGAGCTATTAACTAAACACTAGACTATTAACATAGTCTTCTACACACTACGAGAAGAGGTCCCCTTTAAAGAATACTTACAACTAGACCTATCAGCAGAAGGAATTATTAACCTAATAAACAACGATCCCAACCTTGCCCTCTAAGTCTTTTTTACAGTAACGAATATCGTCCGTACAGGTATTAAACAAGTAAAGGAACTCAACCAACACATCAATGGCCTAGAAGCAATGCTGTTAGATGGCAAGGATTAGGTACAAGAGATAGAACGAAAGATTGCTAATCTTACTATTAAGAAAGCTTAGACACAAGGACAATTGCAGGAAGCTCTGAACCTAAGGACACAGAACACTACTAGAGAACCTACCAGCAAGAGAGTAGCTGACCCAGAACTATTCTATAGAGAGAAGGACAAGTTTCATGAATTTCGACTACGATTGTCAATTAAGCTCTTAGCTAACGCGGACCACTTCCCAAACGAACAACAGAAGGTCTCGTATGCGTTCTCCCTCCTTACTGGCAAGGCACTGCAACAGGTCTTACACTGGTTTAACCCAAAGACACTACGAGTTACTTGTCCCGACGTTACTACCTTGCTTACTACTCTCGACTCGGCCTTTAGTAACCTATACCGCAAATCCACGGCCTAGCAGCTAATCCGAACCCTTAAGCAAACCAACAAGCTATTCTCTAACTACTACGCACAATTCTTACGGAAAATCGGATACTGCGAATACGACACAGAAGCCCAAAAGTCGGCTTTAGTTGCTGGTCTAAGCACTGAACTTCTTACTAAACTGGAGGACTAAGAGCACGAATCTTTGTTATTCTACGAACTAGTTACCCTCTGCCAACGCCTCGACAGTCGTCGAAACCTGTTCTTAAACATTATTAAGGCATGCAGCAACCTACTTAACAACCGTACGAACTAGCGTCCGGTTACGACTCTTCCTATCTTTACCTAAAACCAACCTAATCCCCCCTTAGCCCTACGACTTCCTCCTGTTAACAGCGAACCTATAGACCTTAGTTCAGCTAAGCTTTAAGATAGTCGACTTATACAAGAAGAAAAGCAGCGTCGCTGCAACCAACGTCTTTGCATGTACTGTAGAGAGCTAAACCACATCGCAATTAACTGCCCAACTCTGGTCAATCGCTGCAATAAGGCAGGCACCCCTCTCGGATTCTCTGCAGCCGCCCTAGCACTAAAGAACAACAATAAGGACTAGGGAAACGCTTAGGCCTGTTAATAAGACGCCTAACAGGCAAGCATTTAGATCGATATCGTGCAATCTCTTCTTCTGCAGTGCAATTCTGTACTAAGGCAGAGGATAAGTTAACTTGTCCTCCCTTTATAGTTACAGCAAATATCTACACTAAGAAGAATTCTATATACTTAGTACTTACGATAATCGACTACGGCGCAACTAGCAAGAGTTTTATTGACCCTAGACTTGTTAACTCCTTAGGAATCCCTACTTGGAACCTAAAATACCCTAGACCCTTAAAGATGTTTAACGGCAGCGAGGCCTCCGCTAGAGGTATAACTCAGATTGTCTACGTTAAACTTCAACTTAGGAACAACTACGAAGAACACCTCTCTTGCTTTGTTACACCTCTACCTAACTAGAAAATAATCCTAGGATTGCCTTAGCTGAAGCGCTACAGCCTACAGATTAACTGGGACACTGGAAGCCTCGATATAAACTCAGAACACTGCCGAAACTATTGCTACACTTTGACTTAGCTTACTCCTGCGAACAGCACAAAAGATTCGATCCTCTAAGTATCTGTAGCTGCTTTCTATACAGCTGCAAAGGAAAAAGGAGCTTAAATCTTTGCTACGTTAATAGAAGACATTGAGAAAACCCTTGCTAAGTTCGACGAAAACCGAGAAGCTACCAATCTAGAGACAAAAGTACTAACCGAATACTACGACTTCCTTAGTGTATAGTCGGTTAAAGAAGCTAACAAGCTACCTCCTTACCGACCTTACGATTACAAGATTGAACTAGAAGAAGGTTAGACGCCCCCTTTCGGACCTCTCTACCAAATGTCCCGCGAAGAACTCTAAGTCCTGCAAAAGTTTCTGCAACAAAACCTTTAGAAAGGCTTTATTCGCTCTAGTCGCTTACCTGCCGCCAGCCCTGTTATATTTGTTAAGAAGCCCAGTAGAGGGCTACGCTTCTGTGTTAACTACCGCAACCTTAACGCTATCTCTAAGAAGAACCGGTATCCGATCCCTCTAATCTAAGAAACACTAGAACGCCTCTCGAAAGCAAAATGGTTTACTAAGCTCGATGTAATTGCGGCCTTTAACAAGATTCGGATAGCTAAAGGACAAGAATAGTTGACCGCCTTTAGAACCCGGTACGGCCTGTTCGAATCCCTAGTAATGCCCTTTAGAATGTGCAATACACCTAGCACTTTTTAAGAATATATAAACGACACACTAAGAGAGTACTTGGACTAATTTGTTACCGCTTACCTTAACGACATCCTGGTCTACAGCACTACACTGAAAAAACATTAGGAACACGTCCGAAAGGTACTGGCGAAACTGGCAGAAGCAGGCTTGCATCTAGACATTAACAAGTGTGAATTTTACTAACAAGAAGTTCAATTCCTTAGCCTGATTATCTTAGACAAAGGCATCCGCATAGACCTAGCAAAGATTCAAGCAATCCTAGACTAGAAGATCCTAAAGACTGTTAAAGAAGTGCAAGGCTTCCTTGGGTTCGCTAACTTCTACAGTCGTTTTATTTAGGGTTTTAGCTTAATAGTAAAGCTACTAACTGCTCTGACAAAGAAAGAAGCCAAGTTTGACTGGACTAACTCCTGCTAATACGCATTTAACCTCCTACGACAACGATTTACTAAAGATCCAATCCTTTAACACTTTGACTTTAACTTAGAAACCCGCGTAGAAACAGACGCCTCTAACGGAGCTATTAGAGCAGTTCTCCTTTAACGAAAATCGCCCGACTAGCTATAGCTCCTAGTAGCTTATCTGTTAAAGAAGATGCTACCTGCCGAATGCAATTACGAGATATACGACAAAGAGCTCCTTGCAATCGTTAAAGCATTTAAAGAGTAGCGACCAGAACTCGAAGGTGCAGCTTACCCGACCCAAGTTAGTTCAGACTACAAGAACCTAATTCATTTTATAAAGAGTAAAATCCTTTATCGTAGACAAGCCCGCTGGAGCGAATTCCTTTTAAGGTTCAACTTTGTTATTTAATACGCGCCTGGATCTCTTAATTTAAGGGCTAATGCCCTTACCCGGATGCCTAGAACCTATCTAGTAGACCGAAAAGAAGGCTAGACAATGTGTGACCAAACTATCCTAAAGGCCTATAACCTAAGCAAAGACCTAAAGACCTACCTAAAAGAAGGTACACTATCAATCGCTGTCTCTTTCGCTCTGTGTCTGGCACCTGCCTTCCTAGAGGACGACGATTCAGAAAGCGAACCAGACAACGAAACATTTAACACCGAAGACTCCGAAACTGAAGGCTCTGTTACCTCTAACAACGAACAGGACGATAATAAATCAACTAAAGAAGCAAATCAACCTAGAGAACTGCTCCCGATAATTAGAGAAGCTTACGAATCGGACGAACAGGCTTAAGGACTGATCCAGGCCCTCGAAATAGGTCAGCGTACCTTCCCTGGCTTTTCTCTCTTAGAATGCGAACTTAGGGATAGACTGGTTTACTTTCGATCTCGTCTTTTTGTTCCTAAAGGTGCAGGCGATTTAATACGACTATACATCCTTAGGACAGTTTACAACTTAGCAGCAGGAGGCTACCTAGGACGATCGAAGCTTTACAAGCTTACTTCCTGCTACTACTGGTGGCCGTTAATGTAGAAGCACGTCCGAAGATATAGAAACAACTGTCCTATCTGCAAGGCAGCTAAACACGACCGACAACGTCTATAAGGATTGCTAAAGCCTCTCCCAGCCCCCGAGCACCCGTAGAAACACATTACAATAGACTTTGTTACCTGTCTCCCTTAAGGGACTACTTAGGCAGGCCTTAAGGCAAAGAACGTCTTTGTAGTTGTAGACCGACACTCCAAGGACCGCTTTATAGTACCCTGCTAGAGCATAACTTCTAAGGAAACCGCTCGACTCTTTTACGAATACGTCTAGCGTTACGTAGGCCTTCCGGACAGCATTACCTCTAACAGAGGCTCTTAGTTCATTGCTAAGTTCTGGAAACGCCTCTGCAAGCTTTTGAACATCGATTACTACATCTTAACGTCCTACTACCTAGAAACAGATAGTCAAACGGAAATTGCGAATGCGCTGTTCGAACAGACGCTACGTTGCTTTATTGATTACTACTAAAGGGACTGGCCAAAACATATCCTAACAGTGGAATTCTCGGCACGCAACTGGGAGTTAGAGACAACAGGACACTTACCCTTCTACACTACTAGAGGCTACTACCCCCGAACAGGAATGGAACCTTAAGACCCACTACCGCGACCCGACGACCCAGACGAAGTCGATGCAGACGACTAGGCAACGCACCTCTCCCAGATCTATTAGGAAGTCCAAGAAGAAATGACTTACGCCTAGGCTATCTACGAAGAACAAGCCAACCGAAAGCGACAACTAGCCCCAGACTATTAAGTAGGAGACAGAGTGTACCTAGACTTAAAGAACATTGTTACAGGAAGACCTTCTCGCAAACTCGATTGGAAAAAACTAGGCCCCTTCCCTATTACAGAGAAGATTAGCTCGTACGTATACCGCCTCTAACTGCTGGAAGACTAGGAAATCTACGACGTCTTCCATCCTGTTCGACTAAGACCTAAAGAAGGAGACCCCTTCCCAATCCAATTGCAAGACTAAGAACGAACCCGCATTCTCCCTGTAGAAGACGACGACAAAGACGAAGAAGGAGAATACTACGTACGCAAAATTACAGACTGTTAAGTAATTGATAGACAAACAAAGTACAAAGTTCAATAGCAAAGTTACGAAGACTGGGACACTACTTAGGAACCTCTTAGAAACATTATCTTCGACAAGGACAAGATTAAAACCTTCTACTGTCAAAACCTCTTAGACTCTAGAGACTACCGCCTAGAAACCCGGTACAGCTAAAGAGAACTGGATTCTGCTTACTAATGGAATATTAACTGTAACATCAGGCCTGCTCCTAGGAATAAGCAGACTTACCCCCAGTATCTCGAACTACTAAGGCTTCGTAGGAACTCTGCTATATTAAGGGGGGCTACTGTTACGGTCAACAGATGTGAAATGGAAAACACGGCTACCAGAGGTAAAACGGAAAACAACAGCATCCAGGGCCTAACCAGAACTATCAAGATTTACAGACTACAAGCTAACAACCACTAGATAGAAGAAGACTCCCAGAGAGTAAAAGGCGAATTATCTCGCGATGCAAACACTCCTAGCTTAGTTCTGGAACCTTTGGAAAAAGCGGGTCTAGGAAATAAATCTGTTTGCAGAACAAAGAAACAGAGTTTAATAAGAAAGTTACTAGCAAACACTTAGCAAACAACCAGCTAGGGCAGGAGGATATAAGAACCTGCTGCTGCTCCCTTGATCTTTCTCTTCTTCTTGTTTATAGCTCGTCTTGTGCATTAATTTAGCTTTTACACCTTAGACTCTAGCCCTTCCCCTCTTTACTCAGTTTTTACACTCCTTACTCCAGACTTTAGCCTTCCTCTCCAACATTAACTTTCACATCCCTTCTCTCCGACTTTGTTTTATCCAACTCCTCTTACTTACTTTAACTTTTACATTGACCTCTTCCGACCTCTTAGCCTCCCCCTTAATAGGCCCTAGCACTAGAAGGAGTAGAAGGGTAGCTTAGCAATATCCTGCTGCTTATTAATGTAGCACCTAGGATATTAGCTAGGACTGTACAGAGGAGGAAGGCCGTACGAACCAGAAGCGGAGTTGCTAGTCGAGCTAAACATCCTACAGCTAGAGGTAGGGGGTATAGGAAGACAGGCCGGCAACTACAAGAGAGCTACGACAGCACTAGGCGGACGGAATAGTAGTATTAGTAGTAGTAGTTATAGTTAGTAGTAGTAGTAGTAGTTGTAGTAATAGTAGTAGTAGTAGACGGCCGGGCAGACGGGTAGTAGATAGGGGAATAAAGAAGAAAGAGAAGAAGAGAGAGAGAGAGAAGGGGGAAAGTGTTTATATACAGGGTAGTAGCTACCTGCTATATAGGGCAATAGCAACTAGGGCAGCTGCTACAACTATATAAGGGAGGACAAACAAGGCAACTACGACCTAGTACCTGTACGAGCGACAGCTCTCTAGACGACCGGACAGAGACAGGAACATCTGCCTAGGAGCTAAACTCTAGACGACGACTAAGGTATAGGGACAGAGCTAGATGTCCCGCTAGCGCCAGACCGTACGGTTAGGACGCAGAGTGCATAGCTAGAGGCTGTAGAGTAGGAGGTAAACGAACAGACAGGACCGAGCACCTCCTATACCTTTATAACTGCTCGTAGGTCCTCCTCTGCCTTAGCCTTAGCATCCTTAAAGTAGCAAACGGAATCGGTTAAGATAAGGTAGAAGCGATCTAGCACTACCTGCCTTCCCTACCTATAGGTCCTCCTCCGCTCTAGCTATAGGATCTAGGAGGACAGGTCCAAGGTTGCAATAGCGGAGAGGGAGGTTAATAGGCAAGTGCCTAGGCAAAGACGGGAAAGCGCTACCTGCTAGAGGAACCCTAAGAGCTAAGGGTATACGACACGCCGTTATACGAAAGAAGCACTACAAGAAGGGAGGGGGGTATTGTTAGAGGACGCTGCCCAGCCTAGGTCCTAGACCTAAGCTAGCCGTCGCCCTAGGGACTGCGACTTAGCGGCGCTAGCACGACCCTACCCTCTGTACGGAGTTACCGATACAACCCTACTCCTATACAGAGGGAGAATCCTATAGCCCTATACAGAGGGGAATTGCCGCCCCTCTAAATAAAGGGAAAACTCTGCACTACTATATAGAGGGAAACTCCTAATCCTCTATACAGAGTGTAAACCTTATATCCCTGCATAGAGGGAAATTGCTAGCTTAGCTTCGTAGGTACAAATTATACAGCAGCAGACAACGAAGGAACTGCCTATTAGTTCCTTTATATAGATACCTAACCTCAAGTTTCTGAACCAAGATTCTTAAGCCCTTACACTTAGTAAGTGTAACTGTTTATCCTTAGACACTTTAGCTCTAATAGTATATTTCCTAAAAGGTCTGTAGAATTCCTTAAACATTAGCTGGTTTTAGCTAATCTTGTCTAGTTGTTTGTAGGCTGTCTTCTTGCAGAAGGGGTCTCCGAAGCGTTGGTCTAGGGCTTTAATAGCTTCGTCGGCGGTTACATCTTCTAGGTCCGCTACTAGCAAGAACGCTTTACCTTCTAGTCGCGCCTCTAGATAGGCCAGTTTGTCTTCTTTGCTGCTTCCGGCATAATCGCGACTTATCTTGTTCCTTATCTTCTTCTTAAAGGCCTCCTAGGCCTTAGGGTCCCTGCCTTTAAAGGCCGGTAGGTTAGGTAGTAACGTTATCGAAGTGCTACCTTAACTGTAGGGAGTAGGTAAGGCAGTTTCCGCTTAGTCTTCTTATAGTAGCGGCAGTGCTAACGACGTTACTGCCTCTATGTTAGCTAACTAAGCCCTTAGCGTTTTCAGTTGCGCTAGTCGTGTCGCTGCTTAGTTCTCTAATACCTCGATAATAGTCTCCGCCGATTCCTTCTCGGCTATTACCGCTTCTATCTCCTCTCTTAGCTGCTTGTTCTCTTCTATTTTCTTGTAAAATGCCTTCTCGATAAAGGTAATAGTATCGTACACTTTTCCGGACCTATATTTCGCTAGGTGTTTCTCGAGTTTGTCGGCTGTGCAGGCGTACAGCTCCTTATAGCCAGCTATGCCCTTCTTTGCTTTATCTGTCTCTTCTTCTATAAGACCTTTAGTAGCCGTCCTCTTATTAAGGATGCTAGCGTGCCTATCCCTTGCTCTGTTAGTCTTTCTCTTTCTGCTACAGCCGGTAACGCCGCCCTCTACTGTCGAGAAGCCCTCTATAGTCTTCTTACAGTGCTAATGTGTTTGGTTTGGGTTTTGGTGTACGCGTACGTTATTTAGGTAGCCGGATGTAGTTTAATAGGCCCTTTCGCGCAGCGCGTAGTTAGTATAGTTAGTAAGTTCGAGATATAATAATCCGAGCGCGTAGATATAATTCAATACGGCTGTTTTGATAACTATATCTTAAACTAAGGAGGGAAAGGAATCTATGTAGCGGTGGGTAAGGGCTTTAGGGGTAGCATGCCAAGGCCCGGCTCGGTCCAGAAGGGCCGAGCCGAAATTCCAAGGATCCACCCTATTACTTAGTCCTACCCCTTTCTGCTACCGTAACAACTCTAATAGTACGTACAAAAGATACCTGTTGCTAAATAATTAAAGGGCACTAGTTAGTTTATATATAATACTACTAATTAGTATTAGGTGTACTATAAGCTGCTATAAACTAATCTTATAACACCCGTATTGTTGTTTATAGAGGCTGCGCGTTCTGCTCGTAATTCCCTTTTCTATAGACCCTTGCTATACTACTATTACTACTAATAACAGTACTATCACTAATACAAATAATACTATAGCTATACCTAAGGCCCGTAAGGGCACACTACTAGCTCCCGCTACCCGCCGCTGCTAACGCGAGGAGTTAGTTAAGGCAGACTGCTGTGTAGCGGCCGCCGCCTAGGCCTAGGCAGAGGCCTGTAGTAGATTGGCTTCTCTCCAGCGCTCTCCCTCTAAGGGGGAGATTGCGAGGGTCTAACTAACTACAGGCCCAGCGCGCTAGTGTTAGAGCCTAAAGTAGGCCGTCAGCCTTCTTAATTTAATACAGGCATCATATTTAAGCATTACACTGTTGATAGCTTCTGAAATAGATTATTTGTTGTGCTAGTTGGTTGTGCCAAGAAAATTGTGCCATCCTAGCGATGCTGCCAATATAATGGTCATATACGTTAGTTCGAACTAAAGTCACTCTACCATCGCCAAGGGTTAAGGGGAGGACTCGGATTCGGCAAAGGTGTTCGGCAGCGGTGGCGAGAGCAACAAGTTTCATACTTCATTTCATTCACTCCATCATTGCTACTCGGCTTCACATGCTTCGGGGGGCTCGCTCGGCTGCCGCTTTTGCTTGATCGCGTGTGTGCTTGCGTGTGTGCATGTTTATCTGCAGAATCTCGCGCCGACTGGATCGGGCGTGTCTGCAGCCTATACCATACCTGTTCCACCACCATGCCCGGTCGGCCGCGAAGAGTGAGACTTTTGGCCATAGCAGTCTGCCTGTTCTTCGTGTACGTCTTATACTGGAAAAAGGGGGCCGAACGCGTCGCCGGCTACATACCACCCAGCAAAGTTGGAGGCGGATCGGTCTTGAGACCCACGGCCCAGAATAAAGAGGGAGACGCAGCTTCGGGACCACACCTGGAAGATACGGTCGAGCCTCGGCCGGCATACAAGCCCCAGGCGGCAGATACAGAGCCGATCAAGCATGGAGCAGCGGCGACAGCTGCAAAAGCAGCAGGTCCAGCACCGACTCCATCAGCATCGACCCCTGATCCTGAGCCCGAAGCGGAGCCTGGTCGTTGGAGAGCGACCAACCTCGCACCGACCGTGCCGACAGCAGCGAGCTCGGTCGACGATGGCACAGTCCCGGTCGGTCAAGGTGATCGCCATGCACCGCCTGCATCCGGCGAATTCGAACCGGACGAGATATACCCGTCCCCTACTGATGTGTACAACCCGCCCGAAGTCATCCATTGGAAGAAACAGCCTGAGAGATGGCCTGTCCCCTCGACGATTCCACTCCCGTCCGGGACGCCTAAGTCGATACCCCTCATTCAGAAGGAAGGAAACAAGGGTGCAGATGTGCAGCGCCTGGCTGCAGTAAAGGCCGCTTGTAAACACGCATGGGAAGGATATCGCGGGCACGGATGGGGCTACGATGAAGTCGAGCCCGTGACTGGAACGGGCAAGGATTCCTTCAATGGCTGGGGTGCAACGTTGGTGGATTCTCTCGATACGCTTTGGATCATGGGCATGCAGAAGGAATTCGAGGATGCTGTCAACCAGACCAAGAACATCGACTTTACCACTTCGTCCCGAGGCGACATTCCCATGTTCGAAGTGACCATCAGGTATCTAGGAGGACTCATCGGAGCATACGATGTCTCAGGGCAAAAGTATCGTCTGTTGCTAGACAAAGCCGTTGAGCTCGCAGAAATTCTTTACAGTGCTTTCGACACGCCGAATCGGATGCCCGAAACATACTACGACTGGCAGCCGATATATGCGTCGAACAGCCGTCGTGCGAGCACAAGTGTGGTCATGGCCGAGCTGGGGACCTTGAGTCTGGAATTTACACGACTGGCCCAGCTGACCAAGGAGCCCAAGTACTACGATGCGATCGCACGAATCACTGACGCGTTCCAAGCGTGGCAGAACAAGACTCGGCTTCCTGGCATGTGGCCAACGTTGCTGGATGCAAGCGGATGTGCCCAGCCTGTACACGTGCCGCATACGCCAACGCAGAAGCAAATCCCAGTGCCTGGTGGACACAGCTATATGACCAGTGGCCGACCCGCCAAGGCAGGGGCTGATGTGATGAATCAAGCGGAGGCTGCGATGAACCAGCAGCCATACAATCCTCTCGGCGCGCATGCCCGTGCTCAAGCGCAGAACCAGGCACAGCTGCAACCACAAGCAGGCTCACCCCATGCCCCGCCCGCTGCTGCACCGAGATCAGCAGCCCCTGCCACCGAGCTGAGATGGACAGACGGCACCCCAGTGACGAGACACAAGCGCCACGTAGACGTGGCTGACGTGGTCGATGCAAATGCCAACCCAGCGCCTGGTACGGCTGCTGCGAATGGCGCGTCTGCCAGTCAGCCGAATATCAATCGTGAGAGCGGGTATGCCACAGCAGGGACACCGGATGACGCCCCGGAGTTTGAGCCGCCCAAGGAGCCCAAGTGCATCCCTCGAGGGCTTCAGTCAACCAGTCCACACTCGACGGAAACATTCACGCTCGGCGGCCAGAGCGACAGCACGTACGAGTACCTGCCAAAGATGCACCTCCTCCTGGGAGGTCGTGTCGATCAATACAAAGACATGTATCTGGCGAGCATGATTCCATGGGCCAAACAGGGTCTTTTCCGTCCCATGACCCCCGAAGGCTTGGACATCCTCATCTCCGGCGAGGTCGTGTCGGCTTGGAACTACACGTCGGAGGAGTATTACCAGACGACACACTCCAAGGCCGAGCATTTGACGTGCTTCGCCGGTGGCATGTTCGCGTTGGGCGGCAAGCTGTTCGATCTCCCCGAGCATGTCGAGCTGGGACGCAAGCTGACGGAGGGCTGCGTGTGGGCGTACAACGCCACGACGACGGGGATCATGCCGGAAGGCTTCACGGCGTTGGCTTGCGACGACCACCGCCGGTGCGACTGGAACCAGACCCGATACTGGGAAGAGCTCGACCCCTACCGGAGCTATCGTGACGAGCAGCGCCAGGAATACGCGGACACGTATGGCGCCGAGGCCTTGAGGGAGAACAGCAAGCCCACCACGGTGGCTCCCAGCGCCAGCACTCATGGCGGCCGGCCGTCCAGCCAACGCGCCCGTCAGGGCCGTGCACGTGCGGACCATGACCGAGGCACGTCAGCTGCACGGGAACGCTCGCTCGACAAACGACAGCTTCACGAGGAGAACGTGGCGGACAACAAGCTGCCACCTCTGCCGCACGCGGCGCCATCGCCGACGCCCGTCCGGGCACCCGCCGACCAGGCCAACCACGGCGCCGGCGCCGGCAGCGAAGATGTCACCGTGCCACCCCCCTCGACCCACCCGTCCGACGATGCCCCGGCGCCCCCCTCTCCGGTCGACGCCATCCTGCCCGCATACACCCCGCCGCCTCCCCCCACGCACCAGCAGTACGTCGCGCAGAAGATCGAAGACGAACGCCTGCCGCCGGGCTTCGTGCGCATCAACAGCAGGACGTACATCCTGCGGCCCGAAGCCATCGAGAGCGTGTTCTACATGTACCGCGTCACCGGCGACCCGCACTGGCGCGACGTGGGCTGGAAGATGTTCACGGCGGTGGAGAAGCACACGCACGCCGCGTACGGGCACAGCGCCATCGACGACGTCACCAAGGCGCACCCGGACCTGCTGGACGGCATGGAGAGTTTCTGGATCGCCGAGACGTTGAAGTATTTCTACCTGCTGTTCGACGAGCCGAGCCGGTGGAGTTTGGACGAGTGGGTCTTGAATACCGAGGCGCATTTCTTCCAGCGGCCGGGTCCGAACGACGTATGATGATTCGGGGGCGGAAGGATCGCGAGAAAGGAAGAAAAAGAAAAAAGAGGGGGGGGGGGGGGGGGGGGGGGGGGGGGGGGGGGGGGGGGGGGAGAGAAGGATGGGACTCCAAGGGAGATAGACTGGTGGTCGACGATACCCCGAACTTGTTTTCCATGCTGTTTCAAATTTTTCGGGGTGGTCGAGAGTGCGGCGTGTGGGGGTTTCGGCCGTCATGGCGGTAAGAGAGAGAAAAGGCGGGGGTGGGGCGGAGCGTCTGTGGCATGTGTCACGCACGGTACAGCCAATGACGGTGGCGGAAAACACGTCGCAGGAGGTGGATCCCCGCCCGGGCCACGGCGGATGGCCACGGCAGGAGGAACGTGATGGTTTGATGCCGAGGCATGGATGCTAGCGTGCAGCAGCACGACGGCGGGCCGCATTCTTCTTTTCCCACGCCCGGGAAGGGGGGGGGGGGGCTGCGACCAGTCGTTGCTGAGGAATCGTGACTGCGACTCCGACTCCGGCCCGGCCGTCCTCTGCGCTTTTGTGCTACGGGAGTGTGTGGCTGGTCTCGTGCCCGGGATATCGGGGACTCCCGGAGCGACCGGACGCAGGAGAGTCGCCACCGACGGTGGCGGGAGGCGCAGCTTGGGGCGCAGCACATGCCGAAGCATCGCCCCAATCGTCCAACTCGCCACGCACATCGTCTTCGATGCGGCGATCAGCGGACGAACCCTATCGGTCTCGCTCGCGGTGCACCTGGTCTTGCAAAAACGGCCGGTCCGATTCATGCGCCATCTGAGCCTCCAGCTCCTGGCGCAGCCGCGCATCGACATCCACGCCCATGTGCTCGGGCCTGGTGTCGTCGGCCGCATCGAGCTGCAGGGCGTGTTCTTCGTCCCACGGCTGCTGCAGTTCCTGTGGGATTCCCTGCATGATCTGGGGGTCGATGGGCGTCTGACCGTAGTCCGTGTCGACGTCGTCATGGTAATGCATGCCGCCCATCGGGGCCGCGGGCAGCGAGCCCTGGAGGGGTGGTTGCTGCTCAGGAGTGTGCTGTGGCGGTTGCGGGGGTGGAGCGGAGGTAGGCGGGAAGGGATAAGTCTGGGACGGATAAGTCTCCGGCGTCGGCGCCGGCGAGGCATCGGCAGCCGCATAGGGAGGAGGCGAGTCTGCGGAGGCAGCGGCGGACGGCCGGGCCGTGCGCGTGTGGGCGGGCGGCGTGCCCGAATCGGCGCTCGACGGCCCACGCCGGTTCGGCGCCGTCGGGGCCGACTTGGCGGCGGCGGCGGTGTCTTGGCACTCGACGCAATTCCGGATGGCGGCACTGACGGTCTCCTTGATGCGGACCCAGTGGTATTGCTCGGCGATGATGGCCGTGGTTTTGTTGATGCCGGCGTGGGCCTGGGCGTGCACCGCGCGCGCAACCTCGTACTGCTTGTGCGGGTCGGAGACGACTTCCTTGTCCTTCAGCATCAGCGTCTCCGCCTCGCCGTCGCCGCCGGCGTTCGGCACCAGCCGGTAGTGCGTGGCGGCGGAGCGGAGACGCGACTTCTCGGCACGGTCCGCGCCGCTCGGGTACGCGCCGGTCTTGAGGTAGCAGCGGATCTTGTCGAAGCGCTCCTCGCTGACGCACTCGTCGCCGTCGCCGCCCAGCTCGCGGCCAAAGAGGATGGCGTCGACGAGCTCGTGGGGGTGGCTCTTGAGGCTGCCGCAGCCCTTGACCCGGCCGATGCGCCGGAAGCCGAGCGCGTCCCAGATGCGCAGCGCCGCCACGTTCGTCTCGTAGACCAGGTTGAACACCGAGTAGGAGTAGCCCAGCCGCGGCGCCCACTCGACATACGCCTCGCCCATCAGCCGGCCGACGCCGCGGTTGCGGGCCGCGTCGGCGACGAGGAAGCTGCCGGTGCACACGTGGCTGCTGCGGCCGGGGTAGTTGGGCTTGACGCAGAAGCTGCCGAGGCACTCCTGCGCCCAGTCCACGCCGCGCGCCTCCATGTGCGCCAGCGCCGCGGCCGACGCCACGCCGCCCACCACCGCGACGGCGGCGAAGTTGGCCAGCCAGAAGGCGCCGAACGCGGCGGGCGCGACCGGCGTGCTCTGCGCGTACGTGTCGCCGCGGTCGATCTCGCGGTTGAGCAGCCGACACAGGCACGCGCCCAGCCGCGGCGGCACCTGCTGCGCCGAGCCCAGCGGCAGCAGCGTCGCCGTCGTCACCCGGTCCCGCAGCGTCACCTGCCGGGGCTGGATGTCGGCCGGCAGCGGGCCGGAGGGCTCGGCGAACGGCAGCCGGCCGGAGCTGCGGTAGATGGGAGCGGCCGACGCGTCCTCGAGCGCGGCCGGCATCGTGTGTCGGGGCGTTGCGTAGATCAGAGGACGCAGGGAGGAGAACTGCGTCGCAGATGTAGTCACGATCACGAGCCACGAGCCACCACGAGCCACCACCCCCAGCCACCATCACGCGCCACCACCCCCAGCCACCATCACGAGCCACCACCCCCACCCATCACCACCAGCCACGAGTCTTGGCATCCGCCCGCACACGCGTCAGGTGGAGGCCGGGGCACATCACGAGTTACTACAGCGGCCGAGGCGTGGAAACGTCTGGTGCGCTTCTGGAGCGTTGCGCAACTTTCGTCTCTATCGAACAGAACGCCCCGACTCTGTCTCGGTCTCCGTAGGGGGGGGCATAGACCCGCGACTCCGAGCGACTCAGCTGGGCCGGCGGGATCCCTCTCCCAAACGCCGGGACACGAAAAAGAAACAAACACCCCGCACCCCCCCCAAGTCGTCCAGTCATCATTCAATCCCGTGACCGGGAAGTCGTGTATGGTCCTGGTCTGTGGTATCGTCGTCCCTCATCTAGTGTTCCCCCCGTGTAACGCCGTGAACCCAAAAAATACATGCCCTGCACGAGGGGAAGGGAAGGGGGGGGGGGGGGAGCATACCAGCTCATCCCTCTTGCTTCCTGGGAGAATCCCACGCGGTGCGGACGGAGGAGGCGCTGCTGACCTTGTCGGCCTTCGCGGCCAGGTGCTTCTCGGCCTTCCGGCGGTCGTAGATGGCCAGAGCCATGCAGCCGGCGCTGAGGAACAGACAGACGCCGCTCCACAGCTGGACAGTGAGGAAGGTGGAGAAGGCGGTGATGAGGTGGCCGGCGACGACGGGCCCGCCGAAGGCGAAGACGGCGGCGCAGGAATACATCATGCCGGTCCACTGGCCCAGCTTGGCCTGCTGCTCGGGGTCGGGCCCGAGGATGTAGGCCACGGACGCGGGCGGGAGGCCGATGACGGCGCCGGAGAAGGCGCCGAAGACGACGACGAACCCCAGCGCCGTCGCGACCGTGTGCGTGAAAGTCCAGAGGAAGGTGACGAGCACCGCCGCCACCAGGGTGACGGCGCAGTGCACGTTCAGCGCGCCGAACTTGTCGCACAAGTACGCCGACCCCACGCGTCCGGTGGTCGAGGTCGCGTTCATGATGGCCAGCAGCCAGAACGCCTTCATGTTGCCAGGCTTGGGCTCCTTGTGGGGAAGGCCCGAGTTGCTTCCCGTCGACCCCGTCGACGCGCGCGACCCCAGACCCTCGGACACGGCCCACTCTTCCAGGTTGAAGAAGATGGCGTAGAATCCGAGGAAGAGGAAGGAAATTCCCGCCGAGAACCAGGTGAAAGACCGGCTGCGGAAGGCATGTTTGTCCCAGAATATGCTGACGTTCAACCACGTCTCGGGCCGGCGCACCACGTGGGCCGGATTGGGTCGAGCGATGATGATGGCCATGATGCAAGTGGCGGTGATGACCGCCGCCACGTATCTGGTCGCCAGGTTGAATCCATACCGGTCAATCAAATTCCGAGTCATCAGGGGGTAGAGCAGACCGGAAATGCTGGCGCCGGATGCTACGATCCCAATGGCAAGGCCCTTCTTGGCTTTGAACCAGGTGGCCACGACTGCCAACCGAGATTAGTTCTTTGTTCTCTTCTGTGAGGGGGGGGGGGGGGGGGGGGGGGGGGGGGGGGGGGGGGGGGGGAGAAGGATCAAGGTACCTTGGGAAGAGCTGACAAAGAAACAAGCCATGCCCAGGCCCGATATGAAGCCTTGCGTGAGCCAGATCAAAATATAGTTGCCGTCGCCGTACGCACCATCGCCGTTGACTCCCGAGAGACCAAACGAGCCGGCAGAGACGAAGACGGTTCCGACCACGAGCAAGGTCCTGATGTAACCGCCATCGAGGATTCGACCCACGACGGCAGACAGGCCGAGGACCACACACGACTGCGTGGACCCCACCGCATTCAGCTGGTACAGGTTGTGGCCGGGCAGGAGGTGTTGCATGTAGTACGAAGAGTAGGTGCCGTACGTGTTGACCAACCCCCACGAATTGAACATCAGCAGGAAGCCGCCCAAGAGACACACGTACGCTCGCCATTCGCGCGGCCACTCCGCTTCACTCGGCCGGGCGTGGTGGTCGTTGGCCACGGACAGGCTTTCGAGCGCACGAAGACTGTCTCGTCGGATCATGGGACCGCCGGCCGTTTGGATCGCGCACGGTCGGCCGCTGCCAGGCCGGGGGCGGCCCGGCGATGGGGGTTGCGAATCGTTCTCCTTCTCGTCATCCGGGGCGGCGGTGAATGATGATCGGGCGCGTTCGGGAAGGTCGAGGTCGGCAACGTCGCGGGTTTTGCTGTTCGATCGGGATTGGTTGATTGAATCGGATTTGTCTGACGTCGATTGAGAGTCGAAGAGATGGGGCTGTTGCGTTGGGCGGCCGCTCGGGGCATCGCTTCCACCTGCCATCGTCGACGAACTGCGCGGTATGGTGGGGAAGGAAAGGGAAAGGAAAGGACAGGAAGAACGTCTGTGCCGATGGCAATCCGCGGAACAAACCTACGACGGGGGCTCGAGCGTGATATATGGACGGCCTGATATCCATGGTAGGGGGATTCATGTGCCGCCAGCGCCATGCACGATCTTAAGCACCGTCACTCCAGATGGTGGAGCCCGGGCCGGAGAGGTGGGGCGGGGGGTGGGGGGGCATGCACCGCCGTACAACTGCAAGATAAGCGCCGTCACACCAATCCCGAGCAACGCGGGTCCGCAAAGTGGATGGCGACCGAAGCCAAAAAGCGCAGCCGGCTGCATCAGTCGCGCGCGGTCCTGGCACCTACCCGCGCACGCAGTGGGTCGCCAAGGCCGTGGAGTGAGGCGTGGCAGAAGCAAACCCGCCCCGGGCTGCGTGATTCGGCATCGGGGTGCTTCTTCGGTGCCATGGATATGATCATGGATCGACCACCGCTGCCATCTGTCATTCGCCAAGGGCTTGGACGTGATTGCGTTGGGGGCCACCAAGCTTGCTATTCCCGACCGACGGGAGTTGTGCGCGGATCGTGCCATGGAGCGGCGATGGTAAATGGCTAGCGTGCGGTCCGTTGTTGGCGCCATGTCTCGTTAGGTCGAGCCCGCTTGTGACCGGGGGGAGGGGGAGGGGGGGGGAGGGGAGGGGGGGGGGGGGGGGGGCGGGGCGGGCCAGGCAGGTGCGGCTCAGGCAAATGCCACGCCCGGCGCGGGTTGCGGGTGGAGGACAGCACAGATGAAACGCGGAGATCTGGGTAGAGTCTGCAGGACGGTGGACCTGAAGGGCGCCAATCCCGTTCCCGCACAAACTGCTGCTGGTAACGCCAAGCCTTGGGAGGCAGCGGGGAGGCGGCATGTCACGTGTGTGCATCGAATGCGTGCATCGAAAGCACTCGGCACCAATGCACACCGCTGGGCATTCGCTGGGCTTTCGCACTCTTCATGTCCTTTGTGCTGCCCAACGCCCTCCGTCGGTTCCACGCTGTGCACCGCGCCGAGAGCCGGGTAGCAGGGCATGAGCCGGGTCGCGATGGTGACCAGAGAGCCTCCGTCCGACACCAGATTCAGGAAGCTTTCAACCGCCTGGAGATCTCCCGCCCGCCGTCAAAAGGCTCCCAACTCAATCGGCCGCCATTCCTCCAGAGCATCCTTGCGCACGCCACACCGCGCCGCAACTCATTCCTCCGCCAAGCTCTGGGCTTCTCTTGGAAGAGACTCGCTTCGCTTGCGGGGGCGGGGGAAGTCATACAAGACGCGAGGGAGGCCTTTGTTGCTCCAGATGCCGCGGAGGGGGTGGGGTGGGGTGGTGCCTCTACTTCGTGTTCGCGCCATCTGTTGACCTCGCCCGCGCTGGGCCCAATGTTGTCGTGGTGGGAGAAGGCGCACTGCCCACGACGACAGACACGCCGATGACGGACGTGAGTTGATATGGTGACTGCTCCCATTTCCTCACGAGATCGATCACGAGACATGTCGTTCCATTGGCGTTGCGTGATACATCACATGGAGAGAGCTCACGTTACCGACATGCATCCACCGTTGAGGCCGTGATGCCCAGGTCAGGTGGTGGCGTCAACCCCACACAATGAAACGCCATTCCAGCACCGAACGCTCGGGTGCGATCCCAGTGTCCGTGCAAATCCCTTCCTATGGCGCGTGTAGTGGAGCTGGGTGGAGATGCCAAGGATACCATTGCTGTGGGTGACGGCCGCAAACTTGACCAGTTTCCTGTCGGATGTTCCCGGAGAACCAAAGAAGATGTCAAGGCAAACCATGTCGTGTTGAGAGGGAGCAACGGGGACTGACAGCTAGTTGTTCCCAGCATGCTGTTAACGGATGCCCCGCCCCGCCCGGGTGGGACGTGATAGCTGAACGAGTCATGCATTCGATACCTTTCGTGCTACTCATCATGCAATCTTAGTCATGCAACCCGAGCCTGATGCCCAGCGTGACAGCCGGCTTGGCCATCGCACATAGCCGGACACACCCAATTGCTCATCCCTGTGCAACCGCACTAGTGCCAATGCCATTTGCACCACCATCGCAGAACACCCAACCTCTCTCGGCACTGGTCTCGGCGGCAGGGTCAAAGTGTCGTACAAGTCTCACAGCACTTGCTTGGCTGCTCACTTGCCCGCGACAGCAGCCGCCAGTACCTGTGTTCGGAAGAAACCACCCTTGGTCCTCTCGATCACCTGCTGATACACGCTCACTGGCGGGTGATTCATGATTACAGTTCCAGCCTTGTAGTCGATCTTGGCGTCGACGCGTGTATCGCGAATGAGGTTGACAATCCATTTCTCGCCTTCGGTGTGCGAGAGGCCGAGCCGGGTGGACAGATCCTTGATATCGATTCGCTGGTGGATCTTGCAGTATGACTCCGAGATGAGGTGGCGTGCAGCGTCGAGGAAGGCGTCTGCGGATGCGACAAGGAAGAAGTCGGCGCGCAGGATCTGATCTGCTTGATTTAATCTTTTCTGTGCCTCCTCAAAGTCAAAGTCAATGAACAGAGCCTTGACGAAGCTGGTGACTGGGTCGTTGTATTCATACTGCTCTTGTCGAACGATGCGAATGAGGTCCTTGAGTTGCTTCTGGTAATTGCCGTACATGAAGTTGCCCTTGCTTCCCGGCCGGTTGCGGTTTGTGACGACGGCTGCGCAGAGGTATCGCAGGATCCACGGGCACGATGTCTGGATGGTGTTGATGTATGCAGGAGAGAAGAACAGCTCGGTCAGTGCTTCCCGAGCTGGATCGTGGTTGAAGAACGGGAAGAGCGACCAGTGGATCAGCCAAGTGCGGTGTTCCAGCTGCGCGAGACCGTTGTTGAAGAGTCTCGTGTCGATGCTCTCTTTGATCTTCATGATCTCCTCCATCGCACTTTCCCAGTTTGTGCTCAAGATATCACACGCCAGCTTCCCCCATGTCGCCGCATTCACCTTGTCGTTATCGGTAGACAAGATTCGGAATTGATAGAGCAAGTCTGCAGCCGGCTCGTACTCGCCACAGGTGAACTGGAACTGGCCGAACTCGTACAGCTGATCGACCATCTGCTGAGTCACGCCGTGGTTCTCCTTCAGGTAGTTCATGTTGCTCTGCTTGTCGCTTCGCAGGTTGTTGATGACATCGGCGTCAGTGAGGAGATTCGATATCTTCTCCGTCTCCTGCTCGAATATGGCCCGCCGTGCCAGCACTTCCTCCCGCTCCTTGGTGTACGATGCCGGGCGTTCCGGCAGACCCTTGAGCTGTGCCTCGAGATCGCCAACGTAGTCGCACATGCTGGTCTCTTTGAGCAGCACATATTTCAGTTTCGTGATGTCGGTCGTGTCTTCGTCCTCGGGCGTCTCCTCCTCCAGGAAATTCAGCAGTGGGAAGACCAGGTGTCGGTTGAGGTTGGCGATGAGTTTGGGCAGCAGACTGTACTCCTTGGTGTAGTCGCCCGAGTCGCCCGAGTCGCCGTCGGTGTGTGCCATTTTGCGGTCGAGTGTTGAGGGCGGAGCAACACCGAGTGGGTGAGCCGGTGATCAATGGGCGCGCCTTTGCCAAAATTGACGCCAAGATCCAGGATCGAGGATCGGCGTTTCTGTTCGCGTCGTGCCGACGTCCGGACGACCTCTTCACCATGTACTACTGCCACGCGCGCGCTGTCGCCGGAGCATTTGACGCTTCCATCGCCAACATGGCCTCGTCCACGCCCTTCCTGTTGCTTCTGCGGCCATCGAGCCTGCCGCGACCACTGACCGTGCGCCACTTTATGCGCTTCTCCGTCAGCACATCGTGCAGCTTCCCCGCCAGCACATCGTGCAGCTTCTCCGTCAGCACATCGTGCAGAGACGCAGCAGCGGCAGCACGACCGCGAGAAGGCAATGTGCAGCGTGGTCGGGGCCATTGAGCATAGTCTAACATCGCGTACAGACCGCAACCTGGTCGCATCCCGTTCAGCATCCGAGTCATACCCTCCTCCGTCGATGAGGTCGAATCCGCGGCCCAAGACATCGAAAGCCTCGCGGCGAACAGCACACCCGACCAAAGAACGGCCCTATCCCACGCGGCGGCCATCGCATCATCGGCCTCAGCCTCCAAAGCTCATTCCAGATCCTGTCGCGTCACTGCCCGATAGTGAATGTGCGCCGAATTTGCCATACTACGTTGCGAGGTCCAACTTCAACTCACTACCAATCTACCTACTGCGGAAACGCGGAGGGAACCTGAAGCAGACCAGGATCAAGAACATCGATGGAGACAGGATGACGATGAAGTCACACTTGTGTCGGGAACTGGGCATTGCAGAAAACAATGCCGCGGTGAAATCCGTGACAGGCCACATCATACTCAAAGGGCATTGGAAGCCGCAGGTGGAAAGGTTTCTGCGGCAGAGGAAGTTCTGAAGGTATGGACGGAGCCGCCAACTGTGGGATGGAGTACAGGAAGCCGGTATGTAGTACATGTGTGCTAATGTGCAATAGCCGTCAGTCCTCAAGAGGTGCTGTGTCAAAGCCACTCCCCAGCATTGCTTTCTCCCTGTGCGCGCATTACTTGATGTATGCTCTGGCACGCTTGACGAAGTTGCAATCTTGGGCCGAACAATGGCGGCCTTGTCGGCCACGATCTAGCCTGCCTCGACGTTCCGGCAGATTTTTAGTGTTCTTGCCGTGTTCCATCCGGATCTCGCAGATTGGCTCTTCAGATCTCTCGGATCTTTCGGATCTACATAGTTACATAGTCAGTCAACTGTCGAGAATAATTGACGAACAGTTAACTAGTTAGTTACTTGGTTTTTCCAAAAAAGTGCCAGCGAGACTATTATTAGATATCTAGAACACGTGACTAACCAAACACATGCTGGCCAGGCCGAGCCCCTACGCGTAACGACCGTCACTAGCAAAATCAGGCGAACCCCGAAACACCAGCCAGCGCCACCAGATCTACATCCAGACTCAGACTTGGCGCATCAACGACTGACCCCGTACACCCCCAGAACCACGCGTACCCCCCACGACCACGCGTCCACCCCAAGACTACGCGTAACACCCCCAAGACTAAGCGTCCACCCAACCTTCCTAGCAACCCGATCGGCCAAGATCTTCGGCGCTGCAGATACAGCGTCTGTCGCCCGAATTGCGCTTCTGGTACGCGAACCCGCTGTTCCCGCAAATGTCGTCGCAATCCTGGGTCTGGTCGATGCAATACGTGGCTTCGTTCAGCGTGCAGCCCCACGCGCCCTCGTCTTTGCACGCCTGGAGGCCGTACGAGCAGCATTGGTTGCCCCGGATCGGGGGGGTGAAAGGCGCGCTCGGGCACGACGGGCTGACCTGAGCGGCGTCCTGGTCGCTGCACACGCATTGTTCGTCGTCCGAGCTATATCGCCCCAGTCAGCGCTCTCGGCCCTCCTGCCTCCTCCGGGTCGCACGACAACCATACTTGTGCTTCCGGTATGCAAACCCGCTGAATCCACACTCGGCATCGCATCCTTGGGTCTGGTCGACGCAATTCGGGCCTTCGAGCTGAATGCATCCCCAGGCTTGTTGATCTTTGCACCCATCTAGCCCGGGATCGCCACTGCAACACGCGTTGCCTCTGACAGTCGCCGACGCCGTCGACGCGAGGGCGATGATGCCCGTGATGATGGAGAGGAGAGACCACATGGCTGACTGATAGTTGATGGCTTTCGTCGAATCTGGCGGAGACGAACTTTTCGCATGACAGAACCGACAAGACCACCAATACTTATATTCCTACTCGGAGTCATCGGAAAGTTCACTCGCCACGTGGATATATGTACAACATCACACTGCCCCCCCCCAGGAGTACGCATGAATCTTACGGACCAGGTAGGTGACTGGCGGAATGCCGGAACATTCGCTCGTTACGCGTACGCGCTCCCTCATGACCAAGCTTGCCACGAACGAAGCTCTCCTGACAAACAAAAGGCCAAGGCGGCGGCATAGGACAGGCGGTCGGAAAGCTCCTCGGCGCGGGATCCGAATGTTGCTACGCCACCTGTTGAGTCTGACCTGGGTGGGGGCGGGGCAGATCCTAGAAAAGCGTCGCCAGCAAACATGGAACCACGAATAAGATAGCACGATCATCGGCGGAGATGGAGACACGAATAGCACCATCATCAGCAGAGAGAGTACGGCAAGCCGGCAAGACGGCGGAGAGTGCATGTACATAGTACAGTGGCAGTGCATTTCCAAGATGATGACAATGTCAGCTGACTGCGACGACTGCGTGGTGCCGGGCTTCCCTGGCGACAACCACATATCCCCAAGGGTATTGCAGTGATCCGCCACAGTCCTTCTCGCGGAGAAGGCTGATGATCATCAGGCGCAAGGGAAATGACTCCCGGTCCAGCCGGCCGCGCATCCGATCGTCGCCTTTCCAGAACCGCGGCACACCCGACGTGATGGAGTTCGATTTGATCAGAACATGGACGGCCCGGGCCTGGGAGAAGTGACACGCGGTCGGTGGCGCGGATCGGCGGATACAGCACATATTGCCAGGAACCCCATGACTGGTGGCAACGATATAACAACCCAGAGCCAAAGGCCATGGGGGGTTTGTACACGCGAGATTGAGAGGGTGGGGGCGATTGAGGCGGGACATGGTTGGTGGTGATGTATCATCGTTGGCAGAAGCTATCCGAGCTCAGCGCTTTCTTCTTTTTGCTGGGCTCGGCCGGCTGTCGCTTGGGCCGGCCGCGGCTCTTTTCTCGCGCTGCTCGACCGGAGAGCTCGTCAAGGAAATTTGGAGTTGCGATACAAGATCATCGCTGATCCGTCCGCTAAGCACCACTTTTTTCACGCCTTTTGGCCCATGTAGCAGCGGCTTCAGCGCTCGCTGGGCCTTGTTCCACGTCGGCACAGATTGTACGCTCGGCGCATGGATGGAAAGCGTGAGCTTCCCATCATTGCCACAAGTCGCCTGCAAGGAGTCGATGGTGAGAATCTGCGAAGCATAGCGTTTGTCGCGCTTCTGCGTCGACTGTTGGAAATCGATGGTCAAGCTGTGCAGATGCTCGGCGGTGGTGAGAGTGCACGCAACTGCCGCGACCTTGGCTTCCAGTAGATCGATATCCTTGCAGACCGGCGCCGGGGGGAGGGAAACGATCAAGACGAGGCTGCGCAGATACGATGCGGCTCTTTCCGTGACTGGCCAGGGACTTGAATGGCTGCTGCCCGACTGTTCGGGCAGGATGCGTGTCCAAGTCTGGAATTGTCTCAAGTCTTCTGATCGTACCGCGTTCTGGATTGTGCCGCCGGTAATGTGGAGGATGAAGCTATTTCCGCCAAAGAAGGCCGAGGACATCTGATGCTGCAGCCGTTTGCAGGTTCCCGCCAAGCCCATGTGTGCCGAGCCTGTCGCGGGCGGCCGATTAGTGGCATTGTACTGAACTGGGCGTATCTCGTTTGCTTCTGGCTGCGACGTAAATTTCTGGACGATTTGTACGCTCCGACTGGTGTCAAGCCGGGATGGGAAGAACTGGTAGGTGGTATTTTGGGGCACTAAATGGCTGATGATGTGTTGTAAAAGTTCTGTGGGTAGTTCTGTAATCCTGCATCTGTCGTTTTGGGTGGTCGGCACTTGTACAGCGACGTGCTTGGAAAGGTCGAGCGAGGGATCCGCCAAGAAGGAGTTCTGGACACAGTAGGACAAATCACCGAGGCAGTACGATATGCCGACTCGAGGCTCGGACGTTTGACACAGCACGGAACCGCGGCAGTGGATGCTCCGGTGCGGTCGCTCTCGAAACCATCGGCCGCAAATGGCTCCTTGCTCGACGCCGTGAATATACGGCACCCACTGTGCCCGTTCCGGGCTCAGGTACTGTGGTCCCCAGGGGGTCATCCGGACTTGCTTGTCCCGCACCCACGCAAGAACATAGTCGCGATTCTGCTTCCGGTTGCGACTGAGCCGATCATTCCGGATGCTGTACCAGATGCGATTCAGCCATTCCGTACAGGCATCCCGCGTTTTGAACCCATCCATGCTGCTGTGCGAGCGGTGCCGTCCAGCTTGGTGGCACGAAATATGCTGTGCTGTGGATGCGAGCTTCGCGGCGAAGGCTGGGCGGAGTCGTACGCGGTCACGCCAGGCCAAGGCCGAAGCATATCGGTGGCGGAGTGTTGCTCGGCAAAGAGGGCGGGCGGGGCAGTGGAGGGAGGAGAAGGAGGGATGCACGCCCACTTGGCACATGTTGAGTTGATATAGGATGAGTTTGTGACAAATAGCCCATCGTCGCGCCATGACTGCCTGGGGGCTGGTGCTCCATCCTCGGCAGATCTAGGAGTCGCCGTGTGCCCTACGCGGACACGGCCTCTCACAGCCTGGACTGGGGGAGATTGGGAGGGGAGATGCGACCATGGTAGGAAAACGGGACGGCAGCATGTGAAGGGACTTGGTGGCACAGCGAGGGGACACGGGGGGAGAGCGCGGAGAAAGCTTGATGTGTGGCTGGGCTGGTCTGGTCTGACGAAAGCCGTCGCTGTGTCGCGCCCACGAGTTGGGCATAGCCTGATTGATAGCACGCCTGCGTGTATGTGCCAGAAGCACAGTTGCTGCTGCTGCTGCTGCTGCTGGTGTTGTTGCTATCATGTGGAGCTGCGAGCGGGACTCGAGGACAGCCGCATGCACCACAATGTCCAACCCATTCCGCCGCTCGCCCATGCCTGTCCAACCCGACCCAGCCTCAGCAAACATCTTTGGCACCGCCGCACCTCCGCCGTCCGCGGATGGCGCGGCCCCCAGTAAGACCGCAAGTGTGTCGGAGCCCGTATGGCCGCGTACAGCGTCGGCGTGTTGACTCGTGGCAGCGACACCCCCCAAGCGAACAAAGAAAAAGAAGGTAGTCATCCAGACGCCGCCGCCTTCGCCCGAGTTCCTACACACCACGCGGCATGGAGCAACAAGACGCTCGGCCTCGGCCTCGGCTGCTCGTGTGCCATCGCCGCCGCCGATGAGAGACGCCCGTACGGGAGAAGATGGCCAGCGCGAATCCGCGAGCACAGCCGACGACTCAGCGCCGGACCGAGCGGCGGCGAACACGAGCATGAACTGGGCCGACATGTCAGGCCCAGAGGCAGCGAGTGTGGGAGGCGCGAGAGCACCGGGCAATCCATTCTCGACAGCGCTGGCGTCGAACGAGGCGGGGCCTGCAGGAAGAGCGGAGCGCAGTGCACCAGAGAACAAGGAGCCAAGAAAGCGGGTGATGGACGTAGACATGTTCAAGGACATATTGCTGACGGGAGGACCGTCAAATGCAGGAGGCCAGGCGAGGCAACATGATAGCAGTAGCAATACTACTGATACTTCTTCGCTCTTCGAACCTGCGTACGGCTTGCACCCGCAGTCGCCGCGCCTGGACTACGATGACTGCCAGTCTGCCTCGGACGGCTCGAGTGATGGCGACAACGAGGATTCGCAGTTGATGGGCGAAGAAAGGTCGGACGACGCGACCTTTGCGCCCTATGTTCCGCCCAAGGAGGCCAGGTATTCGGTGTTGCAAAACACCCCCCAGCCCGCTTCCAAACACGCCCAGAGAGGACCAAAGACGGTGTCGTTTGCAGACTTTGATCAGACAATCCTTCCAGCCTCAAACAGTGACGTCAACAAGCCACTGCCACCTCCCCCCGGACAAGACATGGCTGCCAAGGCGCCACCGTTGCCGCCACCGAAAGACCTGCCTGCACACACCGCAGCAATGCCAATCCCGCCTGCTGATGCAGCGGCTACCCCCAAGAGAACACCGCCACCCGCACCGATAGCACGCAGACGCGCTGCAGGGCATGGTCGTGCGAGAAGCGTGTCGAATTTATCGAATCTTCCACAAGACTTAGACACATCAACTCCACCATCGGGCGCGCCCAGTCTTCGGCACAACGCCGAACAAGCAACCCCCAAGCCTCCGCCGCCGCCCAGGCGGAGAGTGCCTGTGACCCAACCTGCAGCGAGCCCGTCGCCCAGTCAGCCGGACACTAAGCTCGCTCCCGCACCTCCCCCAAGGAGACATGGCTCTAAGCTTGGCGAAAGGACTAACATCCGTCGCCAGCCGCCAGCCGACTCTACTTCTGTTCGCCGTGTTGATTCCTCGCCGGCGGCCAGCGGTAATGCCCCGCCACCGCCACCGCCACCACCTCGCAAGAAAAGGACAAGCATGGACGGCCGTACTCGAGCCAGCTTCGACTCAGCCAGGTCTGCTTCGATCGGGAGTCTCAAGCATTGCGCAACAACTTGGGAAGCATCCGAACATTCAGTAGCATCTCCGGACCCTAACCCGGACATCCTTGGCGAAATGGCAGCATTCCAAGCAGAGATAGACAGGCTACGAGCGGAGGGCAGTGAAGCGCGATGAGGAAACTCATTCATGGTATCAGTGTAGCCATCGGCTCTCTTGTCACATAGGCTTTCGCTCCGAAAGTCCCGTGACTGGTGTGGAAGGCTGTCACGCTCATACTGTCCACTCGAAGCGCCTTTGGAGACGGCAAGCCGATATCTGGTCCGGAAGAATACGGCTAATATACCAATATCATGGCTGCCACGCACTAAACATGTGCGGAGTGCAGCGCATTGTTTGATTGCAATTGGCCAGAGGTCCTATCGCATATCTCAACCAGACGGAAGCCCAGTATCTGCTCCGTCAAATGTGACATTGTGCGGGGCATCGAGTGTGTCAAAAACTCATCCCAATCGTACGTGGTCTCGAATCGATTCTATTGTGTTGCACCTCCTCAGCACGACACATCATTGCTCCACCAAGACAGCGCGTTCATGCTCGGCTGAATGAGCGAGCGAGTTGTCTTGGCAAAGACAGCACCTTCTCAATGCCTCGTCACTCGGGCGCTGCGCATGTAACACGCACGTTATCCGGCACATGCGCATTGCATGACCACAGGCTCCAGGACCTGAACGTCGGAGAGACAACCGCCCAAACTGGGGCCGATGCTCCGGCTGCCACGCAGCAGCACGTCGATCTCGTACGCGAGAGAGCCCAGTGGCGTAAGCTCGTTCGTTTTCATCTTGGCGTTTCTGGATAGGGCGAACTTTGGTAGAGATACCCCGGGAATGTGGTGTGCTGGAAGAGGTGGCATACGTCGGGAAAGGGGGCCGAATGAATTGCTGATAGGTCACCCCATGAACTCTAGAGGCACCGCCAGAAATCAAGGCATGACAGCGGACCTCAGCATGCAAGGAAACCACGACACTATGGCCCTTTTCATTTTCGGACGATATCCTTGCGCTGCTATTTTCTTGCGCTAACACCTCGCACCCTATCGTTTATCCCGTAGATCTTCTTTGAAGTCCCCTCCAACATAATTGCGAAGATGGACGGGATGGGCGGGTCTAATCCGCGCTCTTCTCACACCATCCCCGACCAGATTGCAGTCGGTCGATCCAATTTGCCACCAGGCGGCTGCAGATGCAATCTTCATCCACAAGTCCGCAGCGTTCACCATCCTCCACCCCTCATCACAGCATCCCTCACCGCTCCCCGCTTTCACTCTTCGTGCCCTGCAGTATCGCCAAAAATCGGCTACATCCTCTCTTTTCGGCCACCCCGAAAGAGTCGCGACACGAGTACTCCCAGCACATGTCCATCTTCTTCGTCGTCACGTGCGCATATATCACTCCACCAGCCGGGATGCATTCATTGCGTGAGGTGGCATTACCAAACAGCGGTGAGTTCTGCGATCATGGTGGATTTTGAAACAGTTTATCGTTGTTGGACCTGAGGCGATGTCGAAAGCAAAACAAGCTTTGGCGCTAGCGTCAGATCCTTGCAGAGCAGGACTACATATCTTATTTTCTTCTTCGGTCTACCCTCGTCCGCATAGCATCACCATCATGGCCGACTACGACTCCGAGTCCTCCGGCGCTGGGGATATCGAGACGAATGTTCTCCTTGGATATGCCTCAAAAGAGTCCACTGGCGACCATTTCAGCCAGCTGGGCGGACGCCCGGTACGAAGAACATCATCTGGATATTCACGAGCAGGAACTTGGCTGAGAGATGGGCGCGTAGGTTTGGATTGACGGCAAGACTGCTCCGGACGGTGCGCTCGTGAGGTGCAGAGTGTGCAACTCGTACATGAGTTTGCTCCTGCAACTTCACGCCGACCTACCAGACCATTTCCCAGGCCACGAGCGAAAGCTATACCTCTGGTCGTGTAGACGAAAAGCTTGTAGGAGAAAGGAGGGTAGTGTAAGGGGCTTTCGAGGTACGAGACGAACCAAAGTCGACGCGAACGCAGGTGCCGCAGCAGAACAGAAAGCGGCACAAAACGATGTCGCGCCCAAATTCCCGCAGACTGGACTTGGTGAAGCGCTGTTTGGGATGAGCAAGGCTACCACGATTGGCCAAGCAAATCCCTTCGCATCTCCATCAGCTTCAACCAGCACATCCGCCAACCCATTCGCAACCGCCTCAAGTCCAGTAGCAAAGCGACCCCACCAACCCGAGCCAAGCGAATCACTCCATCAGACATTCGCAGAGAAAGCCAGAATCTCCTCCTCACCAGCCGAGGAGTCCTCCACCTCCACCTCCTCCCGATCGCTCCAGCCATCCGAGCCTTGGCCCTCCCCCTCCGCTTTCCCCATCCCTTATCCAGCCTACTACCTCGACGCGGACAAAGAATACATCGACCCCGAGCCTCAACCCGCCCCACCGAACATCCGAGTCGACCACGACGAAGGCAGCCGGGGTGGCAACAGCCAAGATCTCTTCGAAAGCAGCATGGACCAGACGTTTCAGAAATTCGCCGACCGTCTGTCGCAAAACCCCGAACAGGTTCTGCGCTACGAACATGCCGGCATGCCGCTTCTGTACGCCAAGTCCGACGCCGTCGGCCAGCTGTTCGGGTCCTCGAACGAGAGGATCCAGACCCCCCCGGCCGGGAAGATCCCACGGTGTGGGAACTGTGGCGGCGAGAGGGTGTTTGAGATGCAGTTGACTCCGCACGCGATCGCCGAGTTGGAAGCCGAGGAAGAAGGCTTGGATGGGATGGATTGGGGCACGATTCTGTTCGCGGTCTGCGGTCGAGATTGTGGAGTGCAGCAAGGTGAAGTGGGGTATGTGGAGGAATGGGTGGGCGTGCAGTGGGAAGAGTTGGCGGAGCAGAAGTGAATTGACGCACACTTGACGCGGCCGTCCTGCGGTTCAGGTGGTGTCAACTCTCATGGTCTGGACACGAAGAGAAGATCAGCAGATGTGTCGGGCATCGGCTTGAGAGCATCAAGGGGGCCTCGTCGGCATTGAGCAGTGCGTTCGACCAAACGTGGTGGGGGGCCGGCTATCTTCCAGAGGCGCAGATCTCATGTCGATTTGAGGTACTTCATCCCAAGCATAGCTCATTCATGCGAGCAAATCAACAGTACATCAGAACGGGTATCAAAGCCCATTTCCCTCGTCATCGCCAGACCTGGACCGCGCCGATTGCATGGCAGGCAGCAAGCCATACTTTTTTTCGGCCTATGCTCCCAGCAACCACACCCCTCAACGCCGTCGCTATAATGCATCCCTTGTAGTACCAACCGATCACTCTGGTGGCCACACCATCCTTCAATCTTCATGCTTATGCAGGCTGCTCATACGCCCTCTTCACCATTCGTCCAAACTGGGCAAAATTGACATTTTCCCGCTGCACCACCGACCGCACCTCGTTGTCCTTGTTGAGTGGCACCTGCACACGACCACCCTGGATGGTCCACCCGCACACTTCTTTCACGAAATTCTCAAACTTGGCCCCACTGACATTCAACCACCCCTCCAAGACCTCTCGATCGACCTGTTGCATACACTGCGACACGACCACGGCAATCCTCACCCTCATGGTGTCCTCGAAGCCAACCACGTCGGCGCAGAGGTCGGAGTAGAGATCGTCAGATTCGAATGTATCCCAGAAGTCGCGGTAGGATGCGTTGTTGAGGAGGTCGTGCAATTTGCAGAGGTGCTGGACGGCTTCGGTGAGGGAGCCGGTTGAGGGCGGCGAGTCCTTTGGGTGGTCGGTGAGGACGTGTGGGGGGAGGAGGGCCAGACAGAGCCCGAAGTCGGGGGAGGGGAAGACCGTCAGGGCTTTGACGAGGATGTTGGTTGTGGATTCGGAGTGGGAGAGGTGGGGGTTGAATTGGTATCTGGCAAGCACAGAGGGTGTTAGTCCTGTGCGCGAGAGCAGTCGGCGGGGACTCGTGGTGGTGTTGGGCGGTTGGTGTGGTATCAGATAGAGCTAATATACAATCCCTTCATGCAGCTCGGCTTCATGCGAGCGGTCCGGCAACAGGAAACGTCCCGATGGTTACTTATCCATCATAACAGTGGCTGTGGGCGGTGCGGCAGACGATGGACTTACAGCTTCAGCAATGCCAGATTGGCGTAGCAGTCGTACGTTTGGTTTTCGCACTGTTGCGCCACGTATTCTTGGAAGACGGTGGTCGTCTCTGGGTTGTAGCGATCGAGGCCGTTGAGGATTTGGTCCATCGACTCTGGCCGCTCGGGGCATTGATCGAAGGCGATCGGCATCGTGGCGGTGCTGGGAATGTGTCGTTGGCGGAGGCGTCGTTGGAGTCGGAGTGGCACGAAATTGTGTGCCCGCCGAAGGCTCCCAGGCCGAAGTCGCAGACCTAGCGAGCGCCGAGTTTTGGCCATCCATAACATAGTTGACTGGCTAGTTAACTAACTAGTTACCATAGTTATCTTGACATCTGCACTCCACGTCCAGAAGTGAAATCCTTGTGTAAGGCCGTGTCTTCCTCAGCCTGGCCAATGCAGGCTCATTCTGCTACCACTGGTACTGCTGTCCATCCCAACCCACCAGCTCACCTCCGTGTGACTCCTTCGATGCGACATCGATCACTTTCTTCATCCCAGATATCGAGTCCTCCAACGGGACAGCCGCCTCCTCTGGTATTCCTAATGCCTCTGCACCTGCGCTGCCCATATCGGTCAGGACGAGCCTGGATGGCACATGAGACATTGTTTTTCGCAGCAAGAGTACACGCATGAGAACTTCACTTACCCAGGAATCATCACGAAAGCCGCAATTTTCTCTTCCTCTCCGTCGATACGCTTCGTCAACCAGTGCACCGCCAATTTAGTCGGAGCATAAGCAGCGTTAGGTATGGGGTGTTGGTTCCTGCATCGACTGCTTTAGCTTCGAGCCTTTTCTTCACATGATGATCCGTGGTTACATACTGAATCAATCCACCAGAGCTACCCATCGTAATCCACTTCGGCTTTTCCGCGCTGTTCAGCAGGTCCCTGGTTGCCTGGTACAAACTGACCACGCCGTAGACATTAGGCACGAGATGCCCCTGGAAATCTTCGAGTTTCAGATCTTTCACCCAGGGGAAACGGAAGCAGACGCCCGCATTCGCTATGACAATGTCCAGGCGCCGAATCCCTTGATTTTTGGTATCAGAAACCGCGGCGGCAGCGTCCTCATGCACTGATGCATCGAGCTTGACAATGATGAGCCTGCTGTTCGAGCCAGTCGGCATGTCCTTGAGTGCCTTTGAACTCGCGTGGTTGGGGTCTCGTTTCGCTGCAACGACGGTGTAGTTTGGCTGAGCGATGAACTTCTCTAGGAGACCTTTGCCCAGACCTCGATTGGCCCCGGAAATCAGGACGACTGTGTTCCCTTCCGCCATTGTGCTTGTTGTATGCCCGCAAAATGGTTCAAGTCTGCAGCACTCGTTGGCATATATACACACATATATATATATATAACATATATGACCAGTGAGCTGTACAGACTAGTAAGCTGTACAAATTTTCTTACCACAACCAACTTACAATCTAACACAAGACAGGGTAAGAAACAGGTAGTATAGGAGTTTACTATATAGCTTAAGTTGTTAGAGCACTATATAGATTTCCTTCTTAGGTATTATAGGACTGCTTTGTAGCAGCGTATAGTATACCCTAATACTAAGCAGTAGTATTGCGTTCGAATTAACAAGTACCTTTAAGCTAATTCTGTAACATATCCCTTTTATATAAACGCTAAACAGGAAGTAGCTGTAAGGCCTAGCGACCGCTAGGCGCCTAGGGCATAACTGCATAGTTGCGCTCTGGAATTAAGCAGGACCAAGGTGTTCTATTATAAAGGCGTTCTATAACTGTTATAGTGATACGGACAGGTGGCCTTGCTACTGATGCGGCGCGGTACACTTGAGCCAAAAGGGACTGATCAAGTGACTCGGAAGTGACTTGATCAATGTGTACCAGATTATAAACCTTGGCAAGGCATAGCAGTGACCCGGGCACACCACCCCGGATCACCACCCCCTGCGCTACAGGCTTACGACCTCGTAAGCTGCGCTTGCTTACAGGCTACGCACCTTATGCACAGCCCCCCTGTGAATCGTGCGCAATCAACCCCCCCCCGGCAGGTCTGCACACAGCCAGCTGGACCTTTACCGGGTCTGCCTCATTTTGTACGGAGTGGTAGACAAACGGACATACGTCAACGCTGCTTCTACTCGGCGTTGAAAGATGCACCCCGTGGGAATTGAACCCAGGCCTTTCACGTACAGTTTCAGCAGTTACTTCCGAGTCAAGTGATGCGGCGCGGTACACTTGAGCCAAAAGGGACTGATCAAGTGACTCGGAAGTGACTTGATCAATGTGTACCAGATTATAAACCTTGGCAAGGCATAGCAGTGACCCGGGCACACCACCCCGGATCAGCTACCTAGTCTAGTTACAACTCAAGCCTATAGTTTATATATCTAGTACACATTAGTCAAGTCACTTCCAAGGTACTTGATTAATCACTTTTATAGCTTAAGTGTACTGCGTTACATTACTTAACTCAGAAGTAACTGCTGAAAGTGTACGATAAACGGCCTGGGTTCAATTCCTAGAGGGCGCATCTTTTAACGAGAGAGTGGAAGCAGCATTAACGTATGTCTGTTTGTCTACTACTCTGTACAGAATAAGGCAGACCTAGTAAAGCTCCAGCTAGCTGTATGTAGACCTGCTAGGGAGGGGGTTTAATTATGCACGCTGTATAGGGGGGTTGTGCAATAGCGTTGCGTAGCCTGTAAGTAAGTGTTACGACGGTGGAAAGGGGTAGGACGGACTAATAGGGTGGACCCTGGAATTTCGGCTCGGCCCTTCCGGACCGAGACGGGTCTTGGCACACTACCCCCACAGAAGCCTATATCTGCCACTACGTAGGTTCCTTCCCCTCTTTAGTTTGAGATATTAATCCGAGAACGCAGATATAATTCAATACGGCTGTTTTAATAACTATATCTCGAACCGAGGAGGGAAAGGAATCTATACGGCGGTGGGTAAGGGCTTTAGGGATAGGTGCGCCAAGGCCTGGCTCAGTCTAGAAGGGCCGAGCCGAAATTCTAAGGGTCTACCCTATTACTTAGTCCCACCCCTTTCTGCTGCTGTAACACTACCCCCCTCCCTTACTAGCAGTCGCCCTCGACTGCTTACTTATCTTAATCCGAGCACGTAGGTATAATTCAATACAGCTGTTTTAATAACTATATCTTGAACTAAGGAAGGAAAGGAATCTATACGGCGGTAGGTAAGGGCTTTAGGGATAGGTATGCTAAGGCCCGGCTCGGCCCGTCCGGGCCGAGCCGGGCCTTGGCACACTACCCTCCATCAAAGCCTACCACCACCACCACATAGGTTCCTTTCCCTCCTCAGTTCGAGATATAGTTATCAAAAAGGCCGTATTGAATCATATCTGCGTGCCCGGATCATTATATCTCGAACTCCCTCTCTACACCAACCCCGCGCTGCGCGAAAGGGCCTGTCGAACTATCCGGAAACCCGAATAACGCACACGTACCACACTACACAAAACAACAACAACACCTAGGGCACTGTAAGAAGATAGAAGGCTTCTTAGCGGTAGAGAGCGGCGTTACAGGCTGCAGCAGAAGCAGAAAAGGAAAGACTAACAGAGCGAGTAGGCGCTTAAGTGTTATTGATAATAAGATCATTATTAGAGGTTTTACGGCGGAAGAGACCGCAGAGATTAAGGAGCGAATAAGCGAATATAGGAAGATCCACGACTGCACGATCGAGGAATTAGAAGACTACGTAAACGAGAATAGAATAGGAAAGGTCTACGACGGTATAGATCTTATTAAGACGTTGTTCTACAGAACACTAGAAGAAAACAGACAGCTAAGAGAGGAAGTAGAGACGGTAAGGGCCGAGAAGGAATCGGCAGAGACTATCGTCGACGTGTTGGAACACCAAGCGTCGAATCGATTAGCGCAGCTAAAGGCGCTAAAGGATCAACTAGCTAATATAGAAGCAGCGAAGTCGTCGCCGCCACTGCGGCGAGAAACCTACGCGGAGACCGCCTTACCAGCAGCCTATAGTCAAGGTGGCACTACGATGACGCCACTGCCGGACCTACCTGCTTTCGGTAGCAGAGACCCTAAAGCGTAGGAGGCATTTAAGAAGAAGATCAAGAACAAGATAAGCCGCGATTACGCAGCAAGCAGCGAAGAAGACAGACTGGCCTATTTAGAGGCGCGATTGGAAGGTAAAGCTTTTTCGCTAGTAGCGGACCTGGAAGAGGTAACTGCTAAAGAAGCAATCAAAGCGTTAGACCAACGCTTTGGAGACCCATTCCGAAAGAAGACAGCCCGTAAGCAGCTGGACAAGATTAATCAGAACCGGCAGACGTTTGAAGAATTCTACGGACTGTTTAGGAAATATGCTATTAGAGCGAGAGTGGCAGAAGATAAGCAGCTGCACCTACTAAGACAGAAACTGAGCCCTAAGCTCGCTGCGGCTATAGCGTCGGTTAAAGACGAAGACCTTCAGAGCTTCGTGCATTAAGCGAGGGTCACCGCGAGAAACTTAAGCGCTTACGCGAAATCACGCGCACCGATTCAGAAGCCGTCGCCGCAGACTATACAACCCCCTGCGCCTTTCCGGAGAGCACTACAGCAGCCACCTTATCAGTCACAGCGTTCGTCGTTCGCCCCTACCTGTTTCGCGTGCGGAAAGCCTGGCTACATCGCCACGAGATGCCAAGCATCGGATAAGCAGAAGCAAGAGTATCGTGTTATAAAGCAGCTGCAGCAGCAGCCGCAGCTGCCGAGAAAGACTATTCAAGCTATAGAGCCGGCTCCGAACGACGCTGACAGCGTAGACAGTAGGGTGCAGCTGAGAATTATAGGAAAAGACCAGCTGGACGGATAGGCCCCCTATCCAGCATAGACAACAGGGCATCAACGCGAACTACGTCGACGAAAGAGAGCATCAATAGCTGCAGCGATCCGCTCTCGGCGGCGGTGGAAGTAAACACGGAAACAGCTATTATCCTTCTAATCACTGTCCACCCCCTTGACGGATCGAGCAAACCACTTCAGCTGAGAGCTTTTATCGATACCGGAGCTCTTATCGGCACGGCGATCTACCACCGACTGGTCCGGAAGCTAACGAATAGATACGGTTATCCAGTAGAACTGGCGTCACCGACACGGATTTCGGCATACAACGGACAAGACACGGAAAGCGTTACGCACTACGTGCCGTTAAGGACTACACTGGCTGGTCGCACTACGGAAGCGACGTTCCGAATTATAGATATCGGAAGGTTTGACATCATTATAGGGCAGAAATAGATAAAGAACCAGAAAGCTATTATCGACGTAGGTAAAGGAACGATAGGATTCAAAACCCCGAGTAGCGGAGCAGGGACCATCGGAAAGGTCGCCGCCGCCGAGCCGAAAGCCACGGAGTCCGCGAAAGAGGCTCCGTCCGATCGTTCCGAACCCCCGGTTACCGTCAGAATAATGAGTTCAGAAGCTATAACGACCCTCGCGAAGTCGCCGGACAACGAGATTTACGCTATCTTAATAAAAGACATCGAAGACTACCGGAAGATAATGGCGGAAGAAGAAGCGGACCTACTAGAGGTGTTGCCAAAAGAGCTCTATAGTTACACTAACGTGTTCTTAAAAGCAGACTCCAACCTCTTGCCACTCTACCGACCGGAATATAACAACAAGATCCGGCTGAAAGAAGGAGCCGCGCTGCCGAGAACCGAGCCCCTAAGACGCTTGTCGCCGGCGGAACTGGACCAGGTAGAGGTGTTTGTTCGCGAAAATCTGGCGAAGAAGTTCATTACGCCGAGTTCTGCCGAATACGCGTTACCAATTCTTTTCGTAAGGAAACCAGGGGGTGGTCTGCGACTCTACGTAGACTATCGAAGCCTCAATAAGGTCACTAAGAGAGACGTATACCTACTGCCGTTGATCGACGAGACTATACAGCGCGTAGCGAAGGCTAAGTAGTTCAGCAAGCTGGATATCTGCCAAGCGTTCCATCGACTAAGGAACGAAGAAGGGCAGACGGAAGATCTTACGACGTTCGCGACGCATATAGGCAATTTCAAGTAGTTGGTAATGCCTTTCGGACTCACCAACGCGCCGGCAGTGTAGCAACGCTTTATAAACTACACCTTTATGGACATGTTAGAACGGTTCGTGTCTATTTACCTAGACGACATCCTTACCTATACGGATAGAACGAGAGATCAGCACACGGACCACATCAAGAAGGTGCTGACCAGGCTCCGCGAGGTCGGATTGAACGCGGACACGAAAAAGAGCGAGTTTTATCAGACTGAAGTCAAATACCTCGGTCTTATTATCGGAAGAAACGGAATTCGTATAGACCCCTCAAAGGTCGCCGCTGTTGCGGAATGGAAGCAGCCGAAATCCGGAAACACTACGCAGATTAGGGCGTTTCTCGGATTCTGCAGCTATTATCGACGGTTTATTAAGGACTTCAGCAAGATCGCGAGACCCCTGAACGAAGCGTTAAAGAAAGAGGCCGCCGGCCTATAGACTGAGAGGTGCACGGAAGCCTTTAACCGGCTGAAAGAAGCAGTGGCCTCTGCGCCAGTTCTGGCATACTTCCGGCCAGAAAAGACGATCTACGTAGAAACGGACGCTTCCGACACAGTGACAGCAGGGGTCCTTTCTCAATATAGTGACGACGGAACCCTCCATCTAGTAGCTTTCTTTAGCAAGTTAATAAGCGAAGCTAAGCGGAACTACGCTATCTACGATAAGGAGCTGCCGGCAATCATTCAGGCTTTTAAGGAGTGGAAACCGGAGCTTATAGCTGGAAAGAGCACGGTTTAAGTCCTTACGGACCACTAGTCGCTGACCTACTTTATAAAGACGCAGAAGCTCTTACGTCGCTAAGCACGGTAGGCCGCCTACTTATTAGGGTTCGATTTTAAGATTACCTATCGACCCGGAGCTTAAAACGGAAAGGCTAACGCGCTAACAAGAAGAGAAGGAAAGACCAGCCGCGTAAAGGAAGACCCGAACATGTTCCAGAAGGTGCTGACCGAACGGATAGTAGACGCCGAGGTGTTAAAGGAAGCGGGGATCTGCGCAGCGGAACTGCAGACCAAACTAGAACCAATAGAACCGGCCCCTAAGGAAGAGACGCTCTACGAGAAGGTGGAACGGCTTAATCAACAGCAGAAGCTCGGCAGAACAGGCTCAGGGAAGCTGATAGTTCTGGAAGAACTGATTACTGAAGTTATCCAGCTGGTCTATAAATCGAAGGACGTTGGCTATGCTGGCTCGAAGAAGACGATAGAAGCCGTAAGGACGATCTACTGGTTTCCGCGGATCTACGAACGGATCCACCGATTTATCGCCAATTGCCACGTGTGCCGAGCCGCGAAACTACGTTACGGCCTTCCGGCCGGTCTGCTAAAGCCGCTTCCGATCCCCGAGAAGCCGTAGCAGCACATTACGATGGATTTCGTAACCGGACTGCCGGACTCGGACGGCTACGACGCTATGCTAAACGTAGTAGCCCGACTGAGCAAAGAGCGCCACTTCATCCCCTGTCGAGCCAGAGACGAAGGAACGACTGCAGAAGAGACCGCACAGATGTTGATTAGACACGTGTAGAAGCACTATAGCCTGCCGGACACTATCACTACGGATAGGGGTCCTCAATTCACCGCCGACGTATAGAAAGCTATTAACCAAGCTCTCGGAATTCATAGAAAGCTCAGCACCGCCGCTTACCCGCAGACTGACAGTCAGTCTAAAGTGGCTAATCGCGAGATAGAGCGATATCTGAGAACCTTCTGCAGACATTATCAAGAAAAGTGGGTTAAGATGCTGCCAATAGCCGAATTCTGCGCGAACTTAGCACGGTCAGAAGCAACGTCGCTGGCGCCGTTCGAGATAACGTACAGCTATCTTCTGAGGATAAGCTTTCAGCCACTAAGCGACGCTGGCTCGCCGGAGCTTTCTACTACTACTACGTCGTCAAAGAGAGTCGCCGCCGCGGCGGCAGAAGCGCTACGATCTCAGATGGAAGAAGCGATCAAAGTGGCGAAAGAAGCGATGGAGACAGCTTAGAAGAAGATAGTAACTCGAACTAATAGAAGCCGGTCGCCAATAGAATTCGAGTAAGGTTAAAAGGTCTGGCTTAACATGCGGAACCTGAGGCTAAAAGGGAACGCCAAGCTCAATCTACGCTACGTAGGTCCGTTTACGATAGTGGAAAAGAAATCGCCGGTAACTTATCGGCTTAAGCTGCCGAAGGCGTTCCGGATCCACGATGTTTTCCATTCCGATCTACTAAGCCTGGACCCTAAGAACGGTCTGCCGGAACAGGGGTTCGCCGAACCCCCGCCGATCGAGATGGACGGTAAAGAAGAAGAGTAGGAGGTTAAAGACGTAATGGACGTAAAGAAGATAAGGGGGTCCATTAAAGCAAGGATCTCGTAGAAGGGGTGGCCGGAAGACTACGAATAGTATCCGGTCGAGAACCTGCAGAATTCGGCGGAGCTGCTAAGAGATTTTTACGCGCGGAACCCGACGAAGCCGAAGCCTGGGTAGCTCCGAAGTTGATAGTTCAGAAAGAAGAAAGCCGCGTCCGCTCTATCAGCGCGGAGGCCAAAGAAAACGATCGTGGCGGTCGCCTTCGGGGAGGCCTTCGACTTGGCCACCACCTACTAGCGGATCGGCAGGCAGCTCGCCGACGCCGTGGCGTACCAGCGCCGCCGACCCTGTAGTAGGTAAAGGCTTTGGTAGAAGAGAAAAAGAAGAAGAAGAAACGACGCCGCAGACGGATCTATATGGACCTCCGAGACGACGCACAGACTAGCTACGCTGCAGCTTAGATAACCTACGGCTCCGATCAGATGGCACGGATCAGGCGAACGGATCATATAAACGTCAAGTGAAGGATTTCAGATGCCGACAATGTGAAAAATGGAAAAAGCGACGAAAAGAACGCCGGTTGTAATAGAAGATGGAAGACGCGACGTCGGCGTCGGAGGGGATTTTCGAAAAAAAAAAAAAAAAGTGGAGTTTCCGGATAGATGGAGTAACTAAGCGGTCGAGGGCGACCGCTGGTAAGGGAGGGGGGTAGTGTTGCGGCGGTGGAAAGAGGTGGGATAGATTAATAGGGTGGACCCTGGATTTCGGCTCGGCCCGGCCGGGCCGAGCCGGGCCTTGGCACACCACCCTCCATCAAAGCCCACCACCACTACCACATAGGTTCCTTTCCCTCCTTAGTTCGAGATATAGTTATCAAAAAGGCCGTATTGAATTATATCTGCGTGCCCGGATCACCGTCTACGAAATCGAACGGCCGCGAGCCTTTCTTGTTTAGGGCGGCGTTAACGACCGTCGCGTCGAAGCAGTAGCGCCGTCCTCGGCTTTATCGTTATTATCCGGCCGACTAGTCTAGCGGTAGTAGTGGTAGAGCTAAGAACTCTAGCTAAGCGATCGCCGCGATCGTTTTTATTAGTTCTAAACCGATAGAGCGGACGCGACCCTTCTTCTTTCTTTCTATCTCTTCTAGAGCTATCAACCTCGCAGCTACTTAGGCTTCGGCTGCTTTGGGTTCCAGACGTAAAACTCTCTTAACAGCTCTGCCGAATTTCAGAGATTCTCGACTGGATACTATTTATAGTCTCCGGCTATCCCTTCTATAAGATCCTTACTTCGATAGACCCTCTTATCTTTCTTATATCTACTACATCTTCTACCTCCCACTCTTCTTCTTTACTGTCTATCTCGATTAGTAGGGGTTTAGCGAACCCCTGTTCCGGAAGGCCGTGTTTAGGAGCCAGACTTAGCAGATCCGAATGGAAGACGTTATAGATCCGGAACGACTTCAGTAGCTAGAGCCAATAAGTTACTGGCAACCTCTTTTCTACTATTATAAATGGACCTACGTAGCGGAGGTTAAGCTTAGCGTTTCCTTTTAGCCTTAGGTTCTGCGTATTAAGCTATATCTTTTGGCTTTCTTCGAATTCTATCGGTAACCGCTTTCTATTAGCTCGAGTTACTATCTTCTTCTAAGCCGATTCTATCGCCTCCTTCGCTACCTGGATTGCTTCTTCTATTTAAGATCCAAGCGCTTCTGCTGCAGCGGCGGCGACTCTCTTCGACAAAGTAGCGGTAGAAGGTTCTAAAGAGCTAGGTTTGTCTGGCGGTTAAAAGCTTATTCTTAGAGGGTAACTATAAGTTATTTCGAACGGCGCCAGTAAGGTAGCTTCTAACTGTGTTAAATTGGCACAGAATTCGGCTATCGGTAGCACTTTGACCCACTCTCCTTAATAGTAGCTGCAGAAGATTCGTAGATATTTTTCTATCTTACGATTGGTTACTTTAGACTGGCTGTCGGTCTAAGGGTAGGCGGCTGTACTAAGCTTTCCGCGAATTCCGAGAACTTAGTTAATAGCCTTCTATACATTAGCAGTAAATTGAGGACCCCTATCCGTAGTGATAGTGTCCAGCAGGCTGTAGTGCTTCTATATATGCTAAATTAGCATTCTCGCTGTCTCTTCCGCTGCAGTGCCTTCGTCCTTTGCTTAACAGGGGATAAAGTAGCGTTCCTTGCTTAAACGATCTACTACGTTAAGAGTGGCATTATATCTATTAGAATCCGCCAAGCTAGTTACGAAATCTATCGTAATGTGTTGCTATAGTTTCTCGGGGATCGGAAGTGGCTTCAACAGACCGGCCGGAAGGCTATAACGTAGTTTTGCGGCTCGACATACGTAACAATTGGCGATAAATCGGTAGATCTGCTCGAAGATCCGCGGAAACTAGTAGACTGTTATTACTGCCTCTATTATCTTCTTTAAGCCGGCGTAACCAACATCCTTAGAACTATAGACCAACTAGATAACCTCTGTAATTAGTTCTTCTGGAACTATTAACTTTCCTAAATAATCCGGGCACGCAGATATGATTTAATACAGCCTTTTTGATAACTATATCTCGAACTAAGGAGGGAAAGGAATCTATGTGGTGTTGGTGGTGGACTTTCGTAGTGGTAGTGCTAAGGCCCGGCTCGGCCCGGAAGGGCCGAGCCGAAATTCCAAGGGTCCACCCTATTACTTAGTCCTACCCCTTTCTGCCGCCGTAACACCACTCCCCTCCCTTACTAGCGGTCGCCCTCGACCGCTTAGTTACCCTATCTATCCGAAAATCGTCGCTTTTTTTTTTAATTCGTCGTCTCCTTTCTCGAAAATCCCCTCTAACGCCGATGTTACCTCTTCCTTCTTCTATTAAAAACAACGTTCTCTTTATCGCTTCTTTAATTTCTTACGTCGTCGGCGTCTGAAGTCCTTCACTTAGCGTTTATGTAATCGACGCTATCTGATCTGATCTGCGGTCTTCTAAGCTGCGGCTCGGCTGGTCTGTGCATCGCCTCGGAGGTCTATATAGATCCGTCTGCGGCGTCGTTTCTTCTTCTTCTTTTTCTCTTCTACCAAAGTCCTTACCTACCGTAGGGTCGGCGGCGCTAGCACGCTACGGCGTCGGCGAGCTGCCTGCCGAACCGGCGGTAGGTGGTGGCCGCGTCGAAGACCTCCCCGAGGCGACCGTTACGATCGTTTTCTTCGGCCTCTGCGCCGATAGAGCGGACGCGGCTTTCTTCTTCTTTCTTCCGCATTGTCGACATTAGAGCTACGCTGGTTTCGGCTTTTCCGGGTTCCGCACGTAGAACTCTCTTAGCAGCTCTGCCGAATTCCGCAGGTTCTCGATCGGATACTATTCGTAGTCTTCCGGCTACCCCTTCTACGAGATCCTTGCTTTGATAGACCCCCTTATCTTCTTTACGTCCATTACATCTTCTACCTCCTACTCTTCTTCCTTACCGTCTATCTCGATAGGCAGGGGTTCGGCGAACCCCTGTTCCGGCAGGCCGTCTTTAGGGTCCAAGCTTAATAGGTCCGAATAGAAGATATCGTAGATCCGGAACGATTTCGGTAGCTGGAGCCGATAGGTTACTAGCGACCTCTTTTCTATTATCTTGAACGGACCTACGTAGCGTGGATTAAGCTTGGCGTTGCCTTTTAGCCTTAGGTTTCGCGTGTTAAGCTATACCTTTTGGCCTTCCTCGAATTCTATCGGTAACCGCTTCTTATTAGCTCGAGTTACTATCTTCTTCTAAGCCGATTCTATCGCGTCTTTTGCTACCTTGACCGCTTCTTCTATCTGAGATCGTAGCGCTTCTACTACTGCGGCGGCGACTCTCTTTGACGACGTAGCGGTGGATAGTTCCGTAGAGCTGGGTTCGTTCGGCGGCTAAAAGCTTATCCTTAGAAGATAGCTATGCGTTATCTCGAACAGCGCCAGCGAGGTAACTTTAGACAGTGCCGAGTTGGCGCAGAATTCGGCTATCGGCAACACCTTGATCTATTCTTCTTAGTAATGGCTGCAGAAGGTTCGCAGATATCGCTCTATCTCTCGGTTAGCCACTTTAGACTGACCGTCGGTCTGTAGGTAAGCGGCTGTGCTGAGCTTTCTACGAATTCCGAGAGCTTGGTTGATAGCTTTCTATACGTCGGCGGTGAATTAAGGACCCCTATCCGTAGTAATAGTGTCCGGCAGGCTATAGTGCTTCTTGATCCGGGGTGGTGTGCCCGGGTCACTGCTATGCCTTGCCAAGATTTATAATCTGGTACACATTGATTAAGTCACTTCCGAGTCACTTGATCAGTCCCTTTTGGCTCAAGTGTACCGCGCCGCATCACTTGACTCGGAAGTAACTGCTGAAACTGTACGTAAAAGGCCTGGGTTCAATTCCCAGGGGGCGCATCTTTCAACGCCGAGTGGAAGCAGCGTTGACGTATGTCCGTTTGTCCACCACTCCGTACAAATGAGGCAGACCCGGTAAAGGTCCAGCTGGCTGTGTGCAGACCTGCCGGGGGGGGGTTGATTGCGCACGATTTACAGGGGGGCTGTGCATAAGGTGCGTGGCCTGTAAGCAAGCGCAGCTTACGAGGTCGTAAGCCTGTAGCGCAGGGGGTGGTGATCCGGGGTGGTGTGCCCGGGTCACTGCTATGCCTTGCCAAGGTTTATAATCTGGTACACATTGATCAAGTCACTTCCGAGTCACTTGATCAGTCCCTTTTGGCTCAAGTGTACCGCGCCGCATCACTTCTATACGTGTCTAATCAGCATCCGCGCAGTCTCTTCCGCAGTGGTTCCTTCGTCTCTCGCTCGACAGGGGATAAAGTGGCGCTCTTTGCTTAGCCTATCCACTACGTTAAGGGTAGCATCGTATCTATCTGAATTCGGCAGGCCGGTTACGAAATCTATCGTAATGTGCTGCTACAGCTTCTTAGGGATCGGAAGTGGCTTTAGTAGACGCGCCGGAAGACTGTAACGTAGCTTCGCGGCTCGGCACACGTGGCAATTAGCGATAAACCGGTGGATCTACTTATAGATCCGCGGAAACCAGTAGATCGGTCTTACTGCCTGCATTGTCTTCTTCGCGCCTACGTAGCCAACATCTACGGAGCTATAGACTAGCTAGATAACCTCTGTAATTAGTTCTTCCAGAACTATTATCTTCCCTCAACCGGTTTTGCCTAGCTTCTGCTGCTAATTAAGCTGCTCTACCTTCTCGTAGAGAGTCTCTTCCTTAGGGGCCGGTTCTACTGCGCAGACCCCTACCTCTTTCAACACCTCTGCGTCTACTATCTGCTCGGTTAACACCTTCTGGAACATGTTCGGATCTTCTTTCGCGCGGCTGGTTTTTCCTTCCCTTCTCGTTAGCGCGTCAGCCTTCCCGTTTTGAGCTCCGGGTCGATAGGTAATCTTGAAGTCGAACCCGGATAAGTAGGCGGCCTACCGTACTTAACGTCGAAAGAGCTTCTGTGTCTTTATAAAGTAGGTCAGCGACTGGTGGTCTGTAAGGACCTGGACTGTGCTCTTTCCAGCTATAAGCTCTGGCTTCTACTCCTCGAACGCCTGTATAATAGCCAGCAGTTCTTTATTATAGATAGCGTAGTTCTGCTTAGCTTCCGTTATAGATTTGCTAAAGAAGGCCACCGGGTGGAGGGTCTCGCTATCGTTATTGTATTGAGAAAGGACCCCTGCCGTTACTGTATCAGATACGTCCGTCTCTAGATAGATCGTCTTTTCCAGCCGGAAGTGTGCCAGAACTAGCGCAGAGGCCACCGCTTCTTTCAGCCGGTTAAAGGCTTCCGTGCACTTCTCGTTCTATAGGCCAGCGGCCTCCTTCTTTAACGCCTCGTTTAGGAGTCTCGCTATCTTGCTGAAGTCCTTAATAAACCGTCGATAGTAGCTGCAGAAGCCGAGAAACGCTCTGATTTGCGTAGTATTCCCAGACTTCGGCTGCTTCCATTCGGCGACAGCGGCGACCTTTAAGGGGTCTATCCGAATTCTATCTCTTCCGACGATAAGACCGAGATATTTGACTTCGGTCTAATAGAACTCGCTCTTCTTTATGTCTGCGTTCAGTCCGACCTCGCGGAGCCTAGTCAGCACCTTCTCGATGTGGTCCGTGTGTTGCTCTCTCGTTCTATCTGTGTAGATAAGAATGTCGTCTAAGTAGATAGATACGAACCGCTCTAGCATGTCTATAAAAGTGTAGTTTATAAAGCGTTGCTACACTGCCGGCGCGTTGGTAAGCCCGAAAGACATTACCAACTACTTGAAATTGCCTATGCGCGTAGCGAATGTCGTAAGGTCTTCCGTTTGTCCTTCTTCGTTCCTTAATCGATAGAATGCTTAGCGAATATCCAGCTTGCTGAACCATTTAGCCTTAGCTACTCGTTGTATGGTTTTATCGATTAGAGGTAGCGGATACACATCTCTCTTGGTGACCTTATTGAGGCCTCGGTAGTCTACATACAGTCGGAGACTACCTCCAGGCTTCCGTACGAAAAGAATCGGTAACGCATATTCGGCGGAGCTCGGCGTAATAAACTTCTTTGCCAGATTTTCTCGAACAAACACCTCCACTTGGTCCAATTCGGCCGGTAACAATCTTCTTAGGGGCTCGGTTCTCGGCAACGTAGCCCCTTCCTTTAGTCGGATCTTGTTGTCGTATTCCGGTCGATGGAGCAGCAGGAGGTTGGAATCGGCTTTTAAGAAGACGTCAGCGTAATTATAGAGCTCCGCTAGCAGCAGCTCTAACGGGTCCGCTTCTTCTTCCGCTATTATCTTGCAGTGATCTTCTATGTCTTTTATCGAGATAGCGTAGATCTTACTGTCCGTCGATTTCGCGAGGGTCGTTAGGGCTTCTAAGCTCACTATTCTAACGGTAGCCAGGGGTTCGGAACGGTCGGACGGGGCCTCTTTCGCAGGCTCCGCGGCTTTCGGCTCGGCGGCGGCGGCCGTTCCGATAGTCCTTGCTCCGTTACCCGGGGTTTTGAATCCTATTATGCCTTTATCTACGTTAATGATAGTCTTCTGGTTCTTTATCTATTTCTGCCCTATAACAATGTCAAATCGTCCGAGATCCATGATCCGGAACGTCGCTTCCGTAGTTCGACCAGCTAGTGTGGTCCTTAATAGCACGTAGTGCGTAACGTTTTCCGTGTCTTGTCCGTTATATGCCGAAATCCGCGTCGGCGACGCCATCTCTACAGGATAGCTGTATCCCTTTATCAGCTTTTGAACCAATCGATAGTGGATAGCCGCTCCGATAAGGGCTCCAGTATCGATAAATGCTTTCAGCTAGAGGAGTCTACGCGACTCCTTAACAGGGTGGATCGTAATAGGAAGGATAATCGCCGTTTCCGTATTCACTTCTACGGCTGCCGAGAGCGGATCGCTGCAGCTGTTAATACTTTCTTCTTGTGTCGATTCGCTCCGGTACAGTGCCCTGTCTTCTACGCTGGATAGGGGGCCTATCCTTCTAGCTGGTCTTTTCCTAGGATTCGCAGTAGCACTCTACCGTCTACGCTGTCAGTCTCGTTTGGAGCCGGCTCTATAGCTTGTATAGTCTTTCTTAGTAGCTGCGGCTGCTGCTGCTTTATAACACGATACTCCTGCTTCTGCTAGGCCGTTGCTTGGCATCTCGTAGCGATATAGCCGGGCTTTCTGCACGCGTAGCAGGTGGGGACGAACGACGAACGCTGTGACTAATAAGGTGGCTGCTGTAGTGCTCTCCGGAAAGGCGCAGGGGGTCGTGTAGTCTGCGTTATTAACGGCTTCTGGTTCGATTCGCGTAATTTCGCGTAAGCGCTTAAGTTTCTCGCGGTAACTCTCGCTCTGTGCACGAAGCTCTTAAGGTCTTCGTCTTCTACAGATGCTATAGCGGCGGCCAGTTCAGGGTTTAGCTTCTGCCTTAGTAGGTAGAGCTGCTTATCTTCCGCCACTCGGGTCCTAATCGCATATTTTCTAAACAAACCGTAGAACTCCTCGAACGTCTGCCGGTTCTGGTTAATCTTGTCTAACTGCTTACGGGCCGTCTTCTTCCGGAATAGGTCTCCGAAGCGTTAATCTAGTGCTTTGATCGCTTCCTTAGCGGTTACCTCTTCTAGGTCCGCCACTAGCGAAAAAGCTTTACCTTCTAATCGCGATTCCAGGTACGCCAATCTATCTCCGGCGCTGTTTCCGGCATAGTCTCGATCTATCTTGTTCTTTATCTTTTTCTTAAACGCTTCCCAATCCTTAGGATCTCCGCCTCTAAACGCTAGTAGATCCGGTAGTGACGTTATTAACGTGCCGCCTTAACTGTAGGCCGCCGGTAAGGCGGTCTCTGCGTAGGTTTCTCGCCGCAGTGGCGGCGATGGTCTCGCTGTTTCTATATTAGCTAGCTGATCCTTCAGCGCCTTTAGTTGCGCTAGTCGATTCGCCGCCTAGTTTTCTAACACATCGATAATAGTCTCTGCCGATTCCTTTTCGGCCCTTACTGCTTTAGTTTCTTCTCTTAGTTGTCTGTTCTCTTCCAGCGTTCTGTAAAACAGTATCTCGATAAGGTCTATGCCGTCGTAGACCTTCCCTATTCTATTCTCGTTTTTATAGTCTTCCAGTTCCTCGAGCGTACAGTCGTAGATCTTCTTATATTCGGCCATTCGTTCCTTGACCTCCGCAGTCTCTTCCGCTGTAAAACTGCTAATAATAATCTTATTATCAATTACACTGGAGCGCCTGCTCGCTCTGTTAGTCTTTCCTTTCCTACTTCTGCTGCGGCCTGTAACGCCGCTCTCTACCGTCGAGAAGCCTTCTATCTTCTTACAGTGCCTTGGGGGTTGTTGTTTTGGTGTGTGTGCGCGTGCGTTATTCGAGCGTCCGGATAGTTCGACAGGCCCTTTCGCGCAGCGCGGGGTTTGGTGTAGTAAGTGAGTTCGAGATATAATGATCCGGGCACGCAGATATAATTCAATACGGCCTTTTTGATAACTATATCTCGAACTAAGGAGGGAAAGGAATCTATGTAGTGTTGGTGGTGGGCTTTCGTAGTGGTGGTGCTAAGGCCCGGCTCGGCCCGGAAGGGCCGAGCCGAAATTCCAAGGGTCCACCCCATTACTCAGTCCCACCCCTTTCTGCCGCTGTAACACTAAACTAGTTCTGCCGAGCTTCCGCTGCTGGTTAAGCTGCTCTACTTTTTCGTAAAGCGTCTCTTCCTCTGTCGGCGGCTCTACTGCGCAGATCTCCAATTCTTTTAATGCCTCGGCATCTACTATCCGCTTAGTCAGCACCTTCTAGAACATGTTCGGATCTTCTTTCGCTCGGCTGGTCTTTCCTTCTCTTCTCGTTAGCGCATTAGCCTTTCTATTCTAAGCTCCGGGTCGATAAGTAGTCTTGAAGTCGAACCCTAATAAGTAGGCGGCCTACCAAGCTTAGCGGCGCGATAGCTTCTACGTCTTTCTAAAATAGAGTAGTGACTAATAGTCTATAAGAACCTGGACCGTGCTCTTTCTAGCTATAAGTTCCGGCTTCTACTCCTTAAAAGCCTAGATAATAGCTAACAGCTCCTTATTGTAGATAGCATAGTTCTGCTTAGTCTTATTTATAGACTTGCTAAAGAAAGCCACTGGATGCAGGGTCTCGCTGTCGTCGTCGTATTAAGAAAGGACCCCTGCAGTTACTGTATCGGATGCGTCCGTCTCTAGGTAGATCGTCTTTTCCGGTCGGAATTGTGCCAGCACTGGCGCCGAGGCTACCGCTTCTTTCAGTCGGTTAAAAGCCTCTATGCACTTTTCGTTCTATAGGCCAGCGGCCTCCTTCTTTAATGCTTCGTTTAGGGGTCTTGCTATCTTGCTAAAGTCCTTAATAAATCGCCAATAGTAGCTGCAGAGCCCTAGAAAAGCTCTGATTTAGGTAGTGTTTCCGGACTTCGGCTGCTTCTACTCCGCAACGGCAGCGACCTTTAAGTGGTCTATCTAAATTCCTTCTCTTCCGACGATAAGACCGAGATATTTGACTTCGGTCTAATAGAATCCGCTTCTCTTCGTATCTGCGTTTAATCCGACCTTGCGGAGCCTATTTAGCACTCTCTCGATGTAGTCCGTGTGCTGCTCTCTCGTTCTATTAGTATAGATAAGAATATCGTCCAAATAAATAGATACGAACCGCTCCAGCATGTCTATAAAGGTGTAATTTATAAAACGCTGCTACACCGCCGGCGCGTTAGTAAGTCCGAAAGGCATTACTAACTACTTGAAATTGCCTATACGCGTGACGAATGTCGTAAGATCTTCCGTCTATCCTTCTTCGTTCCTTAGTTAGTGGAACGCTTAGCGAATGTCCAGCTTGCTAAACTACTTAGCTTTGGCTACTCGTTGTATAGTCTTATCGATTAGCGGCAGCAGGTACACATCTCTCTTATAACCTTATTAAGGCCTCGGTAGTCTACGTACAGTCAGAGACTACCTCCGGGTTTCTGTACGAATAGGATTGGTAACGTATACTCGGCCAAGCTCGGCGTAATAAACTTCTTTGCTAGGTTTTCTTAAACAAACACTTCTACTTAGTGTAGCTTAGCCGGCGATAAGCATCTTAGAGGTTCGGTTCTCGGCAGCGTAGCTCCTTCTTTTAGCTGGATCTTGTTGTCGTATTCCAGTCGGTAGAGCGGCAGAAGGTTAGAGTTAGCTTTTAGGAACACGTTAGTGTAACTATAGAGTTCTTTCGGTAACACCTCTAACGGGTCTACTTCTTCTTCCGCTATTATCTTCTGGTAATCTTCGATATCTTTTATCGAGATAGCGTAGATCTTATTCTCTGGCGACTTTGCAAGAGTCGTTAGAGCCTCTAAGCTTATTATTCCGACAGTGTCCAGGGGATCAGAATGCTTGGTCGGAACTGCGTTAATAGTCGTAACGTTCGATTTTGCGGCAGCGACGGCGACCGATTCGACGGCGGCGGCTCCGCTCTGCTAGGTTTTGAATCCGAGTGTGCCTTTACCTACGTTAATAACGGCTTTCTAGTTCTTTATCTATTTCTGCCCTATACTAATATCGAACCGGCCGATATCTATAATTCGGAACGTTGCTTCTGTAGTGCGGCCGGCTAAGGTGGTCCTTAATAGCACATAATGCGTAACACTCTCCGTGTCTTGTCTGTTGTATACCGAAATTTGCGTCGGCGACGCTAACTCTACTAGATAACTATAGCCGTTTATCAGTTTCTGGACTAGTCGATAGTGGATTGCCGCGCCGATTAGCGCTTCTATGTCGATAAAAGCTTTTAATTGAAGGGGGCAGTGCGAGCCCTTAAGGGGGGGGGTAGACTGTAATTAGAAGGATAATAGCGGTCTCCGCATTCACTTCCACTGCTGCCGAGAGCGGATCGCTATAACTGTTAATGCTTCTATCTTCCGGCGATATAGTCCGTAGCAGTGCCCTATTGTCTATGCTAGATAGGGGGCCTATCTATACAGCTGGTCTTTTCCCAAGATTCTTAATAGCACTCTACTGTCTACACTGTCGGTGTCGTTCGGCGCCGACTCTATAGCTTGGATAGCCTTCTTCGGCAGCGGCGGCTTCGTAGCACGATATTCCTACTTTTGTTAAGCTGTCGCTTGGCATCTAGTAGCGATATAGCCAGGCTTTCTGTACGCGTAGCAGGTAGGGACGAACGACGAGCGCGGCGAGTAGGATAGCTGCTAGGGGCCTCGTCTAAAAAGAGCAGGGGGTCGTGTTGTTGGCGCTAACGATAGCTTCTAGATCGATTCGCGTGCTGCTGATTTTCTATATACGTTCAAGTTTCTAGCGGTAACTCTCGCCTAGTGCACGAAGCTTTTAAGATCTTCGTCTTCTACCAAAGCTATAGCTCCGGCCAGTTTGGGGCTTAACTTCTGCCTTAGTAAGTGTAACTGTTCTTCTTTAGACACCTTCGCTCTAATAGCATATTTTCTAAATAGTCCGTAGAATTCTTCAAACGTTAGCCGATTCTGGTTAATCTTGTCCAGCTGTTCGCAGGCCGTCTTCTTCCAGAAGGGGTCTCTAAAGCGTTGGTCCAGTGCTTTGATTGCTTCGTCGGCGGTTACGTCCTCTAAATCTGCTACTAACGAGAACGCTTCGCCTTCTAGTCGCGATTCTAGATAGGCCAATCTGTCTTCCTCGCTGCTTCCGGCATAATCGCGGCTTATCTTGTTCTTTATTTTCTTCTTAAAGGCCTCCTAGTCTTCGGGGTCTCTACCCCTAAAGGCTAGCAGATCGGGTAGTAACGTTATCGAGGTGCTACCTTGACTGTAGGCCACTAGTAAAGCGGTTTCCACTTGTTCCTCTCGATGTAGCAGCAGCGCCGACGACATCGCTGCCTCTATATTAGCTAACTAAGCCTTTAGCGCCTTTAGTTGCGCTAGTCGATTCGCCGCTTAGTTCTCTAACACGTCGATAATAGTCTCTGCCGATTCCTTCCTAGCTATTACCGATTCTATCTCCTCTCTTAGCTGCCTGTTCTCTTCTATTTTCTTATAAAACTTCTTCTCGATAAAGGTAATAGTGTCGTACACCTTCCTAGTTCTATGTTCTGCTAGATATTCTTCGAGTTTATCTAGTGTGCAGGCATACAGCTCCTCGTAGCCCGCTATTTATTCTCTCACCTTGTCTGTCTCTTCTTCTATAAGACCTTTAGTAACTGTCTTATCGTCGAGGATGCTAGTGCGCCTATCCCTTACTCTGTTAGTCTTTCTCTTTCTGCTGCGGCCTGTAACGCCGCCCTCTACTGTTAAGAAGCTCTCTATAGTCTTCTTATAGTGCTGATATGTTTGGTTTGGGTTTTAGTGCGCGTGCGGTATTCGGGTAGCTAGATGTGGTTTAACAGTCCCTTTCGCGCAGCGCGGGTTAGTGTAGTTAGTAAGTTCGAGATATTATAATCCAAGTATGTAGATATGATTTAATACGGTTTTTTTAATAACTATATCTCGAACTAAGGAAGGAAAGGAATCTATGCGGCGGTGGGTAAGGGCTTTAGGGGTGAGTGTGTTAAGGCCCGGCTCGGTCCGGAAGGGCCGAGCCAAAATTCCAAGGGTCTACCCTATTACTTAGTCCTACCCCTTTCTGCTGCTGCAACATATTTTATCTGCCTCTTCTTCTTCTTTTTTTTGATTCGTACTTCTTTTCTTCTTCTTCTTTTTCTTTGTCTTCTTCCTCTGTCCGATTCGCAGCTTCTTCTGCCGAAATCCTTCTTAAAATCGACATTACCTTATCGTTTCTTCTACCTTAAAAACGTTACTCTTTCGACTTCTTCTTTCTTCTTACATCGTCGCTATCTAACGTCCTTTGCTTAGCGTCTATCTGATCGAAGCTATCTGATCTAAGCCGGCAGCTGTCTAAGCTGCAGCGTAGCTGGCCTGTACGCCGCTGCAGAGGGTCTATATAGATCTATCTGCAGCGCGCTATCTCTTCTTCTTTTTCTTCTCTACTAAGGCCTTAAGCGCTACTGTAGAGGCTGCTCTAGTAGCGTCGGCTTCGTTCTTCGCTGTTATTATCCGTCCGATATAGTTAGCAGTTAGTGTTAGCAAAGACGAAGCCAGTTACAAAGCGCGCCAAAGCGGTGGCGCTGTCCTCGACTTTACTGTTATTATCCGACCGGCCAAGCTGGCGGTGGTAGTAGTAAAGTCGAGGACTCTAGCTAAGCGATCGTCGCGATCGTTTCTATTGGTTTTCGTACCGATAGAGCGGACGCGACCTTTCTTCTTCTTCTTCTATCTCTTCCAGAGCTATTAACTTTAGAGCTACTTAGGCCTCGGCTTCTTCAGGTTCTGGACGTAAAACTCTCTTAACAGTTCTGCCGAATTCTGGAGATTCTCGACTGGGTACTATTTATAGTCTTTCGGCTACCCCTTCTATAAGATCCTTGCTTTAATAGACTCTCTTATCTTCCTTATATCTATTATATCTTCTACCTCCTACTCTTCTTCTTCGCTATCTATATTAATTAGTAGGGGTTTAGCGAACCCCTGTTCCGGAAGACCGTCCTTAGGGTCTAGACTTAGCAGATCCGAATAGAAAACATCGTAGATTCGGAACGACTTCGGTAGCTAGAGCCGATACGTTACTAGCGACCTCTTTTCTACTATTGTAAATAGACCTACGTAGCAGGGGCTAAGCTTGGCGTTGCCTTTTAGCCTTAGGTTCCGCGTGTTAAGCTATACCTTTTAGCCTTCTTCAAATTCTATTAGTAACTACTTTCTATTAGCTTAAGTTACTATCTTCTTCTAAGCCGATTCTACCGCCTCTTTCGCTACCTGGATCGCTTCTTCTATCTGAGATTTAAGCGCTTCTGCCGCAGCGGTAGCGACTCTCTTTAACGAGGTAGTAGTAGGAGGTTCCAAAGAGCTAGGCTCGTTGAGCGGCTGGAAGCTTATTCTCGGAAGATAGCTATAAGTTATCTCGAACAGCGCTAGCGAGGTGGCTTCGGACTCTGCCGAATTGGCGTAGAATTTGGCTATTAGCAACACCTTGACCTACTCTCCTTAATAGCGACTGCAGAAGATTCGTAGATATTTCTCTATCTTACAGTTAGCTACTTTAGACTAACTGTCGGTCTAAGGGTAAGCGGCTATGCTAAGCTTTCCGCGAATTCCGAGGACTTAGTTAATAGCTTTCTATATATTAGCGGTAAATTAAGGACCCCTATTAGTAGTAATAGTGTCCGGCAGGCTACAGTGTTTCTATACGTGCTGAATCAGCATTCTCGCTGTCTCTTCTGCAGTAGTTCCTTTATCCTTTGTGTTGCAGCAGCAGAAAGGGGTGGGACTAAGTAATAGGGTAGACCCTTGGAATTTCGGCTCGGCCCTTCTGGACCGAGCCGGGCCTTGGCATGCCTACCCCTAAAGCCCTTACACACCACTGCATAGATTTCTTTCCCTCCTTAGTTCAAGATATAGTTATCAAAACAGCCGTATTAAATCACATCTGCGTGCTCGGATTATTATATCTCGAACTTACTAACTATACCAACCCTGCGCCGCGCGAAAGAGGCTGTTGAACTATATCCAGCTACCCGAATAACGCACGCGTACAATACAAACTAAACCAAATATATTAGCACTGTAAGAAGACTATAGAGAGCTTCTTAACGGTAGAGGACGGCGTTACAGGCTGTAGCGGAAAGAGAAAGACTGACAGAGCGAGGGATAGGCGCACTAGTATCCTCGACGATAAGACGGTTACTAAAGGTCTTATAGAAGAAGAGACAGACGAGGCGAAAGAAGGAATAGCGGGCTACAAGAAGCTATATGCTTGCACACCAGATAAACTCGAAGAATATCTAACCGAACATAGAGCTAGGAAGGTGTACGACACTATTACCTTTATTAAGAAGAAGTTTTATAAGAAAATAGAAGAGAACAGGCAGCTAAGAGAGGAGATAGAATCGGTAATAGCTAGGAAGGAATCGGCAGAGACTATTATCGATGTGTTAGAAAACTAAGCGGCGAATCGATTAGCGCAACTAAAGGCACTAAAGGCTTAGCTAGCTAATATAGAGGCAGCAACGTCGTTAGCGCCGCCTCTACCACTATAGGAACAAGCGGAAACTGCCTTACTAGCAGCCTACAGTTAAGGTAGCACCTCGATAACGTTACTATCTAATCTACCAGCGTTTAGGAGTAGAGACCCTAAAGACTAGGAGGCCTTTAAAAAGAAGATAAAGAACAAGATAAGTCGTAATTATGCCGAAAGCAGTAAAGAAGACAGATTGGCCTACCTAGAATCGCGACTGGAAGGCGAAGCGTTCTCGTTAGTAGCGGACCTAGAAGATGTAACCGCCGACGAAGCGATTAAAGCCCTGGACCAACGCTTCGGAGACCCTTTCCGAAAAAGACGGCCTGTAAGCAACTAGATAAAATTAACCAAAACCGGCTAACGTTTAAGGAGTTTTATAGACTGTTTAGGAAGTATGCTATTACAGCTAAAGTGCCTAAAGACGAGCAGCTGCACTTACTAAGGCAGAAGTTAAGCCCTGAACTAGCCAGAGCTATAGCTTCGGTAGAAGATAAAGACCTTAAGAGCTTCGTGCATTAGGCGAGAGTTACCGCCAGAAACTTAAACGTATATAGAAAATCGGCAGTACGCGAATCGATCTAGAAGCTATCGTTAGCGCCAACAACACGACCCCCTGCTCTTTTTAGACGAGGCCCCTAGCAGCTATCCTATTCGCTGCGCTCGTCGTTCGTCCCTACCTGCTACGCGTACGGAAACCCTAGCTATACCGCTACTAGATACCAAGCGACGGCCTAGCAGAAGTAGGAATACCGTGCTACGAAGCCGCCGCCTCTGAGGAAGACTATCTAAGCTATAGAACCGGCGCCGAACGACACCGACAGCGTAGACAGTAGAGTGCTATTAAGGATCTTAGGAAAAGACCAGCTAGACGGATAGACCCCCTACCCAGTATAAACAATAGGGCACCGCTACGAACCGCTTTGCTAGAAGAAGGGAGCATTAACAGTTGTAACGATCTGCTCTCGGCAGTGGTAGAAGTAAATACAGAGACTGCTATTATCCTTCTAATTACTGTCTACCCCCTTAACGGCTCGCACCGCCCCCTTTAGTTAAAAGCTTTTATCGATATAGGAGCACTTATCGGCGCAGCGATCCACTATCGATTGGTTCAGAAACTAACGAACGGATATAGTTATCTAGTGGAATTAGCGTCGCCGACGCGGATTTCGGCATACAACGGACAAGACACGGAGAGTGTTACGCATTATGTGCCTTTGAAGACCACCTTGGCTGGTCGCACTACAGAAGCGACGTTCTGAATTATAGACATCAGACGATTTAACATTATTATATAGCAGAAATAGATAAAGAACCAGAAAGCCAGTATTAACGTAGGTAAAGGCATACTTAGATTCAAAACCTAGCAGAGCGGAGCCGCTGCTGTCGAATCGAACGTTACTACGATTAACGCGGTTCTGACCAACCGTTCCGATCCCCTGGATACCGTCAGAATAATAAGCTTAGAGGCTCTAACGACTTTCGCGAAGTTGCTAGAGAATAAGATCTACGCTATCTCGATAAAAGACATCGAAGATTACCGGAAGATAATGGCGGAAGAAGAAGTGGACCTGTTGGAGGTGTTACCGAAAGAACTCTATAGTTACACTAACGTGTTCTTAAAAGCCGACTCCAACCTCCTGCCGCTCTACCGACTGGAATACGACAACAAGATCCGGCTAAAAGAGGTAGCTATGCTGCCGAGAACCGAACCCCTAAGACGCCTATCGCTAGCCGAGCTAGACTAAGTAGAAGTGTTTGTTCGAGAAAACCTAGCAAAGAAGTTTATTACGCTGAGCTCTGCTAAGTATACGTTACCGATCCTTTTCGTGCAGAAACCCAGAGGTAGTCTCCGACTGTACGTAGACTACCAAGGCCTTAGAAAGGTTACTAAGAGAGATATGTACCTACTGCCGCTAATCGATAAGACTATACAACGAGTAGCTAAAGCTAAGTAGTTCAGTAAGCTAGACATTCGCTAAGCGTTCTATTGAATAAGGAACGAAGAAGGACAAACCGAAGATCTTACGACCTTCGCTACGCGTATAGGCAACTTTAAGTAGCTGGTTATACCTTTCGGCCTTACTAACGCGCCGACTGTATAGCAACGCTTTATAAACTATACCTTTATAGACATGCTGGAACAGTTCGTGTCTATTTACTTAGACGATATTCTTATCTACACCGATAGAACAAGAGAACAGCACACGGACTACATCGAGAGAGTGCTGACTAGGCTCTGCGAGGTCGGGTTGAACGCGGATACAAAGAAGAGCGAGTTCTATTAGACTAAGGTCAAAAATCTCGGTCTTATCGTTAGAAGAGAAGGAATTCGGATAGACCTCTTAAAGGTCGCCGCCGTCGCAGAGTAGAAGCAGCCGAAGTCTGGAAACACTACCTAAATTAGAGCTTTTCTCGGATTCTGTAGCTACTATCGACGATTTGTTAAGGACTTTAGCAAGATAGCAAGATCCCTAAATAAGGCTTTAAAGAAGGAGGCTACTAGCCTATAGAATAGGAAGTGCACAGAGGCTTTTAATCGGCTAAAGGAAGCGGTAGCCTCGGCGCTAGTGCTAGCGCACTTCCGACCGGAAAAGATAATCTACCTAGAGACGGACGCATCTGATACAGTAACCGCAGGGGTCCTTTCTTAATATAATAACAGCGACGAGACTCTCTATCTAGTGGCTTTCTTTAGCAAGTCTATAAATAAGGCTAAACGGAACTACGCTATTTACGACAAAGAGCTGTTAGCTATTCTTTAGGCTTTCGAGGAGTGGAAGCTGGAGCTTATAGCCAGAAAGAGTACAGTCCAGGTCCTTACGGACTATTAGTCACTGACCTATTTTATAAAGACGCAGAAGCTATTGCGCTGCCAAGCTCGGTAGGCCGCTTATCTATCTAGGCTTGACTTTAAGATTACTTATCGACCCAGAGCTTAGAACAGAAAGGCTAATATACTAACGAGAAGAGAGGGAAAGACCAGCTGCGCGAAAGAAGATCCGAACATGTTCCAGAAAGTGTTAATAGAGCAGATAGTAGACGCCGAGGTGTTGAAAGAAGTAGGGATCTGCGCGATAGAGCCGCCGACTAAGGAAGAGACGCTCTACGAGAAAGTGGAGCAGCTTAATCAGCAACAGTAGCTCGGCAACACCAGTTTAGGGAAGCTAATAGTTCTAGAAGAACTAATTACCGAGGTTATCTAGCTAGTCTATAGTTCTAAGGATGTTGGCTACGCTAGCTCAAAGAAGACGATAGAAGCGGTAAGGACGATCTACTGGTTTCTGTAGATCTTTAAGCAGATTTACTAGTTTATCGCCAATTATTACGTATGCAGAGCTGCAAAGCCGCGTTACGGCCTTCCGGCTAGTCTACTAAGGCCACTTCCGATCCCCGAGAAACAGTAGCAGCACATTACGATAGATTTCGTAACCGGCCTGCCGGATTCCGATAGATATAATGCCACCCTTAACGTAGTAGATCGTTTAAGCAAGGAACGCTACTTTATCTCCTGCTATGCAAAGGATAAAGGAACTACTGCAGAAGAGACAGTAAGAATGCTAATTCAGCATATATAGAAGCACTATAGCCTTCCGGACACTATCACTACGGATAGGGGTCCTCAATTTACTGCTAATGTATAGAAAGCTATTAACTATGTTCTTGGAATTCGCAGAAAGCTTAGTACAGCCGCTTACTATTAGACCGACAGTTAGTCTAAAGTAGCTAACTGTAAGATAGAGAAATATCTACGAGTCTTCTGCAGTTACTATCAAGGAGAGTAGGTTAAAGTGCTGCCGATAGCCGAATTCTGTGCCAATTCAACACGGTTGGAAGCTACCTTACTAGCGCTATTCGAAATAACTTATAGTTACCTTCCGAGAATAAGCTTTTAACCGCTGGACAAACCCAGCTCTTTGGAACCTTCTACTGCTACTTCGTCGAAGAGAGTCGCTGCCGCTGCGGCAGAAGCACTTAGATCTTAGATAGAAGAAGCGATCCGGGTAGCGAAAGAGGCGATAGAATCGGCTTAGAAGAAGATAGTAACTTAAGCTAATAAAAAGAGGTTACTAATAGAATTTAAAGAAGGCCAAAAGATATAGCTTAACACACAGAACCTAAGGCTAAAAGGCAACGGCAAGCTCAACCCCTGCTACGTAGGTCCATTTATAATAGTAGAAAAGAGATCGCCGATAACTTATTAACTCTAGCTACTAAAGTCGTTCTGGATCTACGATGTCTTCTATTCGGATCTGCTAAGTTTGGACCCTAAAGACAGTCTTCTAGAACAGGGGTTTACTAAACCCCTACTAATCGAGATAGATAGTAAAGAAGAAGAATAGGAGGTAGAAGATGTAATCGATATAAGAAAGATAAAGGGGTCTATCGAAGCAAGGGTCTTATAGAAGGGGTAGCCGGGAGACTATAAATAGTATCCGGTCGAGAACCTCAGAAATTCGGCAGAGCTGCTAAAGGAGTTCTATATCCGGAATCCGAACAAGCTAAGGCCTAAGTAGCTCCGAAGTTAATAGCTCCGGAAGAAGAAGAAGAAAGGCCGCGTCCGCCGCATTAGTGCGAAAACCGACGGAAGCGATCGCGGCAGATGCTTTGGTCTCCTACTATAACAATAGGAGACTACACTATCGCATCGACGAGACCGTCGTCGACGCTGCCCCGAACAAGAAAGGCTCGCAGCCGATCGATTTCGTAGACGGCGCCGGCGACAGCGGCTTTTCGATAGCGCTTAAGGCCGTAGTAGAGAGGAAAAGAAGAAGAGATAGCGCACTGTAGATAGATCTATATAGACCCTCTGCAGCGGCGTACAGGCTAGCTACGCCGCAGCTCAGATAGCTGTCGGCTTAGATTAGATAGTTCTGATTGGATAGACGCTAAGTAAAGGACTTTAGATAGCGATAATGTAAGAAGAGAAAGAATATAATAAAAGGACAATGTTTTCGAAGTGGAAGAAACGAAGGAGTAACGTCGATTTTAAGAAGGGTCTCTGTAGAAAGAGCTGTAAATCAAAAAAAAGGAGAGGGGCAGATAAGATAAGTAAGCGGTCGAGGGCGACTGCTAGTAGGGGATGGAGGTAGTGTTGCAGCGGCAGAAAGGGGTGGGACTAAGTAAAAAGGTAGACCCTTAGAATTTCGGCTCAGCCCTTCTAGACCGAGCCGGGCCTTGGCGCACCTACCCCTAAAGCCCTTACCTACTGCCGTATAGATTCCTTTCCCTCCTTCGTTCGAGATATAGTTATTAAAACAGCTGTATTGAATTATATCTACGTGCTTGGATCAGTAACTGCCAGAAATATAGACGAATACAGACTACCGACCCTTCCGGCGCAGCGTTAGCAGCTACTACTAGTACCGACTATTATGCCCCCATTCCGACGAAGCCCCTAGCAACCTTCCTATCCGCTATGTCCGACGTTCGTTCCTACCTGCTACGCGTACGGAAAGCCTGGCTATATCGCTACTAGATGCTAGGCAACGGCTTAACAGAAGCGAGAATACTAGGCTACAAGACCTACGCTGCCGCCACTAAGGAAGACTATCCAGGCTATCGAGCCGGCGCCAAACGACACTAATAGCGTAGACAGTAGGGTGCTACTAAGAATTCTAGGAAAAGACTAGCTAGACGGATAGGCCCCCTACCTAGCACAAACAATAGGGCACTGCTACGAACCGCATTGCTAGAAGAAGGAGGGAGCATTAACAGCTGTAACGATCCGCTCTCGGCAGTAGTAGAATTAAATACGGAGACTGCTATTATCCTTCCAATTACTGTCTACCCTCTTAAGGGCTTACACCGCCCCCTTTAATTAAAAGCCTTTATCGACACAGGAGCGCTTATCGGCGCAGCGATCTACTATCGACTGGTTTAAAAACTAACGAAGGGATATAGCTATCCAGTCGAGCTAGCGTTGCCGACGCGGATTTCGGTATACAACGGACAAGACACGGAAAGCGTTACGTATTATGTGCCGTTAAAGACTACCCTAGCTGGTTGCACTACAGAAGCAACGTTCCGAATTATAGACATCGGACGGTTTAACATTATTATAGGGCAGAAATAGATAAAGAACTAGAAAGCTATTATTAACGTAGGTAAAGGCACACTAGGGTTCAAAACCTAGCAGAGCGGCACTGCCGCTGTCGAATCGGTTTCTGTTATCGCTGCGAAACTAGATGTTACGGCCGTCAACGCGGTTCCGTCCGACCGTTCCGATCCCCTAGATACCGTCGGAATAATAAGCTTAGAAGCCCTAACGACTCTCGCAAAGTCGCTAGAGAATAAGATTTACGCTATCTCGATAAAAGACATCGAAGATTACTAGAAGATAATAGCGGAAGAAGAAGTAGACCTGCTAAAGGTATTACCGAAAGAGCTCTATAGATACGCTAACGTGTTCTTAAAAGCCGACTCCAACCTCCTACCGCTCTATTAACCGGAATACGATAACAAGATCTGGTTGAAAGAAGGAGCCGCGCTGCTAAGAACCGAACCTCTAAGAAGACTATCTCTAGCCGAGCTAGACTAAGTGGAAGTGTTTGTTCGAGAAAACCTAGCGAAGAAGTTTATTATACCGAGCTCCGCTAAGTATACGTTGCCAATCCTTTTCGTACAGAAACTAGGAGGTAGTCTCCGACTGTACGTAGACTATAGAGGCCTTAATAAGGTTATTAAGAGAGATGTATACCTGCTGCCGCTAATCGATAAGACTATACAACGAGTAGCGAAAGCTAAGTAGTTTAGCAAGCTAGACATTCGCTAAGCGTTCTACCGACTAAGGAACGAGGAAGGGCAGACGGAAGACCTTACAACGTTCGCTACGCGTATAGGCAACTTTAAGTAGTTAGTTATGCTATTCGGCCTTACCAACGCGCCGGCTATATAGCAACGCTTTATAAACTATGTCTTTATAGACATGCTAGAACGATTTGTATCTATTTACCTAGACGACATTCTTATCTATACCAATAGAACGAGAGAACAACACACGGACTACATTAAGAGAGTGCTAACTAGGCTCCGTAAGGTAGGGTCGAACGCGGACACGAAGAAGAGCGAGTTCTTTTAGACTAAAGTCAAATATCTTAGTCTAATTGTCGGAAGAGAAGGTATTCGGATAGACCCCTTAAAGGTCGACCCTGTAGCGGAATGGAAGCAGCCAAAGTCCGGAAACACTACCTAGATTAGGGCCTTTCTCGGGTTCTGCAGTTACTATTAGCAATTTATTAAGGACTTTAGCAAGATAGCAAGACCCCTAAATAAGGCGTTAAAGAAGGAGGCGCCTGGCCTATGGAACGAGAAGTGTACGGAGGCTTTTAACTAGCTGAAAGAAGCGGCAGTCTTGGCGCCAGTGCTAGCGTACTTCCGGCCGGAAAAGATAATCTACCTAGAAACGGACGCTTCTAACACAGTAACAGCGGGGGTCCTTTCTTAATACAACGAGGACGGCGAGACCCTCTATCTAGTAGCCTTCTTTAGCAAGTCTATAAATAAGGCTAAACAGAACTACGCTATCTACAATAAGGAGCTTTTAGCTATTATCTAAGCCTTCGAGGAGTAGAAGCCACAGCTTATAGCTAGAAAGAGCACGGTCCAGGTCCTTACAGACTATTAGTCGTTAACCTACTTTATAGAGATATAGAAGCTCTCGGGCCGCTAAGCTCCGTAGGCTGCCTACTTATCCGGATTCGACTTTAAGATTACTTATTAACCTGGAGCTTAAAATAGAAAGGCTAATATGCTAACAAGAAGAGAGGGGAAGACCAAACGCGCGAAAGAAGACCTAAACATGTTCTAGAAGATGTTAACCGAGCGGATAGTAGACGCCGAGGTATTAAAAGAAGTAGGGATCTGCGTAGTAGAACCGACGACCGAGGAAGAGACGCTCTACAAAAAAGTAGAGCAGCTAAACTAGCAACAGAAGCTTAGCAAAACCGGATTAGGGAAGCTAATAGTTCTGGAAGAACTAATTATAGAGGTTATTTAGCTAGTGTATAGTTCTAAGGATGTTGGCCACACTAGCACGAAGAAGACGATAGAGGCAGTAAGAACGGTCTACTAGTTTCTACAGATCTTTGAGCAGATCTACCGGTTTATCGCTAATTGTTACGCGTATCGAGCCGCGAAGCTACGCTACAGCCTTCCGGCCGGTCTACTAAAGCTACTGCCGATCCCTAAGAAACTGTAGCAGTATATTACGATAGATTTCGTAACCGGCCTGCCAGATTATAATAGATACAATGCTACCCTTAACGTAGTAGATCAGTTAAGCAAGGAACGCTATTTTATCCCCTATTAAGCAAAGGACGAAGGCACTACTACGGAAGAGACCGCGAGGATGCTAATTTAGTACGTATAGAAGCACTACAGCCTGCCGGACACTATTACTACAGATAGGGGTCCTTAACTTACAGCTAATGTATAGAAGGCTATTAACTAAGTCCTCGGAATTCGTAGAAAGCTTAGCATAGCCGCTTACCCTTAGACCGATGGCTAGTCGGAAGTAGCTAACTGTAAGATAGAGAAATATCTACGAATCTTCTACAGCTATTATTAAGAAGAGTAGGTTAAGGTATTGCCGGGGGCCGAATTCTGCGCCAATTTAGTACAGTTTAAGGCTACCTTACTAGCGCCGTTCGAGATAACTTATAGCTATCTTCCAATAATAAGCTTTTAACCGCTAAACGAGCCCAGCTCTTTAGAATCTTCTACTGCTACTTCGTTAAAGGGAGTTGCCGCTGCTGCAGTAGAAGTGCTTAAATTTTAGATAGAGGAAGCAATTAGGGTAGCGAAAGAGGCGATAGAATGGCCTTAGAAGAAGATAGTAACTCGAGCTAATAGAAAGCGGTCGCCGATAGAATTTAAAGAAGGCCAAAAGGTATAGCTTAATATACACAACCTTAGGCTAAAAGGAAACGCCAAGCTTAACCCCTGCTACGTAGGTCTGTTTACGATAGTGGAAAAGAGGTCGCTAGTAACTTATCGGCTCTAGCTACAGAAGTCGTTCTGTGATACGGATGTGGATGTGGACAGCTGGCAGGGCCAGGCTTGGCGCACACTCAAATACCTCCACCTCCGCTTGTACGTAGATTCTTCCCTCTCCAGCCTTGGATATAGTTATTAAAGACGGGTATTGACCTAGAGTCTACTGCAGTCAGATCATTATATCCAAGGCTCAAACCCAACACCCAACCCGCACTACGCGAAAGAGCCCGTTGAATTATATCCGGGTACTCGATTAACGTACGTGCAACCAACCTAGAGTGTGTACTGTATATGTACGAAGGAGGCCGTTGAATTATATCCGGTTACTTAATCGTATATGTGTATACTACTCTACCCCCCCCTCCCCCGATCGAGAAGAAGAGGTTTAAAGAGAGAGGTCTATTACAGAGGACATCGAGAAGAAGAGTTTTAGGAAGAGAAGTGCCCCTGCGAGCAGATCGCGCAAGTTCTGAAGTTTTGGGAGAGATTTGGACGACGAGAGCGATGAGAATAAGAGCGACGAGAACGAGAGCGACGAGAAGGTCGAGAAGGACGAGAAGGTCGAGAAGGACGATGTAGGAGCGACGACGACGGGGAGCGAGAGCGAGGAGTAAGAGAGACGACGACGGAGCGACGACGACGAGAGCGCACCTAGCAGGACCTAGGGCGACGACATTCGTTTTTCTAGGTCTTTAACAGACCATTCTATTTAGACAAGGCCTATTAAGAAGTTCAGCAATCGAGGCAAAGCACGAGGCAACAGAGGTACAGCCAGCACTAGGCACAAGCACCTAGCTGCTGTACAGAGCACCTAGGCAGGCATATGTTCAGAAGCACGTTCAGAGTATAGGGCAATTGCAGACAACATAGGTACAGACAGTGCTACTGCAGACAGCACAGCTGCTACAGACAGGCACAGCTGCTGCAGACAACAGAGGCACGGCTGCAGGCAACACAGGTGTAGACAGTGCAAGCACTGCATATTCAGAAAGGCAGAGCTACAGAGCAGGCACAGCTACAGAGACAGGGCACATAGGCAGAGCACAACACAAGCAGCAAAGCGACATACATACGTAGGCTGCGACCCCTACGACCTCTGCAGCCTTAACGACCTCCGCGACCCCGACAACCCAGCTGCAGAGCACCCAGGCAGAGCAACGAGTACGAGCACAAGGCACATCTACAGACAACAGAGACAAGCAGCCGTAGACAACACGTTCAGTTTGACAATCGAGACGTACGGCAAAGCACGAGCACACCCAGCTACAACGAGCACCTAGGCACAGCTGCTGCAGACAACCCAGGCCGAGCACCAGGTAGAGCACCGGGCACGAGCTCCAGGCAGAGCACCAGGCAGAGCACTAGGCAAAGCACAGGCAAAGCGACCGTCGAGAAGCGACAGTTCAGAAGCGACACGTGTTTGCAAGACGACCTCTGCGAGCTGACCTCCGAGAACTCCGCGACCTCTGCAACCTCTGGAAGCCTCCGCGACCCCAACGACCTTCGAGACCTCTGCGACCGTTTAAGAAGCGACGGCTCGAGAAGCGAGCGACCATCAAGAAGCGACGGCTCGAGAAGCGACATATGTTTGCAAGGCGACCCCTACGACCTCTGCGAGCTCTGCGACCTCTGCGAGCTCCGAGACCTCTGCAGCCTCGACAACCTCTGCGGCCCCGACGACCTCTGCAGCTCTGAGAACCTCCGCGACCTCCGAGACCTCTACGACTGTCGAGAAGCGACCGTCGAGAAGCGAGGCGAGCGTCTAAGAAGCGAGCGAGGCGAGCGTCTAAGAAGCGAGCGACCGTCGAGAAGCGACGGCTTAAGAAGCGACGGCTTAAGAAGCAACAGCTTGAGAAGCGACGGCTCGAGAAGCGACCGTCTGAGAAGCGACAGGCGACGGCTTGAGAAGCGACAGGCGACGACTTAAGAAGCGACGGCTTGGAAAGCGACAGTTCAGAAGCAGCACATGCTTGCAAAGTGACCCCGACAACCTCCGCGACCTCCGCGGCCCTGACGACCTCTGCAGCCTTGGCAAGGCACCAAACAAGGCACCAATTAAGGCACCAAAGCGACGGCAAAAGGGCATGAGATTGAGGCTCAACAAGGCACGAGATTGAGACTCAAAACGCACAGAAATTGAAGCTCAAAAGCGACCTTAAAAGCGACCTGTTTTGGAGCGACCTGATTGGCTGATTGCGATTGATAGATTGATTGCGATTGAGGGCAATCGCTGGTTGGGGAGGGCGGTAGTGATACGGATGTGGATGTGGACAGCTGGCAGGGCCAGGCTTGGCGCACACTCAAATACCTCCACCTCCGCTTGTACGTAGATTCTTCCCTCTCCAGCCTTGGATATAGTTATTAAAGACGGGTATTGACCTAGAGTCTACTGCAGTCAGATCATTCTGAATCTACGATGTTTTCTATTCAGACCTATTAAGTCTAGACCTAATCCGAGCACGCAGATATAATTAAATACGGCTGTTTTAATAACTATATCTCGAACTAAGAAAGGAAAGGAATCTATGCAGCGGTAGGTAAGGGCTTTAGGGGTAGTGTGCCAAGGCCCGGCTCGGTCCAGAAGGGCCGAGCCGGAATTCCAAGGGTCCGCCCTATTACTTAGTCCCACCCCTTTCTGCCGCTGCAACACCACCCCCCTCCCTTACCAGCAGTCGACCTCGACCGCTTACTTATCTCTCTTTTTTTTTTTGATTCGCCCTTTTTTTGTCCTCTGCTTCCGCTTTATCGTCTTTTTCTCTCGTCTAATTCGCAGCTCCTTCTGCGGAAACCCCTTTTGAAACCGATGTTAGCTCTTCGTTTCTTCTATCTCGCAAACATCCCCTTTCTTTATCTTCTTTCTTCTTATATTATTGCTATCTAATGTCTTTTACTTGGCGTCTATCTGATCGGAGCTATCTGATCTAAGCTGGCAGCTATCTGAGCTGCAGCGTCGTTGGCCTGTGCGCCGCCGCAGAGGTCTATATAGATCTATCCGCGGCGCGCTATCTCTTCTTCTTTTCCTTCTCTACTAAGGCTTTAAGCGCTACCGCAAAGCCACTTTCGTTGCGTCGCCTTCTTCGCCGTTATAATCCGTCTGGCCAAGCCGGCTGTTGGTGCTTGCGAAGAACGAAGACTCCAACGAAGCGCGCTAGTGGTGGTGCCGTCTTCGGCCTTATAGCTATTATCCGACCGGCTTCGCCAGTCGGCAGTAGAAGTAGAACTGAAGACCCTAAGCAAGCTTATCGTTACGATCGTTTCTATCGGCTTCTGCACCGATAGAGCGGACGCGGTTTATCTTCTTCTTCCGGAGCTATTAGCTTTAGAGCTATTCAGGCTTCAGCTTCCTCGGATTCTGTATGTAAAACTCCCTTAACAGCTCTGCCGAATTCCGAAGATTTTCGACTAGATACTACTTATAATCTTCTAGCTACCCCTTCTATAAGATTCTCGCTTCGATAGACCCTCTTATCTTCTTTATATCTATTACATCTTCCACCTCCTACTCTTCTTCTTTACTATCTATCTCGACTGGCGGGGGTTTAGCGAACCCCTAATCCGGGAGACCGTCTTTAGGGTCCAAACTTAGCAGATCCGAATAAAAGACATCGTAGATCCGGAACGATTTCGGTAGCTAGAGCCGATAAGTTACCGGCGACCTCTTTTCCACTATTATAAATAGACCTACGTAGCAGGGGTTGAGCTTAGCGTTTCCTTTTAGCCTTAGTTTTTGCGTATTAAGCTATACCTTTTGGCCTTCCTCGAATTCTATTAGCGACTGCTTTCTATTAGCTCGAGTTACTATCTTCTTCTAAGCCGATTCTATGGCCTCCTTTGCTACCCTAACCGCTTCTTCTATCTAAGCTCTAAGTGCTTCTGCCGCGGCAGCGGCGACTCTCTTCGACGAAGTGGCAGTAGAAGGTTCCGAAGAGCTGGGTTCGTTCGGCGGTTGGAAGCTTATCCTCGGAAGATAGCTATAGGTTATCTCGAACGGCGCCAGTAAGGTAGCCTCGGATTGTGCTGAATTAGCGCAGAATTCGGCTATCGGCAACACCTTAACCCACTCTCCTTAATAGTAACTGCAGAAGATTCGTAGATATTTTTCTATCTTACGATTGGCTACTTTAGACTGACTGTCGGTCTAAGGGTAAGCGGCTATGCTAAGTTTTCTGCGGATTCCGAGAACTTAGTTAATGGCCTTCCTCGTTCCTTAGTCGATAGAACGCTGAGCGAATGTCCAGCTTACTGAACCACTTAGCTTTCTCCACTCGTTGTATAGTCTTATCGATTAGCGGCAGCGGATACACATCTCTCTTATGACCTTATTAAGGCCTCGGTAGTCTACGCACAGTCGGAGACTACCTCCGGGTTTCCGTACGAAAAGAATCAGTAACGCATGCTCGGCAGAGCTTAGCGTAATAAACTTCTTCGCTAGGTTTTCTCGAACAAATACCTCTACTTAGTCTAGCTCGGCCAGCGATAATCGTCTTAGGGGTTCGGTTCTCGACAGCGTAGCTCCTTCTTTCAATCGGATCTTGTTGTCGTATTCCGGTCGATAGAGCAGCAAGAGGTTGGAGTTAGCTCTTAAGAACATATTAGTGTAGCTATAGAGCTCTTTCGGTAACACCTCTAACGGGTCTATCTCTTCTTCTGCTATTATCTTCTAGTAATCTTTAATGTCTTTTATCGAGATAGCGTAGATCTTATTGTCCGGCGACCTTGCGAGGGTCGTTAAAGTTTCCGAGCTTATTATTCCGATTATGTCTAGAGGGTCGGACTAATCTATCGGAACCGCTCTAATAGTTGTAACGTTCGGTTTCGCGGCGACGGCAGGAACCGATTTGGCGGCGACGACGCCGCTCTGCTAAGTTTTGAATCCGAGTGTGCCTTTACCTACGTTAATAACAGCTTTCTGGTTCTTTATCTATTTCTGCCCTATAATAATGTTAAACCTTCTGATATCTATAATTCGGAACGTTGCTTCTGTAGTGCGACCAGCTAGGGTAGTTCTTAATAGCATATAATGCGTAACACTCTTAGTGTCTTGTCCGTTGTCTGCCGAAATTCGCGTTAGCGACGCTAGCTCTACTAGATAACTGTATCCTTTTATTAGTTTCTTAACCAATCGATAGTGGATCGCCGCTCCGATAAGCGCTCCTGTGTCGATAAAGGCTCTTAACTAAAGGGGGCTGTACGAGCTATTAAGGGGGTAGACAGTAATCGGAAGGATAATAGCAGTTTCTGTATTTACTTCTACCGCTGCCGAGAGCAGGTCGTTACAACTGTTAATGCTCCCTTCTTCTAGTAATGCGGATCGCGTCGGTGCCCTATTGTCTATGCTGGATAGGGGGCCTATCCGTCTAGCTGGTCTTTTCCTAGGATCCTTAACGGAACTCCGCCGTCTACACTGTCGGTGTCGTTCGGTGCCGGCTCTATAGCTTGGATAGTCTTCCTCAGTGGCGGTAGCTTAGCGGCGCGATACTCCTGCTTCTGTTAAGCCGTCGCTTAGCATCTAGTAGCGACATAGCCAGGCTTCCTGCATACGTAGCAGGTAGGGACGAAAGACGAGCGCAGCGAATAGAATAGCTGCTAGGGGCCTCGTCGGAAAGGAGTAGGGGTTCGTGTTGTCGGCGCCAACTGCTTCTAAATCAGTTCGCGCGATGCCAATTTCGCGTAGGCGCTTAGGTTTCTAGCAGTAACTCTCGCGCAGTGTACGAAGCTCTCGAGGTCTTTATCTTCTACTAAAGCTATAGCTACAGCTAGTTCGGGGTTCAGCTTCTGCCTTAGTAAATATAACTGCTTATCTTCCAACACTTTGGCTCTAATAGCATATTTTCTAAACAGTCCGTAGAACTCCTTAAACATTAGCCGGTTCTAGTTGATCTTATCTAGTTGCTTACAGGCCGTCTTCTTCTAGAAGGGGTCTCCGAAGCATTAATCCAGTGCTTTAATTGCTTCTTCGGCAGTTACCTCTTCTAGGTCTGCTACTAACGAAAAAGCTTTACCTTCTAACCGCGATTCTGGGTAGGCTAATCTGTCTTCTTTACTGTTTCTGGTATAATCGCAGTCTATCTTGTTCTTTATCTTTTTCTTAAATGCCTCCTAGTCTTTAGGATCTCTGCCTCTAAACGCTGGTAGGTTAGGTAGTAACGTTATCGAGGTGCTACCTTAACTGTAGGCTGCCGGTATGGCAGTCTCCGCTTGTTCTTCTCTATATAGCGGCGGCGCCGACGACATCGCTGCTTCTATATTAGCTAACTAAGCCTTTATCGCCTTTAGTTGTGCTAGTCGATTCGCCGCTTGGTTTTCTAGCACATTAATAATAGTCTCTGCCGATTCCTTCTTAGCTATTGATGCTTCTATTTCCTCTCTTAGTCGCCTGTTCTCTTCTATGTTCTTATAAAACTTCTTTTCGATAAAGGTAATAATGTCGAACACCTTCCTAGCTCTATGTTCTGCTAGATATTCCTCTATTTTATCTAGCGTACGTACATACAGCTCCTTATAGCCTGCTATGCCCTTCTTCGCTTTATCTGTCTCTTCTTCCGTAAGGCCCTTAGTAGCCGTTCTATCGTCGAGGATGCTAGTGCGCCTATCCCTCGCTCTATTAGTCTTTCTCTTTCCGCTGCAGCCTGTAACGCCGCCCTCTACTGTTAAGAAGCTCTCTATAGTTGTCTTACAGTACTAGTGTTTAGTTTGGTGTAGTGTGCGCGTACGTTGTTCGGGTGTCCAGATAGTTTAATAGTCCCTTTCGCGTAGCGCAGAGTTGGTGTAGTAAGTAAGTTCGAGATATAATAATCCGAGCACGCAGATATAATTTAATACGGCTGTTTTAATAACTATATCTCGAACTAAGGAAGGAAAGGAATCTATACAGCAGTAGGTAAGGGCTTTAGGGGTAGTGTGCTAAGGCCCGGCTCGGTCTAGAAGGGCCGAGCCGAAATTCTAAGGGTCTACCCTATTACTTAGTCCTACCCCTTTCTGCTGCCGTAATACGAACTAAGGAAGGAAAGGAATCTATGCGGCAGTAGGTAAGGGCTTTAGGGGTAGTGTCCCAAGGCCTAGCTCGGTCCGGAAGGGCCGAGCTAAAATTCTAAGGATCTGCCCTATTACTTAGTCCTACTCCTTTCTGCCGCTGCAACAGGGCGGACCCTTGGAATTTCAGCTCGGCCCTTCCGGACTGAGCCGGGCCTTGGCACACTACCCCTAAAGCCCTTACCTACTGCTGTATAGATTCCTTTCCTTCCTTAGTTCGAGATATAGTTATTAAAACAGCTGTATTAAATTATATCTACGTGCTCGGATTATTATATCTCGAGCCTGTAACGCCGCCCTCTACTGTTAAGAAGCTCTCTATAGCTGTCTTACAGTACTAGTGTTTGGTTTGGTGTAGTGTGCGCATACGTTGTTCGGGTGTCTAGATAGTTTAATAGTCCCTTTCGCACAGCGCAGAGCTAGTGTAGTAAGTAAGTTCGAGATATAATGTGCTAGAAAACCAAGCGGCGAATCGACTAGCACAACTAAAGGCAATAAAGACTCAGTTAGCTAAGATGGAAGCAGCGATGTCGTCGGCGCCGCTACTACATTAAGAAGAGCAAGCAGAGACTGCCTTACTAGCGGCCTACAGTTAAGGCAGCACCTCGATAACGTTACTACCAGACCTACCGGCGTTTAGAGGCGGAGACCCTAAGGACTGGGAGGCATTTAAGAAGAAGATAAAGAATAAGATAGACCGCGATTATACCAGAAACAGTAAAGAAGACAGGCTAGCCGACCTAGAGTCGCGGCTAGAAGGTAAAGCTTTTTCGTTAGTAGCGGGCCTAGAAGAAGTAACTGCTAAAGAAGCGATTAAGGCGCTAGATTAACGCTTCGGAGACCCCTTCCGAAGGAAGACAGCCCGTAAACAGCTAGACAAGATTAATCAGAACCGGCTAACGTTTAAGGAGTTCTACAGACTGTTCCGAAAATATGCTATTAGAGCCAGAGTGTTAGAAGATAAGCAGCTCTACCTACTAAGGCAGAAGCTAAACCCTGAACTGGCTGCAGCTATAGCGTCGGTAGAAGACGAAGACCTTAAAAGCTTCGTGCACCGAGCGAGAGTCACTGCTAGAAACCTAAGCGCTTACGCGAAATCGCGCGAATCGAACTAGAAGCCGTCGATAACGCAGATAACACGACCCCCTGCACCTTTCCGGAGAGCACCTTAGCAGCTATCTTATTCGCCGCGTTCGTCGTTCGTCCCTACCTGCTACGCGTATAGAAAGCCTGGCTACATCGCTACGAGATACTAAGCAACGGATTAGCAGAAGTAGCAGTATCGGGCTACGAAGCACTAGCCGCTAAGAAAGACTATCCAAGCTATCGAGCCGGCTCCAAAAGACACTGACAGTGTAGACAGTAGAGTGCCTCTGCGAATCTTCGGAAAAGACTAGCTAGACGGATAGGCCCCCTATCCAGTACGGACAATAGGGCACTAACGCGATCCGCGTTACCAAAAGAAGAGAGCATTAACAGCTGTAACGACCCGCTCTCGGCGATAGTAGAAGTAAACACAGAGACCGCTATTATCCTTCCGATCACTGTCTACCCCCTTAATAGATTAGACCGCCTACTTTAGCTAAGAGCTTTTATCGATACAGGAGCCCTTATAGGCGCGGCGATCTACTATAGACTAGTTCAGAAACTAATAAAAGGATACAGTTATCCTGTAGAGCTAGCGTCGCCGACGCGAATTTCAGCATACAACGGACAAGACACTAAGAGTGTCACACACTACGTGCCATTAAAGACCACCTTGGCAGGTCGCACTACAGAAGCGACGTTCCGAATTATGGATATCGGAAGGTTTAACATTATTATAGGGCAGAAATAGATAAAGAACCAGAAAGCCGTTATTGACGTAGGTAAAGGCACCCTCGGATTCAAAAACCAGCAGAGCGGAGTCGCCGCCGAATCGGTCACCGTCGTCGCCGCAGGACCGAACGTTACGACTATCGAAGCGGTTCCGAAGGATCGGTTCGACCCTCTAGACACGATCGGAATAATAAGCTCGGAAGCTTTAACAACCCTTGCGAGGTCGCCAGACAATAAGATTTACGCTATCTTAATAAAAGACATCGAAGACTGCTGGAAAATAATAGCGGAAGAAAAAGTAGATCCGCTAGAGGTATTGCCAAAGGAGCTCTATAGCTATACTAATGTATTCTTAAAAGCTAACTCTAACCTCCTGCCGCTCTACCGACCAGCATATAACAACAAGATCCGGCTAAAAGAAGGAGCTACGCTGCTAAGAACCGAGCCCTTAAGAAGACTATCGCCAGCTAAGCTAGACTAGGTAGAAGTGTTTGTTAGAGAAAACTTAGCAAAGAAGTTTATTACGCCAAGCTTAGCCGAGTATACGTCGCTGATTCTTTTTGTACGAAAGCCTGGAGGTAGCCTCTAACTGTGCGTAGATTACCGAGGCCTTAACAAGGTTACTAAGAGAGACGTGTATCCACTGCCGCTAATCGATAAGACTATACAGCGTATAGCGAAGGCCAAGTAGTTCAGCAAGTTAGATATTCGCTAAGCTTTCTATCGACTAAGGAACGAAGAAGGGCAGACAGAAGATCTTACGACGTTCGCTACGCGTATAGGCAATTTCAAGTAGTTGGTTATGCCCTTCGGCCTTACTAACGCGCCGGCAGTGTAGCAGCATTTTATAAATTCTAGCTAAAAGAAGCAGTGGCCTTGGCGCCAGTTCTAGCGCACTTCCGACTAGAAAAGACGATCTACGTAGAAACGGACGCTTCCGACACAGTAACAGCAGGGGTCCTTTCTTAGTACGATAACGCCGACGAGACCCTCTATCTAGTAGCTTTCTTTAGCAAGTCTATAAATAAAGCTAAGCGGAACTACGCTATTTACGATAAAGAGCTGTTAGCTATTATTTAGACTTTCGAGGAGTGGAAACCGGAGCTTATAGCTAGAAAGAACACAGTCTAGGTCCTTACGGACCACCAGTCGCTTACCTACTTTATAAAGACGTAGAAGCTATTATGCCGCTAAGCTCGGTAGGCCGCCTACTTATCCGGATTCGACTTTAAGATTACCTATCGACCTGGAGCTCAAAATGGAAAGGCTAATGCGCTAACGAGAAGAGAAGGAAAGACGAGCTGCGCGAAAGAAGATCCGAACATGTTCCAGAAGGTGTTAACCGAACGGATAGTAGATACCGAGGTGTTGAAAGAAGCAGGGATCAGCGTAATAGAACCGCTAACCGAGGAAGAGACGCTCTACGAGAAAGTAGAACGACTTAATCAGCAGTAGAAGCTCGGCAAAACCGGCTTAGGGAAGCTAATAGTTCTGGAAGAACTAATTACAGAGGTTATCTAGATAGTTTATAGTTCTAAAGACGTCGGCTACGCAGGCTCGAAGAAGACGATAGAAGCTGTAAGGACGATCTACTGGTCTCCGCGAATCTTCGAACGGATCCACCGGTTTATTGCTAATTGTTACATATGCCGAGTCGCGAAGCCCCGTTACGGCCTTCTGGCCGGTCTGCTAAAGCCACTTCCGATCCCTGAGAAACCGTAGCAGCACATTACGATAGATTTCGTAACCGGCCTGCCGGATTCTGATAGATATAATGCTACGCTTAACGTAGTAGATCGACTAAGCAAGGAGCGCTATTTCATCCCCTGCTAAGCTAAGGATAAAGGAACTACTGCAGAAGAAACGGCGAGAATGCTAATCCAGTACATATAGAAGCACTACAGCCTGCCGGACACTATCACTACGGATAGGGGTCCTTAATTTACTCCTAATGTATAGAAGGCCATTAACCAAGCTCTCGGAATTCGTAGAGAACTCAGCACAGCCGCTTACCCTTAAACCGACGGTCAGTCTAAAGTAGCTAACTGCGAGATAGAAAAATATCTACGAATTTTCTGTAGTTACTATTAAGGAGAGTAGGTTAAGGTGTTGCCGATAGCCGAATTCTGCGCCAATTTAGCACAGTTAGAAGCTACCTCGCTGGCGCTATTCGAGATAGCCTATAGTTATCTTCCGAGAATAAGCTTCTAACTGCAGGACGAACCCAGCTCTTCGGAATCTTTTACCGCCACTTCGTTAAAGAGAGTCGCTGCCGCTGCGGCCGAAGCACTTAAGGCTTAGATAGAAGAAGCAATTAAGGTAGCGAAGGAGGCGATAGAATCGGCTTAGAAAAAGATAGTAACTTAAGCTAATAGAAAGCGGTTACTAATAGAATTCGAAGAAGGCTAAAAGGTATAGCTTAATACGCAGAACCTAAGGCTAAGAGGCAACGCCAAGCTTAACCCCCGCTACGTAGGTCCGTTTAAGATAGTGGAAAGGAGGTCGCCGGTAACCTACCGGCTCCAGCTACCGAAGTCGTTTCGAATCTACAATGTCTTCTACTTAGACCTGTTAAGCCTAGACCCTAAGGACGGCCTTCTAAAGCGGGGGTTCGCTAAACCCCCGCCAATCGAGATAGACAGTAAAGAAGAAGAGTAGGAGGTAGAAGATGTAGTAGATATAAGAAAGATAAGAGGGTCCGTCGAAGCAAGGATCTCGTAGAAAGGATAGCCAGAAGACTATAAATAGTATCCGGTCGAGAATCTCCGAAATTCGGCAGAGCTGCTAAGAGAGTTTTACGTCTGGAACCCGAGGAAGCCGAAGCCTAAGTGGCTCGGAAGTTAATAAAGAAGAAGAAAACCCGCGTCCGCTCTATCGGTGCGGAAGCCGATAGAAACGATTGTAGAAATCGCTAGCCGGTGTCTTCGGCTCTACTACCACTACTGCCGGCGTACTTCGTTAGCGACCCTACGCTTCGCCTTCGCGCAGCACTATCCGCCAGCTTGGCCGGACGAATAATAACAGCGAAGAACGAAGCTAACGCAACTAAAGCGGCCCTGCGGTAGGTAAGGTCCTTAGTAGAGAAAGAAAAAGACGAAGAAACGGCACTGCGGACGCATCTATATAGACCTCCGCGGCGGCGCATAGACCGGTTACGCTGCAGCTCAGGTAACCGCTGGTTCCGATCAAATAGCACGGATTAGATAGACGATAAGTAAAGACGTTAGATAGCGATAATGTAAATTAAAAAAAAAAGAGAGAGATAGGTAAGCGGTCGAGGTCGACCGCTGGTAAGGGAGGGGGGTGGTGTTGCGGCGGCAGAAAGGGGTGGGACTGAGTAATAGGGTAGACCCTTGGAATTTCGGCTCGGCCCTTCTGGACCGAGCCAGGCCTTGGCACACCACCCCTAAAGCTCTTACCCACCACTACATAGATTCCTTTCCCTCCTCAGTTCGAGATATAGTTATCAAAAAGGCCGTATTAAATCATATCTGCGTGCCCGGATCAGTTCGAGATATAGTCTTTAAAACAGCCGTATTGAATTATATCTACGTGCTCGGATTATTATATCTCGAACTCACTATCTATACTAACTCTGCGCTGCGCGAAAGGGTCTGTTAAACTATCCGGCTGCCTGAATAACGCACGCGCACACTACAAACCAAACTAAAACACTAGCACTATAAGAAGACTATAGGGGGCTTCTTAACGGTAGAGAGTGGCGTTACAGGCTACAGCAGAAAGAGAAAGACTAACAGACCGAGGGATAGGCGTACTAGCATCCTCGACGATAGAACGGCTACTAAGGGCCTTACAGAATAAGAGACAGATAAAGCGAAGAAGGGCATAGCAGGCTACAAGGAGCTGTACGCACATACGCCGGATAAAATAGAAGAATATCTAGCAGAACATAGAGCTAGGAAGGTGTTCGACATTATTACCTTTATCGAAAAGAAGTTTTATAAGAATATAGAAGAGAACAGGCGACTAAGAGAGGAAATAGAAGCGGTAATAGCTAAGAAAGAATCAGTAGAGACTATTATCAATATACTGGAAAACTAAGTAGCCAATCGACTAGCACAACTAAAGGTAACGAAGGCTTAGTTAGCTAACATAGAAGCAGCGATGTCGTCGGCGCCGCTGCTACATTAGGAAGAACAAGCAGAGACCGCCTTACTAGCAGCCTATAGTTAAGGTAGCACCTCGATAAAGTTACTACCTAACCTACCGGCGTTTAGGGGCGGAGACCCTAAAGACTAGGAGGCATTTAAGAAAAAGATAAAGAACAAGATAAACCGCGATTATGCCGGAAACAGTAAAGAAGACAGATTGGCCTACCTGGAATCGCGATTAGAAGGTAAAGCTTTTTCGTTAGTAGCAGACCTAGAAGAGGTAACTGCCGAAGAAGCAATTAAAGCACTAGATTAACACTTCGGAGACCCCTTCTAGAAGAAGACGGCCCGTAAGCAACTGGATAAGGTTAACCAGAACCGGCTAACGTTTAAGGAGCTCTATAGACTGTTTAGAAAATATGCTATTAGAGCCAAAGTGTTAGAAGATAAGCAGTTACACTTACTAAGGCAGAAGCTAAACCCTGAACTGGCCGCAGCTATAGCTTCGGTAGAAGACGAAGACCTCGAGAGCTTCGTGCACCGAGCGAGAGTTACCGCTAGAAACCTGAGCGCCTACGCGAAATCGGCATCGCGCGAACCGATTTAGAAGCAGTCGGCGCCGACAACACGACCCCCTGCTCCTTTCCGACGACGCCCCTAGCAGCTATCCTATTCGCCGCGCTTATCGTTCGTCCCTATATGCTACGCCTACAGAAAGCCTAGCTATATTGCTACTAGATGCCAAGCGACAGCTTAACAAAAGTAGGAGTATCGTGCTATAAAGCTACCGCTACTAAAGAAGACTATTTAAGCTATAGAGCCGGCGCCGAACGACACCGACAGTGTGGATAGTAGGGTGCTATTAAGGATCTTAGGAAAAGACTAGCTGGACGGATAGGCCCCCTATCTAGTATAGACAATAAGGCACTACTACGGACTGCATCACCGGAAGAAGGAAGCACTAACAGTTGTAGCGATCCGCTCTCGGCAGCGGTGGAAGTAAATACGGAAACCGCTATTATCCTTCTAATTACTGTCTACCCCCTTAATAGCTCGTACAGCCCCCTTTAGTTAAGAGCCTTTATCGACATAGGAGCGCTTATCGGAGCGGCGATCCACTATCGATTAGTTCAGAAACTGATAAAAGGATATAGTTATCTAGTAGAGTTAGCATCGCCGACGCGAATTTCGGCATACAACGGACAAGACACTAAGAATGTCACACATTATATGCAATTAAGAACTACCCTGTCGGGCCGCACTACAGAGGCGACGTTCCGAATTATAGATATCGGACGATTCGACATTATTATAGGGCAGAAATAGATAAAGAACTAGAAAGCCGTTATTAACGTAGATAAAGGCACACTTAGATTCAAAACCCAGCAGAGCGGCGTCGCCGCCGCCGAATCGGTCACCGCCGTTAGAGCAGAACCGAACATTACAACCACCGGAGCATTTTCGATCAATCAGTCTAACCCTCTAGACACGGTCGGAATAATAAGCTCGGAAGCCTTAACGACCCTCGCGAGGTCGCCGGAGAATAAGATCTACGCTATCTCGATAAAAGACATCGAAGACTACTAAAAGATAATACCAGAAGAAGAAGTAGACCTATTAGAGGTGTTACTAAAAGAACTCTATAGATACACTAACGTGGTCTTAAAAGCCGACTCTAACCTCCTGCTGCTCTACCGACTGGAACACGACAACAAGATCCGGCTAAAAGAAGGAGCTACGCTGCCGAGAACCGAACCCCTAAGACGACTATCGCCGGCCGAGCTGGACTAAGTAGAGGTGTTTGTTCGAGAAAACCTGGCGAAGAAGTTTATTACGCCAAGCTCTGCCAAGTATGCATTACCGATCCTGTTCGTACAGAAACCCAGAGGTAGCCTCCGAATGTGTATAGACTACCGAGGCCTTCATAAGATTACTAAGAGAGACGTATATCTACTGCCGCTAATGGATAAGACTATACAATAGGTAGCGAAAGCTAAGTGGTTTAGTAAGCTAGACATTCGCTAAGCGTTCTATCGACTAAGGAACGAAGAGGGGCAGACCGAAGACCTTACGACATTCGCTATGCGCATAGACAACTTCAAGTAGTTAGTTACGCCTTTCGGCCTTACCAGCACACCGGCTGTGTAGCAACGCTTTATAAACCACACCTTTATAGACATGCTAGAACGGTTCGTGTCTATTTACCTAGACAATATTCTTATCTATACCGACGGAACGAGAGAGCAGCATACAGACTACATCGAGAGGGTACTAACGAGGCTCTGCGAGGTCGGATTAAACGCGGACACGAGGAAGAGCAAGTTCTATTAGACTAAGGTCAAATATCTCGGTCTTATTGTCGGAAGAGAAGGAATTCGGATAGACCCCTTAAAGGTCGCCGCTGTCGCAGAGTGGAAGCAGCCGAAATTTCGGAAACACTACACAAATCAGAGCGTTTTTCAGATTCTGTAGCTACTATCGACAGTTTATTAAGGATTTTAGCAAGATAGCAAGACCCCTAAACAAGGCATTAAAGAAGGAGGCCGCCGGCCTATAGAATAAGAAGTGTACAGAAGCTTTTAATTAGCTAAAAGAAGCGGTCACCTTGGCGCTAGTGCTAGCGCACTTCCGACCGGAAAAGACGATCTATCTAGAGACGGACGTATCCGATACAGTAACCGCAGGGGTCCTTTCTTAGTATAATAACGCCGACGAGACCCTCTATCCAGTAGCTTTCTTTAGCAAATCTATAAATAAGGCTAAGCGGAACTACGCTATCTACGATAAGGAGCTGCTAGCTATTATCCAGGCTTTCGAGGAGTAGAAGCTGGAGCTTATAGCTAGAAAGAGCACAGTCCAGGTCCTTACAGACTATTAGTTACTAACCAACTTTATAAAAACGCAGAAGCTATTACGCCGCCAAGCTCGGTAGGCCGCTTATCTATCCGGGTTTGACTTTAAGATTACTTATTAACTAGGGGCTTAGAACAGAAAGGCCGATGCACTAACGAGAAGAGAAGGGAAGACTAGGCGCGCGAAAGGAGATCCGAACATGTTCCAGAAGGTGTTAACCGAACAGATAGTAGACGCCGAGGTGTTAAAAGAAGTAGGGATCTGCGCGATAGAACCGCCGACTAAGGAAGAGACGCTCTACGAGAAAGTGGAACGGCTTAATTAGCAGCAGAAACTCGGCAAAACCGGCTTAGGGAAGCTAGTAGTTCCAGAAGAACTAATTATAGAGGTTATCCAGTTGGTCTATAGTTCTAAGGATGTTGGTTACGCTAGCTCAAAGAAGACAATAGAAGCCGTAAGGACGCTCTACTGGTTTCTGCGAATCTTCGAGCAGATCCACTGATTTATCGCTAACTGTTACGTATATCGAGCCGCGAAACCCCGTTACGGCCTTCCGGCCAGTTTATTGAAGCTACTTCCGATCCCCGAGAAACTGCAGCAGCACATTACAACAGATTTCGTAACAGGCCTGCCGATTCTAACAGATATAATGCTACGCTTAACGTAGTGGATCGACTAAGCAAAGAACGCTACTTTATCCCCTACTAAGCGAAGGATAAAGGTAATCCGGGCACGCAGATATAATTTAATACGGCCTTTTTAATAACTATATCTCGAACTAAAGAAGGAAAGGAATCTATGCGGCGGTAGGTAAGGGCTTTAGGGGTGGCATACTAAGGCCCGGCTCGGTCCAGAAGGGCCGAGCCGAAATTCTAAGGGTCTACCCTATTATTTAGTCCCACCCCTTTCTGCCGCTGCAACACCACCCTCCTCCCTTACCAGCGGTCGACCTCGACCGCTTACTTATCTCTCTCTCTTGTTTTTTTTTAATTCGCAGTTCCTTTTGCGCAAACCCCTCTTTAAAACCGACGTTACCTCTTTGCTTTCTTCTATCTCGAAAGCATCTTTATTCTTTATCTTCTTTCTTCTTATATCGTCGCTATCTAACGTCTTTACTTCGGCGTCTATCTAATCGGAGCTATCTAATCTAAGCTAGCAGCTATCTGAGCTGCAGCGTAGCTGGCCTGTGCGCTGCTGTAGAGGTCTATATAGATCCGTCCGCGGCTCGCTATCTCTTCTTCTTTTTCTTCTCTACTATAGCCTTAAGTGCTACTGCAAAGCCGCTGGCGCCGACGCCGCTTTTTAAGATTGGCTGCGAGCCTTTCTTGTTTAGGGCGGCGTCGGCGACCGTCGCGTCGAAGCAGTAGTAGGTAGTGGCCGAGTCGAAGACTCTGACCAAGCGTGTTACTACAATTGTTTCTATCGGGTTTTCTACCAATAGAGCGGACGCGGTTTATCTTCTTCTTGCGGAGCTATTAGCTTTGGAGCCACTTAGGCCTTGGCTTCTTCGAATTCTATGTATAAAACTCCTTTAGTAGCTCTATCAAATTCCGGAGATTCTCGACTGGATACTATTTATAGTCTTCCTACTATCCCTTCTACGAGATCCTTACTTGGACAGATCCTCTTATCTTTCTTATATCTACTATATCTTCTACCTCCTACTCTTCTTCTTTACCGTCTATCTCGATTGGTAGGGGTTCGGCGAACCCCTGTTCCGGAAGACCGTCGTTTGGGTCCAAACTTAGCAGATCCGAATAAAATATATCGTAGATCCGGAACGATTTCGGTAGCTGGAGCCGATAAGTTACTAGCGACCTCTTTTCCACTATCTCGAACGGACCTACGTAGCAGGGGTTAAGCTTGGCGTTACCTTTTAGCCTTAGGTTTCGCGTGTTTAGCTACACCTTTTAGCCCTCTTTGAATTCTATTAGTGACTGCTTTCTATTAGCTCGAGTTACTATCTTCTTCTAAGCCGATTCTATCGCCTCCTTCGCTATACGGATTGCTTCTTCTATCTAAGATCTAAGCGCTTCTGCCGCAGCAGCGGCGACTCTCTTCGACGAGGTAGCAGTAGACATAGAAGGTTCCGAAGGGCTGGGTTCGTCTAGCGGTTAGAAGCTTATCTTTGGAAGATAGCTATAAGTTATCTCGAATAGCGCCAGCGAGGTGGCCTCTAACTGTGCTAAATTAGCGCAGAATTCGGCTATCGGCAACACCTTAATCTACTCTCCTGAATAATAGCTGCAGAACATTTGTAGATATTTCTCTATCTTACAGTTAGCTACTTTAGACTGGCCGTCGGTTTAAGGGTAGGCGGCTGTGCTGAGCTTTCCGTAAATTCCGAGAGCATAGTTAATAGCCTTCTATACGTCGGTAGTAAATTAAGGACCCCTATCTGTAGTAATAGTGTCTAGCAGACTATAGTGCTTCTATATATGCTGAATTAGCATTCTCGCCGTCTCTTCTGCAGTAGTTCCTTTATCCTTCGCTCGGTAGGGGATAAAGTAGCGTTCTTTGCTTAGTCGATCTACTACGTTAAGCGTAGCATTATATCTATCGGAATCCGGCAGGCCGGTTACGAAGACTATCGTAATGTGCTGCTACGGTTTCTCGGGGATAGGAAGTAGCTTTAATAGGCCGGCTGGAAGGCTGTAACGTAGTTTCGCTGCTCGACATATATAACAGTTAGCAATAAACCGGTAGATCCGTTCGAAGATTCGCGGAAACCAGTAGATTGTCCTTACTGCTTCTATTGTCTTCTTAGAGCTAGCGTAGCCAACATCCTTAGAACTATAGACCAGCTAGATAACCTCTGTAATTAGTTCTTCTAGAACTATTAGCTTTCCTAAGCCTGTTTTGCTAAGCTTCTGCTGCTGATTAAGCCGTTCCACTTTCTTATAGAGCGTCTCTTCTTCTGTTAGCGGTTCTATTGCGCAGATCCCTGCTTCTTTCAACACCTTAGCGTCTACTATCCATTCGGTCAACATCTTCTGGACTATGTTCAGATCTTCTTTCGCGCAGCTGGTCTTTCCTTCCCTTCTCGTTAGCATATTAGCCTTTCTATTTTAAGCTCTAGGTCGATAAGTAATCTTAAAGTTGAATCCGGCTAAGTAGGCGGCCTAGCGAGCTTAGCGGCGCGATAGCTTCTGCGTCTTTATAAAATAGGTCAGTAACTGATAGTCCGTAAGGACCTGGACGGTGCTCTTTCCGGCTATAAGCTCCGGCTTCTACTCCTCGAAAGCCTGGATAATAGCTAACAGTTCTTTGTCGTAAATAGCGTAGTTCCGCTTAGCCTCGTTTATAGACTTGCTAAAGAAAGCTACTAGATAGAGAGTTTCATTATTGCTATATTAAGAAAGGACCCCTTCGGTTACCGTATTGGAAGCGTCCGTCTCTAGATAGATCATCTTTTCCAGTCAGAAGTGCGCTAGAACTGGCGCCGAGGCTACTACTTCTTTCAGACTGTTAAAAGCCTCTGTGCACCTCTTATTCTATAGGCTAGCGGCCTCCTTCTTTAATACTTCGTTCAGGGGTCTCGCTATCTTACTAAAGTCCTTAATAAATCGCTTATAGTAGCTACAGAACCTGAGAAAAGCTCTAATTTGGGTAGTGTTTCCGGATTTTGGCTGCTTCCATTCCGCTACAGCAGCGAGCTTTGCAGGGTCTATCCGAATTCTGTCTCTTCCAACGATAAGACCGAGATATTTTACCTTGATCTAATAGAACTTACTCTTCTTCGTGTCCGCGTTTAATCCTACCTCTCAGGGTCTCTTTAGCACTCTCTTAATGTAGTCCGTGTGCTGCTCTCTCGTTCTATCGGTGTAGATAAGGATGTTGTCTAAGTAGATAGACACGAATCGTTCTAGCATATCTATAAAGGTGTAATTTATAAAACGCTGCTACACTGCCGGCGCGTTGGTAAGTCCGGAAGGCATTACCAACTACTTAAAATTGCCTATACGCGTAGCGAATGTCGTAAGATCTTCTGTTTGTCCTTCCTCGTTCCTTAGTCGGTAGAACGCTTAGCGAATGTCTAGCTTACTGAACTACTTAGCTTTAGCTACTCGTTGTATAGTCTTATCGATTAGCGGCAGTAGGTACATATCTCTCTTAGTAACCTTTCTAAGGCCTTGGTAGTCTACGTACAGTCGGAGACTACCTCCGGGTTTCTGTACGAAGAGAATCGGTAATATATACTCGGCAGAGCTCGGTGTAATAAACTTCTTCGCTAGGTTCTCTCGAACAAACACTTCTACTTAGTCTAGCTCGTCCAGCAATAATCGTCTTAGGAGTTCGGTTCTCGGCAGCGTAGCTCCTTCTTTTAATCGGATCTTGTTGTCGTATTCCGGTCGATAGAGTAGCAGGAGGTTGGAGTCGGCTTTTAAGAACATGTTAGTGTATCTATAGAGTTCTTTTGGTAACACCTCTAATAAGTCTACTTCTTCTTCCGCTATTATCTCTTAGTAGTCTTCGATGTCTTTTATCGAGATAGTATAGATCTTATTGCCTAGCGACCTCGCGAGGGTCGTTAAAGCTTCCGAGCTTATTCTTCCGATCGTGTCTAGAGGGTCGGACCAATCTATCAGAACCGCTCCGGTAGTTGTAACGTTCTGTTTTATAGCGACGGCGGTAACCAATTCTACAGCGGCGACGCTACTCTACGGGGTTTTGAATCCGAGTGTGTCTTTATCTACGTTAATAACGGCTTTCTAGTTCTTTATCTATTTCTGCCCTATAATAATGTTAAACCTTCCGATATCCATAATTCGGAACGTCGCTTCTGTAGTGCGACCAGCTAGGGTGGTCCTTAGCGGCACACAATACGTAACGCTCTCGGTGTCTTGTCCGTTGTATGCCGAAATTCGCGTTAGCAACGCTAGCTCTACAGGATAACTGTATCCTTTTATTAGTTTCTGAACTAGTCGATAGTAGATCGCTGCGCTAATAAGAGCTCCTGTATCGATAAAATCTCGTAGCTAAAGTAGGCGGTCTGATCCGTTAAGGGGGTAGACAGTAATTAGAAGAATTATAGCGGTCTCCGTATTCACTTCTCCTGCTGCCGAGAGCGGATCGCTACAGCTGTTTACACTCCCTTCTTCCGGCGACGTTGTTCGTAGCGGTGCCCTATTGTCTATACTAGATAGGGGGCCTATCCGTCCAGCTAGTCTTTTCCTAAGATTCGCAGTAGCACTCTACTATCTACACTGTCGGTGTCGTTCGGAGCCGGCTTAATAGCTTGGATAGTCTTTTACAGCGGCTGCAGCTTCGTAGCACGATATTCCTGCTTCTGTTAAGCCGTCGCTTGGCATCTCGTAGCTATATAGCCAGGCTTTCCGTACGCGTAGCAGGTAGGGACGAATAACGAACGCAGCGAATAGGATAGCTGCTAGGGGCCCCTCCGGAAGGGTGCTGCAGGGGAACGCGTTGTCGACGCCGGCGACTGCTTCTAAATCGATTCGCGAGCCGACGATTTTCTATACGTGTTTAAGTTTCTAGCGGTAACTCTCGCTTAGTGCATAAAGCTCTTAAGGTCTTTATCTTCTACCAAAGCTATAGCTCCAGCGAGTTCAGGGTTTAGCTTCTGCCTTAGCAAGTGGAGCTGTTCGCCTTTAGACACTTTAGCTCTAATAGCATATTTCCTAAACAGTCTGTAAAATTCTTTAAACGTTAGCCGGTTTTAGTTAATCTTGTCTAGTTGCTTACAGGCCGTCTTCTTCTAGAAGGGGTCTCTAAAGCGTTAATCCAGCGCTTTAATTGCTTCGTCGGCGGTTACCTCTTCTAGGTCCGCTACTAACGAGAAGGCTTCTCCTTCTAATCGCGATTCCAGGTAGGCCAATCTGTCTTCTTTACTGTTTCCGGCGTAGTCGCAGTTTATCTTATTCTTTATCTTCTTCTTAAAGGCTTCCCAGTCTTTAGGGTCTCTGCCTCTAAACGCTAATAGGTTAGGTAGTAACGTTATCGAGGTGCCACCTTGACTATAGGCCGCCAGTAAGGTAGTCTCTACTTGTTCTTCTTAATGTAGCGGCGGCTCTGGCGCCGACGACATCGCTGCTTCTATGTTAGCTAACTAAGCCTTTATCGCCTTTAGTTGCGCCGTTTGGTTTGCCGCTTGATTTTCTAACACGTCGATAATAGTCTCCGCTGATTCTTTCTCGGCTATCACTACTTCTATTTCCTCTCTTAGTCGCCTGTTCTCTTCTATGTTCCTATAAAACTTCTTTTCGACGAAGGTAATAATGTTAAACATCTTCTCGGCCCTATGTTCTGTTAGATATTCTCCTATTTTGTCCGGCGTGCATACGTACAGCTCGGCATAGCCCGCTATGCCCTTCTTCGCTTTGTCTATCTCTTCTTCTGTAAGGCCTTTAGTTGCCGTTCTATCGTCGAGGATGCTAGTACGCCTATCCCTCGGTCTATTAGTCTTTCTCTTTTCGCTACGGCCTGTAACGCCGCCGTCTGCCGTTAAGAAGCTCTCTATAGCTGTCTTACAGTGCTGGTGTTTGGTTTAGTGTAGTGTGCGCGTACGTTATTCGGGTGTCCGGATAGTTTAACGGTCCCTTTCGCGCAGCGCAGTGTTAGTGTAGTAAGCGAGTTCGAGATATAATAATCCGGGCACGCAGATATAATTCAATACGGCCTTTTTGATAACTATATCTCGAACTAAAGAAGGAAAGGAATCTATGCGGCGGTAGGTAAGGGCTTTAAGGGTGGCGTGCCAAGGCCTAGCTTGGTCCGGAAGGGCCGAGCCGAAATTCCAAGGGTCTACCCTATTATTCAGTCCCACCCCTTTCTGCTGCTGCAATAAAAGGAACTACTGCAGAAGAGACGGCGATAATGCTAATTCAGTATATATGGAAGCACTATAGTCTGCTAGACACTATTACTATAGATAGGGGTCCTCAATTTACTGCTAATGTATAGAAAGCTATTAACCAAGTTCTCAGAATCTACAGAAAGCTTAGCACAGCTGCTTACCCTTAGACCGACAGTTAGTCTAAAGTGGCTAACCGTAAGATAGAGAAATACCTACGAATCTTCTGCAGTTATTATTAAGCAGAGTAGGTTAAGGTATTGCCGATAGCCGAATTCTGCGCCAATTCAGCACAGTTAGAGGCTACCTCGCTAGCGCCATTCGAGATAACTTATAGCTGTCTTCTAAGAATAAGGTTTTAACTGCTAAACGAACCTAGCTCTTCGGAACCTTCTATATCTACCGCTACCTCGTCGAAGAGAGTCGCTGCCGCCGCAGCAGAAGCGCTTAGATCTCAGATAGAAGAAGCAATCCGTATAGCGAAGAAGGTGATAGAATCGGCTTAGAAGATAGTAACTCGAGCTAATAGAAAGCGGTTACTAATAGAATTCGAAGAGGGCTAAAAGATATAGCTAAACACGCGAAACCTAAGGCTAAAAGGTAACGCTAAGCTTAACCCCTGCTACGTAGGTCCGTTTCAGATAGTAGAAAAGAGGTCGCCAGTAACTTATCGGCTCTAGCTACTAAAGTCGTTCCGGATCTACGATGTCTTCTATTCGGATCTGCTAAGTCTGGACCCTAAACACGGCCTTCTAGAACAGGAGTTTGCCGAACCCCCACTAATCGAGATAGACAGTAAAGAGGAAGAGTAGGAGGTAGAAGATGTAGTAGATATAAGAAAGATAAGAGGGTCTATCGAAGCGAGGATCTTATAGAAGGGATAGCCGGAAGACTATAAATAGTATCCAGTCGAGAATTTCTAGAATTCGTTAGAGCGACTAAGAGAGTTTTACGCCTGGAACCCAAGGAAGCCGAAGCCTAAGTGGCTCCGAAGCTAATAGCTCTAGAAGAAGAAGATAAACCGCGTCCGCTCTATTAGTGCAGAAGCTAATAGAAACGATCGCGACGATGCGCTTGCTTAGGGTCTTCGGCTCTACTACTACTGCCGACCGGCTTCGCCCGTCGGATAATAGCTATAAGGCCGAAGACGGCACCACTGCTAGCGCGCTTCGTTAGAGTCTTCATTCTTCGCAAGCACTAACCGCCGGCTTAGCCGGACGGATTATAACAGCAAAGAACGAAGCCGACGCAACGAAAGCGGCTTTGCGGTAGCGCTTAAAGCCTTAGTAGAGAAGGAAAAGAAGAAGAAATAGCGCACTGCGGATAGATCTATATAGACCTCCGTAGCGGCGCACAGGCCAACAATGCTGCAGCTTAGACGGCTGCCAGCTTAGATTAGATAGCTCCGATCAGATAGACGCTAAGTGAAAGACGTTAGATAGCGACGATATAAGAAGAAAGAAGATAAAGAAAGGGAATGTTTTCGAGATAGAAGAAACGAGGAGGTAACGTCAGTTTTCAAAGGGGTTTCCGCAGAAGGAGCCGCGAATCAGACGAGAGAAAAAGACGATAAAGCGGAAGCAGAATACGAAAAAGAGAGCGGATTAAAAAAAAAGAGAGAGATAAGTAAGCGGTCGAGGTCGACCGCTAGTAAGGGAGGGGGGTAGTGTTGCAGCAGCAGAAAGGGGTGGGACTAAGTAATAGGACGGACCCTTAGAATTTCGGCTCGGCCCCTCTAGACCGAGCCGGGCCTTAGCACACTACCCCTAAAGCCCTTACCTATCGCCGTATAGATTCCTTTCCTTCCTTAGTTCGAGATATAGTCTTTAAAACAGCTGTATTAAATTATATCTACGTACTTAGATTACGCCCTATTACTTAGTCCTACCCCTTTCTGCTGCTGCAACAAGACCCTAAAGACGGTCTTCTAGAACAGGAGTTTACTAAACCCCTACTAATCGAGATAGATAGTAGAGAAGAAGAGTAGGAGGTAGAAGATATAATAGATATAAGGAAGATAAGGGGGTCTATCGAAGCGAGGATCTTATAGAAGGGGTAGCTAGAAGACTATAAATAGTATCTAGTCGAGAATCTCTGAAATTCAGCAGAGCTGCTAAGAGAGTTTTATGTCTAGAACCCGAAGAAGCCGAGACCTAAGTAGCTCTAAAGTTAATAGCTCTAAAAGAGATAGAAGAAGAAGAAAGGCCGCGTCTGCTCTATTAGTGCAAAAACCGATAGAAACGATCGCAGCGATGCACTTAGCTAGAGTCCTCGACTACACTGTTACTGTCTGCCGACTTTGCGAGTCGGATAATAACGGTAAAGTCGAGGACGGCGCCACCGCTTTAGCGCGCTTTGTAACGGTCTTTGTCTTTGCCGACACTAACCGCTAGCCCTATCAGACGGATAATAACAGCGAAGAACGAAGCCAACGCTATTAAAGCAGCCTTGCGGTAGCGCTTAAGGCCTTAGTAAAGAAGAAAAAGAAGAAGAGATAGCGCGCTACGGATAGATCTATATAGACCCTCTGCAGCAGCGTATAGGCCAGTTACATTACAGCTTAGATAGCTGTCGGCTTAGGTCAGATAGCTCCGATTAGATAGATACTAAGTGAACGACTTTAGATAGCGACGATGTAAGAAGAGAAGAAGATAGCGAAAGAACTACGTTTTCGAGATAGAAAGGATAAAGAGGTAACGTCGATTTTAAGAAGGATTTTTGTAGAAAAAGCCGCGAACCGAATTAAAAAAAAGAGAAAAGAGATAGATAGATAGAAGAAGGAGGGGATGTAATTAGGCAGAAGAACATAAGGTAGCAGAATAGAGAAGTAAGCAGTCGAGGGCGACTGCTAATAAGGGAGGGAATAGTGTTACAGCAGAAGAAAGGGGTAGGACTAAGTAATAGGGTAGACCCTTAGAATTTCGGCTCGGCCCTTCTAGACAGAGCTGGTCCTTAGCGTGCTCACCCCTAAAGCCCTTACCTACCGCTGTATAGATTCCTTTCTCTCCTTAGTTTAAGATATAGTTATTACAACAGCTGTATTAAATTATATCTGCGTGCTCGGATTAGTTTCCGCTTAGTCTTCTTATAGTAGCAGCAGTGCCAACGACGTCGCTGCCTCTATGTAAGCTAACTAAGCCCTTAACGTTTTCAGTTGCGCTAGTCGTGTCGCCGCTTAGTTCTGTAACACCTCGATAATAGTCTCTGCCGATTCCTTCTCGGCTATTACTGCTTCTATCTCCTCTCTTAGCTGCTTGTTCTCTTCTATTTTCTTGTAAAACGTCTTCTCGATAAAGGTAATAGTGTCGTATACCTTTCTGGACCTGTGTTCTACTAGATGTTCCTCGAGTTCGTCGGCTATACAGGCGTACAGCTCCTTATAGCCAGCTATGCCCTTCTTTACTTTATCCGTCTCTTCTTCTGTAAGACCTTTAGTAGCCGTCCTCTCGTTAAGGATGCTAGCGTGCCTATCCCTCGCTCTGTTAGTCTTTCTCTTTCTGCTACAGCCGGTAACGCCGCCCGCTACCGTTAAGAAGCCCTCTATAGTCTTCTTACAGTGCTAGTATGTTTTGTTTAGGTTTTAGTGTGCGCATACGTTATTTAGGTAACCAGATGTAGTTTAACAGGCCCTTTCGCGCAGCGTAGGGTTAGTGTAGTTAGTGAGTTCGAGATATAATAATCCGAGCGCGTAGATATAATTTAATACAGCTGTTTTAATAACTATATCTTGAACTAAGGAGGGAAAGGAATCTATACGGCGGTAGGTAAGGGCTTTAGGAGTGGGTACGCCAAGGCCCAGCTCTGTCTAGAAGGGCCGAGCCGAAATTCCAAGGGTCTACTCTATTACTTAGTCCTACCCCTTTCTGCTGCTGTAACAGATTGCTAGGGTCCTCGTTAGAAGGAGGAAGACCTAGTTAGTAGTGCGAATAATAGTCGCTAACTCGGTGCCTAGTAGATTAATAGTGTGCCGTATTCGTTTATATTTCTAGCAGTTACTCTCGCTTAATTTACGAAAGCTTAAAGGTCTCTAGTCCGTACAGAGACTGAAGCATTAGCGAGCTTAGGTCTCAATTTCTTCCTTAGTAGGTGCAAGTGTTTACTCTTAGGCACCTTAGCCCTAATCGCGTACTTTCTGAATTGTCTATAGAATTCTTTAAACGACAGCCGGTGCTGGCTAACCTTGTCGAGCTGTTCGCGAGCCGTCTACTTATAGAAATGGTCGGCAAAGCGCTGTTCTAGGGCTTTAATAGCCTCGTTGGCAGTCGCTTCTTCTAGGTCCGCTACTAATGTAAATGCTTCGCTGTCTAGCCGCGATTCTAGGTACGCTAGCTTGTTGTCCTCGCTATTAGTAGAATAATCGCAGTTTATCTTGTTTATTATCTTCTTCTTAAAAACTTCCTATATCTCTAGATTTCTGCTACTAAAGATCTATAGGTTAGGCAATAACGTTATTAAAGTGCTACCTTAGCTGTAGGCTGCTAGAGAGGGTTGTTTAGTTTAACCTTCCTGTAGCGGCAGCAGTAACAGTTGCGCTAACACTACTGCTAGCTAAGCTCTTAGCCTATCTAGTTAAGTTAGTCGTACTACTGCTTAGTTCTCGAGGACCTTGATAGTAGTCTCTGCAGACGCCCTCTCTGCTGTTATTGCCTCTACTTCTTCTTTTAGCTGTCTGTTCTCTTCTAGTTTCTTATAGAACAGCGTCTCGATTAATCCAGACACGCAGATATAATTTGATACGGCCTTTTGAATAACTATATCTCGAACTAAAGAAGGAAAGGAATCTATGCGGCAGTAGGTAAGGGCTTTAAGGGTGGCGTGCCAAGGCCCGGCTTGGTCCAGAAGGGCTAAGCCGAAATTCTAAGGATCTACCCTATCGCTTAGTCCCACCCCTTTCTGCCGCCGCAACACTATCCCCCTCCCTTACTAGCGGTAGACCTCGACCGCTTACTTATCTCTCTTTCCTTTGTTCTTCTTGTTCTTCTTTTTTTTTAATTCGCGGTTCCTTTCGCTTAAACTCCTCTTTGAAACCGACGTTACCTCTTCGCTTTCTTCTATCTCGAAAACATCTCCTTTCTTTATCTTCTTTCTTCTTATATTATCGCTATCTGACATCTTTTACTTCGGCTTCTATCTAATCCGAGCTATCTAATCTGAGCCGGCAGCTATCTAAGCTGCAGCGTAGCTAGCCTGTACACCGCTACGGAGGTCTATATAGATCTGTCTGCGGCTCGCTATTTCTTCTTCCTTTTCTTCTCTACTAAGGCCTTAAGCGCTACTGCAAGGCCGCTTTAGTTACGTTGGCTTCGTTCTTCGCCGTTATTATCCTTCCGGCTAAGCCGGTAGATAGTAGTAACAGAGAGCAAAGACTCTAACGAAGCGCGCTAGCAGTAGTGCCGTCTTCGGCCTTATAGCTATTATCCGACCGGCGAAGCCAGTCGGCAGTAGTAGTGGTAGAGCCGAAGACTCTAGCTAAGCGATCTATACGATCGTTTCTATCGGCTTCTGCGCCGATAGAGCGGACGCGGCTCTTCTTCTTCTTCTTACGGAACAATTAGGTTCGGAGCCACTTAGGCTTCGGCTTCCTCGGGTTCCGGACATAAAACTCTCTTAGCAGCTCTGCCGAATTCCGGAGGTTCTCGGCCGGACACTATTTATAGTCTTCTAGCTATTCTTTCTATAAGAACCTTGCTTCGATAGATCCTCTTAGCTTTCTTATATCTATTACATCTTCCACCTCCTATTCTTCTTCTTTACTGTCTATCTCGACCAGCGGGGGTTCAGCGAACCCCTGATCCGGAAGACCGTCTTTAGGGTCCAAACTTAGCAGATCCGAATAAAAGACGTCGTAGATCTGGAACGATTTTGGTAGCTAGAGCCGATAAGTTACCGGCGACATGTTTTCCACTATCTTAAACGGACCTACGTAGCAGGGGTTAAGCTTGGCGTTGCCTTTTAGCCTTAGGTTCCGCGTGTTAAGCTATACCTTTTGGCCTTCCTCGAATTCTATCGGTAACCGCTTTCTATTAGCTCGAGTTACTATCTTCTTCTAAGCCGATTCTATCGCCTCCTTCGCTACGCGGATTGCTTCTTCTATCTAAGATCTAAGCGCTTCTGCCGCAGCGGCGGCGACTCTCTTCGACGAGGTAGCGATAGATATAGAAGGTTCCAAAGAGCTGGGTTTATTGGGCGGTTAGAAGCTTATTCTCGGAAGATAACTATAAGTTATCTTAAAAAGCGCCAGTAAGGTGGCCTCTAACTATGCTAAATTAGTGTAGAATTCGGCTATAGGCAACACCTTAACCCACTCTGCTTAATAATAACTGCAGAAGATTCGTAGATATTTCTCTATCTCGCAGTTAGCCACTTTAGACTGACCGTCGGTTTGAGGATAAGCGGCTGTGCTAAGCTTTCTACGAATTCCGAGAGCTTGGTTAATAGCCTTCTATACATTAGCAGTAAATTGAGGACCCCTATCCGTTGTAATAGTGTCTAGCAGGCTATAGTGCTTCTACATGTGCTGGATTAGCATTCTTGCTGTCTCTTCTGCAGTAGTTCCTTTATCCTTTGCTCGGCAGGGGATAAAGTAGCGTTCTTTGCTTAGTCGATCTACTACATTAAGCGTAGTATAATATCTATCGGAATCCGGCAGGCCGGTTACGAAATCTATTGTAATGTACTGCTACGCTTTCTTAGGGATCGGAAGTAGCTTTAACAGACCGGCTAGAAGGCCGTAACGGGGCTTCGCAACTCGGCATACGTAACAATTAGCGATAAACCGGTGGATCCGCTTGAAGATTCGCGGAAACCAGTAGATCGTCCTTACAGCTTCTATTATCTTCTTCGAGCCTGCGTAACCGACATCCTTAGAACTATAAACCAACTAGATGACCTCTGTAATTAGTTCTTCTAGAACTATTAGCTTCCCTAAGCCTGTTCTGCCAAGCTTCTGCTGCTAATTAAGTCGTTCCACTTTCTCGTAGAGCGTCTCTTCCTTAGTTAGCGGCTCTATCGCGCAGATCCCTACTTCTTTTAACACCTCGGTGTCTGCTATCCGTTCGGTCAACACCTTCTAGAACATGTTCGGATCTTCTTTCGCTCGGCTGGTCTTTCCTTGTCTTCTCGTTAGCGTATTAGCCTTTCTATCTTGAGCTCCTAGTCAATAGGTAATCTTAAAGTCGAATCCGGATAAATAAGCGGCCTACTAGGCTTAACAGCGCGATAGCTTCTACGTCTTTAAAAAGTAGGTAAGTGACTAATAGTCCGTAAGGACCTGGACCGTGCTCTTTCTAGCTATAAGCTCCGGTTTCCACTCCTCGAAAGCCTGAATAATAGCTAACAGCTCTTTGTCGTAAATAGCGTAGTTCCGTTTAGCCTTATTTATAGACTTGCTAAAGAAAGCCACTGGATAGAGGGTCTCGTTAGCGTTATTATACTAAGAAAGGACCCCTGCGGTTACTGTATCGGAAGCTTCCGTCTCTAGATAGATCGTCTTTTCCAGTCGGAAGTGCGCCAGAACCGGCGTTGAGGCTACTGCTTCTTTTAGCTAGTTAAAAGCTTCTGTGCACTTCTTATTCTATAGGCTAGCGGCCTCCTTCTTTAATGCTTTGTTTAGGGGTCTCGCTATCTTGCTAAAGTCCTTAATAAACTGTCGATAGTAGCTGCAGAATCCGAGGAACGCTCTGATTTGTGTAGTGTTTCCAGATTTTAGCTGCTTCCATTCCGCGACAGCGGCGACCTTTAAGGGGTCTATCTGAATTCCTTCTCTTCTAAGGATAAGACCGAGATATTTAACCTCGGTCTAATAGAACTCGCTCTTCTTTGTGTCCGTGTTTAATCCAACCTCGCAGAGCCTAGTTAGCACCTTCTCGATGTAGTCCGTGTGCTGTTCTCTCGTTCTATTAGTATAGATAAGAATGTCGTCCAAGTAGATAGATACAAACCGTTCTAGTATGTCTATAAAGGTGTGGTTTATAAAGCGTTGCTACACTGCCGGTGTATTAGTAAGTCCGAAAGGCATTACCAACTACTTGAAATTGCCTGTATATGTAGCGAATGTTGTAAGATCTTCTGTTTGCCCTTCCTTATTCCTTAGTCGGTAGAACGCTTAGCGAATATCTAGCTTACTGAACTACTTAGCTTTAGCTACTCGTTGTATAGTCTTATCTATTAATAGCAGCGGGTACACATCTCTCTTAGTAACCTTATTAAGGCCTCGGTAATCTACGCACAGTTAGAGACTACCTCTAGGTTTCCGTACGACAAGAATCGGCGACGCATATTCTGCAGAGCTTAGCGTAATAAACTTCTCTGCTAGGTTTTCTTAAACAAATACCTCTACTTAGTCCAGCTCGGCTAGCGATAGCCTTCTTAGGGGCTCGGTTCTTGGCCGCGTAGCTCCTTCTTTTAGTCGGATCTTGTTGTCGTATTCCGGTCGGTAGAGCGGCAGGAGGTTGGAGTCAGCTTTTAAGAACACATTAGTATAGCTATAGAGCTCCTTTAGCAACACCTCTAACAGGTCCGCTTCTTCTTCGGCTATTATCTTTCGGTAATCCTTAATGTCTTTTATCGAGATAGCGTAGATCTTATTGTCTAGCGATCTCGCGAGGGTCGTTAAAGCTTCTAAGCTTATTATTCCGAGCGTGTCTAGAGGGTCAGACCGGTTGATCGGCACCGCTCCGGTAGTTGTAACGCTTTGTTCTACAGCGATGGCGGTGACCGATTCGACGGCGGCGACGCTACTCTGTAGGGTTTTGAATCCGAGTGTGCCTTTACCTACGTTAATAACGGCTTTCTAGTTCTTTATCTATTTCTGTCCTATAATAATGTTAAACCTTCCGATATCTATAATTCGGAACGTCGCTTCCGTAGTGCGACCAGCTAGGGTAGTCCTTAGTGACACATAATGCGTAACACTCTCTGTGTCTTGTCTGTTATATGCCGAAATTCGTGTCGGCGATGCTAATTCCACTAGGTAACTATATCCGTTTATTAGCTTCTGAACTAATCGATAGTGGATCGCCGCTCCGATAAGCGCTCCCGTGTTAATAAAGGCCCTTAACTAAAGGGGACTATGCGATCCATTAAGGGGGTAGACAGTAATCGGAAGGATAATAGCAGTTTCCGTATTTACTTCCACAGCCGCCGAGCGCGGATTGCTACAACTGTTGATACTCCCTTCTTCCGGCGACGTAGTTCGTAGCAGTGCCCTATTGTCTATGCTAGATAGGAGGCCTATCCGTCTAGCTAGTCTTTTCCTAAGATCCTTAGTAGCACTCCGCTATCTACACTGTTGGTGTCGTTCGGAGCCGGCTTAATAGCTTGAATAGTCTTTCTTAGCGGCTGTAGCTTGGCGGCGCGATACTCCTGCTTCTATTAAGCCGTCGCTTGGCATCTAGTGACGATATAGCTAGGCTTTCCGTACGCGTAGCAGGTAGGGACGAACGATGATCGCAGCGAATAAGATAGTTGCTAGGGGGCTCTTCGGAAAGGTGCAGGGGGTCGTGTTGTTGGCGTCGTCGATAGCTTCTAGTTCGATTCGCGCAATGCCGATTTTGCGTAGGCGCTTAGGTTTCTAGCGGTAACTCTCGCTTAGTGCACGAAGTTCTTAAGGTCTTCGTCTTCTACCGAAGCTATAGCTGCAGCCAGTTTAGGGTTCAGCTTCTGCCTTAGTAGGTAGAGCTGCTTATCTTCTAATACTCTGGCTCTAATAGCATATTTTCGGAACAGTCTGTAGAATTCCTTAAACGTTAGCCGGTTCTGATTAATCTTGTCTAGCTGTTTATAGGCTGTCTTCTTTCGGAAGGGGTCTCCGAAGCGTTGATCTAGCGCTTTGATCGCTTCTTCAGCGGTCACCTCTTCCAGGTCCGCCACCAGCGAAAAGGCTTCGCCTTCCAACCGCGATTCCAGGTACGCCAACCTATCTCCGGCGTTGTTCGATGCGTGATCGCGGCTCATCTTATTCTTGATCTTCTTCTTAAATTCTTCCCAGTCTTCGGGGTCTCCGCTCTTGAATGCCGGTGGGTCCGGCAATGACGTCATCAACGTGCCACCTTGACTGTAGGCCGCCGGTGAGGCGGTCTCAGTTGGTTCTTCTCGATGCGGTGGCGGCGGCGCCGACGACGTCGCTACTTCCATGTCAGTCAGTTGATCCTTCAGCGCCTTCAGCTGCGCCGTTCGATTCGCCGCTTGGTGTTCCAACACGTCGACGATAGTCTCTGCCGATTCCTTCTCGGCCCTTACCGTCTCTATTTCCTCCCTCAACTGTCTGTTTTCTTCCATGCTCCTATAGAACTTCTTTTCTATAAAGGTGATGGTGTCAAACACCTTCTCAGCTCCATGCTCTGTGAGATATTCCCCTATCTCATCCGGCGTGCGCCCGTACAGTTCGGCGTAGCCCTCCATGCCCTTTCTCGCTTTATCTACCTCTTCTTCCGTAAGGCCTTTATAGGTCATTCCATCGTCGAGAATGCTGGTGCGTCTATCTCTCGGTCTGTCGCTCTTTCTCTTTCCGCTGCAGCCTGTGACGCCGCTGCTCTCTACCGCTGAGAAGCCTTCCATCTTCTTACGGTGCCTGGGGTTGTTTGGTGTTGTTGGGTGCGCGTGCGTTATTCGGGTTTCCGGATGATTCGACGGGCCCTTTCGCGCAGCGCGGGGTTGTGGAGAGTGAGTTCGAGATATAATGATCCGAGCGCGCAGATGAGGTTCTATACGGCTGTTTTGATAACTATATCTCGAACTGAAGAGGGAAAGGAATCTATGTGGTGGTGGTGGTGGGCTTTGATGGTGGTGGTGCCAAGGCCCGGCTCGGCCCGGACGGGCCGAGCCGAAATTCCAGGGTCCACCCCATCAATCTGTCCCACCTCTTTCCACCACCGCAACAGACATCAGAGCCACGCCGGTTTCGGCTTCGTCGGATTCCGCGCGTAAAAGTCCCTTAGCAGCTCCGCCGAATTCCGGAGATTCTCGATTGGATACCATTCATAATCTTCCGGCCACCCCTTCTACGAGATCCTCGCTTTGATGGACCCCCTTATCTTCTTTACGTCCATCACATCTTCTACCTCCCACTCTTCTTCGTCACCGTCCATCTTAACTGGTAGGGGTTCGGCGAACCCTTGCTCTGGAAGGCCGTCCTCAGGGTCCAAGCTCAGCAGATCTGAATGGAAAACGTCGTGGATCCGGAACGCCTTCGGCAGCTCGAGCCGATAAGTCACCGGCGACCTCTTTTCTATTATCTTAAACGGACCTACGTAGCGTGGATTGAGTTTGGCGTTCCCTTTCAGCCTCAGGTTTCGTGTGTTGAGCCATACCTTTTGACCTTCTTCGAATTCCATCGGTGACCGCTTTCTATTAGCTCGAGTCACCATCTTCTTCTGAGCCGTCTCCATCGCCTCTTTCGCCACATTGATAGCTTCTTCCATCTGAGATCGTAGAGCTTCTGCCGCCGCGGCGGCGACTCTCTTTGACGACGTGGAAGGCTCTGACGAATCGGCGTCGCTCGGCGGATGGAAGGTCATCCTCGGAAGATAACTATGCGTTATCTCGAACGGCGCCAGCGAGGTTGCTTCGGACGGTGACGAGTTGGCGCAGAATTCGGCCATCGGCAACACCTTAACCCAATCTTCTTGATGATGGCCGCAGAAGGTTCGCAGATATCGTTCTATCTTACGGTTAGCCACTTCAGACTGACCGTCGGTCTGCGGGTGCGCGGCTGTGCTGAGCTTTCCACTGATTCCGAGAGCTTGGTTGATAGCTTTCCACACGTCGGCGGTGAATTGAGGACCCCTATCCGTGGTGATAGTGTCCGGCAGCCCGTAATGCTTCTATACGTGTTGGATTAACATTCTCGCCGTTTCTTCCGCAGTGGTTCCTTCGTCTCTCGCTCGGCAGGGGATGAAGTGGCGCTCTTTGCTCAATCGGTCCACCACATTCAGCGTAGCGTCGTATCCATCGGAATCCGGTAGGCCGGTGACGAAGTCCATCGTGATATGCTGCCATAGTTTCTCAGGGATCGGAAGTGGTTTTAGCAGACCGGCCGGAAGACTATAACGTAGCTTCGCGGCTCGACACATGTGGCAATTGGCGATAAACCGGAGGATTCGCTCGTAGATCCGTGGAAACCAGTAGACCGTCCTTATAGCTTCCATCGTTTTCTTCGCTCCGGCGTAGCCAACATCTACGGAGCTATGGATCAGCCGGATGACTTCTGTGATTAGTTCTTCCGGAACTATCATCTTCCCTGAACCGGTCTTGCCGAGCTTCTGCTGTCGATTGAGCTGTTTCACCTTCTCGTAGAGCGTCTCTTCCTTAGGGGCCGGTTCTACTGCGCAGACCCCTACCTCTTTTAACACCTCCGCGTCTACCATCCGTTCGGTCAACACCTTCTGGAACATGTTCGGATCTTCTTTCGCGCGGCTGGTTTTTCCTTCTCTTCTCGTCAGCGCGTCAGCCTTTCCGTTTTGAGCTCCGGGTCGATAGGTGATCTTGAAGTCGAACCCTGATAAGTAGGCGGCCCACCGTGCCTGACGTCGTGAGAGCTTCTGCGTTTTCATGAAGTAGGTCAGCGATTGGTGGTCCGTGAGAACCTGGACCGTGCTCTTTCCAGCTATAAGCTCCGGTTTCCATTCCTCGAAGGCCTGAATGATGGCCAGCAGCTCCTTATTATAGATGGCGTAGTTCCGCTTAGCTTCGCTTATTAACTTGCTGAAGAAGGCGACTAGATGAAGGGTCTCGTCGTTACTATATTGAGATAGGACCCCCGCCGTTACCGTGTCGGAAGCGTCCGTCTCTACGTAGATCGTCTTTTCTGGCCGGAAGTGCGCCAGCACTGGCGCAGAGGCCACTGCTTCTTTTAGCCGGACGAAGGCCTCCGTGCACTTCTCATTCTATAGGCCGGCGGCCTCTTTCTTTAGCGCCTCGTTCAGGGGTCTCGCTATCTTGCTGAAGTCCTTGATGAACCGTCGGTAATAGCTGCAGAAGCCGAGAAACGCTCTGATTTGCGTAGGGTTTCCGGATTTCGGCTGCTTCCACTCCGCGACAGCGGCGACCTTTGATGGGTCTATACGAATTCCATCCCTTCCGACGATAAGACCGAGATATTTGACCTCGGTTTGATAGAACTCGCTCTTCTTCGTGTCTGCGTTCAATCCGACCTCGCGGAGCCTTTTCAACACTCTCTCGATGTGGTCCGTGTGTTGCTCTCTCGTTCCATCGGTATAGATAAGGATGTCGTCCAGGTAAATTGACACGAACCGTTCCAACATGTCCATAAAGGTGTGGTTCATAAAGCGTTGCTACACTGCCGGCGCGTTGGTGAGTCCGAACGGCATCACTAGCCACTTGAAATTGCCTATACGCGTCGCGAACGTCGTGAGGTTTTCCGTCTGTCCTTCTTCATTCCTTAGTCGATGGAACGCTTGGCGGATGTCCAGCTTGCTGAACCACTTAGCCTTCGCCACCCGCTGTATGGTCTTATCAATCAGCGGCAGTGGGTATACGTCTCTCTTGGTGACCTCATTGAGGCCTCGATAGTCCACGCAGAGTCGCAGACCACCCCCTGGTTTCCTTACGAAAAGAATCGGTAACGCGTATTCCGCGGAACTCGGTGTGATAAACTTCTTCGCCAGATTTTCGCGAACAAACACCTCTACCTGGTCCAGTTCGGCCGGTGACAGTCTCCTCAGGGGCTCAGTTCTTGGCAAGGTGGCCCCTTCTTTCAACCTGATCTTATTATCGTATTCCGGCCGATAGAGCGGCAATAGGTTGGAGTCGGCTTTTGAGAACACGTTAGCGTAACTATGGAGCTCTTCCGGTAACACCTCCAGTGGATTCACTTCTTCTTCCGCTATCATTTTTCGGTAGTCTTCGATGTCTTTCATTGAGATAGCGTAGATCTCATTGTCCGGCGACTTCGCGAGGGTCGTCATAGCTTCTGAACTTATCATTCCGACTGTAACCAGGGGTTCTGAACGATCGGACGGAGCCGCTTTGGGGGACTCCGTGACTTTCGGCTCGGCGGCGGCGGCTTTCGGTTCGACTACGGCTTCGGTGCCGTTTCCTAGGGTTTTGAATCTGATCGTTCCTTCATCTACGTCGACGATGGCTTTCTGGTTCTTCATCTATTTCTGCCCTATAATGATGTCAAACCTTCCGATATCTATGATTCGGAACGTCGCTTCCGTAATGCGACCGGCCAGTGTGGTTCTTAATGGCACATAGTGCGTGACACTCTCTGTGTCTTGTCCGTTGTATGCCGAAATCCGTGTCGGCGATGCCAGTTCCACTGGGTAGCTATATCCTTTCATCAGCTTCGGAACTAGCCGGTAGTGGATAGCTGCTCCGATAAGAGCTCCTATATCGATAAAAGCTCTTAACTGAAGTGGTTTGCTCGATCTGTTAAGGGGGTGGACAGTGATCGGAAGGATAATGGCTGTTTCCGTGTTCACCTCTACTGCAGCCGATAGCGGATCGCTGCAACTGTTGATGCTTTCTTCTCGTGCTGTTCGCGAGGGTGCCCTATCGTTCAAGCTGGATGGGGGGTCTATCCGTCCAGCTAATCTTTTCCCATAATTCTTAACTGCACCCTACTGTCTGCACTGTCCGTGTCGTTCGGAACCGGTTCGATGGCTTAGATAGTCTTTCTCGGCGGTGGCGGCTGCTGCTTCATAGCGCGATACTCCTGCTTCTGCTGGGCCGTTGCTTGACATCTCGTGGCGATGTGGCCAGGCTTTCCACATGCGTAGCAGGTTGGGGTGAACGACGAACGCTGCGAATACGATGGCTGCTGGGGGGTTCGTCGGAAAGGCGCAGGGGCTCTGACTGCCTGCGCGGACGGTGACGGCTTCTGAATCGGTTCGCGTGTCGTCGGTTTTCCGTACGCATTTAGGTTTCTGGCGGTGACTCTCGCCTGGTGCACAAAGCTCTCAAGATCTTCGTCTTCTACGGACGCTATAGCGGCGGCCAGTTCAGGACTCAGCTTCTGCCTTAATAGGTGGAGCTGCTCGTCTTCCGCCACTCGGGCCCTGATCGCGTGTTTTCTGAACAGACCGTAGAATTCTTCAAACGTCTGCCGGTTTTGATTGATCTTGTCCAGCTGTTTACGGGCTGTCTTCTTCCGGAATGGATCTCCGAAGCATTGATCCAACGCTTTGATTGCTTCTTCAGCGGTCACCTCTTCTAGGTCCGCCACCAGCGAGAAAGCTTCTCCTTCTAGTCGCGATTCCAGGTACGCCAATCTATCTCCGGCGCTGTTCGATACGTGATCGCGACTCATCTTATTCTTGATCTTCTTCTTAAACGCTTCCCACTCTTTAGGGTCCCCGCCTCTAAACGCCGGTGGGTCTGGTAATGACGTCATCGACGTGCCGCCTTAACTGTAGACCGCCGGGGAGGCCGTCTCTGCTGGTTCTTCTCGATGCGGTAGCGGCGGCGACCTCGCTGCTTCCACATTAGCCAGTTGATCCTTCAGCGCCTTTAGCTGCGCCACTCTATTCGCCGCCTGGTTGTCCATTACGTCGATGATGGTCTCTGCCGATTCCTTCTCGGCTCTCTCTTTCTCTACTTCCTCTCTTAGTTGTCTGTTCTCTTCCAGCGTTCTGAAGAATAGCGTCTCGATGAGGTCTATGCTGTCGTAGACCTTTCCTATTCCATTCTCGTTTACATAGTCTTCCAATTCCTCGATCGTGCAGTCGTGGATTCTTCGATATTCAGCTATTCGTTCCTTAATCTCTGCGGTCTCTTCCGCTGTAAAACCTCTGATAATGATCTCATCATCGATGACACTGGAGCGCCTGCTCGCTCTGTCAGTCTTTCTCTTTCCGCGGCGGCCTGTCACGCCGCTCTCTACCGCTGAGAAGTCTTCCATCTTCTTACGGTGCCTTGGGTGTTGTTAGTGTGGGTGCGCGTGCGTTATTCGGGTTTCCGGATGGTTCGACGGGCCCTTTCGCGCAGCGCGGTGGTTGTTGTAGAGAGTGAGTTCGAGATATAATGATCCGGGCACGCAGATATGATTCAATACGGCCTTTTTGATGACTATATCTCGAACTGAAGAGGGAAAGGAATCTATGTGGTGGTGGTGGTGGGCTTTGATGGTGGTGGTGCCAAGGCCCGGCTCGGCCCGGACGGGCCGAGCCGAAATTCCAGGGTCCACCCCATCAATCTGTCCCACCTCTTTCCACCGCCACAACATAGTCGATTCGCCGCTTGGTTTTCTAGCACGTCGATAATGGTTTCTGCCGACTCCTTCTCGGCTATTACCGCTTCTATTTTATCTCTTAGCCGTCTGTTCTCTTCTATATTCCTATAAAACTTTTTTTCGACGAAGGTAATAATATCGAACACCTTCTTAGCTCTATTTTCTGCTAGATACTCTTCTATTTTATCCGGCGTATGTACGTACGGTTCAGCATAGCCCTCTATGCCCTTCTTCGCTTTGTCTATCTCTTTTTCTGTAAGGCCCTTAGTAGCCGTTCTATCGTCGAGGATACTAGTGCGCCTATCCCTCGGTCTGTTAGTCTTTCTCTTTCCGCTGCGGCCTATAACGCTACCCTCTACCGTTAAGAAGCTCTCTATAGCTGTCTTACGGTGCTAGTGTTTGGTTTGGTGTGTGTTGTACGCGTGCGTTATTCGGGTAGCCGGATGGTTTAACAGACCCTTTCGCGCAGCGCAGAGTTGGTATAGTGAGTGAGTTTGAGATATAATAATCTGGGCACGTAGATATAATTTAATACAGCCTTTTTAATGACTATATCTCGAACTAAAGAAGGAAAGGAATCTATACGGCGGTAGGTAAGGGCTTTAGGGGTGGCATACTAAGGCCCGGCTCGGTCCGGAAGGGCCGAGCCGAAATTCCAAGGGTCTACCCTATCGCTTAGTCCTACCCCTTTCTGCCGCTGCAACATCGATAAAGGCTATAGCATCGTAGACCTTCTCGATTTTATGTTCTGCTATATGTTCTTCGAGTTCGTTAGGCGTATATACGTACAGTCTCTAATAGTTAGTTATAGCCTCCTTTACTTCCTTTGTCTCTTCTGCTGCAAGACCTTTAATAATAGTCTTATTATTTATAATACTGGTGCGCCTGTCCTTGGTTCTGTCGGTCTTTCTTCTTCTTCTGCTGCTGCAGCCTATAACGCTACTGTCTACCGTCGAGAAGCTCTCTATAGTCTTCTCGCAGTGCGTTAGTTGTAGGTTTAGGGGTAAGTGCGCATACATTATTTAGGTAACTGGACGTGATTTAACAGGCCCTTTCGCGCAGTACAGTGGTTTAGTAGTCGAGGAGTTCGAGATATAATAATCTGAGTACGTAGATATAATTTAATACTGCTGTTTTAATAACTATATCTTAAACTAAAGAGGGAAAGGAATCTACGTATACGCGGATGTAAGCTTTCGTAGGGGTAGTGCGCCAAGACCCGGCTCAGTCCGGAAGGGCCGAGCCGAAATTCTCAGGGTCTATCCTATTACTTAATCCTACTACTTTCTGCTACTGCAACACTGCCTAGGCAGCTCGATACTGATCTAGGCACGCAGATAGAATTCAATACAGCCTTTTTGATAACTATATCTCGAACTGAGGAGAGAAAGGAATCTATATAGTAGTAAGTAAGAGCTTTAGGGGTAGTGTGCCAAGGCCCGGCTCGGTCCGGAAGGGCCGAGCCGAAATTCCAAGGGTCCACCCTATTACTTAGTCCCACTACCACCCCCCTCCCTTACTAGTGGTCGACCTCGACCGCTTACTTATCTATCTGTCTTTTTTTTTGATTCCGTCGCTATTTCTTCGCTTTCTTCTATTTCAAAACTATCCCCTTTTTTTATCTTCTTTCTTCTTATATCGTCGCCTTCTAACGTCTTTACTTAGCGTCTATCTGATCGGAAGAGCTATCTAATCGGATCCGGCGGTTACCTAAGCTGCAGCGTAACCGGTCTGTGCTCCGCTGCAGAGGTCTATATAGATTTATCCGCAGCTCGCTATCTTCTTCTTCTTCTTTCTCTACTAAAGGCCTTACACACTGTAGGACCGGCGGCGCCGACGCCGCTGCACGGCGTCTGCGAGCTTCCTGCCGAGGCAGTAGTAGGTAGTGGCCGAGTCGAAGACTCCGGCAAAGCGACTGCTACGATCGTCTTTATCGGCTTCTGCACTGATAGAGCGGACGCGGTTTTTCTTCCTCTTCTGGAATAATCAACTTTGGAGCCACTTAGGCTTCGGCTTCCTCGGGTTCTGGACATAAAACTCTCTTAGCAGCTCTGCCGAATTCCGGAGGTTCTCGGCCGGATACTATTTATAGTCTTCTAGCTATCCTTTCTATAAGATCCTCGCTTCGATAGATCCTCTTAGCTTTCTTATATCTATTACATCTTCCACCTCCCATTCTTCTTCTTTACTGTCTATCTCGATTAGTAGGGGTTCGGCGAACCCTTGTTCCAGAAGGCCGTCTTTAGGGTCCAAACTTAGCAGGTCCGAATAGAAGACATCGTAGATTCGGAACGATTTTGGTAGTTAGAGCCGATAGGTTACCGGCGACCTCTTTTCTACTATCTTAAACGGACCTACGTAGCGGGGGTTGAGCTTAGCGTTGCCTTTCAGCCTTAGGTTCCACGTATTGAGCTATACCTTTTAGCCTTCTTCGAATTCTATTCGTAACCGCTTTCTATTAGCTCGAGTTACTATCTTCTTCTAAGCCGATTCTATAGCCTCCCTCGCTACCTTGATCGCTTCTTCTATCTAGGTCTTAAGTGCTTCGGCCGCGGCGGCGGCGACTCTCTGTAACGAAGTAGCGGTAGATGTAGAAGGTTCCGAAGAGCTGGGTTCGTTCAGTGGTTAGAAGCTTATTCTCGGAAGATAACTATGCGTTACCTTAAACGGCGCCAGTAAGGTGGCTTCTGATCGTGCTGAATTGGCGCAGAATTCGGCTATCGGCAATACCTTAACCTACTTAGCTTAATAATAACTGCAGAAGATTCGTAGATATTTCTCTATCTCGCAGTTAGCTACTTCTGACTAACTGTCGGTTTAAGGGTAAGCGGCCGTGCTGAGCTTTCTACGAATTCCGAGAGCTTGGTTAATGGCTTTCTATACGTTAGCGGTAAATTAAGGACCCCTATCCGTAGTAATAGTATCCGGCAGGCTATAGTGCTTCTATACGTACTGGATCAGCATTCTCGCCGTTTCTTCTGCTATAGTTCCTTTATCCTTAGCTCGGCAGGGGATGAAATAGCGCTCCTTGCTTAGTCGATCTACTACATTAAGCGTAGCGTTATATCTATCGGAATCCGGCAGGCCGGTTACGAAATCTATCGTAATGTGCTACTACGGTTTCTTAGGGATCGGAAGTAGCTTTAGCAGACCGGCCGGAAGGCCGTAACGTAGCTTCGCGGCTCGGCATACGTAACAGTTAGCGATAAACCAGTGGATCTGCTCGAAAATTCGCGGAAACTAGTAGGTCGTCCTTACAGCTTCTATCGTCTTTTTCGAGCCTGCGTAGCCGACGTCTTTAGAACTATAAACCAGCTGGATAACCTCTGTAATTAGTTCTTCCAGAACGATTAGCTTCCCCGAGCCGGTTTTGTTAAGCTTCTGCTGCTAGTTAAGCCGTTCCACTTTCTCGTAGAGCGTCTCTTCCTTAGTTAGCGGCTCTATCGCACAGATCCTTGCCTCTTTAACACCTCGGTATCTACTATTCGTTCGGTTAACACCTTCTGAAACATGTTTAGATCTTCTTTCGCGCGGCTGGTCTTTCCTTCTCTTCTCGTTAGTGCATTAGCCTTTCTATTCTAAGCTCCAGGTCGGTAAGTAATCTTAAAGTCGAATCCGGACAAGTAGGCGGCCTACCGTGCTTGGCGCCGCGATAGCTTCTGCATCTTTATAAAGTAGGTAAGTGACTAGTGATCCGTAAGGACCTGGACTGTGCTCTTTCTAGCTATAAGCTCCGGCTTCCACTCTTCGAACGCCTGTATAATACCTAACAGTTCTTTATCGTAGATAGCGTAGTTCCGCTTAGCATTATTTATAGACTTGCTAAAGAAAGCTACCGGATAGAGGGCCTCGTCGTCGTTAGCGTATTAAGAAAGGACCCCTGCTGTTACTGTGTCGGAAGCGTCCGTTTCTACGCAGATCGTCTTTTCCGGTCGGAAGTGTGCCAGCACTAGCGCTGAGGCTACCGCCTCCTTTAGCTAGTTAAAGGCTTCCGTGCACCTCTTATTCTATAGGCCAGTGGCCTCTTTCTTTAATGCTTCGTTTAGGGGTCTCGCTATCTTGCTAAAGTCCTTAATAAACTGTCGATAGTAGCTGCAGAATCCAAGAAACGCTCTGATTTGCGTAGTGTTTCCGGATTTTGGCTGCTTCTATTCCGCGACGGCAGCGACTTTCGATAGGTCTATCCGAATTCCTTCTCTTCTAACGATAAGACCGAGATATTTAACTTCGGTCTAGTAGAACTCGCTCTTCTTCGTGTCTGCGTTTAAGCTAACCTTGCGGAGCCTAGTTAACACTTTCTCGATGTAGTCCGTATGTTGCTCTCTCGTTCCTTTAGTGTAAATAAGGATATCGTCTAAGTAGATAGACACGAACTGTTCCAGCATGTCTATAAAGGTGTAGTTTGAAAAGCGTTGCTATACTGCCGGCGCGTTGGTAAGTCCGAAAGGCATTACCAACTACTTGAAATTGCCTATACGCGTAGCGAACGTCGTAAGATCTTCGGTTTGTCCATCTTCGTTTCTTAGTTAATAGAAAGCTTAGTAAATATCCAACTTGCTGAACTACTTAGCCTTCGCCACCCTCTGTATAGTCTTATCGATTAGAGGCAGTGGATATACGTCTCTCTTAGTAACCTTATTAAGGCCTCTGTAATCTACGTACAGTCGGAGGCTACCTCCGGGTTTCTGTACGAAAAGAATCGGCAACGTATACTTGGCTAAGCTCGGTGTAATAAACTTCTTCGCTAGATTCTCTCGAACAAACACTTCTACCTAGTCCAGCTCGGCCGGCGACAATCGTCTTAGGGGCTCGGTTCTCGGCAACGCAGCTCCTTCTTTTAACCGGATCTTGTTGTTATATTCCGGTTGGTAGAGCAGCAGGAGATTGGAGTTAGCCTTTAAGAACACGTTAGCGTAGCTATAGAGTTCCTTTAGCAACACCTCTAGTAGATCTACTTCTTCTTCCGCTATTATCTTCTAGTAGTCTTCGATGTCCTTTATTAAGATAGCGTAAATCTTATTGTCCGGCGACCTTGCGAGGGTCGTTAAAGCTTCCGAGCTTATTATTCCGATCGTGTCTAGAGGGTCGGGCCGATCTATCGGAACCTCTTCGATGGTCGTAGCGTTCGGTTTCGCGGTAACTGTTGCGGCGGCAGAAAGGGGTAGGACTGAGTAATGGGGTGGACCCTTGGAATTTCGGCTCGGCCTTTCCGGACCGAGCCGGGCCTTGGCACGCTACCCCTAAAGCTCTCGCCCACTACTACATAGATTCCTTTCCCTCCTTAGTTCGAGATATAGTTATCAAAAAGGCCGTATTGAATTATATCTACGTGCCCGGATTATTATATCTCGAACTTATTCCCTACACCAACACCGCGCTGCGCGAAAGGGACCGTTGAATTATCCGGACCCCCGAATAACGCACGCGCACCAATACACTAAACCAAACAACCCCAGTACCGTAAGAAAGCTATAGAGAGTTTCTTAGCGGTAGAGAGCGGCGTTACAGGCCGAAGCAGAAGCAGAAGAGAAAAGACAGACAGAGCGAGCAGGCGCCCTAGTGTTATCGATAATAAGTTCATTATTAGAGGTTTTACAGCAGAAGAGACTGCAGAGATTAAGGAACGAATAAGCGAATACAAGAAAATCTACGACTGTACGCTTAAGGAACTTAAGGATTACGTAAACGAGAACGGAGTAGGAAAGGTCTACGACAGCATAGACCTTATTAAGAAGCTGTTTTACAGAACCCTAGAAGAAAAGAGACAGTTAAGAGAGGAAGTAGAGACAGTAAGAACCGAGAAGGAATCGGCCGAGACTATTATAGATGTGCTGGAAAACCAAGCGGCGAACCGACTAGCACAATTGAAAGCGATAAATGCTTAGCTAGATAAGATAGAAGCAGCGATGTCGTCGGCGCCGCTACCGCATCGAGAAGAACAAGCAGAGACCGCCTTACCGGCGGCCTACAGTTAAGGCGGCACGTTAATAACGTTACTACCGGATCTACCGGCGTTTAGAGGCAGAGATCCTAAGGATTGGGAAGCATTTAAGAAGAAGATAAAGAACAAGATAGGTCGAGACTATGCCGGAAACAGCGCCGGAGATAGATTAGCGTACCTGGAATCGCGATTAGAAGGTAAAGCTTTTTCGCTAGTAGCGGACCTAGAAGAGGTAACCGCTAAAGAAGCGATTAAAGCGCTGGATTAACGCTTCGGAGACCCCTTCTAGAAGAAGACGGCCTGTAAGCAGCTGGACAAGATTAACTAGAACCGGCAGACGTTCGAGGAGTTCTACGGATTGTTCAGAAAATATGCGATTAGGGCCTAAGTAGCGGAAGATAAGCAGCTCTACCTACTAAGGCAGAAGCTGAACCCTGAACTGGCCGCCGCTATAGCGTCTGTAGAAGACGAAGACCTTAAGAGCTTCGTGCACCGAGCGAGAGTTACCGCGAGAAACCTGAGCGCTTACGCGAAATTACGCGAATCGAACCAGAAGCCGTTAATAACGCAGACTACACGACCCCCTGCGCCTTTCTAGAGAGCACCCCAGCAGCTACCTTATTAGTTACCGCGTTCGTCGTTCGTCCCCACCTGTTACGCGTGTAGAAAGCCTAGCTATATCGCTACGAGATGCCAAGCAACGGCCTAGCAGAAGCAGGAGTATCGTGTTATAAAGCAGCCGCTGCCGCAGCCACCGAGAAAGACTATACAAGCTATAGAGCCGGCTCTAAACGACACCGACAGCGTAGACAGTAGAGTGCTACTGCGAATCCTAGGAAAAGACTAGCTGGAAGGATAGGCCCCCTATCCAGCGTAGAAAACAGGGCACCAACAAGAACCACGTTACAGAAAGATAAGAGCATTAACAGCTGCAGCGATCCGCTCTTAGCGGCGGTGGAAGTGAACACGGAAACAGCTATTATCCTTCTAATTACTGTCTACCCCCTTGACGGATCGAGCAAACCACTTTAGCTAAGAGCTTTTATTAATACAGGGGCCCTTATCGGAGCGGCTATCTACTATCGATTGGTTTAAAAGCTAATAAAAGGATATAGCTATCCAGTAGAGCTAGCGTCGCCGACACGGGTTTCGGCGTACAACAGACAAGACACAGAGAGTGTTACGCATTATATGCTATTAAGGACTATCTTGGCAGGTCGCACTACGGAAGCGACGTTCCGAATTATAGATATTGGAAGGTTTGACATTATTATAGGGCAGAAATGGATAAAGAACTAGGGAGCAATTATTGATGTAGGTAAAGGCACACTCGGATTCAGAACACTATACAGCGGCTCCGCCGCTATCAAATCAGTTACCGAGGTCGCAGTAGAACCGAACGTTACGACTATCGAAGAGGTTCTGAAGGATCGGTCCGAACCTTAAGACACGATCGGAATGATAAGTTCCGAAGCTTTGACGACCCTCGCGAGGTCGTCGGACAACGAAATTTATGCTATCTTAATAAAGGATATCGAAGACTACCGGAAGATAATAGCGGAAGAAGAAGTAGATCCACTAGAGGTGTTACTGAAAGAACTGTATAGTTACACTAACATGTTCTTAAAGGCTGACTCTAACCTCTTGCCGCTCTACCGACCGGAATATAACAACAAGATCCGGCTAAAAGAAGGAGCCGTACTGCCGAGAACCGAACCCCTAAGACGCTTATCTCCGGCCGAGCTAGACTAGGTAGAAGTGTTCGTTAGAGAAAACTTGGCAAAGAAGTTCATTATGCCAAGCTCGGCGGAATATACGTTACCGATTCTTTTCGTACGGAAACCTGGAGGTAGTCTCTGACTGTATGTGGACTACCGAGGCCTTAATAAGGTTACCAAGAGAGATGTGTATCCGCTGCCTCTAATCGATAAGACTATACAACGAGTAGCTAAGGCTAAGTAGTTCAGCAGGCTGGATATTCGCTAAGCATTCTATCGATTAAGGAACGAAGAAGGACAAACGGAAGACCTTACGACATTCACTACGCGTATAGGTAATTTCAAGTAGTTGGTAATGCCTTTCGGACTTACCAACGCGCCGGCTGTGTAGCAACGCTTTATAAACCACACTCTTATAGACATGCTAGAACGGTTCGTTTTAATCTACTTAGACGACATTCTGATCTACACTAAAGGATCGAGAGAGCAACATACGGACTACATTAAGAGGGTGTTAAAGAGACTCTACGAGATCAGATTAAACGCGGACACGAAGAAGAGCGAGTTCTATTAGACCGAAGTCAAATATCTCGGTCTTATCGTCGGAAGAGAAGGAATTCGGATAGACCTGTCGAAAGTGGCTGCTGTCGCGGAATAGAAGCAACCGACATCCGGAAACACTACCCAAATCAGAGCGTTTCTTGGATTCTGCAGCTACTATCGACAGTTTATTAAGGACTTTAGCAAGATAGCGAGACTACTAAATAAGGCGTTAAAGAAGGAGGCCGCTAGCCTATAGAATAAGAAGTGTACGGAAGCTTTCAACCGACTAAAGGAGGCGGTGGCCTTAGCGCCAGTGCTAGCGCACTTTAGACCGGAAAAGACGATCTACGTAGAGACAGACGCTTCCGACACAGTAACAGCAGGGGTCCTTTCTTAATACGCTAACGACGACGAAACGCTCTATCCGGTAGCTTTCTTTAGCAAGTCTATAAATAATGCTAAACAGAACTACGCTATCTATAATAAAGAACTGCTAGCTATTATTCAGGCCTTTAAAGAGTGGAAACCGGAGCTTATAGCTAGACAGAGCACGATCCAGGTCCTTACGGACCACTAGTTACTGACCTACTTTATAAAGACGTAGAAGCTATTACGCCGCCAAGCCTAGTAGGCAGCCTACTTATCCGGGTTCGACTTTAAGATCACTTATCGACCTGGAGCTCAAAATGGAAAGGCTAATGCGCTGACGAGAAGAGAAGGAAAGACTAGCCAAGCAAAGGAAGATCCGAAAATGTTTCAGAAGGTGCTGACAGAACGAATAGTAGACGCCGAGGTGTTGAAAGAGGTAGGGATCTGTGCGGCGGAGCCGCTAATTAAAGAAGAGACGCTGTACGAGAAAGTGGAACAGCTTAATTAGCAGCAGAAGCTCGGCAAAACCGGCTTAGGGAAACTGATCGTTCCGGAAGAACTAATTACCGAGGTTATCAAGCTGGTCTATAGCTCTACAGATGTTAGTTACGCAGGATCGAAAAAGACGATAGAAGCAGTAAGGACGACCTACTGGTTCCCGCGAATTTTCGAGAAGATCCACCGGTTTATAACTAACTGTTACGTGTACCGAGCATCGAAACTACGTTACGGCCTTCCGGCCGGCCTGCTAAAGCCACTTCCGATCCCCGAGAAACTATAGCAGCACATTACGATGGATTTCGTAACTGGCCTGCCGGACTCCGATAGATATAACGCTACGCTTAATGTAGTAGATCGGCTAAGCAAAGAGCGCTATTTCATCCCCTGTCGAGCTAAGGATAAAGGAACTACTGCAGAAGAAACGGCGAGAATGTTGATCCAGCACGTATAGAAGCACTACGGGCTGCCGGACACTATTACTACGGATAGGGGTCCTCAATTCACCGCAGACGTATAGAAAGCCATTAACTAAGCCCTTGGAATTCGTAGAAAGCTCAGCACAGCCGCTTACCCTCAGACCGACGGACAGTCTAAAGTAGCTAACTGTAAGATAGAAAAGTATCCACGAATCTTCTGCGGCCATTATTAAGAAGGATAGGTTAAGGTGTTGCCAATAGCCGAATTCTGCGCCAATTTAGCACAGTCGGAAGCCACCTTACTGGCGCCGTTTAAGATAACATATAGTTATCTTCCGAGGATAAGCTTTCAGCTGCTAAACGAACTCAGCTCTTTAGAACCCTCTACTACCACTTCGTCGAAGAGAATCGCCGCGGCGGCGGCAGAAGCGCTACGATCTTAGATAGAAGAAGCGATCAAGGTAGCGAAAGAAGCGATAGAATCAGCTTAGAAGAAGATAGTAACTCGAGCTAATAAAAAGAGGTTACCTATAGAATTCGAGGAAGGCCAAAAGGTATAGCTTAACACGCGGAACCTAAGGCTGAAAGGCAACGCGAAGCTTAACCCTCGTTACGTAGGTCCGTTTAAGATAATAGAAAAGAGGTCGCTGGTAACCTACCGGCTCCAGCTGCCGAAATCGTTCCGGATCTACGATGTCTTTCATTCGGATCTACTAAGCCTAGACCCTGAAGATGGTCTTCCGGATCAGGGGTTCGCCGAACCCCTACTAATCGAAATAGACAGAAAAGAAGAAGAATAGGAAGTTAAAGATGTTATAGACGTAAGAAGACAAAGGAGATCTATCGAAGCGAGGATCTTATAGAAAGGATAGCTAGAAGACTATAAATAGTATCCGGCCGAGAACCTACGGAATTCGGCGGAGCTGCTAAGAGAATTTTACGCCTAGAACCTGAAGAAGCCGAGGCCTAAGTGGCTCGACGGTTGAAAAGAAGGCCAAGTCCGCTCTATTAGCACAGAAGCCGAAGAAAACGATCGTAACGGTCGCTTCGCCGGAGTCTTTAGATCGGCCACTACCTATCTTCGCATCGGCAGGAAGCTCGCCGACGCTATAAATCGTCGCCGACGCCTCCAGCCCTGCGGTAGGTAAGGTCTTTAGTAGAGGAAGAAAAAGAAGAAGATAAGGAGCTATAGATAGATCTATATAGATCTCTACAGTGGTGCACGGACTGGTTACGCCGCAGCTCTAGTAACCGCTGGCTCCGATCAGATGGCTCTAATCAGATAGAACGGATCAGATAGACGCCAAATAAAGATGCCAGATAGTGACAATGTAAAAAAAAAAAAGAAAAGAAAAGAGGACGAACAGATAAGTAAGCGGTCGAGGGCGACCGCTGATAAGGGAGGGGGGTGGTGTTGCGGCGGCAGAAAGGGGTGTAACTAAGTAATAGGGTAGACCCTTAGAATTTCGGCTTGGCCCTTCCGGACCGAGCCGGGCCTTGGCACGCTACCCCTAAAGCTCTCGCCTACCACTACATAGATTCCTTTCTCTCCTTAGTTCGAGATATAGTTATCAAAAAGGCTGTATTGAATCATATCTGCGTGCCCGGATCAGTAACGACGGCGACCGGTTTGACGGCGGCAACGCTACTCTGCAGGATTTTGAATCTAAGTAGGCCTTTACCTATGTTAATAACGGCTTCCTGGTTCTTTATCTATTTCTGTCCTATAATAATATCAAACATTCCGATATCTATAATTCGGAACGTGGCTTCCGTAGTGCAACTAGCTAGGGTAGTCTTTAATAGCACATAATGCGTAACACTCTCTGTGTCTTGTCCGTTGTATGCCGAAATCTGTGTCGGCAACGCTAGCTCTACTAGGTAACTATATCCTTTTATCAGTTTCTAAACTAATCGATAGTGGATCGCGGCTCCGATAAGGGCTCCTGTATTAATAAAAACTCTTAGCTAAAGTGGTCTGCTTAAGCTATCGAGGGGGTAGACAGTAATTAGAAGGATAATAGCTGTTTCTGTGTTTGCTTCCACTGCTGCTAAGAGCGGATCGCTGCAGCTATTAATACTTCCTTCTTCCGGCGACGTAGTTCTTATCGGTGCCCTATTGTCTATGCTAGATAGGGGGCCTATCCGTCTAGCTAGTCTTTTCCTAGGATTAGCAGAGGCACTCTACTATCTACACTGTCGGTGTCGTTCGGAGCCGGCTCGATAGCTTGGATAGTCTTTCTCTGCTGCTGCTGCTGCTTCGTAGCCCGATACTCCTACTTCTGCTAATCCGTAGCTTGGCATCTCGTAGCGATGTAGCCAGGCTTTCTATACATGTAGCAGGTAGGGACGAACGACGAACGTAGCGAATAAGACGGCTGCTAAGTTGCTCTCCTAAAAGGTGTAGGAGGTCGTATTGTCTGCGTTATCGACAGCTTCTGGTTCGATTCGCGCGATTTCGCGTAAGCGCTTAGGTTTCTGGCAGTAACTCTCGCTCGGTGCACGAAGCTTTTAAGTTCTTCGTCTTCTACGGAAGCTATAGCTGCAGCTAGTTTAGGGTTTAGCTTCTGCCTTAGTAGGTAGAGCTGCTTATCTTCCGACATCCTAGCTCTAATAGCATATTTTCTAAACAGTCCGTAAAATTCCTTAAACGTCTGCTGGTTCTAGTTGATCTTGTCCAGTTGCTTACAGGCTGTCTTCTTCCGGAAGGGGTCTCTAAAGCGTTAATCCAGCGCTTTGATCGCTTCTTCGGCAGTTACCTCTTCTAGGTCCGCTATTAGCGAAAAAGCTTTACCTTCTAATCGCGATTCTAGGTATGCCAACCTGTCTCTTGCACTGTTTCTGGCATAATCTCGATCTATCTTGTGCTTTATCTTTTTCTTAAACGCCTCCTAGTCCTTAGGGTCTCCGCCTCTAAACGCTAGTAGATCCGGTAGTAACGTTATTAAGGTGCTACCTTAACTGTAGGCTGCTAGTAAGGCAGTCTCTGCTTGTTCTTCTTAATGCAGTAGCGGTGCCGACGACATCGCTGCTTCTATCTTAGCTAACTGAGCCTTTATTGCCTTTAGTTATGCTAGTCGGTTTGCTGCTTAGTTTTCTAATACGTCGATAATAGTCTCTGCTGATTCCTTCTCGGCCCTTACTGCTTCGTTTTCCTCTCTTAACTGCCTCTGTTCTTCGAGGGTTCTGTAAAACAGCTTCTTAATAAGGTCTATGCTGTCGTAGACCTTCCCTACTCCGTTCTCGTTTACGTAATCTTTAAGTTCCTCGAGTGTACAGTCGTGGATCTTCTTGTATTCGGTTATTCGTTCCTTAATCTCTGCAGTCTCTTCCGCTGTAAAACCTCTAATAATGAACTTATTATTAATGACACTAGAGCGCCTACTCGCTCTGTTAGTCTTTTCTCTTCTGCTTCTGCTTCGGCCTGTAACGCCGCTCTCTACCGTTAAGAAGCTCTCTATAGCTGTCTTATAGTGCTGGTGTTTGGTTTAGTGTTTTTGGTGCGCGTGCATTATTTATGCAAAGGGCTTAAGAATCTTGGTTTAGAAACTTAAGGTTGGGTATCTATATAAAGGAACTAATAGGCAGTTCCTTCGTCGTCCGCTGCTGTACAATTTGTACCTACAAAGCCAAACTAGCAATTTCCTCCTGTATAGGGGGGCAAGGTTTATATTCTGTACAGAGGATCGGGAGTTTCCCCTCTATACAGTAATGCAGAGTTTTCCCTCTATTTAGAGGGGCGGCAGTTCCCCTCTGTGCAGGACTATAGGGTTCTCCCTCTGTACAGGAGTAGGGTCCTGTCAGTAGTTCCGTACAGAGGGTAGGGTTATACTAGCGCTGCTAAGTCGCAGTCCTTAGGGCAACGGCTAGCTTAGGTCGGGTCCAGGACCTGGGCTGGGCGGCGCCCCCTAACAATACCCCCCCCTCCCTTCTCGTAGTGCCCTTTTCGTACAGTAGCGTGCCGAACACCCTTAGTTCCTGCTGTTCCTTTAGCAGGTCGCGACTTCCTATTTCCGTCTGGCTATCTATATAGTCGTCGCTCGTCGCCTACTGGGTCGTAGTTGCCTCCTTGCTATTTTACCTAGTTGTAGCAGCTGCCCTAGTTGCCGTTCCCTCTTATAGTAGGTAGTTACCCCTTAAATTCCAAGCCTCTCCCTTCTCTTTCCCTCCCCCTTTTCTTTCTATTCCCTGCCTGCCTCCTCCTCCTACGCTATCTACCGTCTACTACCGTCTACTACTGTCCACTGTCTACTATCTACTACCTACTATCTACTATTATATTGTCCGCCCTGTCCGGTAGCTCCGTTGTAGTTGCTGGCCCCTCCTCCTCTGCTCGTCTAGCTAGGGTCCCCTCCTATTTCCGCCTCTAGCAGTAGGGCCCTTAATTTAACTAGCAGCTATGCTTCCGGTTCGTACGGATTCTCGTCTTCTGTACAGTCTAAGCTAACGTCTTAGGTGCTATACTAACGAGCAGCAGGATGCGGCCGAGCTGCCCTACTACGCCTTCTAGTGTAACCCTGCCTAGGTTACACCCTAGCAGCTAGCTACAGCCTGGGCGTCGTACGTTAACGCCCTCCTTATCGCTACCTAGGGCTAGCCCTATGCCCCCTGCTCCAGCTCCCCCTAGCCTTTACTTAGCCTATACCGCCTCCTAGGCTTCTAGGCTAGGGTGTATGCCTTGTGCAAGTGGAAGGATAGCTTCCTCTACTGCCCCTACCGCCGTCCGGTAGAGGTACGTAGGGGTAGGGGGGTGCCTCTGCTCCCTAGGGCTAGCCCTAGTAGGGGTGGGGGCCCTGCTGGGCAGGAGGTAATTAAGATCTTAGATAAGGAGTCGGTTGCTCTAGTCCCCTAGGGTAGTAGCTAGTAAGCTACTCCCCCCTCCTAGGTAGTGTAAGAAATTTCAGACGGTTCTGCTCCTAACTCCTCTTATTTCTACTCTCCCTCCTATCTGTTCTCTAGCTGTTCCTTTCTTCTAGCCCTTATCTCGTACAGTGTCGTACGATGTCGTATTAGCGGGATCCTATAGTGTCCTCCGTCGTAATTCTCGATCCTTTAACAACCTAGGTTGCTAGCGGCTACCCTGTCCTTAGGGTAGATCGTGCCTCCTTCCGCCGTACGGCGTAGTGTTACTGTAACTGGTTAGGGGGATGGTTCTCCTCCTACCTATCTAGTGCAGTTGTGTCCTATAGAGCCTCGTACAGTTCCTATATAGGCTCTGCCTATCCTCTCTATTTTACTAGGTACTCTACCTTCCCCTGCTTCCTTCAGCTCTTAAGGATCCTTTCTACTTTATACTCTTCCTAGCCTTCGGTTATAATTGCAGGTAGGCGCGCGTCGTCTGTCGTCTAGTGCAGTAGGGGGTCCGTGTTCGCTAGCTGTACGAGGTCTACGTAGAAGACTGGATAAATCCCTAGGGGAGTGTTTAGTCGTACAGCGTATGTCCCTACCGGTCGGACTACTGTAAACTTCCTGTTCCTCTAATCTAGCTTCTTGCTTAGCCGGTCTATACAGATGTTTCGCTGGTTTAGCCAGACCTTATCCCCTGCCTCGTACCTTAGTGCAGCCTGTCGTCCCTTGTTGGCCTACTCTTCCGCATTCTGTTAAGCTATAGCTAGGCTCGCCTTTGCCTATTAGTAGGCGTTCGTAATCGTCTGTACGATAGCCTCTCCTTGCTAAATTAGGGATCGTACAGGGCGCAGAGTGTTACTACTTAGGGTCGGTAGGAGCAGGGAATGGTCGTATCTATAGGTTATAAAGAAGGGGGACAGTCCTATAGCATTAGCCGTACGGCTGTTAATGGCCAGCTCCGCTATAGGGAGAAGTCGGTTCCAGTTCGTCTAGTTATAGTCGACGTACACTCGGAGGTACGCTTCCAAAGTTGAATTAACCCTCTCTGTCGCCCTGTCCGTCTATAGGTGCTATACGGTTAACAGGCGACGTTCTACCTTTAGCAACTAGCAGACCCTTGCCTAGAGCTGGCTCGTAAACTGTGTCTCCCGGTCTAATACAATCGACCTAGGGAAACTGTGCTTGCTAAACGTCGTCCGTATAAAGGCCTAGGCAGTGTCTTTAGCCGTAATAGAGTCTATTCCCTCCAGTATTACCCCCTTTATTAACTTGTCCGTAACTACTATAATGTTTCGCCGTCCGTCGCTCTTAGGGAGGTCTGTAATAAAGTCTACTGTTAGATCTTGCTAGGGCCGGCCCGGTATCGGTAGGGGCTTTAGCAGCCTATGCTTTAGCTCGCGCTAGGGCTTCGTCCGTCCGTATATATCGCAGTTCTGTACAAACCTGCGAATGTCCTTCGCTATCGCCGGCTAGTAGTAGTCCTAGGCAATAATGCTGTACGTCTCTTCGCGCCCTAGGTGCCCGGTAGCTATAGATTTATGCGCCTGTTGTATTAAGCTCGTATAGAGCTTCTCGTCTACTAGGACCTAAATCCGATTCCTAAACTTTAGGTTGTTCTCCTCGTCTACTAAGCACTCTACTGCCGACACCTTAAGATAGAGCTCGGCTAGGAGCTTTCGTTGCCCTCTTTAGATCGCCGTACAGGCCCCTTAGTATACCTCGTCCTTTTCTACTGCCTCTTCCTATACTTGCAGTTAGGGTTCCTATAGGTGTGTCGCTGCTAGGCGGATAGTCTCCTCGCCTGGCTCTCCCTTAAACATCTGGAATGTTCGTAACTTTAGCCGGTCGTCCTTATACATTGTTAGCATGTCCTAGTCCTGTCTAGATAGTGCATCGGCCCTGCTGTTGTCCTTACCCTTGCGATACTGGAGTCTTATATTAAACCGGCTGAGGTATATTGCCTATCGTACGTACCTCTTAGACAGCTTCCGGGGCTAAGTAAAGTACTCTAGATTCTTGTAGTCTGTTAGGGCGAGGAACTCGGGCACCGAGCGGAGTTCTCTATCCTATGCTTCGCAACACCGTACGACTGCTAGCAACTCTTTGTCGTAGATAGGGTAGTTGCACTTAGCTGGGGAGTTCTTCTTAGAGAAATACGCGCATAGGTACAGGAGTCCGTCCGAGCCTACCTGTAACAGGATACCTCTAATGCAGTACCCCGAAGAGTTAGTTTCTAGTATTGTCGTACGCTCTGGGTCGAAGGCGGCAAGCGTTGGTCCTGTAGTAAAAAGCTCCTTTAGCTTGTCGAAGCTCCTATCGCATTTGTCCGTCTATTTGAACTGCTTGTCCTTATACGTTAGCTTAACTAGGGGGCGTACGATCTCCGAGTAGTTCTGTATAAACTAGCAGTAGAAGTTGGCAAACCTAAGAAATTCCCGTACGCCCTTAACGTTCGTAGGCAGCTTCTATTACTTAATAGCATTAATCTTCTTTCTATCTATACTAATGCCTTTCCCTGCCTCGATAATAAAATCTAGGTATTTCGTACGCTAGACACCGAATTCGCATTTGTCGATGTCGAGGTACAAGCCAGCCTGCTGCAGTTAGTCTAGCACCTCCTTAACGTCCCGTACATAATCTGCGTAGGTGCCGTCTGTAAAAACTAGGGTATCGTCGAGGTATGCTAAGCAGATGTCGTCTAGTAACCCTTGTAGGGACTTGTTAATGTACCTTTAGAAGGTTGCCGTTGCGTTAGCAAGGCCGAAGGGGGTAACAAGCTACTTAAAAAGACTATATCTCGTACAGAAGGCAGTTATCTATTTACAGCCTTCCTTAATCCGTATTTTGTAGAAGGCTAAGACTACGTTAAGCTTAGTAAACTACTTCGCCTTACTGATCCGTCCGAGAGTCTCCTTAATAAGGGGTAGGGGGTACCGGTCCTTCTTAGTAATCGCGTTAATGCCTCTATAGTCTACGTAGAAACGCAATCCAGCCTTCCCCTCCTTATAGACAAACAGTACTGGGGCTCCTGCGGACGACGTACTTGCCTAAATGAACCCTTTAGCAAGTAGGTCGTCTAGTGTCTTGCGCAGTACTAAGAGTTCTCTAGAGGACATTCTATACAGTAGTCCGTACAGTACCTCCAGCAGGCCCCTATCCGGACGGGGTTCTATCTAGATGTTATAGTTAATCCCTTCTCCTTAGTATAGCGGCAGCTTCGAGGCCGACTTTAGCTCGAAGAGGTCTAGGTATCTAGCATACTCCCTTAGGAGCTTCGTACAGGGGTCCGTTACTTTCTTAGGTGCTAATGCCTTCTTAATGTCTGCCGTTGCTGTGTTGATTTCGGCCTTAGCATTGTTACCTTGCAGAGCCTTCCCTTAGTCTTAGGGCCTCTGCTTCGTCGACGCTCCGGCCGTAGCGCTGTCGCCCTGCCGGATCCTCCCCTAGTCTTAGAGCCTCTGCTTCGTTACTGCCAGGTACAGCCGTCCTCGTCCAACGTCTAGCTTGCCCCTCTAGCGCTCTATCTAAGGCTTCCCTAGTATTAGGTTATATCCTAACTTGTCCTGTACGATATAGAGGTATAAGTCCTGCTTATAGTGTCCCTATACCTCTATCGTTACTTTTACTATATAGGTAATGTCCAGTCCTTGCCCGGTAATGCCCAACATGCGTACAGGTACTATAGGGATCTTCTTAATCCGATGTCTCTGTACGAAGTCTTCGCTAATTACTCTATACACTAAACATCCTGTGTTAATTAATGTCCGCGCCGTTGCGGACCCGTTTAACGTTGGCCGTACGATAAACGGCGTCGTCTTTATGTAGTTACTCTTAAAAGATAGCTAGGTAATGCTTTAATTTAGCAATCTATCTTCTGTACGCCTCTAGTAGAGCCTTCGCTTAGAGGCTACTCTTTTCCCGACTCGTTGTCGTCCGAGTAGGACTCTTAGTCTTCTCGTTAGGGCGCCGCAGTTGCTACCCTTACGGTAGTCGGCCGTCCCCTAGGTCTCTCTGCTAGCAAAAGCCTGCAATTCTGTACAGTATAGCCTATCTTGCTACACCAGTAGCAGCTCCCTTCTGCTCGTCTCTTGTTAAGGGTAGCTATGTCCACCTATTGCGCCCTTTTGGTAGCAGCCCTTGGCCATACAGTAACGGCTGCCGCTACCCTCGTCGTCGTTAGTTCCTAGTCTATAGCGTCCGTCTGTCGCAGGAGGGGTTGTCTTATCTCTTAAGCGCGGCTTATCCGTCTAAGCCTACGCTGCTAGTCGTCGACTATCCTAAGGAGATCGCAGAATTCCTTGTACGTAGCTAGTCGCATTACGCCTACTAGCCCCGTTATAATCTCCCTAGAGAGGCCTACCTCTAAAGAGGTAATTTTTATCCTGTCCTCCTATTGGAGACCTCCTGCCTCTGCTAAAGTCTAGTTAAATTCTGCGAGGAATTCTCGTACGGTCTTGCGTCCTTGCTTTATCGTGTTGACCTATAGGAGTGCTCGGCTCTCGCGGTCTAGGTCCTTATAGCTCTTGTCTAGAGCTGCCTAGAGCATCGTCGTCGTAGCTATTGCTAGGTTGGCAATGGCCGTCTCGTAGTACAGCAGAATTCGTGCTGCCACCCTGCCCTTTAACCTCCTAAAGAGGTAAACTACCTTGTCTAGCTCGGTCGGGTATGCTCCTAAGTCAACTAGAAGCTTAGAGCGCATCTAGGCAGCCTAGGAGGGTAATACGGATGTAGATATAGACAGCTGGCAGGGCCAGGCTTGGCGCACACTCAAATACCTCCACCTCCGCTTGTACGTAGATTCTTCCCTCTCTAGCCTTGGATATAGTTTTCAAAGTAGCCGTATTGAACTATCTACGTGCTTAGATCATTATATCCAAGGCTCACTTCAACAACACCCGCACTACGCGAAAGAGCCCGTTAAATTACATCCGGGTACTCGAATAACGTACGTGCAATCGACAACCTAGAGTGTATACTGCATATATACGAAGGAGGCCGTTGAATTATATCCGGTTACTTAATCGTGTATATGCATACTACTCTACCCCCTCCCCCGATTAAGAAGAAGAAGAAGAAGAAGAAGAAGAAGAGTTTTAGGGAAGAGAGTGCCCCTACGAGTAGATCGCGAGTTTTGAAGAACAAGAACGACGAGAGCAGCGAGAGCAAGGACGACAATATAGGGACGACGAGAGCATACAAGGAAAAAGACACACCTAGCAGGACCTAGGGCGACGACATTCGTTTTTTCGGGTCTTTAACAGACTATTCTATTCGGCACACTTAGCAATCAGTACAGCCAGCAATCGGGACATTTAGCAATCGAGACATACAGCAATTAGTTTAGCGACAAGACAAGCGACACGTTCAGTAAGACGAGCACCTAGGCAGAGCACTAGGCACGAGCACCTAGGCACGAGCATCTAGGCACAAGTACAAGGCAGCTGCAGACAACACAGGCAGAGCAACGAGTACGAGCACAAGGTACATCTGCAGACAACAGAGACAACAGCTGCAGACAAAACAAGGCAGAGCTGCAGACAAAACAAAGCAGAGGCAGCACAGTTTAGAGGCAGAGCACAAGGCAGAGCACAAGGCAGAGCATAAGGCAGAGCACAAGGCAGAGCACAAGGCAGAGCACAAGGCAGGCACAGCTGCAGTCAATACAGCCAGCTTTAGGCACAGCCAGCTCTAGGCAGAGCACTAGGCAGAGCACTAGGCAGAGCACTAGGTAGAGCACCCAGGCACGAGTACCTAGGTACAAGCACTAGACAATAGGGCTGCTACAGCTAGGAACAGCACAGCTACAGGCAGAGCAAGAGCTGCAGACAACAGGCAGCTGCAGACAACACACACTGTTTAGGTCTAGAAGAGCACGTTTACAGCTGCTGCAGACAGGCACAGCTACTGCAAACAACAGAGGGCATAGCTGCAGGCAACATAGGGCAGCTACAGACAACAGAGGCACAGCTGCAGGCAACATAGGTGCAGACAGTACAGACACTGCATGTTCAGAAAGGCAGCTACAGACAACAGGCAGCTATAGACAACACACACTGTTTAGGTTTAGGCAGAGCACTAGGCAGAGCACTAGGCAGAGTACCAGGCACAGCACTAGGCACAGCTACTACAGAGCAGGCACAGCTACTGCAGACAACTAAGACCTCTGCAGGCCTCTACGACCCCGGCTGCAACCTTCGCGACCCTAGCGACCTCTGCGACCTCTAAGACCTCTGCGACCGTTTAAGAAGCGACGGCTTAAGAAGCGACGGCTTAAGAAGCGACAGTTCGAGAAGCGAGCGACAGCTTAAGAAGCGAGCGACAGTCTAAGAAGCGAGCGACCGTTAAGAAGCAACTGTCGAGAAGCGACCGTCGAGAAGCGAGCGACTGTCCGAGAAGCGAGCGACTGTCGAGAAGCGACCGTCTAAGAAGCAACCGACAAGAAGCGACCGTCGAGAAGCGACATGTGTTTGCAAAGCAACCTCTGCGACCTCCGCAGCCTCTGTAGCCTCTAAAAACTCAGCAGCCTCTGCGCCCTTAACGACCTCTGCGCCCCTAACAACCTCTGCGACCTCTGCGAGCTCCGCGACCTCTGCAGCCTCGACAACCTCTGCGACCTCTACGGCCCCGACGACCTCTATAGCTGCAACCTCTAAGAATTCTGCAGCCTTAGCAAGGCACTAAAGCGACCGTCCGAGAAGCGACCGTCGAGAAGCGACGGCTCGAGAAGCGACGGCTTAAGAAGCGACGTCTAAGAAGCGAGCGACCGTCAAGAAGCGACCGTCTAAGAAGCGACCGTCTAAGAAGCGGCCGTTAAGAAGCGACCGTCGAGAAGCGACTGTCTAAGAAGCGACTGTCAAAGAAGCGACCGTCTAAGAAGCGACTGTCGAAAAGCGACATACGTATATAGGCTGCGACCTCTGCAACCTCTATAGCCTCTGCGACCCTACGACCTCTGCAGCTCCAGCGATCTCTGCAGCCTCGACGACCTCCGCGACCTCCGCGGCCTCGACGACCTCTGCGACCTCTGCAACCTCCGAGAACTCCGCGACCTCTACAGCAAACAAGGCAGCAAACAAGGCACTAATAAAGGCCGAAAGCGACAGCAAAAGGCACGAGATTGAAGCTTAAAAAGGCACGAGATTAAGGCTCAAAAAGGTACGAGATTAAGACTCAAAACGTACGGAAATTGAACCTTAAAAGCGACCTCAAAAGCGACCTTAAAAGCGACCTCAAAAGCAACCTGTTTTGGAGCGACCTAATTGGCAGATAGCGAAGCTGGTTTTGCGGCCTTCTGCGACCTAGTTTGGCACAATAACTGCGACCTGTTTGGCACCTGCAGCCTGGTTTAGAGCGACCTAGTTTGGAGCGACCTGGTTTGGCTAATTGCGATTGTAGGCAATCGCTGGTTAGGGAGGGCGGTAGTGATACGGATGTAGATGTGGACAGCTGGCAGGGCCAGGCTTAGCGCACACTCAAATACCTCTACCTCCGCTTGTACGTAGATTCTTCCCTCTCTAGCCTTGGATATAGTTTTCAAAGTAGTCGTATTGAACTATCTACGTGCTTAGATCAGAGGGGTACTTAGCCGGAGCCTTACTATCGTACGTAGAGACGTTAGGGAGTTTGCTTTTAGGGGTCGGGGTGTAGGCTATTATGTTCGTCGTCGTTGTAGGGGTCGGATCGCGATCGGACGCCCTAAGCTGTCGTAGCTCCTGTTCCTGTTAGGAAATTATCGCAGCCTAGTAGCTTACTTGTTGCTCGAGCTGCCTCTTGCTTTCTAGCAGCTCCTCGTACACGCAGTGCATATGCCCCTCTATAGCTGTAGTTTCTATAGGGATGTCGCTGTCTATCTTTGTCTTATTACTGCAGTTACCAACAGTAAGATCAGTTCCTAATGTAAAGGGCTTAAGAATCATAGTTTAGAAACTTAAGGTTAGGTATCTATATAAAGGAACTAATAGGCAGTTCCTTCGTCGTCTGCTGCTGTAAAATTTGTACCTACGAAGCCAAGCTAGCAATTTCCTCCTATATAGGGGGGCAAGGTTTATACTCTGTATAGAGGATCGGGAGTTTCCCCTCTGTACAGTAATGCAGAGTTTTCCCTCTATTTAGAGGGGCGGCAGTTCCCCTCTGTATAGGACTATAGGGTTCTCCCTCCGTACAGGAGTGGGGTCCTGTCAGTAGTTCCGTACAGAGGGTAGGGTTATGCTAGCGCTGCTAAGTCGCAGTCCTTAGGGCGACAGCTAGCTTAGGTCGGGTCCAGGACCTGGGCTGGGCGGCGCCCCCTAACAATTCAGGTGTCTAGATAGTTCAACGGTCCCTTTCGCGCAGTGCGGAGTTAGTGTAGTAAATGAGTTCGAGATATAATAATCCGGGCACGCAGATATAATTCAATACGGCCTTTTTGATAACTATATCTTAAACTAAGGAGGGAAAGGAATCTATATAGTGGTAAGTGAGAGCTTTAGGGGTGGTGTGCCAAGGCCCGGCTCAGTCCAGAAGGGCCGAGCCGAAATTCCAAGGGTCTACCCTATTACTTAGTCCTACCCCTTTCTGCTGCTGCAACAGATACAAAGGTAATCTGCTGTTTGTTAGTGTCTTATAAGGGCTCGCTACTCTTAAAAAAGGACTCTACTTTAAGGAGCTAGTACATTGCCTACTGCTAGTTTCCCTTTTCGAAAATTAGAGATTTAGTAATAAGGTATCTTAGGAGCCTCTATTCCTCCCTGTCGTCCTTTGTAAGGTCCTTGTACCTCTATTGTGTACTGCTAGTATACTCCGACTCTGCCTCCCTATTGTTAATAAAAGAGCTTAAGGTAGGGCTTTAGCGTAGTAGAAGAGGGGCAGTTATGCCCCTATCGCTAGCTAGAGTTGCTGCTACTCTACATCCGATAGGTGTATCTTAGGTCTCTTTAGGGAGTAGAGTATCGTTATATACTAGAATTCGGATTAGGGGTGTTTTCTCCCTTAAGAGGTAATTAAGATAGCATTGCGTAAGTTTTAGGCGCCTCTCTGCTTTAAGCAGGCTAATCTCTGCCTAGAGGCGCCTCTCCTTGTCCTCTATAGCTTGCGTGTAATCCGGGCACGCAGATATGATTTAATACGGCCTTTTTGATAACTATATCTCGAACTAAGGAGGGAAAGGAATCTATGTAGTGGTGGGCGAGAGCTTTAGGAGTAGCGTGCTAAGGCCCGGCTCGGTCCGGAAGGGCCAAGCCGAAATTCCAAGGGTCCACCCTATTACTCAGTCCTACCCCTTTCTGCCGCCGCAACACTACCCCCCTCCCTTATTAGCGGTCGCCCTCGACTGCTTACTTATCTGTTCGTCCTCTTTTCTTTTTTTTTTTTACATCGTTACTATCTGGCGTCTTCACTTGGCGTCTATCTAATCCGTTCTATCTGATCGGAGCTATCTGATCGGAGCCAGCGGTCACCAGAGCTGCAGCGTGACCGGTCCGTGCGCTACCTTATAGATCTATATAGATCTATCTACAGCTCCTTATCTTCTTCTTTTTCTTTCTCTACCAAGGCCTTCGGCGTTACCGCGAGACCCCCTTGATAGGCCTCTTCGTTCTTCGTCGTCACTATCCTTTCGGAGAATAGCGGTAACGGAGAGCAAAGACGGTTACGAGGCGGGCCGCTACGGTGGCGCCGTTCTTGGCCTTACTGCTCTATCTGCCGGTCCTAGCTAGCGGTGGTAGAGGTGGTAAGGCCTAAGACACTGGCTGGAGGATTCTACGATCGTTTCTATCGGCTTCCGCGTCGATAGAGCGGACGTGGATATCCTTCTTCTTTATCGGCTTTCGAGCTATACAGGCCTCGGCTTCCTTGGGTTTTTAACGTAAAATTCTCTTAGCACCTCCTCTGAATTCCGGAGGTTCTCGACCGGATACTATTTATAGTCTTCCGGCTATCCTTTCTATAAGATCCTCGCTTCGATGGATCCTCTTTGTTTTCTTATATCAATTAGGTCTTCTACCTCCTACTCTTCTTCTTCTCCTTCTATTTCAATTAGTGGGGGTTTATCGAACCCCTGATCCGGAAGACTATCTTTAGGGTCTAGGCTTAGCAGATCCGAGTGAAAAACATCGTAGATCCGGAACGATTTCGGCAGCTGGAGCCGGTAGGTTACCGGCGACCTCTTTTCTATTATCTTGAACGGACCTACGTAACGAGGGTTGAGCTTCGCGTTGCCTTTTAGCCTCAGGTTCCGCGTGTTGAGCTATACCTTTTAGCCTTCCTCGAATTCTATCGGTGACCTCTTTCTATTAGCTCGAGTTACTATCTTTTTCTAAGCTGATTCCATCCCTTCTTTCGCTACCTTGATCGCTTCTTCTATCTAGGATCGGAGCGCTTCTGCCACTGCTGCGGCTATTCTCTTCGACGAGGTGGCGGTAGAGAGTTCTAAAGAGCTGGGTTCGTTCGATAGTTAAAAGCTCATCCTCGGAAGATAACTATATGTTATCTCAAACGGCGCTAGTAAGGTGGCTTCCGACCGTGCTGAATTGGCGCAGAATTCGGCCATCGGCAATACCTTAACCCATTCTGCTTAATAATAGCTGCAGAAGATTCTTAGATACTTTTCTATCTTACAGTTAGCTACTTCCGACTGTCTGTCGGTCTAAGGGTAAGCGGCCGTGCTAAGCTTTCTACGAATTCCGAGGGCTTGGTTAATAGCTTTCTATACGTCTGCAGTGAATTAAGGACCCCTATTCGTAGTAATAGTGCCCGGCAGCCCGTAGTGCTTCTATACGTATTGTATCAACATTCTCGCCGTTTCTTCTGCAGTAGTTCCTTTATCCTTAGCTCGACAGGGGATGAAATAGCGCTCTTTGCTTAGCCGATCCACTACATTAAGCGTAGCGTTATATCTATCGGAGTCCGGCAGGCCAGTTACGAAATCTATCGTAATGTGCTGCTATAGTTTCTCGGGGATCGGAAGTGGCTTTAGCAGGCCGGCCGGAAGGCCGTAACGTGGTTTCGCTGCTCGGTATACGTAACAGTTAGTTATAAACCGGTGGATCTTCTCGAAAATTTGCGGAAACTAGTAGGTCGTCCTTACTGCTTCTATCGTCTTTTTCGATCCTGCGTAACCAACATCTATAGAGCTATAGACCAGCTTAATAACCTCAGTAATCAGTTCTTCCGGAACGATCAGCTTCCCTAAGCCTGTTTTGCCGAGCTTCTGCTGCTGATTAAGCCGTCCCACTTTCTCGTGCAGCGTCTCTTCTTTAATTAGCGGCTCCATCTTACAGATCCCTACCTCTTTCAACACCTCGGCGTCTACTATTCGTTCTGTTAGCACCTTCTGAAACATATTCGGATCTTCTTTCGCTCTGCTGATCTTTCCTTCTCTTCTCGTTAACGCGTCTGCCTTTCCATTTTGAGCTCCAGGTCGATAGGTGATCTTAAAATCGAATCTGGACAGGTAGGCAGCCTACCGTGCTTGGCGGCGTAATAGCTTCTAAGTCTTTATAAAGTAGGTTAACGACTGGTGGTCCGTAAGGACCTGGATCGTGCTCTGTCTAGCTATAAGCTCCGGTTTCCACTCTTCGAACGCCTGTATAATAGCTAATAGTTCTTTATTATATATAGCGTAGTTCCGCTGAGCATCATTTATAGACTTGCTAAAGAAAGCCACCGGATAGAGAGTCTCGTCGTCGTTAGCGTGTTGAGAAAGGACCCCTGCTGTTACTGTGTCGGAAGCGTCTGTCTCTACGTAGATCGTCTTTTCCAGTCTGAAGTGCGCTAGCACTGGTGCTGAGGCCACCGCCTCCTTTAGTTGGTTGAAAGCTTCTGTACACCTCTTATTCTATAGGCCAGCGGCCTCCTTCTTTAACGCCTTATTTAGGGGTCTTGCTATCCTGCTAAAGTCCTTAATAAACCTTCGATAGTAGCTGCAGAATCCGAGAAACGCTCTGATCTGTGTAGTGTTTCCGGATTTCGGCTGCTTCTATTCCGCGACGGCGGCGACCTTTAAGGGGTCTATACAAATTCTATCTCTTCCGACGATAAGACCGAGATACTTGACCTCGGTTTGATAGAACTCGCTCTTCTTCGTGTCTGCGTTCAATCCGACCTCGCGGAGCCTGGTCAGCACCTTCTTAATGTGGTCCGTGTGCTGTTCTCTCGTTCTATCTGTGTAAATAAGGATGTCGTCCAGGTAAATAGATACGAATCGCTCTAGCATGTCTATAAAGCTGTAATTTATAAAACGTTGCTATACTGCTGGCGCGTTAGTAAGTCCAAAGGGCATTACTAGCTACTTAAAATTGCCTATGCGCGTGGCGAATGTCGTAAGATCTTCCGTCTGCCCTTCCTCGTTCCTTAATCAATAGAACGCTTTGCGGATGTCCAGCTTGCTAAACTACTTAGCCTTCGCCATACGCTGTATAGTCTTATCTATTAGCGGCAGTGGATACACGTCTCTCTTAGTGACCTTATTAAGGCCCCTGTAATCTACGTACAGTTAGAGACTACCTCCGGGTTTCTGCACGAAAAGAATCGGTAACGTATATTCCGCTAAGCTTGGCGTAATGAACTTCTTCGCTAAGTTTTCTCTAACAAACTCTTCTACCTGGTCTAGCTCGGCCAGCGATAGCCGTCTTGGGGGTTCCGTTCTTAGCAGCGCAGCTCCTTCTTTCAACCGGATCTTGTTGTCGTATTCCGGTCAGTAGAGCGGCAAGAGGTTGGAGTCAGCCTTTAAGAACACGTTAGTGTAACTATAGAGTTCTTTTGGTAACACCTCTAATGGATCCACTTCTTCTTACGCTATTATCTTCCGGTGGTCTTCGATATCCTTTACTAAGATAGCATAAATTTCGTTGTCCGACGACCTTGCGAGGGTCGTCAAAGCTTCTAAACTTATTATTCCGATCGTGCCTTAAGGGTCGAACCGACCCTTCGGAGCCACTTCGATGGTCGTAACGTTCGGTTTGGCATTGGCGACTGTGGCCGGTTCGGTGACTGATTTGACGGCAGCGGGGCCGCTGTATAGTGTTCTGAATCCGAGCGTGCCTTTACCTATGTCAATAATCGCTCTCTGGTTCTTTATCTATTTCTGCCCTATAATAATGTTAAACCTTCCGATATCTATGATTCAGAACGTCGCTTCCGTAGTGCGACCTGCTAAGGTGGTCTTTAATAGCACATAGTGCGTAACACTCTCCGTGTCTTGTCCGTTGTATGCCGAAATCCGTGTTAGCGACGCTAGCTCTACTGGATGGCCGTATCCTTTCATCAGCTTTTAAACCAATCGATAGTGGATCGCCGCTCCGATAAAGGCCCCTATGTCGATAAAAGCTCTTAGCTAAAGTGGTTTGCTCGATCTGTTAAGGAGGTGGACAGTAATTAGAAGGATAATAGCTGCTTCCGTGTTCACTTCTACCGCCGCTAAGAGCGGATCGCTGCAGCTGTTAATGCTTCCTTTCGTTAACGTAGTTCGTGTTGGTGCCCTGTTGTCTACGCTGGATAGGGGGCCTATCCGTCCAGCTAGTCTTTTCCCAGTATTCGCAGTAGCACTCCACCGTCTACGCTGTCGGTGTTATTCGGAGCCGGCTCTATAGCTTGTACGGTCTTTCTCAGTGGCTGTGGCTGCGGCTGCTGCTGCTTTATAACACGATATTCCTGCTTCTGCTTATCTAATGCTTGGCATCTCGTAGCGATGTAGCTAGGCTTTCTATACGCGTAGCAGGTAGGGACGAACGACGAACGCGGTAGCTGATAAGATTGCTGCGGAGGTGCTCTCCGGAAAGGTGCAGGGTGTCTCGTTGTCTGCGTTATTAACTGCTTCTGGTTCGATTCGCGTAACTTCGCGTACGCGCTCAGGTTCCGCGCGGTAACTCTCGCTCTGTGCACGAAGCTCTTAAGATCTTCGTCTTCTACCGACGCTATAGCTGTTGCCAGTTCAGGGTTCAGCTTCTGCCTTAGTAGGTAGAGCTGCTTATCTTCTGCTATTTAGGCCCTAATCGTATATTTCCTAAATAGTCTGTAGAACTCTTCGAACGTCTGCCGGTTCTGGTTGATCTTATCTATCTGTTCACGTGCCGTCTTCTTCCGGAAGGGGTCTCCGAAGCGTTGATCCAGTGCCTTAATCGCTTCTTTAGCGGTTACCTCTTCTAGGTCCGCTACTAGCGAAAAAGCTTCTCCTTCTAATCGCGACTCTAGGTACGCCAGTCTATCTCCTGCGCTATTTCCGGCATAGTCTTGGTCTATCTTGTTCTTTATCTTCTTCTTAAATGCTTCCCAATCCTTAGGATCTCCGCCTCTAAACGCCGGTAGATCCGGTAGTAACGTTATTAACATGCCGCCTTGACTGTAGGCTGCCGGTAAGGCGGTCTCTGCTTGTTCTTCTCGATGCAGTAGCGGCGACGTCGCTCTCTCTATCTTAGCTAGCTGAGTCTTTATTTCCTTTAGTTGTGCTAGTCGGTTCGCCGCTTAGTTCTCTAGCACATCTATAATAGTCTCGGCCGATTCCTTCTCGGCTCTTACTGTCTTAATTTCCTCTCTTAATCTCCTGTTCTCTTCTATGTTTCTATAAAACTTCTTCTCGATAAAGGTAATAATGTCGAACACCTTCTTAGCTCTATTCTCTGCCAGATGCTCTTCTATTTCTTCCGGCGTACGTGCGTACAACTCGGCATAGCTCTCTATGCCCCTCTTCGCTTTATCTATCTCTTCTTCTGTAAGGCCCTTAGTAGCTATTCCGTCGTCGAGGATGCTAATACGCCTATCCCTCGGTCTATTATTCTTTCTCTTTCCGCTGCGGCCTGTAACGCCGCCCTCTACCGTTAAGAAGCTCTCTATAGCTATCTTACGGTGCTGGTGTTTGGTTTGGTTTGTGCGTGTGCGTTATTCGGGGGTCCGGATGGTTTAACGGTCCCTTTCGCGCAGCGCGGTGGTGGTGTAGGGGGGTGAGTTCGAGATATAATAATCCGGGTACGCAGATATAATTCAATACGGCCTTTTTGATAACTATATCTCGAACTAAGGAGGGAAAGGAATCTATATAGTAGTGGGCGAGAGCTTTAGGGGTGGCGTACCAAGGCCCGGCTCGGTCCGGAAGGGCCGAGCCAAAATTCCAAGGGTCCACCCCATCACTCAGTCCCACCCCTTTCTGCCGCCGCAACAGCGTGCGTACTGTAGTGTCGTCGGCCTCCCTAGGGAGGTAAAAATCTATTAAGTTTACCTTCTATATACTCTTTATAGCGTTTCCGCTCTACTCTAAGGTCGCTATTAGTGCCTATAGGCTACTAGCCTTAGGTAGACTTGTTAGAACTGTTCCAGGATTAGATTATAGCAGCGTATAGGGCACCTAATACCAATAGCTAGTATCGTGTTTAAACTAATAAGTATCTATCTACTATTCTTACCTATATGCCTTTTGTGTATACGCTAGAGCAGTGCAAGCTGTCCTTAGCAGTAGGCTATCCTTAGGTCCTGCAGTCGTGCCGCCAGAGCACCTCTATGCTCCTACTAGACCTCCCTACCGGTTATTCTATAACAGTTTGCCTAGACAAGCTAGAGCCTAAAGACTGAACTAAGATCTAAAAACTAAGCTAAATTCTAAGACTAAGAATAATAGTCCTAAATTAATTTACAAGACAAGCTATAGAGAAGAGAAGAGAAAGGTTAGGAGGCTGCAGCAGGATTTGTACTAGTAGGCTAGCTGCTAAGCTTCTCTACAAACTCTCTCTCTCTAGCAGGATTTGTGCTAGTAGGCTGGCTGCTAAGCTTCTCTACAAACTCTCTCTCTCTGGCTTATAGACAGATCTCTTTGTTAGCCCTACTTCTCTAACTCTTGCACTGGTTGACTGTAACAAATATAGAAAATTTCTTAATATCTTTAGCTAATAGAACGCTAACAAGTTACTACTATACTATCTACATGTTAGCTACTATATACAATTTATAGAGGACTGTGCCCTACTCTCTATTAAATGGCCAGCCATAGCCATGCAAGATGATAGCTACCGGCACACATGTGTCAGAACTTTGGCAAGCGGCATTCATGGACAAACAGTCTCGCAAGCCCGGGGTCATCGCGGCGAAGCTTTCATATACTGCTCGTCATTTTCCTGGTTGTCTGCTCGCGCCTCCTCCAGCATCTGATCTATCCCTCTTTCCTTGAGCGCTTTCTGCAGTGCTGGTCAGTATGCACGTATGTGAGGCTTGACTGCCTGCAGGTGGCAGACATCGTGCAGACTTACACCAAGACACTCCTTGTACTGCTTGAACAGGAGCTCGCACTCATCGTCCTTGGCCGTGCCACGAAGAAATTCTGCATAGCGTTAGCATCGAGGAGGTCTGCTTGATCTTGTCCGGGGATGAGATGGAAAGGTCGTTACGAACTTTCGGAGTACCACTTCAGGAAGCATGTATCGTAGCGCCTGAAGCATTCGTTGAGAACGACAAAAGAGCTTTTCGGATGAGATGGAACTTACTCTTTCACCTCGTTACATTCCGGCGCCAATGAGGCGGACATGTCGGGCTATTGTGATGATGTCTGGCAGAAAGACGAAAGCGTGTTCGATGGCAAGGGAAACCCGAAACTGAGGATTAGTCATTGCATCTCGGCCGACCTTCCCTGCTTCCAACTGCAAGAAACCTATCATTCCTCACGTAGACAGGGCTAAGAACAATCGAGCTCCATACAATCACTCAGAAGCTGTCACCGAACACGACAGAATTGCGAGCAGCAGATTGAAGGACGTTCAACATGTCGTTCGGCGGGCAAACGCCAACCATCATTGTCCTGAAAGAAGGTAGGCTGGCAGACATAGCATATATCATACACATGGGCTAAGTGCTTCCAGGAACGGATCAGTCGCAAGGCCGTGGACAGATCCTTTCGAATATCAACGCATGCTTGGCCGTCCAGTCAACCATCAAGAGCACGTTAGGTCCTTACGGCGGCGATCTTTTACTGGTGGACGAGAATGGCAAACAGACCATCACCAACGACGGCGCGACGGTCATGAAACTCCTCGACATCGTGCATCCCGCCGCTCGGATCCTCACCGATATTGCGCGATCACAAGATGCAGAGGTCGGAGACGGCACAACCTCGGTCGTGGTTCTGGCCGGAGAGGTGCTGAACGAGATCAAGGGTCACGTCGAGCAGGGCGTGAGCAGTCAAGTCATCATCAAGGGTCTACGGCGAGCCGGCACGATGGCCGTGAACAAGGTCAAGGAGATTGCAGTCAGCACGCAGGAGGGCAACCAGCGGGAGACACTGCGGAAGTTGGCCGCGACAGCCATGAGCAGCAAGCTCATCCACCGCAACGCCGACTTCTTCACCACGATGGTCGTGGACGCCGTGCTCTCGCTCGATCAGGACGATCTCAACGAGAAGCTCATCGGGATCAAGAAGATCACCGGCGGTGCACTGCAAGATTCGCTCTTCGTGAATGGCGTGGCGTTCAAGAAGACTTTCTCGTACGCCGGATTCGAACAACAGCCCAAATCGTTCCGGAGCCCGAAGATTGTCTGTTTGAACGTCGAGCTGGAACTGAAGAGCGAGAAGGACAACGCGGAGGTGCGAGTGGAGCAGGTGTCGGAGTACCAGGCCATCGTGGACGCGGAATGGAAAATCATCTACGACAAGATGGAGGCGTTGCACGAGACGGGCGCCAAAGTGGTGCTGTCGAAACTGCCGATCGGCGATCTCGCAACGCAATATTTTGCCGACCGCGACGTCTTCTGCGCGGGCCGCGTGTCCTCGGACGACCTCGAGCGCGTCTGCCACGCGACCGGCGCGAGCGTGCAGTCGACGTGCTCCGACATCCAGCCCCATCACCTGGGCACGTGCGACATGTTCGAGGAGCGTCAGATCGGAAGCGAGCGGTTCAACTTCTTCGAGGGCTGCCCGGGCGCCAAGACGTGCACGCTGGTGCTTCGCGGCGGGGCCGAGCAGTTCATCGCGGAAGTGGAGCGCAGCTTGCACGACGCGATCATGATTGTGAAGCGGGCGATCACGAACCCGACCATCGTGGCGGGCGGCGGCGCGTGCGAGATGGAGGTGTCGGCGTACCTGCACCGTTTCGCGGATCAGGACGTGCCGCACAAGCAGCAGAGCATCATCAAGTCGTTCGCCAAGGCGCTGGAAGTCATCCCGCGGCAGCTCTGCGACAACGCCGGCTTCGACGCCACCGACATCCTCAACCGCCTGCGCGTCGAGCACCGCAAGGGCAATCTCTGGGCCGGGGTCGATTTCGACCACGAGGGCATCCGCAACAACCTCGACGCCTTCGTCTGGGAACCCGCCCTGGTCAAGATCAACGCCATCCGCGCCGCCGTCGAGGCCAGCTGCTTGATCCTCAGCGTTGACGAGACCATCACGAACCAGGAATCACAGCAACCGCAAGCACCCACGCGAGGTCTCCCTCCCGGCGCCGCGCAGCGAGCCCTGCGAGGCCGAGGCCGAGGCATGCCGATGCGCGGACGATAATTCCCCGTCATAGCAAGTTCACCGGCGGGCGGGGCGGTGGGGGATGAAGAGCAGTGACGTGTGCATTTCGGCGCAAAGACGCGCCGTCCTTGATATGTGTATTTGGGAATGAAGGTTCGGCAAGACCGTTTGGCCCCGCTGCGCCCACTCACACTTTTTTTTTCAGCCACACCCCGCGGTCCAATGGATTTCCATCGTCATCATCGCGGACAAACTGGCCTCGACAATGCACACGCGGGGCACACGTACATACATCCCCATGGCTGTCCCGATGCGGATGGGGATGCGGGAGGGGGGAACATCGGCGAGAGCAATCAAGTGGGGCTGCGTGTGCGGTTGCGTTTCTGTGCTGCAGCGCGCGCCTGGGAATTGCCATGGGGTGTTCACGCACGGTACGGTTCTCGCGCGGTCAAAAAAAAAAAGCTTCGCGACGGCTTCGAGCGCGTCATCGGGCAGGAAGGGGGGGGGGGGAGATGTGTGTGTCATTGCGAACGAATGTACAAAATGTGCGGGGGGTGGAGGCACACTCGACCCCGTTTCCTCAAGCTGTTCGTGCGCCGCGTGTTCGCCGTCCGGGGAGGATTTTTGTGCCCTCGGCGTGGGTCGAATGTCGACCGAACTCGTGTCCTCGTGGGAGCGAGCTCTCTTCGCGGCGGAAAGGCTGAAGTGTGCTTGAATCGGCACGACTGATGGACATGCCGCAGCACGGGATTCCTCCAATCGATTCTTCTTCGTGCGCCTGCTCTTCTCCCCCTTGCTCAGCCGACTCAACCTACTCGACAAAATCCTTGACCCGGTTCAGCCATCCGAGATACTCCTTCTGCTCCTTGACGTCAATGTAATCGGGAATGACCTGCGCGAGGTACTCGGTTACACCTCGTGCGTTGAGGTAGTTCTCCACGATGCCTTGCACCTCCTCGTCGAGCTGCTGGAAAGGCGGGCCGAGGTAGAGATGTTCGGGGGGATTGTTGATGAGCTCGCTGACAGGATGGCTCTTGAGGTCGCTGGGCAGTTGCTGCATGTGCACGATCTCGAAGTCGCCGTCTTGGGCGACGAGAACGAACTTCAAGGCGCCCTTGTTCGCGCGCTGGACGAGGACGGAGACGGTGACGGGAAAGGGCTGCGGTTGATCTTCCTCGTCGGCGAGCTCTTCGCGGTCGGCGGGGGCAATGCTGTCCTCGGGGGCGATTTTGAAGTTTCCGTTGGCGGTTCGGCCGTGGTTGACAGCGCCCTTGGTGTTGGCCTGGCAGGCAGGTCAGTATTTTTACACGCTCCCCCCTCGTGGCCGTTCGTCTGCACTTACTCCACCACTCTGGCCGTCGTCGACACCAGCATATTCGTCGCCCAGAGGACCGTCCACGTCCGACGGGTCGTCAAACTGGTTGTCGAAGTCGGCGATGCTGAAGTGGACGGTGATCTTCTCGTCCTCAAAGTCGCGGGTGAAGTAGACGTCCTGCTGGCCCAGTGTGTCCTGGACGGTCCACCACGGGTTGTCGTGCTTGAATCGCCTCACGTTCTCGTCGCTGCCGGTTTGTGCGTCGGACTCGGATTGCTCGATGCTGATCTCGCCGTCCAGCTTAGCGGCAAGATGCTGGGCGTGTTCGTCGCGACGGCGTTGGGAGGTGGAGAAGGCGGCGATGCGAGGAGCGTTTCTGCCGATGTGGCCGCGGAGGGGCACCGCAAATGCGGGTCGGAGGGAGGATGGGGCGATGCGGGACGCGGTGCGAGGGAGCGCGCGGGCAAAGGCGCGGGAGAGCATTGTGGAGCGGAGGCGGGCGAGGAGGAAGACGATGGGTGGGGGAGGGCACGGGGGGACGGAGAACAGAGAACAGAGGAGGGAAAACAGGGTGATGGTGATCGTTCACGCGATATTCTGTCTTCTGGGACATTTATGTTGCACTTGCCCGTGATTGGCTCGGCCCACGCGTCATCCATCGTCGTGACAGTCCCCCATATGCGGCGCCAACGGCTGAGTCATGTTCCTCCTCCGAACCAACCGCACGGGATCCCCCCCGCGGCCTGGACCACGCCCGCACCAGCATGGCCACCGCAACCCCGACGGCAGGGGCCAAGAACGCGCAGCCGGCAGGCGCCAAGGACGAGCAGAAGAAAGAGCCGCCGTCCCCGCTCCGGAGCATCGTGGCAGGCGCGACCGCCGGCGCGGTCGAAATCGCCGTCACGTATCCCGCCGAGTTCGCCAAGACCCGCACCCAGCTCAACTCGCGGCTCGCGGCGGGCCAGAAAGCGGCGTGGCCGCCGTTCGGCCGCGCGTGGTACGCCGGCTGCACCACGCTCGTGGTCGGCAACAGCATCAAGGCCGGCGTGCGCTTCGTCGCCTTCGACCACTACAGGCGCCTGCTGAGCGACGCCGACGGGCGCATCTCCGGGCCGATGACGGTGGTGTCGGGCTTCCTGGCCGGCGCCACCGAGAGTCTGCTCGCCGTGACGCCCTTCGAGTCCATCAAGACCCAGCTGATCGACGACCGCAAGCGCCCGCAGCCCCGCATGCGCGGCTTCCGCCACGGCGCCGCCCTCATCGCGCGCGAACAGGGCCTGCGCGGCTTCTTCAAGGGCTTCGCCCCCACCACCGCGCGCCAGGCCGCCAACTCCGCCGTGCGCTTCTCCGCCTACACCTCCCTGAAGCAGCTCGCGCACTCGTACGTCGCGCCCGGCGAGAAGCTGGGCACCCTGAGCACCTTCGGCATCGGCGCGGTTGCCGGCACCATCACCGTCTACGCCACGCAGCCGATCGACACGGTCAAGACGAGGATGCAGGCCATCGACAGCAAGGGCCTGTACAAGCACAGCGTGGACTGCGCGGCCACGATTGTGAGGGAGGAAGGCGTGCTGAAGCTGTGGAGCGGCGCGGTGCCGAGGTTGGGCCGGTTGATGTTGAGTGGCGGGATTGTCTTTGCCATGTACGAGAAGACGATGGAACTGGTGGACACGCTGGACCCGGAGAAGAGGTACCTGTGACCCCCCCTCGCCCATGTCGGTCGACAGAAACTCGTCCGTTGCCCGGCGTGCGATGATGCGCACCGTGACCGCATCCCGGCCGCTCCAGAGAGAGACGTGTCAGCGCAACGTGGCAAGCTCCACGAAGGCTTGAGCACGAGATCTCGAGCATGGAAATGCATGGGAGGAAGAAGCACCCCGAATTGAACCATGATCCACCCGTGACAGCCCGGCGCGGTACGCTGGTCCCCAGCACCCCGACTCGCCACACCTTCTGCCCCGAGAGAGACACGCCCGCGGCGAATGCGGGAACGCCGGCGTCGGGTCCGATCCGGTCTCGGTCGGGTGGCATGCACAACAACACGACGACGACGGGCTTTGTTGCGCATGTCAAGCGCAGGACGGGCTTCGAGACGGTGTTTCGCACCTCTCAACACAAGAAACCATCTGGCTCTGCGTCGTGTGCTCCTGCCTTGGACCAGCCTCTGCGTCGTGTGCTCCTGCCTTGGACCGGCCTCTGCGTCGTGTGCTCCTGCCTTGGACCGGCCTCTGCGTCGTGTGCTCCTGCCTTGGACCGGCCTCTGCGTCGTGTGCTCCTGCCTTGGACCGGCCCCGCCTTGCCGTGGTGGTTGACGCGCGGCTCGGATTCATCGGTGGATTCGATCACTCACTCCCTGTGCTCGGGATTCGGTGGCGGGTGGTTCGGGAGACTTGTCTTTCCCCTCCCCCCGCCTTTCCCGGACTTTCTCTCTCTCTCTCTCTCTTTCTCTCTCTCCCTCCCTCCATCTTTCTCCATCTTCCTCCCTCCCTCCACCTTTCTCTCTCCCCCCCCTCTCACTCACTCACTCCCTCCCTCCGTCTCTCTTCACGTAGAGTGTCTTGGCCTCGCGGCTGTTGCCGGAATCGGATTTGCCTGGTTTGCGGTCTCTCTCTCGATCGAGGTTCCAGCGTGTGGCTTGCGGCTTGCGGCTTGCGGCTTGCGGCTTTCCATCATTCGTCTTTCCGATCCATCCCTGCGGCCGTGGACGGCTCACGATGCCATCTGGCATCCCCGCATCCGTGCCCCACTCACTCTCCTCCTCGGACTCGGAGGCACCGGGTCTGTCTCTTTCTTCACTTCCCACCTTCATGCTTGGCCCGATGTCGTCGTCAGAAGGTGGGGCGGGCCATTTTTATCGTCTTTTATTTGCTGCCCTTTCACATTACCCGCAGACGGGCGGGGCCGTGGCACATCTCGCTTCACGCGCACCGTGTTCTTCTTGGTCATTTGGGCAATTTATCTGACACGAACCACCCGAACCAAACATGCTTCTACACCGTCACCCGCGTCGCCGAGCTCGAAGACGCTGGCGCACAAAACTAGTTATACCCCAAGCAGCAGCACTTCCACGACGGGATGCAACCCGGAGCTGGCTCCTTCGACATTGCGTGAACATGCAAAGCTTGAGCCCGCCAGGCTTAAGCTGCACAGCTGAGTACATGCCGGCTTCGCCTGCCGACGGCACATCGCTGTCTGCCTCCGGGTCCACGGCGGTTCGGATTGTTGGACTGGCTCTTTCTGTGTGCGGCCTCGACGTCGAGCCCTTTTCAGTGTACGACATGTCCTCCGATCTCGAACCCTCCACAACACACCGGCGCATACCTCCAGGGCCCCCGCATCGTCATGCATCAGCCATCGATCCTTCTCCGACACAAGTCCGGCTCGCGAGGCCGAAAGCGCCCAGGCTCAACGGGCGCCCGCTTCCTCTTTTTGAAGCTAGATCGTCATGTATGCCGACAACCCTTCCGGAGTAAACTGCCACTCGGTCTTGAACACACTGGGTGGCTAACAAACGGCTCGTCATGGCAAAATCATCCATTCTTGTCACGATGCTTCTGATGCTTCTGTGGCTCGCGTGTGCTTCCTATAGCATCCATCCTCGGCCAGATCGGACGCCCATTGTAACGAGCCACGGAATGTTGGATCGATCGACCCGTCATCTCTCTGATGTTGCGACTCCGCTCGCTACTGCTGGTCGGACGGTGACCCTTGCGTCACCCTCGGTTGTTCAACAGCGACCATGTGGAGCTTGCTTCACCACCGGTTCCGGTCAACATTGCCCATCTCACAACCTGTCCCCCGCGCTGGTTCTTGCTGGCCCCCCCGCGCCGCCAAACGTTCTCGATACCATGCTCTCTTGCCCTTGGCCCCGTCCCCGTTTCATCTTGCTGCCTGACGAAAGCGCGTTCGTGACTTGAGGGTTAGGCTCCATGCGAGTTTTTCAACCCAATGGTGTTTGAGTGCGAAGCTGTTGTGGCCATATGCTGAGTGAGAGGTCGTTGGCGCCGGCCGAGGTGGGGTTTTGCGGTACTTGGGCGGCTGAGTTCAACGGGAATGGGTTGGACCTTGTCGTAATCATACCGGAAATCACTCTCGCAGCGGCCGTTGGGGTGAATCTTCGACGGCGTTTCGGGACGGAGGGGCTGTTTGACGGCTCCAGATCGGACATGTGGTGGACTGGGGCGGTTGGGAAGCTGATTGCATGGCCAGACGGCGGTGTCAAGTTCACTCTCGCAGAACCAACAGCACTCTCCATGGGGACGCATGTGAGGCCATCCGCCCACACGCCCACCACATGCATATCAGGAGCCACGGTGAATGCCACCACGCACGCGCCAGCTGGACTCACTTGAGGCCAACATGTGAAAGCACTCCTTCCCGATGAATGAACGACACTGAGTGAATGGGTCCGTGCAGCCTCATATCGCGCCGGGCTCCAATCACCCGGCCAATCACCCAGCGACAACCTCGCGATCTTGCAGCGTGAAGAACCCATCAGTGGCCACGTGCACGGCAACCTCACCTGGACGCCGTCATTCATGGGTTGCATTGAAGCCTGCCAGACTGGTGCTTTGCCTTTCACCTGCCACACAGCCTCCGACACCGCAACAACACCGCAACACAGCGGCACCTCGCTGTTTCGTGATATTTCCATCGCCCAGCCGCGACTCAACCTTGCCTGTCACTTTCCCCTCCTCGTCCCACAAGTCACCGGCGTGCTCATGGCCCCGCCAAACAACGTCGCGGCACTGTTGCCACCAGTGCCGACCAAGAAGCAAGCCGAGAAGCTGTTCAACGACCACCCCGGGAGCCTCCGCTACAACGACCTCGTTCTCGCGTCGTACTGGTACACCAACAAAGAGCTGAGTGACCGCGACAACGCCATGCGTCGCGCGCAGAACCTCGGCAGCCGCCCCAAGCGCTCCAACATCATCACCAAGTGGCTGACCGAGGCTCTCCAAGATGGCGCCGAGCGTTGCGGCATGCTGCCATCCATCTTCCGTCGAATTTACGACATCAACCGCTACAGAATCTTGAAGGACAAGCCGGGTGTCGACATCCAGAGCCTGAGGTCCCTCCAGATCCTGACTCTGAGCGACAAGCATGCTCGTAAGTCCAGCTTTGCGCCCAAGGTCACCATCACATCCACGGGATTGTCCCCTGACATTGGACAGCTCATCTGGTCGACCTCCCCGACCACCCGAAGTTCTCTGATGTCAAGCCATTTCTGGGCAAGACATGGGGTCGGTAAGTGGCACGCCCTTCCGCATCCCATCGCTGAACGTGGCCACGAGCTCGCATTGCGGACATTCGGTCTCGACAGTCGATCGGGGAGTTACATTCGGAGCTACATTGGCTTTGCAACCCGTGCTGACCTGTGCCCTCAGGCCACCAGATGCAGTCTGGGCTGCTCTCCTGCCCATCGTCGGCGAGCACGGTCGCGATATGAAGATGCTCAAGTGGCTCTGCAGGCAGACCGGCCGAACGACACCCGAGTCGGCATACGGCTTCGTTGCCGAGATCCGTCGGTTGGGCCCTCATGTTCAGTGGTGCTTGGACAATCGCCAGGCCGAGAGTCAGCTACGTACGGATCTTCTGTCGCTGCCATTCGTATCCGCGCTGACCTTGGAGGCAGTCTTCGATTACCAGGCCGCCGAGGTCGAAAAGATTGCCGCCGAAGGCTTCGATCCAAGCAACAGCCCCCAGGGGGCGGAGAGGAGCACCACCACATCCACAGCGAAGCCATGCGAGACTCGCAGGTCACGTAAGACTTTGCAGCTCTGGGAATGACGCGCAGTCGCTGACCTTCTGACAGGGACAGCGGCTCAGCAAACGCCAGGCGTTTCAGATGCAAGCTCTGCCACTGATGCCGACGGCGATGTCGAGATGCCGGACGACGAGGATGGCGATGCCGAGATGACGGACGACGACGGTGGCGATGTCGAGATGAAGGACGACGACGATGACGGCAGGGAGATCTTCGTCAGAGCGCGGTCAGCGTCGGCACCGTCGCAAGCATCCACACCCGCCTCCGTTCCACCCCCTGCCTTGCTGCTCACAAATGCCGCATCAATCGATCCCCGCGCCGAACGCGACTTCGAAATCACGCGCGACTCGCCCACCGGATGCCTGGAGGAGTCGCTTCGTGGCTGGGCCAGCAACCTGGGTCTGCACTTCGAGTCGTCCCCCTTCCGTGGCAACAAGACAGACGAGAAGGCGTTCGCCACCTACTTGGACAAGAACGAGCCGCCAATGGCCAACGTGCACGGCCCGCGCTTCTTGGTCAGCTACATGTTGGCGTGTCTGGTCGAATGGGCCTTGCAGAGGCCGACCGACCGGCTCCGATCTCTCCAGCATCTTCTCGTGGCCGCCGAGATCTTCTGCGTGCACGCACACGAGCACGTCGACGACTTCGCCCCGCTGCACGACCTCGACGGGCAGACGGGGCAGGCACAAGGCTACTACCTCGTCCTGTACGGCCTGCACATCAAGGCCATCATCGATCCCCCCGGCGCCAACCGGGTGCAGCTGACCGCCATCGCCCACCGGTGCGGCAACGACATCGAGCGCGACGCCCTCGACTGGTTCCTGCGATCGTCCGACCGCATGGGCAACCTCCCCCGCATCGTCGACCCCTCCACCGAGCGCGACATCCGCGCGCGCGCGCTCGACAAGTGGCTCGCCTCGCCCTTCCCCCGCCGCGGCCTCATGGCGTACTTTTGGGACAGCATCCCGGAGACCTTCGCGCTGGCGCCCGCCGACACCGACCTCGCCCTCTCGCAATCCCGCCACCTCGCCCACTCCACCGCCAAGCTGGCGCGCGGCCTGCGCATCTTGGCCCGCGGCGACGTCGCCTCCCTCCGCGGCGGCCGCGGCCACGACCTGGCCGCCGCCCTCGCCGACGAGTGCGAGGCCATGGATCCGCGCTACCTCTGGGTCTACTTCGGCTTCTTCTGCGAGGAGTTCAGCGACGGCAGCCACGCGGCTTCCATCCGCGCTGTCGAGGCCACCACCTCGTGGTCCGACGCCGGCGTGCGCGCCATGCGCGTCATTCAGCACTGGCTGAGAAATTGGCCTGCCCCGCCGCCGCCGCGGCGCAGGAACATCCTGCACCACATCGTTTCCGCCTTGGTCCGGGGCGCGGACGACCCGCATCCGGTGTGATGAGACCGTGTTTCATACCCCGAAATTTTTTTGGCTTCATCCATAGAAAGTCCAAATTGCACGTCCAAAAAAATGCTTCATCCATAGAAAGTCCGGATTGCACGTCCAAAAAATGCTCCATCCATAGAAAGTCCAAATTGCACGTCCGAAAACAAAGCTTCATCCATAAAAAGTCCGAATCGCACACGTTTGGCGTGATTCGAGGGGGCGGCCCTTCCCCCAATCCCTTTGCCGAGTCTCGAGGCCAGTTGGAGGGCAACTGTAGTCAGACGTCCCATGCAGAATCAAAGTGCGGGAACAGTCAAGCGGCTCTCTTCGGCAACGTTCTTCGAACCATTCATTCGGGGCTGGAAGCGAGGCTCTCCGAGGCATCAACGGCGCGAGGGCGCTGTCGTCGAATCCCGGCTGTCGTCGGATCCGGGACGGCATGGAAGAAGACAGCTGCTCGAGTGTAGGTGATCGGAAACGTTCCCGAGAAGGAGCCTTCACTTCAGCTGAAAGCGAGGTCATGTGGCTGAGCATCTCCGAGGCCATCGACGGCGCGAAGGGGCTGTTGTCGGGTCCCGGGTGTCGTACAGTCTGGGACGGTACCGAAGAATGGAACTGCCAGAATGGAGCTGCCAGAATGGAGCTGCCACAGTGCGCGTATAATGGGTCTTTCCTTCGGCTTGAAGTGAGGTAATGTGGCTTGACATCTTCGAGGCATTAACCCCGCGAAGCTGCTGTGGTTGGATCCCGGCTGTCGTCCGATCCGGGACGGCATAGAAGAATGAAGCTGCTGGAGTACGTATAATGGGTCTTCACTTCGGCTTAAAGCTGTTGCGGCGACGGAAAGTGGTGGGACTAAGTGATGGGGTGGACCCTTGGAATTTCGGCTCGGCCCTTCCAGACCGAGCCGGGTCTTGGCGCCACTCCTACGAAAGCCTACATCCGCGCACACGTAGATTCCTTTCCCTCTTTAGTTCGAGATATAGTTATCAAAACAGCCGTATTAAATTATATCTGCGTGCTCAGATCATTATATCTCGAACTCACTAACTACACCAACACCGCGCTGCGGGAAAGGGCCCGTCAAATTACATCTGGTTACCCGAATAACGTACGTGTACCCTACAACCTAAACCAACCAACCAACACTACGAGAAGGCGATAGAGAGCTTCTCGACAGCAGAGAGCGGCGTTACGGGCCGTAGCAGAAGCAGAAGAAAGACTAACAGGACGAAAGATAGGCGCACCAGCGTTATAGATAATAGGACAGTTATCGAAGGTCTTACAGCGGAAGAGACGAATAAGGTAAAGGAGCGAATAGCTAACTATAACTGTACGCCTGTACGCCTAACGAGCTCGAAGAGCATATAACAGAACACGGAGTCGAGAAGGTTCATAACACTATAACTGATCTGAGCACGCAGATATGATTTAATACGGCTGTTTTAATAACTATATCTCGAACTGAGGAGGGAAAGGAATCTATGTAGTAGTATGTAAGGGCTTTAGGGGTGGTGTGCCAAGGCCCGGCTCGGTCCGGAAGGGCCAAGCCAAAATTCTAAGGGTCTACCCTATTACTTAGTCCTACCCCTTTCTGCCACTGTAACACCACCCCCCTCCCTTACTAGCAGTCGCCCTCGACTACTTACTTATCTTATCTGAGCCTTTTCCCTCCCTTTTTTTTAATTCGTCGTTCTTTTCTTTCTTTTCTATCTCTTCGTCTTCTTCCCCCTTCCGATTGCCGGCTCTTTCCGCAGAAAATCTCTCTTAAAATCGACGTTACCTTATCGTTTCTTTAACTTCAAAAACATCGTTCCTTCGTTATCTTCTTTCTCCTCTTACATCGTTGCTATCTGAAGTCCTTCACTTGCCGTCTATCTGATCGGAGCTATTTGATCTAAGCCGGCAGCTATCTAAGCTGCAGCGTAGCTAGCCTGTGCGCTGCTATAGAGGGTCTATATAGATCTATCTGTAGCGCGCTATCTCTTCTTCTTTTTCTTCTCTACTAAGGCCTTAAGCGCTACCGCAAAGCCGCTCTATTGGCGTCGGCTTCGTTCTTTGCCGTTATTATCCGACCTAGCAGGTCCAGCAGCTAATAATAGCAAAGGCGAAGACCGTTACAAAGCGCGCCGACGCAGTGGCGCCGTCCTTGGCCTTACTGTTATTATCTAGCCAGCCAGGCCAGCGGTAGTAGTAGTGGAGCCGAGGACTCTAGCTAAGCGATCGTCGCGATTGTTTCTATCAGTTTCTATACCGATAGAGCGGACGCAGCTTTTCTTCTTCTTTTTCTAGAGCTATCAACGTTGGAGCCACTTAGGCTTTAGCTTCTTCGGATTTCGCGTGTAAAACTCCCTTAATAGCTCCGCCGAATTTCGGAGATTCTCGACCGGATACTATTTATAGTCTTCTAGCTATCCCTTCTATAAGATCCTCGCTTCGATAGACCCTCTTATCTTCCTTATATCTATTACATCTTCTACATCCTATTCTTTTTCTTTACTATTTATCTCGATTGGCAGGAGTTTAGCGAACCTCTGTTCTGGAAGACTGTCTTTAGGGTCCAGACTTAATAGATCCGAATAGAAAACATTGTAGATTCGGAACGACTTTAGTAGTTAGAGCCGATAAGTTACCGGCGACCTCTTTTCCACTATCTTAAATGGACCTATATAGCAGGGGTTAAGCTTAGCGTTGCCTTTTAGCCTTAGGTTCTGCGTATTAAGCTATATCTTTTGGCCTTCTTCGAATTCTATCAGCGACTACTTTCTATTAGCTCGAGTTACTATCTTCCTCTAAGCCGATTCTATCGCTTCTTTTGCTACCCGGATCGCCTCTTCTATCTAAGATCTAAGCGCCTCTGCCGCGGCGGCAGCGACTCTCTTTAACAAAGTAGCAGTAGAAGGTTCCGAAGAGCTAGGTTCGTTTAGCGGTTGGAAACTTATTCTTAGAAGATAACTATAAGTTATCTCGAACGGCGCTAGCGAGGTAGCCTTAGACTGTGCCGAATTGGCGCAGAATTCGGCTATCGGCAACACCTTAACCTACTCTTCTTAATAATAGCTGCAGAAGACTCGTAGATACTTCTTGTAAGGGCTTAAGAATCTTGGTTTAGAAACTTAAGGTTGGGTATCTATATAAAGGAACTGATAGGCAGTTCCTTCGTCGTCTGCTGCTGTACAATTTGTACCTACGAAGCCAAGCTAGCAATTTCCCTCTATATAGGGGTGCAAGGTTTACACTCTATATAGGGGATCGGGAGTTTCCCTCTATATAGTAGTGTAGAGTTTTCCCTCCGTTTAGAGGGGCAGCAATTCCCCTCTGTATAGGGCTATAGGATTCTCCCTCTATATAGGAGTGGGATCGTATCGGTAACTCTGTATAGAGGGTAGGGTCGTGCTAGCGCTGCTAAGTCGCAGTCCTTAGGGCGACGGCTAGCTTAGGTCTAGGACCTAGGCTAGGCAGCGCCCCCTAACAATACCCCCCTCCCTTCTCGTAGTGCTTCTTTTATACGATAGCGTATCGTATACCCTTAGCTCTTAGGGTTCCTCTAGCAGGTAGCGCTTTCCCGTCTTCGTCTAGGCACTTGCTAGTCGGCAATGCCTGCTAGATGCCCTCCCTCTACGCTGTTGCAACCTTAGCCCTGTCTATCTGGATCCTATAGCTAAGGTAGAGGAGGACCTGCTAGTAGGGAAGGCAGGTAGTGCTAGATCGCTTCTACCTAATCTTAACTGATTCTGTTTGCTACTTTAAGGATGCTAAAGCTAAGGCGGAGGAGGACCTGCGAGCAGTTACGAAGGTGCAGGAGGTGCTTAGTCCCGTCTGTCTATTTACCTCCTACTCTATAGCCCGAGCTATATACTCTGCGTCCTAGCCGTACGGTCTAGCGGCGGCGGGCCGTCTAGCTCTGTCCCTATGCCCTAGTCGCTGTCTAGAGTTTAGCTCCTAGGTAGATGTTCCCGCCTCCGTCCGGTCGTCTATAGGGCCGTCGCTCGTCTAGGCACTAGGTCGTAGTTGCCTCGTTTGCCCTCCTTTATACAGTTGTAGCAGCTGCCCTAGTTGCTATTGCCTTATATAGCAGGCAGCTACTATCCTGTATATTAAGCCTTCCCTCCTTCTCTCTCTCTTCTCCTCTTTCTCTTCTATTCCCTTATCTGCTACCTGTCTGCCTAGCCGTCTACTACTACTACAATTACTACAACAACTACTACTACTACTAACTACAACTACTACTACTAACGCTACTATTCCGTCTGCCTAGTGCTGTCGTAGCTCTCTTGTAGTTGCCGGCCTGTCCTCCTATACCTCTATCTCTAGCTGTAGGATGTTTAGCTTAGCTAGCAACTCCGCTTCTAGTTCGTATAGTCTTCTTCCTTCGTACAGTCCTAGCTAACATCTTAGGTGCTACATTAATAAGTAGCAGGATGCTGCTAAGCTGCTCTTCTACTCCTTCTAGTGTTAGGGCCCCTACTAGCCAGGAGGTAATTGAGATTTCGGGTATAGAGTCGGCTGCCCTAGTCCTAGGGAGTAGTAGCTAGTAAGCTACCCTAAGGTAGCATATAAAAGCTTTCGGACAGTGTTGCTCTCGTTCCCCTCCTACTTCTACTCTTATTCCTACCTATCTCCTAGCTGTTCCCTTCCCCCTGCTCCCTTCTGTATAGTGTAGTACGGTGTAGTGTCGGTAGGATCCGGTAGGGTCCTACGTCTTAATTCCCGATCCTTCGGCAACCTAAGTTGCTAGCAGCTGCCCTATATCTAGGGTAGATCGTGCCCCTTCTCGCTATACGGCGCAGTGTTACTGTAACTAGGTAGGGGGATAGTTCTCCTCCTACCTGTCTAGCGCAGTTGTGTCCTATAGGGCCTCGTATAGTTCCTATATAGGCTCTGCTTACCCTCTTTATTTAACTAGGTACTCTGCCCTCTTCCGCTTCCTTTAGCTCTTAAGGATTTCCTCTACCTTGTACTCTTCCTAGCCTTTAGTAATAATCGCTAGAGGGCGCGCGTCATCCGTTGTCTAGTGCGGCAGGGGGTCCGTATATACTGGCTGTACGAGGTCTATATAGAAGACTAGGTAGATCCCTAGGGGAGTGTTAAGTCGTACAGCGTATGTCCCTACCGGTCGGACTACCGTAAACTTCCGGTTCTTCTAATCCAGTTTCTTGCTCGGCTAGTCTATATAGATATTGTACTAGTTTAACTAGACCTTATCTCCTGCCTCGTACCTTAGTGCAGCCTGTCGTCCCTTGTTAGCCTGCTCTTCCGTATTCTGTTAAGCTATAGCTAGACTCGCTTTCGCCTATTAATAGGCGTTCGTAATCGTCTGTACAATAGCTTCTCCCTGCTAAATTAGGGATCGTATAGGGCGTAGGGTAGCGCTGCTTAGGGTCGGTAGGAGCAGGGAGTAGTCGTATCTATAGGCTATAAAGAAGGGGGACAATCCGGTAGCGTTAGCCGTACAGCTATTAATAGCTAGCTCTGCTATAGGGAGGAGGCGGTTCCAGTTTGTCTGGTCGTAGTCGACGTACGCTTAGAGGTACGCTTCTAACGTCGAATTAACCCTCTCCGTCGCGCTGTTCGTCTGCAGGTGCTATACAGTTAATAGGCGACGCTCTACGTTTAGCAACTGGCATACCCTTGCCTAGAGCTGGCTCGTAAACTGTATACCCTAGTCTAATACGATTGACCTAGGGAACCCGTGCTTGCTAAACCTTGTCTGTATAAATGCCTAAGCAGTGTCTTTAGCTGCAATAGAGTCTATTCCTTCTAATATTACCCCCTTCGTTAGCTTGTCTATAACTACTATAATGTTCTGCCGTCCGTCGCTCTTAGGGAGGTCTGTAATAAAGTCTACTGTTAGGTCTTGCTAGGGCTAGTCCAGTATTAGTAGGGGTTTTAGCAATCTATGCTTTAGTTTACGCTAGGGCTTTATCTATCTGCAGACATCGCAGTTCTGTACGAACCTGCGGATGTCCTTTGCTATCGCTAGCTAGTAGTAGTCCCTAGCGACGATGCTGTACGTCTCCTCGCGCCCTAGGTGCCCGGTTGCTATAGAGTTATACACCCGTTATATTAAGCTCGTATAGAGCTTCTTGTCTGCTAGGATCCAAATCCAATTCCTAAACTTTAGGTTGTTCTCCTCGTCTACTGTGCACTCTGCTGCTAATACCTTAAGGTAAAGCTCTGCTAGGAGCTTCCGCTGTCCTCCTTAGATCACTGTATAGGTCCCTCAGTAAACGTCGTCCTTTTCTACTACCTCTTCCTATACCTGCAGTTAGGGTTCCTATATATATGTCGCTACTAGGCGGATAGTCCCTTTGCCTAGCTCCTCCTTAAACATCTAGAATGTTCGTAATTTTAGCCGGTCGTCCTCGTACGTCGTTAGCATATCCTAATCCTGTCTAGATAGCGTATCGGCCCTGCTGTTGTCCTTTCCCTTAGGATACTGGAGTCTTATATTAAAGCGGCTTAGGTACATCGCCTATCGTACGTATCTCTTAGACAGCTTCCGGGGTTGCGTAAAGTACTTAAGGTTCTTGTAGTTAGTTAGGGCGAGGAACTCGGGAACCGAGCGGAGTTCTCTATCCTACGCTTCGCAACACTGTACGACTGCTAGCAATTCCTTGTCGTAGATAGGGTAGTTGCACTTAGCTAGGGAGTTCTTCTTAGAGAAGTACGCGTATAGGTGCAGAAGTCTGTCTAAGCCTACCTGTAATAGGATACCCCCTATACAGTACTCTAAGGAGTTAGTTTCTAGTATCGTCGTATATTCCGGGTTAAAGGCGGCAAGCGTTAGTCCTATAGTAAAGAGCTTCTTTAGCCTGTTAAAGCTCCTATTACACTCGTCCGTCTACTTAAACTGCTTGTCCTTGTATGTTAGCTCGACTAGGGGGCGTACGATCTCCGAGTAGTTCTGTATAAACTAGCGATAGAAGTTAGCAAATCTAAGGAATTCCTGTACGCCCTTAACGCTCGTAGGCAGCTTCTATTGCTTAATAGCATTAATCTTCTTCCTATCTATGCTAATGCCTTTCCCTACCTCGATAATAAACCCTAGGTATTTCGTACGTTATACACCAAATTTACATTTGTTGATGTTAAGGTATAAGCCAGCCTGTTACAGTCGATCTAATACCTTCTTAACGTCCTGTACATAATCTGCATAGGTGCCGTCCGTAAATACTAGTATGTCGTCGAGGTACGCTAAACAGATATCGTCTAGTAACCCTTATAGGGACCTGTTAATGTACCTCTAGAAGGTTGCCGGTGCATTAGCAAGGCTAAAGGGGGTAATAAGCTACTCGAAAAGACTATATCTCGTACAGAAGGCAGTTATCTATTTACAGCCTTCCTTAATCTGTATTTTGTAGAAGGCTAAAACTACGTTAAGCTTAGTAAACTACTTTGCCTTGCTGATCTGTCCGAGAGTCTCCTTAATAAGGGGCAGAGGGTACTGGTCCTTCTTAGTAATTGCGTTAATGCCTCTATAATCTACGCAAAAACGCAAGCTAGTCTTGCCTTCTTTATAGACAAACAGCACTAGGGCTCCTACGGATAAGGTACTTGCGCAAATAAGACCTTTGGCAAGTAGGTCGTCTAGTGTCTTGCGCAGCACTAGGAGTTCTCTAGAGGACATGCCGTACAGTAGACTGTACAGCACTTTAGGCAGACTCCTATCCGGACAGGGCTCTAGCTAGATGTCGTAGTTAATTCCTTCTCCTTAGTGTAGGGGCAGTTTCGAGGCCGACTTTAGCTCGAAGAGGTCCAGGTATTCTGCGTATTCCGCTAGGAGCTTCGTATAGGGGTCCGTCGTTTTCTTAGGCGCTAATGCCTTCTTAATGTCCGCAGTCGCAGTGTTGATTTCGGCCTTAGCGTTGCCGCTCTGCGGAAACCTCCCTTAGTCTCGGAGCCTCTGCTTTGTTACTGCTAGGTACAGCCGTCCTCGTCTAACGTCCAGCTTGCCCTGCTAGCGCTCTATCTATAGCTTCCCTAATATTAGGTTATACCCTAACTTGTCCTGTACGACGTAGAGGTATAAGTCCTACTCGTAGTGTCCCTGCAGCTCTATCGTTACTTTTACTATATAGGTAATGTCCGGTCCTCGCCTAGTAATGCCTAGTATGCGTACAGGTACAGTAGGGTCGTCTTAATGTAGTGTCTCTGTACGAAGTCTTTGCTAATTACTCTATATACTAAACATCCTGTATTAATTAATGTCTGCGCTATAGCAGTCCCATTTAGCATAGGTCGTACGATAAACAGCGTAGTCGTTATATAGTTGCTCTTAAAAGATAGCTAAGTAATGCTTTGATTTGGCAATCTATCTCGTATACACCTCTAGTAGAGCCTTCGCTTAGAGGCTACTCTTTTCCTAACTCGTTGTTATTTAAGGGGGACTCCTAATTCTCTTATTAGGGCGCCGTAGTTGCTACCCTTGCAGTGGTCGGCCGTCCTCTAGGTCTCTCTGCTAGCAAAAGCCTACAATTCCGTACAGTATAGCCTATCTTGCTATACCTGTAGCAGCTCCCTTCTGCTTGTCTCTTGTTAAGGGTAGCTATATCTACCTACTGTGCCCTTTTAGCAGCGACCCTTAGCTGTATAGTAACAGCTGCCGCTACTTACGTCGTCGTTGGTTCCTAGTCTATAGCGTCCGTCTGCCGCTAGAGGGGTTGTCGCATCTTATAGGCGTAGCTTATCTGTCCGGGCCTGCGCTGCTAGTCGTCGACTATCCTAAGGAGATTACAGAATTCCTCGTACGTAGCTAGTCGCATTACGCCTACTAGTCCCGTTATAATCTCCTTAGAGAGGCCTACCTCTAAGGTAGTAATTTTTACCCTATCCTCCTATTAGAGTCCTCCTGCCTCTGCTAGGGTCTGGTCGTATTCCGTAAGGAACTCTCGTATAGTCTTGCACCCTTGCTTTATTGTGTTAATCTATAGGAGTGCTCGGCTCTCGCAGTCTAGGTCCTTGTAGCTCCTGTTAAGAGCTGCCTAGAGCATCGTCGTAGTCGCTATTGCTAGGTTGGCAATAGCTATCTCGTAGTATAGCAGAATCCGTACTGCTGCCCTGCCCTTTAACCTCCTAAAGAGGTACACTACCTTGTCTAGCTCGGTCGGGTATGCTCCTAAGTCGACTAGAAGCTTAGAGCGTATCTAGGCAGCCTAGGAGGGGTACTCGGCCGGAGCCTTACTATCGTAAGTAGTAACGTCGGGGAGTTTGCTCTTAGGGGCTAGGGTATAGGCTATCGTGTCCGTCGTCGTTATCGTAGGGGTCGGATCGCAATCGGACGCCCTAAGCTGTCGTAGCTCCTGTTCCTGTTAGGAAATTATCGCAGCCTAGTAGCTTACTTGCTGTTCGAGCTGCCTCTTATGTACTAGTAGCTCCTCGTACGCGCAGTGCATCTGATCCTGCATAGCCGTAGGTTCTATAGGGATGTCGCTGTCTATCTTCGTTGTATTACTATAGTTACCGACAGTAAGATTAGTTCCTAATACAAGGGCTTAAGAATCTTAGTTTAGAAACTTAAGGTTAGGTATCTATATAAAGGAACTAATAGGCAGTTCCTTCGTCGTCTGCTGCTGTACAATTTGTACCTACGAAGCTAAGCTAGCAATTTCCCTCTATATAGAGGTACAAGGTTTATACTCTGTATAGAGGATCGGGAGTTTCCCTCTGTACAGTAGTGCAGAGTTTTCCCTCCGTTTAGAGGGGCGGCAATTCCCCTCTATGCAGGGCTATAGGATTCTCCCTCTATATAGGAGTAGGGTCGTATCGGTAACTCTGTACAGAGGGTAGGGTCGTGCTGGCGCTGCGAAGTCGCAGTCCTTAGGGCGACGGCTGGCTTAGGTATAGGACCTGGGCTGGGCGGCGCCTCCTAACACTTCTCTATCTTACAGTTAGCTACTTTAGACTAGCTGTTAGTCTAAGGGTAAGCGGCTATGCTAAGCTTTCTATAGATTCCGAGAACTTAGTTAATAGCCTTCTATACATTAGCTGTAAACTGAGGACCCCTATCCGTAGTAATAGTGTCTAGTAGGCTATAGTGCTTCTATATATGCTAGATTAGCATTCTCGCCGTCTCTTCCGTAGTAGTTCCTTTATCCTTTGCTTAGTAGGGGATAAAGTAGTATTCCTTACTTAAGCGATCTACTACGTTAAGGGTGGCATTATATCTATCGGAATCCGGCAGGCCGGTTACGAAATCTATTGTAATATGCTGCTATAGCTTCTTAGGGATTGGAAGTAGCTTTAGTAGGCCAGCCGGAAGGCCGTAACGTAGCTTCGCGACTCGGTATACGTAACAATTAGCGATAAACCGGTAGATCTGCTTAAAGATCTGCGGAAACTAGTAGACCGTCCTTACAGCTTCTATCGTCTTCTTTAAGCTAGTGTAGCCAACATCCTTAGAACTGTAGACTAGCTAGATAGCTGCTGTAATTAGTTCTTCCAGAACTATTAGCTTACCCAAGCCGGGTTTGCCGAGTTTCTACTGCTAATTAAGCTGCTCCACTTTCTTGTAGAGCCTCTCTTCCTCGGTCAGCGGCTCCACTGCGTAGATCCCTGCTTCTTTTAACACCTCGGCGTCTACTATCCGCTCGGTTAACACCTTATAGAACATGTTCGGATCTTCTTTTGCTTAGCTAATCTTCCCCTCTCTTCTCGTTAGCGCGTTAGCCTTTCTATTTTGGGCTCCGGGTCGATAGGTAATCTTGAAGTCGAACCCGGATAAGTAGGCGGCCTACCGAGCTTGGCGGCGCGATAGCTTCTGCATCTTTATAAAACAGGTTAGTAACTAATAGTCTGTAAAGACCTGGACTGTGCTCTTTCTAGCTATAAGCTCCGGCTTCCACTCCTCGAAAGCTTAGATAATAGCTAATAGCTCCTTATTGTAGATAGCGTAGTTCTGCTTAGCCTCGTTTATAGATTTGCTAAAGAAAGCTACTAGATAGAGGGTCTCTTTGTCGTTATTATATTAAGAAAGGACCCCTGCTGTTACAGTGTCGGAAGCGTCCGTTTCTAGATAGATTATCTTTTCCAGTGGGAAGTGCGCTAGTACTCGCGCTAAGGCCACCGCTTCTTTCAGTCGGTTAAAAGCCTCTATGCACTTCTCGTTCTATAGGCCAGCGGCCTCCTTCTTTAATGCTTCGTTTAGGGGTCTTGCTATCTTGCTAAAGTCCTTAATAAATTGCTAATAGTAGCTACAGAATCTGAGAAAAGCTCTAATTTGGGTAGTGTTTCTGGACTTCGGCTGCTTCCACTCTGCGACGGCGGCGACCTTTAAGGGCTCTATCCAAATTCCTTCTCTTCTAATAATAAGACTGAGATATTTAACTTTAGTCTAATAGCATTCGCTCTTCTTCGTGTCCGTGTTTAATCCAACTCTGCGGAGCCTAGTTAGCACTCTCTCGATGTAGTCCGTATGCTGCTCTCTCGTTCTATCAGTGTAGACAAGAATATCGTCTAAATAAATAGATACGAACTGTTCTAGCATGTCTATCAAGGTGTAATTTATAAAACGCTGCTATACCGCCGGCGCGTTGGTAAGTCCGAAAGGCATTACCAACTACTTGAAATTGCCTATACGCGTAGCGAATGTCGTAAGATCTTCTGTCTGTCCTTCCTCGTTCCTTAGTTAGTAGAACGCTTGGCGAATGTCTAGCTTGCTAAACTACTTAGCTTTAGCTACTCGTTGTATAGTCTTATCGATTAGCGGCAGCGGATACACATCTCTCTTAGTAACCTTATTAAGGCCTCGGTAGTCAACGTACAGTCGGAGACTGCCTCTAGGTTTTCGTATAAAAAGGATTGGTAACGTATACTCGGCAGAGCTTAGCGTAATAAACTTCTTCGCTAGGTTTTATTAAACAAACACTTCTACTTAGTCTAGCTTAGCTAGCGATAAGCGTCTTAGGGGTTCGGTTCTCGGCAGTGTAGCCCCTTCTTTTAATCGGATCTTGCTGTTGTATTCCGGTCGATAGAGCGGCAGGAGGTTAGAGTCGGCTTTCGAGAACACGTTAGCGTAGCTATAGAGTTCTTCTAGTAACACCTCTAGCAGGTCTACTTCTTCTTCCGCTATTATCTTCCAGTGATCTTCGATGTCTTTTATCGAGATAGCGTAGATCTTATTCTCCGGCGACTTCGCGAGAGTCGTTAGAGCCTCTAAGCTTATTATTCCTACAGTGTCTAGCGGTTCGGACCGGCCGGACGGAACCGCTCTAGTAGTCGTAACGTTCGGTTTGGCGGCGACGACAGTGACCGATTCAGTAGCGGCGACACCGCCCTGCTAGGTTTTAAACCTAAGTGTGCCTTTACCTACGTTAATAACGGCTTTCTGGTTCTTTATCTATTTCTGCCCTATAATAATGTTAAACTGTCCGATATCTATAATTCGGAACGTCGCTTCTGTAGTGCGACCAGCTAAGGTAGTCTTTAATAGCACATAATAAGTAACACTCTCCGTGTCTTGTCCGTTGTATGCCGAAATTCGCGTCGGCGACGCTAACTCTACTGGATAGCCGTATCCGTTTATCAGTTTCTAGACTAGTTAATAGTGGATCGCTGCGCCGATAAGTGCTCCTGTATCGATAAAGGCTCTTAACTAAAGGGGGCTGTACGAGCCCTTAAGAGGGTAGACAGTAATCAGAAGGATAATAGCGGTCTCTGTGTTTACTTCTACTGCTGCCGAGAGCGGATCGTTACAACTGTTAATGCTCCCTTCTTCTAGCGATGCGGTTCGTAGCGGTACCCTATTGTCTATATTGGATAGGGGGCCTATCTATCCAGCTGATCTTTTCCTATAATCCTTAATAGCACCCTACTGTCTATACTGTCTGTATCGTTCGGCGCCGGCTCGATAGCTTAGATAGTCTTTCTTAGTAGCAGTGGCTCCGTAGCGCGATATTCCTGCTTCTGCTAATTCGTTGCTTAGCATCTACTAGCAATATAACTAGGCTTTCCGTATACGTAGCAGGTAGGGACGAACAGCGAACGCGGCGAATAAGATAGCTGCTAGGGGCCTCGTCGGAAAGGCGCAGTAGGGGGGCGCGTAGTCGACGCCGACGACGACTTCTGAATCGATTCGCGCGCTACCGATTTTCTGTATACGTTCAGGTTTCTAGCAGTAACTCTCGCCTAGTGCACGAAACTCTCGAGATCTTTGTCTTCTACTGAAGCTATAGCTCCGGCCAGTTTAGGGTTCAGCTTCTGTCTTAGTAAGTGTAGCTGCTTATCTTCGGACACTTTAGCTCTAATAGCATATTCCCTAAACAGCCCGTAGAACTCCTTAAACGTTAGCCGGTTCTGGTTAATCTTGTCCAGTTACTTATAGGCCGTCTTCTTTTGGAAGGGGTCTCTAAAACGCTAGTCCAGAGCTTTGATCGCTTCGTCAGCGCTTACATCTTCTAGGTCTGCTACTAACGAGAACGCTTTACCTTCTAGCCGCGCCTCTAAATAGGCTAGCTTGTCTTCTTCGCTGCTTCCAGCATAATCGCAGCTTATCTTGTTCTTTATCTTCTTCTTAAAGGCCTCCCAATCTTTAGGGTCTCTACTCCTAAAGGCCGATAGATTAGGTAGTAACGTTATCGAGGTGCTACCTTGACTGTAAGCCGCTAGTAAGGCGGTTTCTGCCTAGTTTCCTCGTAGTAGCTGCAGTAACGACGACGTCGCTGCTTCTATATTAGCTAATTAAGCCTTTAGCGCCTTTAGTTACGCTAGTCGAGTTGCCGCCTAGTTCTCCAACATATCGATAATAGTCTCCGCCGACTCCTTCTCGGCTATTACCGATTCTATCTCCTCTTTTAGCTGCCTGTTCTCTTCTATCTTCTTATAAAACTTCTTCTCGATAAAGGTAATAGTATCGTATAACTTCCTAGCTCTATGCTCTGCTAGATCTTCTTCGAGTTTATCTGGTGTACAGGCATACAGCTCCTTATAGCCTGCTATTCCTTCTTTCGCCTTATCTGTCTCTTCTTCTGTAAGACCTTTAGTAACCGTCTTATCGTCGAGGATGCTAGTGTGCCTATCCCTCGCTCTGTTAGTCTTTCTCTTTCCGCTGCAGCCGGTAAGGTCGCCCTCTACTGTCGAGAAGCCTTCTATAGCTATCTTACGGTGCTGGTATTTGGTTTGTAGTGTAGTGTGCGCGTGCGTTATTTGGGTAGCCGGATATAGTTTAACGGGCCCTTTCGCGTAGCGCTTGGTTAGTGTAGTTGGAGAGTTCGAGATAAAATAATCTAAGCATGTAGATATAATTTAATACGGCTGTTTTAATAACTATATCTCGAACTGAGGAGGGAAAGGAATCTATGTAGTAGTGTGTAAGGGCTTTAGGAGTAGTGTGCTAAGGCCCGGCTCGGTCTGGAAGAGCCGAGCCGAAATTCCAAGGGTCTACTCTATTACTTAGTCCTACCCCTTTCTGCTACTGTAACAATAACCTTTATTAAGAAGCTGTTCTATAAGAAGTTAGAAGAGAATAGACAGCTAAGAGAGGAAGTAGAAGCGATAGCAGCAGAGAGGGGGTCTGCAGAAACTACTATCGAAGTACTCGAAAACTAGGCGGCAGCACGACTAGCCTAACTAAATAGGCTAAGGGCTCAGTTAGCTAATGTAGCAGCGTTAGCGTCGTCGCCGGCGCTGCTGCTGCCGCTACAAGAGGGCCAAACTAAGCATGCCTCTCCTGCTGCCTACAGTTAAGGTAGCATTTCGATAACGTTATTAACTAACCTATAGGTCTTTAGCAGCAGCGATCCAGAGATATAGGAAGTTTTTAAGAAGAAAATCATAAACAAGATAAACTGCGATAATGCTACTAACAGTAAAGACGACAAGTTAGTATACCTACAATCGCAGCTAGACGGTAAAGCGTTTACTTTAGTAGCGGACCTGGAAGAAGCTACCGCTACCAAGGCTATCGAAGCCTTAGACCAACGTTTTGCCAACCACTTCTGTAAGCAGACGGCTCGTAAACAACTCGACAAAGTCAGCTAGCACCGGCTGTTATTCGAAGCATTCTATAAACAGTTCCAGAAGCACGCAATTCGAGCTAAGGTGCCTAAGAGCGAACAGCTGCACCTATTAAGGAAGAAATTAAGGCCTAAGCTAGCTAATGCTTTAGTCTCTATGCAAACCAGAGACCTCTAAGCCTTTATAGACTAAGCGAGAATTACTGCTAGAAACATAAACGAATATAGAAGACTAGCAACCTAAGAACCGGGTTAGCGACTGCTGTTTACGCTATTAACCCAGTCTCCTTGCTCGCTTCGACGAGGCCCCTAGCAACTATTCTATCTACTACGTTCGACATTCGTCCCTACTTGTTACGCGTGTAGAAAGCCCGGCTATATCGCTACTAGATGCTAAGCAACCGCTTAGCAGAAGCGAGAGTATTAAGCAACGAGACCTATACTGCTACCGCCGCTAAGGAAGAGCGTCTAGGCTATAGAATTAACGCTAAACAATACCAATAGTGTAGACAGCGGAGAACTATTAAGAATCCTAGGAAAAGACTAATTAGACGGATAGGCCCCCTACCTAGTATAAATAATAGGGCACTACTACGACCTATACGGCGGGAAGAAGAAGAAGAAAGTATTAATAGCTGCAACGACCCACTTTCGGCTACAGTAGAGGCGAATACGCAGACTGCTATTGTCCTTCCGATTACTGTCCCTCCCCTCGAGAGCTTGCGCCAGCCCCTTTAACTAAAAGCTTTAATCGACACAGGAGCTCTTATCGGCGCAGCAATTTATTATCGACTAGGTCGAAAACTAACAAAAGGATACAGTTATCTGGTAGAATTAGCGTCGCTAACGCGGATTTCGGCATACAACGGACAAGACACTAAGAGCGTTACGCATTATATGCTATTAAAGACTACCCTAGCTAGCTGCACTACGGAAGCGACGTTTCGAGTTATAGATATCGGACGGTTTAACATTCTTATAGGGCAGAAATAGATAAAGAACTAGAAGGCTGTTATTAACGTAGACGAAGGCACGATTAAATTCAAAACCTAGCAGAAGGGCGCGGCCGCCGTTCACTCGGTCACTGTCGTTACTGCTAAACCAAAAGTTACAGCCGCTATTACGGATCCGGCCGACTATGCTGCACCTCTAGCAACTATCGGAATAATAAGTTTAGAAGCCCTAACTACCCTTGCAAAGTCGCCGGAAAATAAGATCTACACTATCTTGATAAAGGATATTAAAGACTACCGAAAGATAAAAGCGGAAGAAGAAGAGGACCTATTAGAAGTGTTACTAAAAGAACTCTATTGTTACGCTAACGTGCTCTTAAAAGCCGATTCCAACCTTCTACCGCTCTACCGACCGGAATACAATAACAAGATTCAGCTAAAGTAAGGAGCTACGCTGCTAAGAACCGAACCGCTAAGACGACTGTTTCGGCCGAGCTAGACTAGGTAGAGGTATTTGTTTAAGAAAACCTAGCGAAGAGATTTATTACGCCGAGCTTAGCTGAGTATACATCGCCGATCCTTTTCGTACAGAAGCCTAGAGGCAGCCTCTAGCTATACGTAGACTATAGAGGCCTTAACGAAGTTACTAAGAGAGACATATACCTATTGCCACTAATCGATAAGACTATACAGCGGGTAGCGAAGGCTAAATAGCTCAGCAAGCTAGACGTTCGCTAAGCGTTCTATCGGCTAAGGAACGAAGAAGGGCAGACTAAGGACCTTATGACATTCGCTACACGTATAGGCAATTTCAAATAGCTAGTTATGCCTTTTGGACTTACCAACGCGCCGGCTGTATAGCAACGCTTTATAAACTACACCTTTATAGACATACTAGAGCAGTTTGTATCTATCTACCTTAACGACATCCTTATCTATACTAACAGAACGAGACAACAGTATACAGACTATATTAAGTAGTTGCTAACTAGGCTCTAAGAGGTCAGATTAAATATAGACACGAAGAAGAGTAAATTCTACCAATCCGAAGTCAAATACCTCGGCCTTATCGTTAGAAAGGAGGGCATCTGTATAGACTCCTTAAAGGTCGCCGCCGTAGCGGAATAGAAGCAGCCGATGTCTGGAAACACTACCTAAATCAGAGCTTTTCTCGGATTCTGCAGCTACTATTACTATTTTATTAAGGACTTTAGCAAGACAGCAAGACCCCTAAACAAGGCATTAAAGAAGGAGGCAGCTGGCCTCTAGAATAAGAAGTATATAGAGGCTTTTGACTAACTAAAGGCCGCCGTAGCCTTAGCACCGGTGCTAGCGTACTTCCAGCTAGAAAAGACGATCTACCTAGAAACAGACGTTTCCGATACAGTTACAGTAGGGGTCCTTTCTTAGTATAACGACAACGACATGGCCCTCTATCTAGTAGCTTTCTTCAGCAAATCTATAAACAAAGCTAAGTGGAACTACGCTATTTACGACAAGGAACTGCTAGCTATTATCTAAGCTTTCGAGGAATAGAAACCGGAGCTTATAGCTAGAAAGAGTATAGTACAGGTCCTTACCGACTATTAGTCGCTAACCTATTTTATAAAGACGCAGAAGCTCTTATAAGGCCAAGCCCGATAGGCCGCCTACTTATCTAGATTTGATTTTAAAATTACCTATCAACTAGGAGCTTAAAACGGAAAAGCTAATACACTAACGAGAAGAGAAGGAAAGACTAGGTACGCGAAGGAAGACCTAAATATGTTTTAGACAGTGTTAACCGAACAGATAGTAGACGCCGAAGTGCTAAAAGAAGTAGGGATCTACACTGTAGAACTGGCATCTAAGGAAGAGATGCTTTAAGAAAAGGTAGAGCGACTTAACTATTAACAGAAACTCAGCAAAACCAGTTCGGAGAAGCTAATAGTTCTGGAAGAGCTAGTTACAGAGGTTATTTAACTAGCCTATAGTTCTAAGGATGTCGGCTACGCTAGTACAAGGAAGACGATAGACGCTATTAGAACCGTCTACTGGTTTCCGCGAATTTACGGGCGAATCTACCGGTTTATTGCTAACTGCTATGTGTGCTAAGCTGCGAAGCTACGCCATTGATCCCAGCACGCAGATATAATTTAATACAGCTGTTTTAATAACTATATCTCGAACTAAGGAAGAAAAGGAATCTATGCAGCGGTGGGTAAGGGCTTTAGGGGTGGGCGCGCCAAGGCCCGGCTCGGTCTAGAAGGGCCGAGCCGAAATTCCAAGGGTCTACCCTATTACTTAGTCCCACTCCTTTCAGCTACCGTAACACCACCCCCCTCCCTTACTAGCGGTCGCCCTCGACTGCTTACTTATCTCGCTTGCCCTTGGCTCTCTCTCTTTTTTTTTATTTGTAATTTGTCCTTCTTTTCTTTCTTTTCTGTCTCTTCGTTTTCTTCCCCTTCCAATTCGCGGCTCTTTCTGCAGAAAATCTTTCTCGAAACTGACGTTACCTTATCGTTTCTTCTACCTCGAAAACACTGTTCCTTCGTTATCTTCTTTCTTTTCTTATATCATTACTATCTAAAGTCCTTTCCTTGCTGCCTATCTAATCGGAGCTATCTAATCTAAGCCGGCGGTTATCTAAGCTGCGGCGTAGCTAGCCTGTACGCCGCCGCAGTAGGTCTATATAGATCTATCTGCAGTGCGCTATCTCTTCTTCTTTTTTTTCTCTACTAGGGCCTCAAGCGTCACTGCAAAGGCTGCTTTAGTAGCGTCGGCTTCGTTCTTCGCCGTTATTATCCGTCCGGTATAGTCGGCAGTTAATAATAGCGAGGGCGAAGACCGTTACAAAGCGCGCCGACGCGGTGGCGCCGTCCTCGGCCTTATCGCTATTATCCAACCGGCTTCGCCAGTCGGCAGTAGTAGTAGTAGAGCTGAAGACCCTAAGCAAACGCGTTACCTCGATCGTTTCTATTAGCTTCTATACCAATAGAGCAGACGCAGCTTTTCTTCTTCTTCTTCCGGAACTATCAGCTTCTAAGCCACTTAGGCCTCGGTCTCTTCGGATTCTGCGTGTAAAACTCCCTTAACAGCTCTGCCGAATTTTGGAGATTCTCGATTAGATACTATTTATAGTCTTCTGGCTATCCCTTCTATAGGATCCTCGCCTCGATAGACCCTCTTATCTTCCTTATATCTATTACGTCTTCCACTTCCTATTCTTCTTCTTTACTATCTATCTCGATTAGCAGGGGTTTAGCGAACCCCTATTCCAGAAGACCGTCTTCGGGGTTAAGACTTAACAGATCCGAATAGAAAACATCGTAGATTCGGAACGACTTCGGTAGTTAGAGCCGATAAGTTACTGGCGACCTCTTTTCTACTATCCTAAACAGACCTATATAGCAGGGGTTAAGCTTGGCATTTCCTTTTAGCCTTAGGTTCCGCGTATTAAGCTATACCTTTTGGCCTTCTTCGAATTCTATCTGCGACTACTTTCTATTAGCTCGAGTTACTATCTTTTTCTAGGCTGATTCTATCGCTTCTTTCGCTACCCGGATCGCTTCTTTTATCTAAGATCTGAGCGCCTCTGCCGCGGCAGCGGCGACTCTCTTTAACGAAGTAGCGGTAGAAGGTTCCGAAGGGCTAGGTTCGTTCGGCGGTTGGAAACTTATTCTTAGAAGATAACTATAAGTTATCTCGAACGGCGCCAGCGAGGTGGCCTCGGACTGTGCCGAATTGGCGCAGAATTCGGCTATCGGCAACACCTTAACCTACTCTTCTTAATAGTAGCTACAGAAGATTCGTAGATATTTCTCGATCTTACGGTTAGCTACTTTAGACTGGCCGTCGGTCTAAGGGTAAGCGGCTGTGCTAAGTTTTCCCTGGATTCCGAGAACTTAGTTGATAGCCTTCTATACATCAGCTGTAAACTAAGGACCTCTATCTATAGTAATAGTGTTCGGTAGGCTATAATGCTTCTATATATGCTAGATTAGCATTCTCGCTATCTCTTCCGTAGTAGTTCCTTTATCCTTTGCTTAGTAGAGGATAAAGTAGCGTTCCTTACTTAAGTAATCTACTACGTTAAGGGTGGCATTATATCTATTGGAATCCGGCAGGCCTGTTAAGAAATCTATTGTAATATACTGCTACGGCTTCTCGGGGATCGGAAGTAGCTTTAGCAGACCGGCCGGAAGGCTGTAACTGTTGCGGCAGCAGAAAGGGGTAGGACTAAGTAATAGGGTGGACCCTCGGAATTTCGGCTCAGCCCTTCCGGACCGAGCCGGGCCTTGGCACACCACCCCTAAAGCTCTTACTTACCACTATATAGGTTCCTTTCCCTCCTTAGTTCGAGATATAGTTATTAAAAAAGGCCGTATTAAATCAGATCTGCGTGCCCGGATTATTATATCTCGAACTCACTTACTATATCAACTCTGCGCTGCGCGAAAGGGACTGTTAAACTATCCGGCAACCTGAATAACGCACGCGTACACACACACTAAACCAACAACTCCCAGCATTGTAAGACGGCTATAGAGAGCTTCTTAACGGTAGAAGGCGGCGTTATAGGCTGCAGCAGAAGTAGGAAAGAAAAGGCTAACAGAGGAAGTAGACACTCTAGCGTTATTAATAATAAGTTTATTTTTAGAGGTTTTACAGCAGAAGAGACTACAGAGATTAAGGAACGAATAACCGAATATAAGAAGATCTACGACTGCACGCTCGAGGAACTTAAAGATTACGTAAATAAGAACAGAGTAGAGAAGGTCTACGACAGTATAGACCTTACTAAGACGCTGTTTTATAGAACCCTGGAAGAGAAGAGACAGTTAAGAGAGGAAAACGAAGCAGTAAGGGCCGAGAAGGAATCGGCAGAGACCATTATCGATATGCTAGAAAATTAAGCGGCGAATCGACTAGCACAACTAAAGGCAATAAAGACTCAGTTAGCTAAGATAGAAGCAGCGATGTCGCCGGTGCCACTACATCGAGAAGAACAAACAGAGACTGCCTTACCGGTGGCCTACAGTTAAGGTAGCACTCCAATAACGTTACTACCGGACCTACCGGTGTTTAGGGGCGGAGACTCTAAAGATTAGGAAGCGTTTAAAAAGAAAAGAAAGAATAAGATAGACTGCGATTACGCCAAAAGCAGTGCAGGAGATAGATTAGCGTACCTGGAATCGCGATTATAAGGTAAAGCTTTTTCGCTAGTAGCAGACCTAGAAGAGGTAACCGCCGAAGAAGCGATTAAAGCGCTGGATTAACGCTTCGGAGATCCCTTCCGAAATAAGACAGCCTGTAAGCAACTGGATAAGATTAACTAGAACTAGCAGACGCTTAAGGAGTTCTACGGACTGTTTAGAAAATATGCTATTAGAGCCAGGGTGTTAGAAGATAAGCAGCTCTACCTACTAAGGCAGAAGCTAAACCCTGAATTGGCCGTAGCTATAGCGTCGGTAGAAGACGAAGACCTTAAAAGCTTCGTGCATCGAGCGAGAGTTACTGCTAGAAACCTAAGCGCTTACGCGAAATCGCGCGAATCCAACCAGAAGCCGTCGATAACGCAGACAACACGACCCCCTGCACCTTTCCGGAGAGCACCTTAGCAGCTGTCTTATTCGCTACGTTCGTCGTTCGTCCCTACCTGCTACGCGTATAGAAAGCCTAGCTATACCGCTAGAAGATACTAAGCAACGGATTAGCAGAAGCAGGAGTATCGGGCTACGAAGCAGCAGCAGCTAAGAAAGACTATCTAAGCTATCGAGCCGGCTCCGAAAGACACCGACAGTGTAGATAGTAGGGTGCCGCTGCGAATCCTAGGAAAAGACTAGCTAGACGGATAGGCCCCCTATCCAGCATAGACAATAGGGCACCGATACGAACTACGTTACCGGAAGAAGGAAGTATTGACAGCTGTAGCGATCCGCTCTTAGCAGCGGTAGAAGTAAACACGGAAACAGCTATTATCCTCCTAATTACTGTCTACCCCCTCGATAGCTTAGACAGACCACTTTAGCTAAGAGCTTTTATCGACATAGGAGCCCTTATCGGAGCAGCGATCCACTATCGATTGGTTCAGAAACTGATAAACGGATATAGTTATCCAGTAGAGCTAGCGTCGCTAACGCGGATTTCGGCATACAATGGACAAGACACAGAGAGTGTTACGCATTATGTGCCACTAAGGACTACCCTAGCTAGTAGCAGCACGGAAGCGACGTTCCGAATTATGGATATCGGAAGGTTTAACATTATTATAGGACAGAAATAGATAAAGAACCAGAAAGCAGTTATTAACGTAGGTAAAGGTACGCTCAGATTCAAAACCCTGCAGAGTGGCGTCGCCGCTGTCAAATCGGTTACTGCAGTCGCTACAGAACCGAACGCTACGATTATGGAAGCAGGTCCGATAGATCGGTCCGGCCCTCCAGACACGATCGGAATAATAAACTCGGAAGCCTTAACAACCCTCGCGAGGTCGCCAGACAATAAGATTTACGCTATCTCGATAAAAGACATCGAAGACTACCGGAAGATAGTAGCGGAAGAAGAAGTAGATCCATTAGAGGTGTTACTAAAAGAACTCTATAGTTACACTAACGTGTTCTCGAAAGCCGACTCCAACCTACTGCCGCTCCACCGACCGGAATATAACAACAAGATCCGGCTAAAAGAAGGAGCTACGCTGCCAAGAACCAAACCCCTCAGAAGGCTGTCGCCAGCTAAGCTAGACTAAGTAGAGGTGTTTGTTCGAGAAAACCTAGCGAAGAAGTTTATTACGCTAAGCTCTGCCGAGTATACGTCCCCGATTCTTTTTATAAGGAAACCCGGAGGTAGTCTCAGACTGTGCGTAGATTACGGAGGCCTTAATAAGGTTACTAAGAGAGATGTGTACCTGCTGCCGCTAATCGACGAGACTATACAACAAGTAGCTAAAGCTAAGTAGTTTAGTAAGCTGGATATTCGCTAAGCTTTCTATCGACTAAGGAACGAAGAAGGGCGGACAGAAGACCTTACGACATTCGCTACGCGTATAGGCAATTTCAAGTAGTTGGTAATGCCTTTTAGACTTACTAACGCGCCGGCGGTGTGGCAGCGTTTTATAAATTACACCTTTATAGACATGCTAGAACGACTCGTGTCTATTTACTTAGACGACATCCTTATCTACACTAATAGAATAAGAGAACAGTATACGGACTACATCGAGAAGGTGCTAATTAGGCTCTACGAGGTCGGGTTAAACGCGGATACGAAAAAGAGCGAGTTCTATTAGACAGAAGTTAAATATCTCGGCCTTATCGTAGGAAGAGAGGGAATTCGGATAGACCCTTCGAAGGTCGCCGCTATAGCTGAATAGAACCAGCCGAAATCCGGAAACACTACATAAATCAGAGTGTTTCTCGGATTCTGCAGCTACTATCGGCGGTTTATTAAGGACTTTAGCAAGATAGCGAGACCCCTAAACGAAGCACTAAAGAAGGAGGCCGCCGGCCTATAGAATAAGAAGTGCACAGAAGCTTTTATCTAACTGAAAGAAGTAGTAGCCTCGGCGCCGGTTCTGGCGCACTTCCGACCGGAGAAAACGATCTATTTAGAGACGGACGCTTCCGACACAGTAACTGCAGGGTTCCTGTCTTAGTATAATAACGCCGACGAGACCCTCCACCTAGTAGCTTTTTTTAGCAAGTCTATAAACGAGGCCGAGCGCAACTACGCTATTTACGATAAAGAGCTATTAGCTATTATCTAGGCTTTCGAGGAGTAGAAGCCGGAGCTTACAGCCAGAAAGAACACGGTTCAGGTCCTTACAGACTATTAGTCGCTAACCTATTTTATAAAGACGCAGAAGCTATTACAGCGCCAAGCTCGGTAGGCTGCCTACTTATCTAGATTCGACTTTAAGATTACCTATAGACCCGGAGCTTAAAATAGAAAGACTAATGCACTAACGAGAAGAGAGGGGAAGACTAGCTGCGCGAAAGAAGATCCGAACATGTTCCAGAAGGTGTTAACCGAACGGATAGTGGACGCCGAGGTGTTGAAAGAAGCAGGGCTCTACACGATAGAACTGCCGAAAGAAGAAGAGACGCTCTACGAGAAAGTGGAACGACTTAATTAGCAGCAGAAACTCGGCAGAACAGGCTTAGGAAAGCTAATCGTTCTAGAAGAATTAATTATAGAGGTTATCCAGTTGGTTTATAGTTCTAAGGATGTCGGTTACGCAGGCTCGAAGAAGATAATAGAAGCTGTAAGAACGATCTACTGGTTCCTGTAAATCTTCGAACGGATCTACCGGTTTATCACTAATTGTTACGTATGCCGAGTCGCGAAGCTACGTTACGGCCTTCCGGCCAGCCTGTTAAAGCTACTTCCGATCCCCGAAAAACCGTGGCAGCACATTATAATAGATTTCGTAACAGGTCTGCCGGATTCAGGAGGATATAATGCTACGCTTAACATAGTAGATCGACTATTCAAAGAGCGCTACTTTATCCCCTGCTAAGCGAAGGATAAAGGAACTACTACAGAAGAGACGGCGAGAATGCTGATTTAGCACGTATAGAAACACTACGGCCTGCCGGACACTATTACTACGGATAGGGGTCCTCAATTCACCGCCGACGTATAGAAGGCCATCAACTATGCTCTCGGAATTCGCGAAAAGCTCAGCACAGCCGCTTACCCTTAAACCGACGGTCAGTCTAAACTAGCTAACTGCAAGATAGAGAAATATTTGCGAATCTTCTGCAGTTATTATTAAGCAGAGTAGGTTAAGGTGTTACCGATAGCCGAATTCTACGCCAATTCGGCACGATCGGAAGCTACCTCGCTGGCGCCGTTCGAGATAACATACGGTTATCTTCCGAGAATAAGCTTCCAACCGCCGAACGAACCCAGCTCTTCGGAACCTTCTATATCTACCGCTACCTCGTTAAAGAGAGTAGCCGCGGCCGTAACAGAAGCGCTTAGATCTTAGATGGAAGAAGCAATCCGCATAGCAAAGAAGGCGATAGAATCGGCTTAGAAGAAGATAGTAACTCGAGCTAATAGAAAGCGGTTATCGATAGAATTCGAAGAAGGCGTAAAGGTATAGCTTAATATGCGGAACCTAAGGCTAAGAGGCAACGCCAATCTTAACCCTCGCTACGTAGGTCTGTTTAAGATAGTGGAAAAGAGGTCGCCGGTAACCTACCGGCTTTAGCTACCGAATTCGTTCCGGATCTACGATGTCTTTTATTCGGATCTACTAAGCTTAGACCCTAAAGACGGTCTTCTAGATCAGGGGTTCGCTGAACCCCTGCCAATCGAGATAGACGGTAAAGAAGAAGAGGAGGAGGTAGAAGATATAGTAGATATAAAAAAGATAAGGGGGTCTGTCGAAGCAAGGATCTCGTAGAAAGGATAGCTAGAAGACTATAAATAGTATCCGGTCGAGAATCTCCGGAATTCGGCAGAGCTGCTAAGAGAGTTTTACATCCGGAACCCGAGGAAGCCGAAGCCTAAGTAGCTTAGAAGCTAATAAGGAAGAAGAAAAACCTGCATCTGCTCTATCGGCACGAAAGCCAATAGAAACGATCGTAGAAATCGCTAGCCGGTGTCTTCGGCTCATCCACTACCACCGCCGGCGTGCTTCGTTAACGACCCCGCTCTTCGCCTTCGCGCAGCACTATCCGCCGGCTTGGCCGGACGAACGATAAAGGCGAAGAACGAAGCCGACGCAAACAAAGCGGCCCTACGGTAGGTAAGGTCCTTAGTAGAGAAAGAAAAAGACGAAGAGACGGCGCTACAGACGGATCTATATAGATCTCCGCGGCGGCGCACAGACCAGTTACGCCGCAGCTTAGGTAACCGCTAGCTCCGATTAGATAACTCTTCCGATTAGATAAAAGCCGAAGTAAGAGACGTTAGATAGCGACAATGTAAGAAGAAAGAAGATAAAGAAAGGGAATAGTTTCGAAATAGAAAGAAGCGAAGAGGTAACGTCAGAATCAAAAAAAAAGAAGAAGAAAAGAGACACATAAGTAAGCGATCGAGGTTGACCGCTAGTAAGGGAGGGGGGTAGTGTTGCAGCGGCAGAAAGGGGTGGGACTGAGTTATAGGGTGGACCCTCGGAATTTCGGCTTAGCCCTTCTAGACCGAGCCGGGCCTTGGTACACCATCCCTAAAGCTCTTACTTACTACTATATAGGTTCCTTTCCCTCCTTAGTTCGAGATATAGTTATTAAAAAAGGCTGTATTGAATCAGATCTGCGTGCCCGGATCTGTAACGTAGCTTCGCAACTTGGTATATGTAACAATTAGCGATAAACTAGTGGATCCGCTCGAAGATCCGCGGAAACCAGTAGACTGTCCTTACAGCTTCTATCGTCTTCTTTAAGCCGGCGTAGCCAATATCCTTAGAACTATAGACTAGCTATATAACCTCTATAATTAGTTCTTCTAGAACTATTAGCTTCCCTAAACTGGTTCTGCCGAGCTTTTACTACTAATTAAGCTGCTCTACTTTCTTGTAGAGCGTCTCTTCCTCAGTCGGCGGCTCTACTGCGCAGATCCCTACTTCTTTTAACACCTTAGCGTCTACTATCCGCTCGGTTAACACCTTCTAGAACATGTTCGGATCTTCTTTCGCGCGGCTGGTCTTCCCCTCTCTTCTTGTTAGCGCGTTAGCCTTTCTATTTTGGGCTCTAGGTCGATAGGTAATCTTAAAGTCAAACCCGGATAAGTAGGCGGCCTACCGAGCTTGGCAGCGCGATAGCTTCTGCATCTTTATAAAATAGGTTAGTAACTAATAGTCTGTAAGGACCTAGATCGTGCTCTTTCTAGCTATAAGCTCCGGCTTCTACTCTTCGAAAGCTTGGATAATAGCTAACAGCTTATTGTCGTAGATAGCGTAGTTCCGCTTAGCCTCGTTTATAGATTTGCTAAAGAAAGCTACTAGATAGAGGGTCTCTTCGTTATTATTATATTAAGAAAGGACCCCTGCAGTTACTGTATCGGATGCGTCTGCCTCTAAGTAGATTATCTTTTCTGGTCGGAAGTGCGCTAGCACTAGCGCTAAGACTACTGCTTCTTTTAGCTAATTAAAGGCCTCTATACACTTCTTATTCTATAGGCTAGCGGCCTCCTTCTTTAGTGCCTCGTTTAGGGGTCTCGCTATCTTGCTAAAGTCCTTAATAAATCGTCGATAGTAGCTGCAGAATCCGAGAAAAGCTCTGATCTAGGTAGTGTTTCCTGTTAGGGGGCGCCGTCCAGCCTAGGTCCTAGACCTGAGCCAGCCGTCGCCCTAAGGACTGCGACTTAGCAGCACTAGCACGACCCTACCCTCTATACGGAGTTACCTCCTGTATAGAGGGAGAATCCTATAGCCCTATATAGAGGGGAATTGTCGCCCCTCTAAACAGAGGGAAAACTCTGCACTACTATATAGAGGGAAACTCCCGATCCTCTATACAGAGTGTATACCTTGCACCCTTATACAGGGGGAAATTGCTAGCTTAGCTTCGTAGGTACAAATTGTACAGCAGTAGACAACGAAGGAACTGCCTATTAGTTCCTTTATATAGATACCTAGCCTTAGGTTTCTAAACTAAGATTCTTAAGCCCTTATATTAGGAACTAATCTTACTGTCGGTAACTGCAGTAATACAACGAAGATAGACAGCGACATCCCTATAGATCCTGCAGGCATGCAGGATTAGATGCACTGCGCGTACGAGGAGCTGCTGGCATATAAGAGGCAGCTCGAACAGCAAGTAAGCTACTAGGCTGCGATAATTTCCTAACGGGAACAGGAGCTATAACAGCTTAGGGCATCCGATTGCGATCCGACCCCTACGACGACGGCAACGAACACGACGGCCTACACCCTGGCTCCTAAGAGCAAACTCCCTGATGTTACTACCTACAATAGTAAGGCTCTGGCCGAGTACCCCTCCTAGGCTGCCTAGATACACTCTAAGCTTTTGGTCGACTTAGGAGCATACTCGACTAAGCTAGACAAGGTAGTGTACCTCTTTAGGAGGTTAAAGGGCAGGGCAGCAGCACGGATTCTGCTGTACTACGAGACAGCTATTGCTAACCTAGCAATAGCAACTACGACGATGCTCTAGGCAGCTCTTAACAGGAGCTATAAGGACCTAGACTGCAAAAGCTGAGCACTCCTATAGGTTAATACGATAAAGCAAGGACGCAAGACTGTACAAGAGTTCCTCGCAGAATACGACTAGACCCTAGCAGAGGCAGGAGGTCTCTAATAGGAGGACAGAGTAAAAATTACTACCTTAGAGGTAGGCTTCTCTAAGGAGATTATAACAGGACTAGTAGGCGTAATGCGACCAGCTACGTACGAGGAGTTCTATAATCTCCTTAGGATAGTTAACGACTAATAGCGCAGGCTCGGACGGATAGGCCGCGCCTATAAGATGCGACAGCCCCTCTAGCAGCAGCAGGACGCTATAGACTAGGAACTAACGACGACGAGAGTAGCAGCAGCTGTTACTGTACGGCTAAGGGCCGCTGCCAAAAGGGCACAGTAGGTAGATATAGCTACCTTTAACAAGAGACGAGCAGAAGGGAGCTGCTATAGGTATAGCAAGATAGGCTATACTGCACAGAATTGCAGGCTTTTGCTAGGAGAGAGACCTAGAGGACGGCCGACTACTGCAAGGGTAGCAACTGCGGCGCCCTAATAAGAGAACTAAGAGTCCCCCTTAGACGACAACGAGTCGGGAAAAGAGTAGCCTCTAAGCAAAGGCTCTACTAGAGGCGTATACGAGATAGATTGCTAAATTAAAGCACTACTTAGCTATCTTTTAAGAGCAACTACATAACGACTATGCCGTTTATCGTACGACCTACGCTAAACAGGACCGCTACAGCGCGGACACTAATTAACACAGGATGTTTAGTATACGGAGTAATTAGCGAAGACTTCGTACAGAGACACTACATTAAGACAACCCCTACTGTACCTATATGCATACTGGGCATTACTAGGCAAGGACTGGACATTACCTATATAGTAAAAGTAACGATAGAGCTGCAAGGACACTACGAGCAGGACTTATACCTCTACGTCGTACAGGACAAGTTAGGGTATAACCTAATATTAGGAAAGCTATAGATAGAGTGCTAGCAGGGCAAGCTGGACGATGGACGAGGACGGCTATACCTAGCAGTAACGAAGCAGAGGCTCTAAGACTAGGGGAGAGTTCTGCAGGGCGGCAATGCTAAGGCCGAAATTAACACTGCGACTACAGACATTAAGAAGGCATTAGCGCCTAAGAAGGCAACGGACCCCTATACGAAGCTCCTAGTAGAATACGTAGAATACCTGGACCTCTTCGAGCTAAAGTCGACCTCGAAACTGCTACTCCACTAAGGGGAAGGAAATAACTACGATATCTAGCTAGAGCCCTGTCCGGATAGAAGTCTGCCTAAAGTACTGTACGGTCCGCTGTACAGTATGTCCTCTAGAGAACTCCTAGTACTGTGCAAGACACTAGACGACCTACTTGCTAAAGGTTTTATTCGCGCAAGTACCTCGTCCGCAGGAGCCCTAGTACTGTTTATCTACAAAAAGGCAAGGCCGGCTTGCGTTTTTATATAGACTATAGAGGCATTAACGCGATTACCAAGAAGGACCAGTACCCCCTACCCCTTATTAAGGAGACCCTCGGACGGATTAGCAAGGCAAAGTAGTTTACTAAGCTTAACGTAGTCTCGGCCTTCTATAAGATATAGGTTAAGGAGGGCTGTAAATAGATAACCGCTTTCTGTACAAGGTATAGTCTTTTCGAATAGCTTGTTACCCTCTTTAGCCTTGCTAACGCACCGGCAACCTTCTAGAGGTACATTAACAGGTCCCTGCAAGGGTTACTAGACGATATCTGTTCGGCGTACCTAAGCGACATACTGGTTTTTACAGACAGCACCTATACAGACTATATACAGGACGTTAAGAAGGTATTAGCACGACTGCAATAGGCTAGATTGTACCTTAATATCGACAAATGCGAATTCGGTATACAGCGTACGAAATACCTAGGGTTTATTATTAAGGCAGGGAAAGGCATTAGCATAGATAGGAACAAGATTAATGCTATTAAGCAATAGAAGCCGCCTACGAGCGTTAAGGGCGTACAGGAATTCCTTAGGTTTGCCAACTTCTACCGCTAGTTTATACGGAACTAGTCGGAGATCGTACGTTCCCTAGTCGAGCTAACATATAAGGACAAGCAGTTTAAGTAGATAGACGAGTGCAATAGGAGCTTTAACAGGCTGAAGGAGCTCTTTACTATAGGACTAACGCTTGCCGCCTTCGACCTAGAACGTATAACGATAATAGAAACCGACTCCTTAGGGTACTATATAGAGGGTATCCTATTACAGGTAGGCTCGCACAGTCTCCTGTACCTATATGCGTACTTCTCTAAGAAGAACTCCCTAGCTAAATGCAACTACCCTATCTACAACAAGGAATTGCTAGCAGTCGTACAGTGTTGTAAGGCGTACGATAGAGAACTCCGCTCGGTTCCCAAGTTCCTCGCCCTAACTAACTATAAGAACCTAGAGTACTTTACGCAACCCTAGAAGCTTTCTAAGAGATACGTACGATAGGCGATGTACCTAAGCCGATTTAATATAAGACTCTAGTATCGCAAGGGAAAAGACAACAGGAGGGCCGATGCGCTATCCAGACAGGACTAGGACATGCTAACAACGTACGATAACGACTAGCTAAAATTACGGACATTTTAGATGTTTAAGGAGGAACTAGGCGAGGAGACTATCCGCCTAGCAGCGACACACCTATAAAAACCCCAACTGCAGGTATAGGAAGAGGCAGTAGAAAAGGACGACGTTTACTAAGGGGCCTGTACAGCGATCTAAGGAGGACAGCGGAAGCTCCTAGTAGAGCTTTACCTTAAGGTATTAGCAGCAGAGTGCACAGTAGACGAGGAGAACAACCTAAAGTTTAGGAATCGGATTTAGGTCCTAGCAGACAAGAAGCTCTATATAAGCTTAATATAACGGGCGTATAGTTCTATAGCAACTAGGCACCCTAAGCGCGAGGAGACGTACAGCATCGTCGCTAAGGACTACTACTGGCCGGCGATAGCAAAGGACATCTATGGGTTCGTATAGAACTGCAATGTCTGCAGAAGGACAAAGCCCTAGCGTAAACTAAAGCACGGGCTGCTAAAGCCCCTACTAATACTAGACCGGCCCTAGCAAGACCTAACAGTAGACTTTATTACAGATCTCCCTAAGAGCGACGGACAGCAGAACATTATAGTAGTTATAGACAAGCTAACGAAGGGGGTAATACTAGAATAAATGGACTCTATTACGGCTAAGGACACTGCCTAGGTATTTATACAGACGACGTTTAGCAAGCATAGATTCCCTAGGTTAATTGTATTAGACCGGGGCACACAGTTTACGAGCTAGCTCTAGGCAAGGGTCTGTCAGTTATCAAACGTAGAACGTCGCCTATTAACTATATAGTACCTACAGACAGACGGCGCTACGGAGAGGGTCAACTCGACATTAGAAGCGTACCTCTAAGCGTACGTCAACTACGACTAGACAAATTAGAACCGCCTCCTCCCTATAGCAGAGCTAGCTATTAACTGCTGTACGGCTAACGCTACAGGACTGTCTCCCTTCTTTATAACCTACGGATACGACCACTCCCCGCTCCTACCGACCCTAAGCAGCGCTACCTTACGCCCTGTACGATCCCCGATTTAGCAGGGAGAAGCTATCGTACAGACGATTACGAACGCCTACTAATAGGCGAAAGCGAGTCTAGCTATAGCTTAATAGAATGCAGAAGAGCAGGCTAATAAGGGTCGGCAGGCTGCACTAAGGTACGAGGCAGGAGATAAGGTCTAGCTAAACTAGCGCAACATCTATACAGACCGGCCGAGCAAGAAACTAGATTGGAAGAACTGGAAGCTTACAGTAGTCCAGCTAGTAGGAACACACGCTGTACGGCTTAACACTCCTCTAGGGATTTACCCGTTTTTCTATATAGACCTCGTACAGCTAGCATACGCAGACCCCCTACTGCACTAGATAACGGACGACGCGCGCGCGCCCCCTAGCGATCGTAACTAAAGACTAGGAAGAGTATAAGGTAGAAGAAATCCTTAAGAGCTAGAGGAAGCGGAAGAAGATAGAATACCTAGTTAAATAGACAGGTTAGGCAGAGCCTACGTAGGAACTATATAAGACTCTCTAGGATATATAGGCACTAGATAAGTAGGAAGAGAGACACTCTAGTAAATAGTTATAGCGAGGCTATACTGTACAGGGTAGGACAGATAGCAGCTGCTAGACAGGGCAGCTACAAGTAGTATTAGGCGACTGCAGCCTGGACCGGGCAGCTACAAGAGACGTTAGACAGCTACAGACAGAATTGGGCAGGTACAGGCAAGACTAGGAAGCTGTAAGGGAGGAGCAAGAATAGAGGGGAACTAGGGACATCTATCCCTAAGGATATAAAAGAAGGGACGACACTAGGGAACCTGCAAGAGGCATAGTATAGATACAGGAAATAGGGAAAGGTAGAAGAATAGGGATAGAGCCAGTATATGGTAGGGAGGGACCGTACGAGATAACCAGCCTAGGCGAGGCTGTACAGACGACTACTAGGTAAATAGCCACTACCCTACCCTACAGACAACGACAGACTGGAACACCTACCTAAGCCCTTAAGACTACGGGCAGCGTCTAAAGCACTGGAAGACTACGAGATTGCGGATCTTATGCCCTAACCGGACGACGGGGATCCCGTCTAGATAACGGAGTTAAGGTAAATAGACAGGTAAGGACGTAACAGCTTACCTGCATACGGCGGGAACATCTACTTAGGAGCTAAACCCCAGACAGCGGCTGAGGTACAGGGACGAAGCCGGACGGCCTGTCGCCGCCGGACTGTATAGATAAGATGCAGAGTGCACGGCTAGAGCTATAGAATAGGAGATAAACAGACGAGGGATAAAAGGTAGGTAAATAGACAGGTAAGGACAGGACAGCTTACCTATATACAGGATAAAAGGCAGGTAAAATAGAGAGACTGCGGACGTAGAAATAGTAAACCAGACAGGACCGAGCGCCTCCTGCACCTTTATAACCGCTCGCAGGTCCTCCGACGCCTTAGCTTCGGCATCCTTAAAGTAGTAACTAGAATCAGTTAAGATTAGGTAGAAGCGATCTAGTACTACCTGCTTTCCCTGCTCGTAGGTCCTCCTCTGCCTTAGCTTCGGGATCCAAATAGACAGGCCCAAGGTTGCAGCAGTGTAGAGGGAGGGCATCTAGCGGGCATTGCCGACTAGCAAGTGCCTAGACAATAGTTAACTTTACAGACAACCGGACGAGTATAGGCGAGCACTATTTAGAAAGGGAACGCTACGAGCGATTGTACAACACGACAGCGTATAGGGACGAAACTACAAGGAGGGAGGGGGTTATTGTTAGGGGGCGCCGTCTAGCTAGGTCCTAGACCTAAGCCAGCTGTTGCCCTAAGGATTGCGACTTAGCAGCGCTAGTACGACCCTACCCTCTGTACAGAGTTACTAATACGACCCTACCCCTGTATAGAGAGAGAATCCTATAGCCTTATACAGGGGGGAATAGCCGCCCCTCTATACGTAGGGAAAACTCTGCACCCCTATATAGAGGGAAACTCCTAACCCTCTGTACAGAGCAAAACCCCTATACCCCGGCATAGAGGGAAATTGCTAGCTTGGCTTTGTAGGTACAAATTGTACAGCAGCGGACGACAAAGGAACTGCCTATTAGTTCCTTTATATAGATACCGAGCTTCAAGTTTCTAAACCAAGATTCTTAAACCCTTACACTTCGTTAGTTTCTAAACCAGTCGATAGTAGATCGCTGCGCCGATAAGTGCTCCTATATCGATAAAGGCTTTTAATTAAAGGAGGTAGTGTAAGCTCTCGAGAGGGTAGATTGTAATTAGAAAGATAATAGTGGTCTCCGTATTTACTTCTACTACTGCTAAGAGCGGATCGTTACAGCTGTTAATACTCTCTCCTTCTTCGAGCGATGTAGTTCGTAGCAGTGCCCTATTGTTAATACTAGGTAGGGGGCCTATCCGTCTAGCTAATCTTTTCCTAAGCTTCTTAACAGCACCCTATCGTCTACACTGTCTGTGTCGTTCGGCGCCGGCTCTATAGCTTAGATGCTCTCTCTCAGCTGCGTCGGCTTTATAGCACGGTATTCCTGCTTCTGCTAAGTCGTTGCTTAGCATCTAGTAGCGATATAACCAGGTTTTCTATATACGTAACAAGTAGGGACGAACGGCAGACGCAGTAAATAAGATAGCTGCTAGGAGCCTCGTCGGAAGGGAGCAGAAGGTCGCGTTGTCTGCGCTAGCGACGACTTCTAATTCGGTTCGCGTACTGCCGATTTTCCGTATGCGTTTAAGTTTCTAGCAGTAACTCTCGCCTAGTGTATAAAGCTTTTAAGGTCTTCGTCTTCTACTAAAGCTATAGCTCTGGCTAGTTCGGGGCTTAACTTCTGCCTTAGTACGTATAACTGTTCGTCCTTAGACACTTTAGCTCTAATAGCGTATTTCCTAAACAATCTATAAAATTCCTCGAATGTTAGCCAGTTTTGGTTAATCTTGTCTAGTTGCTTGTAGGCTGTCTTCTTGCAGAAAGGGTCTCTAAAGCGTTAGTCTAGGGCTTTAATAGCTTCGTCAGCAGTTACGTCTTCTAGGTCTGCTACTAGCGAGAATGCTTTACCTTCTAGTCGCGCTTCTAGATAGGCTAGTTTATCTTCTTCGCTGCTTCCGGCGTAATCGCAACTTATCTTGTTCCTTATCTTCTTCTTAAAGGCTTCCTAGGCCTTAGGGTCTCTGCCCCTAAAGGCTAGTAGATTAGGTAGTAACGTTATCGAAGTGCTACCTTAACTATAGGCAGCAGGTAAGGCACTTTCTGCTTAGTCTCCTTATAGTAGCGGCAGCGCCGACGACGTCGCTATCGTAGCGTCGGCTAACTAAGCCCTTAGCATTTTTAGTTGCGCTAGTTGTGTCGCCGCTTAGTTCTCTAACACCTTAATAGTAGTCTCTGCCGATTCCTTCTTAGCTATTACTGCCTCTATCTCCTCTCTTAACTGCTTGTTCTCTTCTATTTTCTTATAGAACGTCTTCTCGATAAAGGTGATAGTATTGTATACCTTTCTAGACCTGTATTCTGCTAGGTGTTCCTCGAGTTCGTCGGATATGCAGGCGTACAGCTCCTTATAGCCGGCTATACCCTCCTTCGCTTCGTCCGTCTCTTTTAGGTTAGTCTTTCTCTTTCCGCTGCAGTAGGTAACGCTGCCCTCTACTGTCTAGAAGCCTTCTATAGCCTTCTTACAGTGCTAATATGTTTGGTTTAGATTATAGTATACATATACGTTATTCAGGTAGCCGGATGTAGTTTAACGGGCCCTTTCGCGCGTCGCAGAGTTAGTGTAGTTAGTAAGTTCGAGATATAATAATCCGAGCGTGCAGATATAATTTAATACGGCTGTTTTAATAACTATATCTCGAACTAAGGAGGGAAAGGAATCTATATAGTAGTAGTAATCCGAGCGCGCAGATATAATTTAATACAGCTGCTTTAATAACTATATCTCGAACTAAGGAGGGAAAGGAATCTATGCAGCAGTAGGTAAGGGCTTTAGGGATAGCATGCTAAGGCCCGGCTCGGTCCGGAAGGGCCGAGCCGAAATTCTAAGGGTCTACCCTATTACCTAGTCCTATCCCTTTCTGCTGCTATAACACTACCCCCCTCCCTTATTAGCAGTCGCCCTCGACTGCTTACTTGTCCCTTCTGCCTTTTTTTTGATTCGTCTTTCTTTTCTTCTTTTTCTTCCACTTCTTAATCTTCTTCCTCCGTCCGGTTCGCAGCTTCTTCTACGAAAATTCTTCTTAAAATCGACGTTACCTCTTTATTTCTTCTATCTCGAAAATATTGTCCTTTCGTTATCTTCTTCTTTTCTTACATCGTTGCTATCTGAAGTCGTTTACTTAGCGTCTATCTAATTAGAGCTATCTAATCTAAGCTAACAGCTATCTAAGCTGCTGCGTAACTTGTCTGTGCGCTGCTGCAGAGGGTCTATATAGATCTATCTGCAGTACGCTATCTCTTCTTCTCTTTCTTCTTTACTAAGGACCTTAAGCGCTACTGTAAAGTCGGCGTCGCCGACTCTGTCTATAAAATCGATCGGCTGCGAGCCTTTCTCTTTCCTAGGCGGCGTCGGCAAGCGTCGCGCTGCAGCGGTAGCGTCGTCCCCGATTTTACCGTTATTATTCGACCTGCAAAGCCGGTAGACAGTAATAGTGTAATCGGAGACTAAAGCGTACCGCTGCGATCGTTTCCGTCAGTTTTCGTACTAATAGAGCGGACGCAGCCTTCCTTCTTCTTCTATCTCTTCTAGAGCTATTAACTTTAGAGCTGTTGCAGCGGCAGAAAGGGGTAGGACTAAGTAATAGGGTAGACCCTCGGAATTTCGGCTCGGCCCTTCCGGACTGAGCCGGGCCTTAGCACACCACCCCTAAAGCTCTTACCTACCACTACATAGATTCCTTTCCCTCCTTAGTTCAAGATATAGTTATTAAAAAGGCTGTATTGAATGATATCTGCGTGCCTGGATTATTATATCTCGAACTTACTTACTACATCAACTCCGCGCTGCGCGAAAGGGCCCGTTAAATTATCCGGCTACCCGAATAACGTACGTGCACAACACACACCAAACTAAACACTAGCACTGTAAGACAGCTATAGAGAGCTTCTTAACAGTAGAAAGCGGCGTTATAGGCCGAAGCAGAAGCAGAAGAGAAAAGACTAACAGAGCGAGTAGGCGCTCTAGCGTTATTAATAATAAGTTTATTATTAGAGGTTTTACAGCGGAAGAAACCGCAGAGATTAAGGAACGAATAACTGAATATAAGAAGATCTACGACTGTATGCTCGAGGAACTTAAAGACTATGTAAACGAGAACGGAATAGGGAAGGTCTACGACGGTATAGATCCTATTAAGACGCTGTTTTACAGAACCCTAGAAGAGAAGAGGCAGTTAACAGAGGAAAACGAAGCAGTAAGGACCGAGAAGGAATCGGCAGAGACTATTATCAATATGCTAGAAAATTAAGCGGCGAATCGACTAGCACAACTAAAGGCGATAAAGACTTAGTTAGCTAAGATAGAAGCAGCGATGTTATCAGCGGCGCTACTATATCGACAAGAAGAAGCAGAGACCGCCTTACTAGTAGCCTACAGTTAAGGCGGCACCTCGATAACGTTACTACCTAACCTACTAGCGTTTAGAGGCAGAGACCCTAAAGACTAGGAGGTGTTTAAGAAAAAGATAAAGAACAAGATAGACCGCGATTATGCCGGAAACAGTAAAAAAGACAGGTTGGCTTACCTAGAATCGCGATTAGAAGGAGAAGCTTTTTCGCTAGTAGCAGACCTAGAAGAGGTAACTGCCGAAGAAGCAATTAAAGCGCTAGACTAACACTTTGGAGATTCCTTCTGGAAGAAGACAGCCTGTAAGCAACTAGATAAGATTAACCAGAACCGGCAGACGGTTAAGGAGTTCTACAGACTGTTTAGAAAATATGCTATTAGAGCCAGAGTGTTAGAAGATAAGCAGCTCTACCTACTGAAGCAGAAGCTAAACCCTAAGCTAGCTAGAGCTATAGCTTCGGTAGAAGACGAAGACCTTAAGAGCTTCGTGCACTAAGCGAGGGTTACCGCTAGGAACCTAAGCGCCTACGCGAAATCGGCATCGCGCGAACCGATTTAGAAGCAGTCGGCGCCGACAACACGACCCCCTGCACCTTTCCGGAGAGCACCTTAGCAGCTATCCTATTCGCCGCGTTCGTCGTTTGTCCCTACCTGCTATACGTATAGAAAGCCTGGCTCCATTGCTACGAGATGCTAAGCAACGGACTAGCAGAAGCAGGAATATCGTGCTATAAAGCTGCAGCCGCCGAGAAAGACTATCTAAGCTATCGAGCCGGCTCCAAATAACACCGACAGTGTAGATAGTAGAGTGCTACTGCAGATCTTAGGAAAAGACCAGCTAGAAGGATAGGCCCCCTATCTAGTATAGACAATAGGGCACCGATACGAGCTACGTTACCGGAAGAAGGAAGTATCAACAGTTGTAGCGATCCGCTCTTAGCGGCGGTAGAAGTAAACACGGAGACTGCTATTATCCTTCCGATTACTGTCTACCCCCTTAATAGGTCAGACCGCCCACTTTAGCTAAGAGCTTTTATCGATATAGGAGCCCTTATCGGCGCAGCGATCCACTATCGACTAGTTTAGAAATTAATAAAAGGATACGGTTATCCTGTAGAGCTAGCGTCGCCGACGCAAATTTTAGCATATAACAGACAGGACACGGAAAATGTTACGTACTATGTACCATTAAGGACTACACTGGCTAGTTGGACTACAGAAGCTACGTTCTGAATTATAGACATCGGACAGTTCGATATTATTATAGGGCAGAAATAGATAAAGAACTAGAAAGCCGTTATCGATGTAGGTAAAGGCACGCTAGGGTTCAAAAACCAGCAGAGCAGAGTCGCCGCCGAATTGGTTACCGTCGTCGCTGCGAAACCGAACGCTACGACTATCGAAGCGGTTCCGTTAGATCGGTCCGACCCTCTAGACACGATCAGAATAATAAACTCGGAAGCTTTGACGACCCTCGCGAGGTCGCCGGACAATAAGATTTACGCTATCTTAATAAAGAACATCGAAGACTACTAGAAGATAATAGCAGAAGAAGAAGTAGATCCGCGAGAGGTGTTACTAAAAGAGCTCTACAGCTACACTAACATGTTCTTAAAAGCCGACTCTAACCTCCTGCCGCTCTACCGACCAGAATATAACAATAAGATCCGGCTAAAAGAAGGAGCCGCGTTGCCAAGAACCGAACCCCTAAGACGCTTATCGCCGGCCGAGCTGGACTAGGTAGAAGTGTTTGTTCGAGAAAATCTGGCGAAAAAGTTTATTACGCCGAGCTCCGCTAAGTATACGTTACTAATTCTTTTTGTCCGAAAACCCAGAGGTAGTCTCTAACTGTACGTAGACTATAGAGGCCTTAATAAGGTTACTAAGAGAGATGTGTATCCGCTGCCGCTAATCGATAAGACTATACAACGAGTAGCTAAAGCTAAGTAGTTTAGCAAGCTAGATATTCGCTAAGCTTTCTATCGACTAAGGAATAAAGAAGGGCGGACAGAAGATCTTACGACGTTCGCTACGCATATAGGCAATTTCAAGTAGTTAGTTATGCCTTTTGGCCTAACTAATGCACCGGCAGTGTAGTAACGCTTTATAAACTATACCTTTATAGACATGCTAGAGCGGTTAGTGTCTATCTACTTGGACGACATCCTTATCTACACTAATAGAACGAGAGAGCAATACACAGACTATATTAAGAGAGTGCTAAAGAGACTCTGCAAGGTCGGATTAAACGCAGATACGAAGAAGAGCGAGTTCTATTAGACCGAAGTCAAATATCTCGGTCTTATCGTTAGAAGAGAAGGAATTCGGATAGACCCCTTAAAGGTCGCCGCCGTCGCAGAGTGGAAGCAGCCGAAATCCGGAAACACTACACAAATCAGAGCGTTCCTCGGATTCTGCAGCTACTATCGACAGTTTATTAAGGACTTTAGCAAGATAGCGAGACCCCTAAACGAAGCATTAAAGAAAGAGGCTGCTGGCATATAGAATAAAAAGTGCATAGAGGCTTTTAATCGACTAAAAGAAGCAGTGGCCTCGGCGCTAGTGCTAGCGCACTTTCGACCGGAAAAGACGATCTACTTAGAAACAGACGCATCCGATACAGTAACAGCAGGGGTCCTTTCTTAGTACGATAACGCCGACGAGACCCTCTATCCAGTAGCTTTCTTTAGCAAATCTATAAACGAGGCTAAGCGGAACTACGCTATTTACGATAAAGAGCTACTAGCTATTATTTAGGCTTTCGAGGAGTGGAAGCCAGAGCTTATAGCTGGAAAGAGCACAGTCTAGGTCCTTACGGACCACCAGTTACTAACCTATTTTATAAAGACGCAGAAGCTATCGCGCCGTTAGGCCCAGTAGGCCGCCTACTTATCCAGATTTGACTTTAAGATTACCTATCGACTAGGAGCTTAAAATAGAAAGGCTAATGCGCTAACGAGAAGAGAAGGAAAGACTAGTCGCGCGAAAAAAGACTTAAACATGTTCCAGAAGATGTTGACCGAACGGATAGTAGACGCCGAGGTGTTAAAAGAAGCAGGGATCTGCGCGATAGAACCGCCGACAGAAGAAGAGACGCTCTACGAGAAAGTAGAACGGCTTAATTAGCAGCAGAAGCTCGGCAGAACAGGCCTAGGGAAGCTAATAGTTCTAGAAGAACTAATTACAGAGGTTATCCAGTTGGTCTATAGTTCTAAGGATGTCGGTTACGCCAGCTTAAAGAAGACAATAGAAGCTGTAAGGATGATCTACTAGTTTCCGCGAATCTTCGAGCGGATCTACCGATTTATCGCTAATTGCTACGTCTGCCGAGCCGCGAAGCTACGTTACGGCCTTCCGGCCGGTCTGTTAAAGCTACTTACGATCCCCAAAAAACTGTAGCAGCATATTACGATAGATTTCGTAACCGGCCTGCCGGATTCCGGTAGATATAACGCTACGCTTAATGTAGTAGATCGACTAAGCAAGGAACGCTACTTTATCCCCTGCCGAGCGAAGGACAAAGGAACTACTACGGAAGAAACAGCGAGAATACTGATTTAACATATATAGAAGTACTACGGTCTGCCGGACACTATAACTACGGATAGGGGCCCCCAATTTACTGCCGATGTATAGAAGACTATTAACTAAGCTCTCGGAATTCGTAGAAAACTTAGCACGGCAGCTTATCCTTAAACCGACAGTCAGTCTAAAGTAGCTAACCGCGAGATAGAAAAGTATCTACGAATCTTCTGTAGCTACTGTTAAGGAGAGTAGATAAAGATGTTGCCGACAGCCGAATTCTGCGCCAATTCAGCACGATTAGAAGCTACCTCGCTAGCGCCGTTCGAGATAACCTATAGCTATCTTCCAAGAATAAGCTTCCAACCGCTGGACGAACCCAGCGCTTCGGAACCTTCTACTACTACTTCGTTAAAGAGGGTCGCCGCCGCAGCGGCAGAAGCTCTCCGATCTTAGATAGAAGAAGCGGTTAAGGTAGCGAAAGAGGCGATAGAATCAGCTTAGAAAAAGATAGTAACTCGAGCTAATAGAAAGCGGTTACTAACAGAATTCGAGGAAGGCTAAAAGGTATAGCTTAACACGCGGAACCCAAGGCTGAAAGGCAACGCCAAGCTTAACCCCCGCTACATAGGTCCGTTAAAGATAGTGGAAAAAAGGTCGCCGGTAACTTATCGGCTCTAGCTACCGAAATCGTTCTAGATCTACGACGTCTTTTATTCGGATCTGCTGAGTTTGGACCCTAAAGACGGTCTTCCGGATTAGGGGTTCGCTAAACCCCCGCTGGTCGAGATAGACAGCAAAGAAGAAGAATAGGAGGTAGAAGATGTAATAGATAGAAGAAAGCTAAGAAGATCTATCGAAGCAAGGATCTTATAGAAAGGATAGCTAGAAGACTATAAATAGTATCCGGCCGAGAACCTCCAGAATTTGGCGGAGCTGCTAAGAAAGTTTTATGTCTAGAACCTAAGGAAGCTGAAGCCTAACTAGCTCCGAAGCTAATTATTCCGGAAGGAGAAGAAAAGCCGCGTCCGCTCTATCGGTGTAGAAGCTAATAAAGATGATCGTAGCAATCCCTTCGCTGGAGTCTTCGACTCGGCCACTACCTACTACCGGTTTAACGCGATAGTCGACGACGCCGCTCCAAACAAGCGAAGCGGCGTCGGCGCCGCCGGCCCTACAGTAGGTAAGGTCTTTAGTAGAGAAAGAAAAAGATAAAGAGACGGCGCCGCGGACGGATCTATATAGACCTCTGCGGCAGCGCATAGACCGGTCACGCCGCAGCTTAGGTGACCGCTGGCTCCGATCAGATAGCACGGATCAGATAGACGACAAGTAAAGACGTTATATAGCGACGATTTGAATTAAAAAAAAAAGAAGAGATGGATAAGTAAGCGGTCGAGGTCGACCACTAGTAAGGGAGGGGGGTAGTGTTGCAGCGGCAGAAAGGGGTGGGACTGAGTAATAGGGTGGACCCTCGGAATTTCGGCTCGGCCCTTCCGGACTAAGCCGGGCCTTAGTACACTACCCCTAAAGCTCTTACCTACTACTACATAGATTCTTTTCCCTCCTTAGTTCGAGATATAGTTATCAAAAAGGCCGTATTAAATCATATCTGCGTGCCCGGATCAGGAGCTACTTAGGTCTCGGCTTCCTTAGATTCCGGATATAGAATCCCTTTAGCAGCTCTACCGAATTTCGGAGATTCTCGACTAGATACTATTTATAGTCTTCTAGCTACTCCTTCTATAAGATCCTTGCTTCGACAGACCCCCTTATCTTCCTTATATCTATTACATCTTCTACCTCCTACTCTTCTTTATTATCTTCTATCTCGATTGGTAGGGGTTTGGCGAACCCCTGCTCTGGAAGACTGTCTTTAGGGTCTAGACTTAACAGATCTAAATAGAAAACGTTGTAGATTCGGAACGACTTCGTTTGCTAGAGCCGATAAGTTACTAGCGACCTCTTTTTTACTATTGTAAAAGGACCTATATAGCACGGGTTAAGTTTGGCGTTGCCTTTTAGCTTTAGGTTCCGTATATTAAGCTATACCTTTTGCCCTTCTTCGAACTCTATTAGTAACCGCTTTCTATTAGCTTACGTTACTATCTTTCTCTAAGCCGATTCTATCGCCTTCTTCGCTACCCGGATCGCATCTTCTATCTAAGACTTAAGCGCTTCTGCTACGGCGGCAGCGACTCTCTTTAACGAAGTGGCAGTAGAAGATTCCGAAGAGCTAGGCTCGTTCGGCAGTTAAAAACTTATTCTCGGAAGATAGCTATAAGTTATCTCGAACAGCGCTAGTAAAGTGGCCTTAGACTGTGCCGAGTTGGCGCAGAATTCGGCTATCGGCAACAGCTTAACCTACTCTTCTTAATAGTAACTGCAGAAGATCCGTAGATATTTTTCCATTTTACAGTTAGCTACTTTAGACTGTCCGTCGGTCTAAGAGTGAGCAGCTATGCTAAGTTTTCCGCGAATTCCGAGAACTTAGTTAATAGCTTTCTATATATTAGTAGTAAATTAAGGACCCCTATCCGTAGTAATAGTGTCCGGCAGGCTATAGTGCTTCTTTATATGCTAAACTAGCATCCTCGCTGTTTCTTCTATAGTAGTGCCTTTGTCCTTTGCTTAATAGGGGATAAAGTAGCGTTCCTTGCTTAACCGATCTACTACGTTAAGGGTGGTATTGTATCTATTAGAATCCGACAGGCCGGTTGCGAAATCTATCGTAATGTACTGCTACAGTTTCTCGAGGATCGGCAGTAGCTTTAGTAGACCGGCCGGAAGGCTATAGCGCGGCTTCGCGGCTCTATATGCGTAACAATTAGCAATAAACCGGTAGATCTGCTCGAAGGTCTGCGGAAACTAGTAGACCGTTCTTACTGCCACTATTATCTTCTTCGTGCTAGCGTAGCCAACATGCTTAGAACTATATACTAGCTAAATAACCCCTAAAATTAGTTCTTCTAGAACTATTAGCTTCCCTAAGCCGGTTTTGCTAAGCTTCTGTTGCTAGTTAAGCTGCTCTGATTTTTCGTAGAGCGTCCCTTTCTTAGTAACTAGCTCTATCGCGCAGATCCCTACTTCTTTTAACACTTTAGCGTCTACTATCCGCTCTGTTAACATCTTCTGGAACATGTTCGGGTCTTCTTTCGCGCGGCTAGTCTTCCCCTCTCTTCTCGTTAGCGTATTAGCCTTTCTATTTTAAGCTCTGGGTCGATAAGTAATCTTAAAGTCGAATCCGGATAAGTAGGCGGCCTACCGAGCCTAGCGGCGCAAGAGCTTCTACGTCTTTATAAAGTAGGTCAACGACTAATAGTCTGTAAGGACCTAGACCGTGCTCTTTCTAGCTATAAGCTCTGGCTTCTACTCCTCGAAAGCTTGGATAATAGCTAATAGCTCCTTGTCGTAGATAGCGTAATTCCGTTTAGCCTTATTTATAGACTTGCTAAAGAAGGCTACCGGATAGAGGGTCTCGCTGTCGTTGTCGTATTAAGAAAGGACCTCTGCTATTACTATGTCGGAAGCGTCCGTTTCTAGGTAGATCGTCTTTTCTAGCCGGAAGTATGCTAGCACTAGCGCCGAGACTACTGCTTCTTTTAGCTAGTTAAAAGCCTCTATACACTTCTCGTTCTATAGGCTAGCCGCCTCCTTCTTTAATGCCTTATTTAGGGGTCTTGCTATCTTGCTAAAGTCCTTAATAAATCGTCGATAGTAACTGTAGAACCCGAGAAAAGCTCTAATTTAGGTAGTGTTTCCGGACTTCGGCTGCTTCTATTCCGCTACGGTAGCGACCTTTAAGGGGTCTATCCGAATACCTTCTCTTCTGACAATAAGACCGAGATATTTAACTTCGGTCTAATAGAACTCGCTCTTCTTCGTGTCTGCGTTTAACCCGACCTCGCAGAGCCTAGTTAATACTCTCTCGATGTAGTCTGTATGTTGCTCTCTCGTTCTATTAGTATAGATAAGGATGCTGTCTAAGTAAATGGATACAAACTGCTCTAGTAAGTCTATAAAGGTGTAGTTTAAAAAGCGTTGCTATATAGCTAGCGCGTTAGTAAGGCCAAAAGGTATAACTAACTACTTGAAATTGCCTATGCATATAGCGAACGTCGTAAGGTCTTCCGTCTGCCCTTCCTCGTTCCTTAGTTAGTAGAACGCTTAGCTAATGTCCAGCCTACTAAACTACTTAGCTTTCGCTAGTCGTTGTATAGTCTTATCGATTAGCGGCAGTAGGTATACGTCTCTCTTTATAACTTTTTTAAGGCCTCTGTAGTCTACGTATAGTCGGAGACTACCTCTAGGTTTCTGTACGAAAAGGATCGGCAATGCATACTTAGCGGAGCTTAGCGTTATAAACTTCTTTGCTAGGTTTTCTCGAACAAACACTTCTACTTAGTCTAGCTCGGCCGGCGATAGGCGTCTTAGGGGTTCGGTCCTCGGCAGCGCGGCTCCTTCTTTTAATCAGATCTTGTTGTTATATTCCGGTTAGTAGAGTAGCAGGAGGTTGGAATCGGCTTTTAAGAACACGTTAGTGTAGCTGTAGAGTTCTTTTAGTAATACCTCTAGCAGGTCTACTTCTTCTTCTGCTATTATCTTTCGGTAATCTTCGATGTCTTTTATCGAGATAGCGTAGATCTTATTCTCTAGCGACTTCGCGAGGGTCGTTAGGGCTTCCGAGCTTATTATTCTAACAGTAGCTAGGGGATCGGAACGGTCAGCTGGAACTACGTAGGCGGCCGTAACGTTTGGTTTTGCAGCGACGACAGTAACCGATTCGATAGTAGCAGTGCCGTTCTGCTAGGTTTTTGTTAGGGGACGCTGTCTAGCCAGGTCCTAGACCTAAGCCAGCCGTCGCCCTAAGGATTACGACTTAGCAGCGCCAGTACGACCTTACCCTCTGTACGGAGTTACTAATACGACCCTACTCTCGTACAGAGGGAGAATTCTACGCCCCTACATAGAGGGAAATAACCGCCCCTCTATATATAGGGAAAACTCTGCATCCCTATATAGAGGAAAACTCCTAACCCTCTATACAGAGCGAAACCCCTATACCTCTCTATAGAGGGAAATTGCTGGCTTAGCTTTATAGGTACAAATTGTACAGCAGCGGACGACGAAGGAACTGCCTATTAGTTCCTTTATATAGATACCTAGCCTTAAGTTTCTAAACTAAGTTTCTTAAGCCCTTATATTAGGAACTGATCTTACTATCGGTAACTACAGTAATATAACGAAGATAGACAGCGACATTCCTATAGAACCTGCGACTATGCAGGATTAGATGCACTGCGCGTACGAGGAGCTGCTAGCATACAAGAGGCAGCTTAAATAGCAAGTAAGCTACTAGGCTACAATAATTTCCTAACGGGAACAGAAGCTTCTACAGCTTAGGGCGTCTGATTGCGATCCGACCCCTACAACGACGACGAACACGACAGCCTATACCCTAGTCCCTAAGAGCAAACTCCCCGACGTTACTACCTACGATAGTAAGGCTCCGGCCGAGTACTCCTCCTAGGCTGCCCAGATACGCTCTAAGCTTCTAGTTGACTTAGGAGCATACCCGACCGAGCTAGACAAGGTAGTGTACCTCTTTAGGAGGTTAAAGGGCAGGGCAGCAGCACGGATTCTGCCGTATTACGAGACGGCTATTGCTAACCTAGCAATAGCAACTACGACAATGCTCTAGGCAGCTCTTAATAGGAGCTATAGGGACCTAGACCGCGAAAGCCGAGCACTCCTACAGGTTAATACTATAAAACAAGGACGCAAGACTGTACGAGAGTTCCTTACGGAATACGATCAGACCCTAGCAGAGGCAGGAGGGCTCTAATAGGAGGACAGGGTAAGAATTACTACCTTAGAGGTAGGCCTCTCTAAGGAGATTATAACAGGACTAGTAGGCGTAATACGACCAGCCTTGTATAAGGAGTTCTGTAATCTCCTTAGGATAGTCGACGACTAACAGTGCAGGCTCAGACAGATAAGCCGCGCCTACGAGATGCGACAGCCCCTCTATCGGCAGCAGGACGCTAAAGACTAGGAACTAACGACGACGACGAGAATAGCAGTAGCTGTTACTGTACGGCTAAGGGCCGGTGCTAAAAGGGCGCAGTAGGTAGATATAGCTACCCTCGACAAGAGAAGAGCAGAAGGGAGCTGCTACTAGTATAGCAAGATAGGCTACACTGTACGGAATTGCAGGCTTTTGCTAGCAGAGAGACCTAGGGGACGGCCAACTACTATAAGGGTAGCAACTGCAGCGCCCTAACACGAGATCTAGGAGTCTCCCTTAGACGACAACGAGTTAGGAAAAGAATAGCCTCTAGGCGAAGGCTTAGCTAGAGGTATATACGAGATAGATTGCTAAATTAAAGCACTACTTAGCTATCTTTTAAGAGCAACTACATAACGACTACGCCGTTTATCGTACGACCTACACTAAACGGGACCGCTACAGCGCGGATGCTTATTAACACAGGATGTTTAGTATACAGAGTAATTAGCGAAGACTTTGTATAGAGACACTACATTAAGACGACCCCCACTGTACCTGTACGTATGTTAGGCATTACTAGGCGAGGACCGGACATTACCTATATAGTGAAAGTGACGATAGAGCTGCAAGGACACTACGAGCAGAACTTATACCTCTACGTCGTACAGGACAGGTTAGGGTATAACCTAATATTAGGAAAGCTATAGATAGAGCGCTAGTAGGGCAAACTAGACGTTAGTCGAGGACGCCTGTACCTGGCAGCAACGAAGCAGAGGCTCTAAGACTAAGGGAGAGTCCTGCAGGGCAGCAATGCTAAGGCCGAAGCTAAAGCTAGCGCCGAGGTCAATACCGCGACTACGGACATTAAGAAGGCATTAGCACCTAAGAAAGCGACGGACCCCTGTACGAAACTCCTATCGGAATACGCAGAGTACCTAGACCTCTTTAAGCTAAAATCAGCCTTAAAACTTCCCCTATACTAAGGAGAGGGGATTAACTATAACATCTAGCTAGAGCCCCGTCCAGATAGGAGTCTGCCTAAAGTACTGTACGGTCTGCTGTACGGTATGTCCTCTAGAGAACTCCTAGTACTGCGCAAGACACTGGACGACCTACTTGCTAAAGGTTTTATTTATGCAAGTACATTATCTGCAGGAGCCCTAGTACTGTTTGTCTACAAAGAAGGCAAGGCCGGCTTGCGCTTTTGCGTAGACTATAGAAGCATTAACGCGATTACTAAGAAGGACCAGTACCCCCTACCCCTAATTAAGGAGACCCTTAGACGGATTAGCAAGGCAAAGTAGTTTACTAAGCTCGACGTAGTTTTGGCCTTCTACAAGATACAGGTTAAGGAAGGTTATAAATAGATAACTGCCTTCCGTACGAGATATAGTCTTTTCGAGTAGCTTGTTACTCCCTTTAGTCTTGCTAACGTACTGGCAACCTTCTAGAGGTACATTAACAGGTCCCTACAAGAGTTACTAGACGATATCTGCTCTGTATACCTCGATAACATACTAGTATTTACAGACGGCACCTATGCAGACTACGTACAGGACGTTAAGAAGGTATTAGATCGACTGCAACAGGCTAGCTTGTACCTCGACATCGACAAATGCGAATTCGGTATATAACGTACGAAATACTTAGGGTTTATTATCAAGGCAGGGAAAGGCATTAGTATAGACAGGAACAAGATTAATGCTACTAAGCAATAGAAACCCCCTACAAGTGTTAAAGGCGTGCGAGAATTCCTTAGGTTTGCCAACTTCTACCGCTAGTTTATACAGAACTACTTAAAGATCGTACACCTCCTAGTTAATCTAACGTACAAGGACAAGCAGTTTAAGTAGACAGACGAGTGTAATAGAAGCTTTAACAGGCTAAAGGAACTCTTTACTATAGGACCAACGCTTGCCGCCTTCTGATCTGACTGCAGTAGACGCAAGGTCAATACCCGTCTTTAATAACTATATCCAAGGCTGGAGAGGGAAGAATCTACGTACAAGCGGAGGTGCAGTATTTGAGTGTGCAGCTGCCAAGCCTGGTCCTGCCAAGCCTGCCACCTTCCAGCACCTTCCAGCCCTCTACATCCGTATCACCTTCAATCTAGAACGTACGACGATACTAGAAACCGACTCCTTAGGGTACTGTATAGGGGGTATCCTGTTATAGGTAGGCTTAGACGGACTTCTGCACCTATACGCGTACTTCTCTAAGAAGAACTCTCTAGCTAAATGCAACTACCCTATCTACGACAAGGAATTGCTAGCAGTCGTACGGTGTTACGAGGCGTAGGATAGTAAACTCTGTTCGGTCCCTAAGTTCCTCGCCCTAACCGACTACAAGAACCTCGAATACTTTACGCAACCCCGGAAGCTGTCTAAGAGGTACGTACAGTAGGCGATGTACCTAAGCCGCTTCAACATAAGACTCTAGTACTGCAAAGGCAAGGACAACAGTAGGGCCGACGTGCTATCTAGGCAGGATTAGGACATACTAACGACATACGATAACGACCGGCTAAAATTACGGACATTCTAGATGTTTAAGGAGGAGCTAGGCGAGGAGACTATCCGCCTAGTAGCGACACACATATAGGAACCCTAGCTATAGGCGTAGGAAGAGGCAGTAGAAAAGGACGACATTTACTAAGGGGCCTGTACAGCGATCTAAGGAGGACAGCGGAAGCTCCTAGCAGAGCTTTACCTTAAGGTGTTAGCAGCAGAGTGCACAGTAGACGAGGAGAACAACCTTAAGTCTAGAAATCGGATTTGGGTTCTAGCAGATAAGAAGCTCTATACGAGCTTAATACAACAGGTACATAATTCTATAGCTACCGGGCATCTAGAGCGCGAGGAGACGTACAGCATTGTCGCTAGGGACTACTACTAGCCGGCGATAGCAAAGGACATCTATAGGTTCGTACAGAACTGCGATGTCTACGGACGGACGAAGGCCTAGCGTAAACTAAAGCACAGGCTGCTAAAACCCCTACTATTACCGGACCGGCCCTAGCAAGACCTAACAGTAGACTTTATTATAGACCTCCCTAAGAGCGACGGACGGCAGAACATTATAGTAGTTACGGACAAGCTAACGAGGGGGGTAATACTAGAGGGAATAGACTCTACGACGGCTAAGGACACTGCTTAGGCATTTATATAGACAACGTTCAGCAAGTACGGATTCCCTAGGTTAATCGTATCGGACTAGAGTACACAGTTTACAGGCTAGCTCTAGGCAAGGGTCTGCCAGTTGCTAAACGTAGAACGTTGCCTATTAACTGCATAGTACCTACAGACGGACAGCGCGACGGAGAGGGTTAATTTAACGTTAGAAGCGTACCTCTCAGCGTACGACGACTATAACTAGACAAACTGGAACTACCTCCTCCCTATAGCGGAACTGGCTATTAACAGCTGTACAGCTAACGCTATAGGACTGTCCCCCTTCTTTATAGCCTACAGATACAACTACTCTCCGTTCCTACCGACCCTAAGCGGCGCTACCCTACGCCCTGTACGATCCCTAATTCAGCAGGGAGAAGCTATTGTATAGACGATTACGAACGCCTAGCAATAGGCGAAAGCGAGTCTAGCTATAGCTTAACAGAATGCGGAAGAGCAGGCTAACAAGGGACAGCAGGCTATGATCTGACTGCAGTAGACGCAAGGTCAATACCTGTCTTTGATAACTATATCCAAGGCTGGAGAGGGAAGAATCTACGTACAAGCAGAGGTAGAGGTATTTGAGTGTGCGCCAAGCCTGGCCCTGCCAGCTGTCCACATCTACATCCGTATCACTACCGCCCTCCCCAACCAGCGATTGCCCTCAATCGCAATCAATCTATTAATCGCAATCAGCCAATTAGGTCGTACCAATCCAGGTCGCAAATTCAGTCGCAGAGGTCGCTTTTCAAGCTCCAATTTCTGAGCCTTTTGCCATCGCTTTCGGCCAATCAGGTCGCTCCAAAACAGGTCGCTTTTGAGGTCGCTTTTGAGCTTCAATTTCCGTGCGTTTTGAGCCTCAATCTCGTGCCTTTTGACGTCGCTTTGGTGCCTTGTTTGCTGCCTTGTTTGCTGCAGAGGTCGTCGGGGTCGCGGAGGTCGCGGAGCTCGCAGAGGTCGCGGAGCTATCGGGGTCGCGGAGTCGCAGAGGTTGTCTTGCAAACACGTGTCACTTCTCGACGGTCACTTCTCGACGGTCGCTCGCTTCTTAAGCTGTCGCTCGCTTCTCAAGCCGCCGCTCGCTTCTTAAGCCGCTGCTCGCTTCTCAAGCGGTCGCAGAGGTCTCGGAGGTCGTCGGGGTCGCGGAGGTCGTAGAGGTCGTAGAGGTTGCTGTTGCGGTGGTAGAAAGAGGTGGGACAGATTGATGGGGTGGACCCTGGAATTTCGGCTCGGCCCGGACGGGCCGAGCCGGGCCTTGGCACCACCACCATCAAAGCCCACCACCACCACCACATAGATTCCTTTCCCTCTTCAGTTCGAGATATAGTTATCAAAAGGCCGTATTAAATCATATCTGCGTGCCCGGATCATTATATCTCGAACTCACTCTCCACAACCCCGCGCTGCGCGAAAGGGCCCGTCGAACCATCCGGAAACCCGAATAACGCACGCGCACCCACCAACAACCAACCCTAGGCACCGTAAGAAGATAGAAGACTTCTCAGCGGTAGAGAGCGGCGTTACAGGCCGCAGCAGAAGCAGAAAAGGAAAGACTGACAGAGCAAGCAGACGCTCTAGCGTAGTTGAAGATAAGGTCGTCATTAGAGGTTTTACAGCTGAAGAGACTGCAGAGATTAAGGAACGAATGAAGGAATACAAGAAGATCCACGACTGCACGATCGAGGAACTGGAAGACTACGTAAACGAGAACGGAATAGGGAAGGTCTACGACGGTATAGACCTCATTAAGACGCTGTTCTACAGGACACTAGAAGAAAACAGACAGCTAAGAGAGGAAGTAGAGACGGTGAGGGCCGAGAAGGAATCGGCAGAGACTATCGTCGAAGTGTTGGAACACTAAGCGGCGAATCGAATAGCGCGGCTAAAGGCGCTGAAGGATCAACTGGCTAATATAGAAGCAGCGAGATCGTCGCCGCTAGTGCGGCGAGAAACCCAAGTAGAAACCACCTCGCCGGCGGCCTACAGTTAAGGTGGCACGTTGATGACGTCATTACCGGATCCACCGGTTTTCGGTAGCGGAGACTCCGAAGCGTAGGAGGCGTTCAAGAAGAAGATCAAGAATAAGATGAACCGCGATTACGCATTAAGCAGCGAAGAAGACAGATTAGCCTATTTAGAGGCGCGACTAGAAGGTGAAGCTTTTTCGTTAGTGGCGGACCTGGAAGAGGTAACCGCCGAAGAAGCGATCAAAGCGTTAGATCAACGCTTCGGAGACCCATTCCGAAAGAAGACAGCCCGTAAGCAGCTAGATAAGATTAACCAGAACCGGCAGACGTTTGAGGAATTCTACGGTTTGTTCAGAAAATATGCGATTAGGGCCCGAGTGGCGGAAGATGAGCAGCTCTACCTATTAAGGCAGAAGCTGAGTCCTGAGCTGGCCGCCGCCATGGCGTCTGTAGAAGACGAAGGCCTTAAGAGCTTCGTCCACTATGCGAGAGTTACCGCAAGAAACTTAAGCGCTTACGCGAAATCACGCGAATCGAACCAGAAGCCGCTAATAACGCAGACTACACGACCCCCCGCGCCTTTCCGGAGAGCGCCACAGCAGCCACCTTATCAGTCGCAGCGCTCGTCGTTCGTCCCCACCTGTTTCGCGTATGGCAAGCCTGGCTACATCGCTACGAGATGCCAAGCATCGGACAAGCAGAAGCAGGACTATCGTGTTATAAGGCAGCCGCAGCCGCAGCAACCACCGAGGAAGACCATACAAGCTATGGAGCCAGCCCTAAACGACACCGACAGCGTAGACGGCGGCGTACAGCTAAGAATCATAGGAAAAGACCAGCTGGACGGATAGGCCCCCTATCCAGCATTGACAATAGGGCACCGAATCGAAGCGAATCGCCACGAGAAGAAAGCATCAACAGCTGCAGCGATCCGCTCTCGGCGGCGGTGGAAGTGAACACGGAAACAGCCATTATCCTTCTAATCACTGTCCACCCCCTTGACGGATCGAGCAAACCGCTTCAGCTGAAAGCTTTTATCGACACCGGAGCTCTTATTGGCGCGGCGATCCACTATCGGTTGGTTCAGAAACTGATAAAGGGATACGGATATCCAGTGGAATTGGCGTCGCCGACACGGATTTCGGCATACAACGGACAAGACACAGAGAGTGTTACGCACTATGTGCCATTAAGAACCACACTGGCCGGTCGCATTACGGAAGCGACGTTCCGAATTATGGATATCGGAAGGTTTAACATCATTATAGGGCAGAAATGGATAAAGAACCAGAAAGCAGTTATCGACGTAGACGAAGGAACGCTAGGGTTCAAAACCCTAAGCAATGGCACCGCTGTCGTCGAGCCGACCGCCGCCAAGCTGAAAGCTACGGGGCCAGCGAAAGAGGCTCCGTCCGATCATTCCGAACCCCCGGTTACCATCGGAATAATGAGTTCGGAAGCAATGACGACCTTCGCGAAGTCGCCGGATAATGAGATCTACGCCATCTCGATGAAAGACATCGAAGACTACAGAAAGATAATGGCGGAAGAAGAAGTAGATCCACTGGAGGTGTTACCGGAAGAGCTCCATAGTTACGCTAATGTCTTTTCAAAAGCAGACTCCAACCTCCTGCCGCTCCATCGACCGGAATATAACAACAAGATCCGACTGAAAGAGGGAGCTACGCTGCCAAGAACCGAGCCCCTGAGACGACTGTCGCCGGCGGAACTGGACTAGGTAGAGGTGTTTGTTCGCGAGAACCTGGCAAAGAAGTTTATTACGCCGAGTTCTGCCGAATACGCGTTACCGATTCTTTTCGTAAGAAAACCAGGGGGTGGTCTTCGACTCTGCGTAGACTATCGCGGCCTTAACGAGGTCACCAAAAGAGACGTATACCCGCTGCCGCTGATCGACGAGACCATCTAGCGCGTGGCGAAGGCTAAGTGGTTCAGCAAGCTGGACATCCGCCAAGCGTTCCATCGGTTGAGAAATAAGGAAGGACAGACGGAAGATCTTACGACGTTCGCTACGCGTATGGGCAATTTTAAGTAGCTGGTAATGCCGTTCGGACTCACCAACGCGCTGGCGGTGTGGCAACGCTTTATAAACCACTCCTTTATAGACATGCTGGAGCGGTTCGTGTCTATCTATTTAGACGACATTCTTATCTATACGGACGGGACGAGAGAGCAACACACGGACCACATCGAGAGAGTGTTGAAGAGGCTCCGCGAGGTCGGATTGAACGCGGACACGAAGAAGAGCGAGTTCTATCAGACCGAGGTCAAATATCTCGGCCTTATCGTCGGAAGAGATGGAATTCGGATAGACCCCTTAAAGGTCGCCGCCGTAGCGGAATGGAAGCAGCCGAAATCCGGAAACACTATGCAAATCAGAGCGTTTCTCGGATTCTGCAGCTATTATCGACGGTTTATCAAGGACTTTAGCAAGATAGCGAGACCCCTGAACGAGGCGCTAAAGAAAGAGGCCGCCGGCCTATGGAATGAGAAGTGCACGGAAGCCTTTAACCGGCTGAAAGAAGCAGTGGCCTCTGCACCAGTTCTGGCGCACTTCCGGCCAGAAAAGACGATCTACGTGGAAACGGACGCTTCCGACACAGTAACTGCAGGGGTCCTATCTCAATATAGTAACGACGAGACCCTCCATCTAGTGGCTTTCTTCAGCAAGTCTATAACGGAAGCTGAGCGGAACTACGCCATCTACGATAAGGAGCTGCTGGCCATTATTCAGGCCTTTGAAGAATGGAAACCGGAACTTATAGCCGGAAAAGGGCCGATCCAGGTCCTTACGGACCACCAGTCGCTAACTTACTTTATAAAGACGCAGAAGCTCTCACGCCGTCAAGCACGGTGGGCTGCCTATTTATTAGGGTTCGACTTCAAGATCACATATCGACCAGGGGCTCAAAACGGAAAGGCTGACGCGCTGACGCGAAGAGAAGGGAAGACGAGCCGCGCGAAGGAAGACCCTAACATGTTCCAGAAGGTATTGACCGAACGAATAGTAGATGCAGAGGTGTTGAAAGAGGTAGGGGTCTGCGCAGTAGAACAAGCCCCTAAGGAAGAAACTCTCTACGAAAAGGTGAAACAGCTCAATCAACAACAGAAGCTCGGCAAGACCGGTTCAGGGAAGGTGATCGTTCCGGAAGAGCTGATTACAGAGGTCATCCAGCTAGTCCACGGCTCCGTGGATGTTGGCCACGCAGGCGCGAAAAAGACGATGCAGGCAGTAAGAACGGTCTACTGGTTTCCGCGGATCTACGAACGGATCCATCGATTTATCGCCAATTGCTACGTATGCAGAGCCGCGAAGCTACGTTACGGCCTTCCGGCAGGCTTATTAAAGCTACTTCCGATCCCCGAGAAGCCGTAGCAGCACATTACGATGGATTTCGTAACAGGCCTGCCGGATTCCGATGGGTACGATGCCACCCTTAATGTAGTGGATAGGCTGAGCAAGGAGCGCCACTTCATCCCCTGCAGAGCGAGAAACGAAGGAACTACCGCGGAAGAGACAGCACGGATGTTAATCCAACACGTGTGGAAGCACCATAGCCTACCGGACACTATCACCACGGATAGGGGTCCTCAATTCACCGCCGACGTATAGAAATCCATCAACCAAGCTCTCGGAATTCGCGGAAAGCTCAGCACAGCCGCTTATCTACAGACCGACGGTCAGTCTAAAGTGGCTAACCGAGAGATAGAGCGATATCTACGAACCTTCTGCGGCTATCATTAAGAAGATTGGGTTAAGGTGTTGCCGATAGCCGAATTCTGCGCTAACTCGTCACCGTCCGAAGCAACCTCGCTGGCGCCGTTCGAGATAACGCATAGCTATCTTCCGAGGATAAGCTTCCAGCCGCCAAGCGACGCCGGCTCGCCGGAGCTTTCAATTACCCCCGCTACGTCGTCGAAGAGAGTCGCCGCCGCGGCGGCAGAAGCGCTACGATCTTAGATAGAAGAAGCTATTAAAGTGGCGAAAGAAGCGATAGAATCGGCTCAGAAGAAGATGGTAACTCGAGCTAATAGAAAGCGGTCACCGACGGAATTCGAGGAAGGCCAAAAGGTATGGCTCAACACGCGAAACCTGAGGCTAAAAGGAAACGCGAAGCTCAACCTACGTTACGTAGGTCCGTTTAAGATAATAGAAAAGAGGTCGCCGGTAACTTATCGGCTCGAGCTGCCGAAGGCGTTCCGGATCCACGACGTTTTCCATTCAGATCTGCTAAGCCTGGATCCTGAGGACGGCCTTCCGGGGCAAGGATTCGCCAAGCCCCTACCAGTCGAGATAGAAGGTGATGAGGAAGAGTAGGAGGTAGAAGACGTAATAGACATAAAGAAGATAAGGGGGTCCATCAAAGCGAGGATCTCGTAGAAGGGGTAGCCGGAAGACTATAAATGGTATCCGGTTGAAAACCTGCGGAATTCGGCGGAGCTGCTAAGAGAGTTCTACGTGCAGAACCCGGAAAAGCCGAAACCGGCGTAGCTCTGATGTCGACGACGCCGGAAGAAAGAAGAAAGCCGCGTCCGCTCTACCGGCGCGGAAGCCGATGAAAACGATCGCTGCTCAGATCGTAGAGGGACAGTAGGCTGCGCACGCCGTGGCGTGCCAGCGGCGCCGCCCCCCCCCCCCCCCTGCGATGGAGTGCTGACTCCGGTGGAGAAAGAAAAGAAGAAGAAACGGAGCCGTAGACGGATCTATATAGACCTCCGAAGCAGCGCACAGACCACCTACGCCGCAGCTCAGATGACCTACGGCTCAGATCAGATAGCACGGATCAGATAGCGTCGATCACATAAACGTCAAGTAAAGGACTTCGGATGCAGATGACGTAAGAAGTTGAGAAAGAGACGAAGAGGACATTGTTTTTGATGGAAGACGGAAGAGGTGACGTCGACGTTGAAAGGAGTTTTCGAGAAAAGAGGCGGCGAATCAAAAAAAAAAAAAAAAAAAAAAAAAAAAAAAAAAAGTGGACATTTTCGGATAGATGGGTGACTAAGCGGTCGAGGGCGACCGCTGGTGAGGGAGGGGGGTAGTGTTGCGGTGGTAGAAAGAGGTGGGACAGATTGATGGGGTGGACCCTGGAATTTCGGCTCGGCCCGGACGGGCCGAGCCGGGCCTTGGCACCACCACCATCAAAGCCCACCACCACCACCACATAGATTCCTTTCCCTCTTCAGTTCGAGATATAGTCATCAAAAGGCCGTATTGAATCATATCTGCGTGCCCGGATCAGTTGCCTTGCAAACATATGTCGCTTCTCGAGCCGTTGCTTCTCGAGCCGTCGCTTCTCGACGGTCGCTTTAGTGCCTCAATCTTATGCATTTTGCCGTCGCTTTCGGCCTTGTAGTGCCTTGTTTGGTGCCTTGCCAAGGCTGCAGAATTCTCAGATTGTCGCAGAGGACGTCGGGGTCGCAGAGGTCGCAGCTGCAGAGGTCTCGGAGGTCGCGGAGGTTGCAGAGGTCGCGGAGGTCGTCAAGGCCGCGGAGGTCGCGGAGGTCGGAGGTTGCAGAGGTCGCGGAGGTCGCAGCCTACATATGTCGCTTCTTGACGGTCGCTTCTTGTCGGTCGCTTCTCGGACAGTTACTTCTCGACGGTCGCTCGCTTCTTAAGCCGTCGCTTCTCGAGCCGTCGCTTTTCGACGGTCGCTTCTTAGACGGTCTCTTCTCGAGCCGTCGCTTCGCTTCTCAGACGGTCGCAGAGGTCTCGGAGGTCGTAGAGGTCGCAGAGGTTGTCGAGGTCGCAGCCTACGTATGTCGCTTCTCGACGGTCGCTTCTTGTCGGTCGCTTCTTAGACGGTCACTTCTTGACGGTCGCTTCTTAACCCGTCGCTTCTCGAGCCGTCGCTTCTCGAGCTGTCGCTTTTCGAGCCGTTACCTGTCGCTTCTCGTTCTTAACGGTCGCTTCTTAGCTGTCGCTTTGCCTGTGCTTTGCCTGTGCCTGCCTGCCTGTAGCAGTGCTTCTGAACATATACCTGCCTAGGTGCTCTGTACAGCAGCCCTGTCTAGTCTGCAGCAGCCTGTTGTCTACAGCTACTGTGCCTATAGCAGCCCTGTCTGCTCTGTGTTGCTTACAGCTGCTGTGTCTGCCTGTAGTAGCACTGTGTTGTCTAGTGCTCTGCCTTGTGCTCTTGCTCTGCCTAGGTGCTCTGCAGCTAGGTGCTCTGCCTAGGGCTCGTGCTTGGTGCTCGCTCCTGGTGCTCGCTCGGCCTAGTGCTCGGCCTAGGTGCTCGGGGCTCGCTAGTGCTTAGGGCTCGCTGGTGCTGATTGCCGGTCGTCTTGATTAGTATGTCCGAATAGAATAGTCTGTCAAAGACCCGAAAAAAAACGAATGTCGTCGCCCTAGGTCCTGCTAGGTGCGTCTTGTTGTCGTCGTCGCTCTCGCTCCTCGCTCTCGCTCCTCGTCCTCGTCGCTCCTACATCGTCCTTCTCGACCTTCTTGTTCTTCTCGACCTTCTCGTCGCTCTCGTTCTCGTCGCTCTTGTTCTCGTCGCTCTCGTTCTCGTCGCTCTCGTTCTTCTTCAAAACTCGCGATCTGCTCGCGTAGGCACTCTCTTCAAAACTCTCTCTTCTTCTTGATAGGGGCACTTCTCTTCCCTAAAACTCTTCTTCTTCTTCTCGATCGGGGGAGGGGGGGTAGAGTAGCATGCACATGTACGATTAAGTAACCGGATATAATTCAACGGCCTCCTTCGTACATATACAGTACACACTCTAGGTTGTCGGTTGCACGTACGTTAATCGAGTACCCAGATGTAATTCAACGGGCTCTTTCGCGTAGTGCAGGTGTTGTTGAAGTAAGCCTTGGATATAATGATCTGACTGCAGTAGACGCAAGGTCAATACCCGTCTTTAATAACTATATCCAAGGCTAGAGAGGGAAGAATCTACGTACAAGCGGAGGTGGAGGTATTTGAGTGTGCGCCAAGCCTGGCCCTGCCAGCTGTCCACATCCACATCCGTATCAGGCTACACTAAGGTACAAGGCAGGAGATAAGGTGTAGCTAAACTAGCGCAATATCTGTATAGACTGGCTAAGCAAGAAACTAGATTAGAAGAACTGGAAGTTTATAGTAGTCCGACTAGTAGGGACATACGCTGTATAACTTAACACTCCTCTAGGGATTTACCCAGTCTTCTATATAGACCCTGTACAGCCGGTATATACAGACCCCTTCCTATACTAGACGACAGACGATGCGCGCCCCCTAGCGATTATTACTAAAGGCTAGGAAGAGTACGAGGTAGGGGAAATCCTTAAGAGCTAGAGAAAGTAGAAGAAGATAGAATACCTAGTTAAATAGACAGGTTAGGCAGAGCCTATATAGGAACTGTACAAGGCTCTCTAGGAGACACAGGCACTGGACAAGTAGGAGGAAAGGCACCCTAGCGAACGGTCGTAGTAACACTGTACTGTATAGGGTAGGACAGACAGCAGCTATAAGACAGGGCAGCTGCAAGCGATATTAGGCGACTGCAGCCTGGACCGGGCTACAAGAGACGTTAGGCAGCTGCAGACAGGATAGGGCAGGTACAGGCAAGAATAGGAAGCTGCTAGGGAGGAGCAAGAATAGAGGGGAACTAGGGATATCTATCCCTAGGGATGTAAAAGAGGGGACGATACTAGAGAACCTATAGGAGGCATAGCACAGATGCCGGAAATAGGGATAGAGCCGGTATAGGTTAGGGAGGGTCTGTACGAGATAACCGGCCCGGGCGAGGTCGTACAGACGACTACTAGGTAAATGGCCACTACCCTACCCTGCAGACAACGACGGACTAGAACACCTACCTAAGCCCTTAAGACTACGGCCAGCGTCTAAAGCACTAGAAGACTACGAGATTGCGGATCTTACGCCCTAACTGGACGACGGGGATCCTGTCCGGATAACAGAGTTAGAGTAAATAGACAGGTAAGAACAGGACAGCTTACCTATATATAGCAGGAGCCCTACAGAAGGCTATATATGAAGTTCCTGCTCTAACCGAAGGCCTAGGCTGCAACTGTAGGAAATGACAAACCCGACAGAACTAAGCGCCTCCTGCACCTTTATAACCGCTTATAGGTCCTCCTCTGCTTTAGCTTCGGTATCCTTAAAGGGGTAACCGGAATCGGGGTAAGATTAGGTAGAAGCGATCCAGCGCTACCTGCTGTCCCTGCTTATAGGCTGTCCTTCGCTTAGGCTTCAGGATCCAAATAGATAGGCCTAAGCTTGCAGCAGCGTAGAGGGAGGGCATCTAATATGTATTGCCGACTAGCAAGTGCCCGGACGACAGTTAACTTTACGGACAACTGGACGAGTATAGGCGAGCGCTATTTAGAAAGGGAATGCTACGAGCAATTGTACAACACGACAGCGTACAGGGACGAGACTACAAGGAGGGAGGGTAGTAATGTTAGGGGACGCTGTCTAGCTAGGTCCTAGACCTAAGCTAGCCGTCGCCCTAAGGATTGCGACTTAGCAGCGCTAGCACGACCTTACCCTCTGTACGGAGTTACTAATACGACCCTACTCTCGTACAGAGAGAGAATCCTACACCCCTATATAGAGGGAAATAACCGCCCCTCTATACGTAGGGAAAACTCTGTATCCCTGTACAGAGGGAAACTCCTAACCCTCTGTATAGAGCGAAAACCCTACACCTCTATATAGAGGGAAATTGCTAGCTTGGCTTCGTAGATACAAATTGTACAGCAGCGGACAACAAAGGAACTGCCTATTAGTTCCTTTATGTAGATACCCAGCCTTAATTTTCTAAACTAAGATTCTTAAGCCCTTACTAATACGGGGTAGGTTGGCCCGTGTCATTACTATGCCTTGCTAAGGTTTATATATCTGGTACACATTGGTCAAGTCACTTCCGAGTTACTTGACCAGTCCCTTTTGGCTCAAGTGTACCGCGCCACATCACTTAACTCGGAAGTGACTGCTGAAAGTGTACGATGAAAGGCCCGGGTTCAATTCCTAGGGGGCGCATCTTTCAACGGGAGAGTAGAAGCAGCGTTGACGTATGTCCGTTTGTCTACCACTCCGTATAGAATAAGGCAGACCCAGTAAAGGTCCAGCTGGCTGTGTGCAGACCTGCCGGGGGGGTTGATTGCGTATGCTGCATAGGGGGGCTGTGCAATGGCATACGTAGCCTGTAAGTAAGCGCAGCTTACGAGGTCGTAAGCCTATAGCGCAGGGGGTAGTGATACGGGGTGGGTTGGCCCGTGTCATTACTATGCCTTGCTAAGGTTTATATATCTGGTACACATTGGTCAAGTCACTTCCGAGTTACTTGACCAGTCCCTTTTGGCTCAAGTGTACCGCGCCACATCACTTACAGTTTTGAACCTAAGTGTACCTTTATCTACGTTAATAACGGCTTTCTAGTTCTTTATCTATTTCTGCCCTATAATAATGTTAAACCGTCCGATGTCTATAATTCGGAACGTTGCTTCTGTAGTGCGACTAGCTAGGGTGGTCTTTAACGGCATATAGTATATAACGCTCTCTGTGTCTTGTCTGTTATACGCCGAAATTCGCGTTAGCGACGCTAGCTCTACCGGATAGCTATATCCCTTCGTCAGTTTCTGAACTAGTCGATAGTAGATCGCTGCGCCGATAAGTGCTCCTATGTCGATAAAGGCTTTTAATTAAAGGGGGTAGTATAAGCTCTCGAGAGAGTAAATTGTAATTAGAAGGATAATAGCGGTCTCCGTATTTACTTCTACTACTACTAAGAGCGGATCGTTAGAGCTGTTAATGCTCTCTCCTTCTTCTAGCGATGCAGTTCGTAGCAGTGCCCTATTGTTAATGCTAGGTAGGGGGCCTATCCGTCTAGCTAATCTTTTCCTAAGATTCTTAACAGCACCCTACTGTCTATACTGTCTGTATCGTTCGGCGCCGGCTCTATAGCTTAGATGTTCTTTCTCGGCTGCGTCGGCTTCGTAGTACGGTATTCCTGCTTCTGCTAAGTCGTCGCTTAGCATCTAGTAGCGATATAACTGGGTTTTCTGTATACGCAACAAGTAGGGACAAACAGCAGACGCAGTAAATAAGATAGCTGCTAGGAGCCTCGTCGAAAGGGAGCAGAAGGTCGCGTTGTCTGCGCTAGCGACGACTTCTAATTCGGTTTGCGTACTGCCGATTTTCTGTACGCGTTCAAGTTTCTAGCAGTAACTCTCGCCTAGTATATAAAGCTTTTAAGGTCTTTGTCTTCTACTAAAGCTATAGCTCCGGCTAGTTCGAGGTTTAACTTCTGCCTTAGTAAGTGTAACTGTTCGTCCTTAGACACTTTAGCTCTAATAGCGTATTTCCTAAACAATCTATAAAATTCCTCGAACGTTAGCCGGTTTTGGTTAATCTTGTCTAGTTGCTTGTAGGCTGTCTTCTTGCAGAAAGGGTCTCTAAAGCGTTAGTCTAGGGCTTTAATAGCTTCGTTGGCGGTTACGTCTTCTAGTTCCGCTACTAGCGAGAATGCTTTATGTTGCGGCGGCAGAAAGGGGTGGGACGGAGTAATAGGGTAGACCCTTGGAATTTCGGCTCGGCCCTTCCGGACCGAGCCGGGCCTTGGCACGCCACCCCTAAAGCTCTCGCCCACCACTACATAGATTCCTTTCCCTCCTTAGTTCGAGATATAGTTATTAAAAAGGCCGTATTAAATTATATCTACGTGCCCGGATTATTATATCTCGAACTCACTCCCTACACCAACACCGCGCTGCGCGAAAGGGACCATTAAATCATCCGGACCCCCGAATAACGCACGCGCACCAACATACCAAACCAAACAACCCCAGTACTGTAAGAAAGCTATAGAGAGTTTCTTAGCGGTAGAGAGCGGCGTTACAGGCCGAAGCAGAAGCAGAAGAGAAAAGACAGACAGAGCGAGCAGGCGCTTTAGTGTTATCGATAATGAGTTTATTATCAGAGGTTTTACAGCAGAAGAGACTGCAGAGATTAAGGAACGAATAAGCGAATACAAGAAAATCTACAACTGCACGCTCGAGGAACTTAAGGATTACGTAAACGAGAACGGAGTAGGAAAGGTCTACGACAGCATAGACCTTATTAAGAAGCTGTTTTACAGAACCCTAGAAGAAAAGAGACAGTTAAGAGAGGAAGTAGAGACGGTAAGAGCCGAGAAGGAATCGGCCGAGACCATTATCGATGTACTGGAAAACTAAGCAGCGAACCGACTAGCATAATTAAAAGCAATAAAGGCTTAGCTAGATAAGATAGAAGCAGCGATGTCGTTAGCGCCGCTACTGCATCGAGAAGAACAAGCAGAGACCGCCTTACTGGCAGCCTACAGTTAAGGCAGCACGTTAATAACGTTACTACCGGATCTACCGGCGTTTAGAGGCGGAGATCCTAAGGATTAGGAAGCATTTAAGAAGAAGATAAAGAACAAGATAGGTCGAGACTATGCTGGAAACAGCGCCGGAGATAGATTGGCGTACCTGGAATCGCGATTAGAAGGTAAAGCTTTTTCGCTAGTAGCGGACCTAGAAGAGGTAACCGCTAAAGAAGTGATTATAGCGCTAGATCAACACTTCGGAGACCCCTTCCGGAAGAAGACGGCCTATAAGCAGCTGGACAAGATCAACCAGAACCGGCAGACGTTCGAGGAGTTCTACGGATTGTTCAGAAAATATGCGATTAGGGCCCGAGTAGCGGAAGATAAGCAGCTCCACCTACTAAGGCAGAAGCTGAACCCTAAACTGGCTGCCGCTATAGCGTCTGTAGAAGACGAAGACCTTAAGAGCTTCGTGCACCGAGCGAGAGTTACTGCGAGAAATTTGAGCACTTACGCGAAATTACGCGAATCGAACTAGAAGCTGTTAATAACGCAGACAACGAGACCCCCTGCACCTTTCCGGAGAGCACCCCAGCAGCCACCTTATCAGTTACCGCGTTCGTCGTTCGTCCCTACCTGTTACGCGTATAGAAAGCCTGGCTATATCGCTACGAGATACCAAGCAACGGCCTAGCAGAAGCAGGAGTATCGTGTTATAAAGCAGCTGCAGCCACAGCTACCGAGAAAGACTATACAAGCTATAGAGCCGGCTCCGAACGACACCGACAGCGTAGACGGTAGAGTGCCACTGCGAATCCTAGGAAAAGACTGTTGCGGCGGTGGAAAGAGGTGGGACAGATTGATGGGGTGGATCCTGGATTTCGGCAGGGCCCCTTCCGGGATTTAGGTTCCGGAACGGACCGAGCCGGGCCTTGGCACCACCACCACGAAAGCCCACCACCACCACCACATAGGTTCCTTTCCCTCCTCAGTTTGAGATATAGTCATCAAAAAGGCCGTATTGAATTATATCTGCGTGCCCGGATTATTATATCTCGAACTCACTCTCTACACAGACCCCGCGCTGCGCGAAAGGGCCCGTCGAACTATCCGGAAACCCGAATAACGCACGCGCACCTACACCAACAACAACAACCCCTAGCACTGTAAGGAGATGGAAGGCTTCTCGACGGTAGAGAGCGGCGTTACAGGCCGCAGCAGAAGCAGAAAAGGAAAGACTGACTGAGCGAGTAGGCGCTCTAGTGTAATTAACGATAAGATCGTTATTCGCGGTTTCACAGAGGAAGAGACCGCTAAGGTCAAGGAACGAATAGCCGAATATAGGAAGATCTACGACTGTACGATCGAGGAACTGGAAGACTATGTAAACGAGAATAGGATAGGAAAGGTCTACGATAGTATAGACCTTATTAAGACGCTGTTCCACAGAACGCTAGAAGAGAACAGACAGCTAAAAGAGGAAGTAGAGACGGTAAGAGCCGAGAAGGAGTCAGCCGAGACTATTATAGACGTACTGGAAAACTAAGCGGCGAACCGACTGGCACAGTTAAAAGCGATAAAGGATCAGCTAGAGGAGAAGGAAGCAGCGAGGTCGTCGCCGCTGCTACTACGTCGAGAAGAACAAGCAGAGACCGCCTTACCGGCAGCCTATAGTCAAGGTAGCACCTTAATAACATTATTACTGGATCTACTAGCGTTTAGAGGAGGAGATCCTAAGGATTAGGAAGCGTTTAAGAAAAAGATAAAGAACAAGATAGATCGAGACTATGCTGGAAACAGCGCCGGGGATAGATTGGCGTACCTGGAATCGCGATTAGAAGGTAAAGCTTTTTCGCTAGTAGCGGACCTAGAAGAGGTAACCGCTAAGGAAGCGATCAAAGCGCTAGATCAACGCTTCGGAGACCCGTTCCGGAAGAAGACGGCCTGTAAGCAGTTAGATAAGATCAACCAGAACCGGCAGACGTTCGAGGAGTTCTACGGTTTGTTCAGGAAATATACGATTAGGGCCCGAGTAGCGGAAGATGAGCAGCTCCACCTATTAAGGCAGAAGCTGAACCCTGAACTGGCCGCCGCTATGGCGTCTGTAGAAGACGAAGACCTTAAGAGCTTCGTGCACTGAGCGAGAGTCACCGCGAGAAACCTGAACGCATACGGAAAATTAACGACACGTAAACCGGCTCAGAAGCCGTTAATAACGCAGACAACACGACCCCCTGCGCCTTTCCAGAGAGCACCCCAGCAGCCACCTTATTAGTTATAGCGTTCGTCGTTCGTCCCCACCTGCTACGCGTGTAGGAAGCCTGGCTACATCGCTACGAGATGCCAAGCATCGGATAAGCAGAAGCAGGAGTATCGTGTTATAAAGCAGCTGCAGCCGCAGCCACCGAGAAAGACTATACAAGCTATAGAGCCGGCTCCGAACGACACTGAGAGCGTAGACGGTAGGGTGCAGTTAAGGATTATAGGAAAAGACCAGCTGGACGGATAGGCCCCCTATCCAGCATTGACAATAGGGCACCGCACCGGAGCGAATCGACACGAGAAGAAAGCGTCAACAGCTGTAGCGATCCGCTCTCGGCAGCCGTAGAAGTAAATACGGAAACGGCGATTGTCCTTCCTATTACGATCCACCCTGTTAAGAAGTCGCGCCAACCCCTCCAGTTAAAAGCTTTCATCGACACCGGAGCTCTTATCGGTGCAGCGATCCACTATCGGCTGGTCCGGAAGCTGACGAATAGATACGGCTATCCGGTGGAATTAGCGTCCCCGACGAAGATTTCGGCATACAACGGACAAGACACGGAAAGCGTTACGCACTACGTGCTGCTAAAGACTACCTTGGCTGGTCGCACTACAGAAGCGACGTTCCGAATTATGGATATCGGAAGGTTTGACATCATTATAGGGCAGAAATAGATAAAGAACCAGAAAGCCATCATCGACGTAGATAAAGGAACGATCAGATTCAAAACCCCGGGTAGCAGAGCAGGGACCATCGGAACGGCCGCTACTGCAACCGCCGCCGCTGAGCCGAAAGCTACGGAGTCCGCGAAAGAGGCTCCGTCCGATCATTCCGAATCCCTAGTTACCGTCGGAATGATGAGTTTAGAAGCTATAACGACCCTCGCGAAGTCGCCGAGCAACGAGATCTACGCTATTTCGATAAAAGACATCGAGGACCACTGCAAGATAATAGCGGAAGAAGAAGCGGACCCGTTAGAGGTGCTGCCGATAGAGCTCTATAATTACGCTAACGTGTTCTCAAAAGCCGACTCCAACCTCCTGCCGCTCTACCGGCCGGAATACGACAACAAGATCAGGTTGAAAGAGGGGGCTACGTTGCTACAAACCGAGCCCCTAAGAAGATTGTCGCCGGCCGAGCTGGACCAGGTAGAAGTGTTTGTTCGAGAGAACCCATCGAAGAAGTTCATTACGCCAAGCTTAGCAGAATATACGTTACCGATTCTTTTCGTACGGAAGCCCGGAGGTAGTCTCCGACTCTGTGTAGACTATCGAGGCCTTAACGAGGTTACTAAGAGAGACGTATACCCGCTGCCGCTGATCGACGAGACTATACAACGAGTAGCTAAAGCTAAATAGTTTAGCAAACTGGACATTTGACAGGCGTTCTACAGACTAAGGAACAAAGAAGGGCAAACAGAAGATCTTACGACGTTCGCGACGTGTATAGGCAATTTTAAGTAGTTAGTGATGCCTTTCGGACTCACCAACGCGCCGGCGGTGTAGCAACGCTTTATGAACCACTCCTTTATAGACATGCTGGAGCGGTTCGTGTCTATCTACTTGGACGACATCCTTATCTACACAGATGGAACGAGAGAGCAACACACGGACCACATCGAGAGAGTGTTAAAGAGGCTCCGCGAGGTCGGGTTGAACGCGGACACGAAGAAGAGCGAGTTCTATCAAACCGAGGTTAAGTATCTCGGTCTTATCGTCAGAAGAGACGGAATTCGTATAGACCTATCAAAGGTCGCCGCTGTTGCGGAATAGAGGCAGCCGAAATCCGGAAACACTACGCAAATCAGGGCGTTTCTCGGATTCTGCAGCTACTATCGACGGTTTATTAAGGACTTTAGCAAGATCGCGAGACCCCTAAACGAAGCACTAAAGAAAGAGGCCGCCGGCCTATAGAATAAGAAGTGCACGGAAGCCTTTAACCGGCTGAAAGAAGCAGTGGCCTCGGCGCCGGTTTTGGCGCACTTCCGGCCGGAAAAGACGATCTACGTGGAAACGGACGCGTCCGACATAGCGACGGCAGGGGTCCTTTCTCAATACGGAGACGATGAAACCCTTCATCTAGTAGCTTTCTTTAGCAAATCCATAACGGAAGCTAAGAGGAACTACGTAATCTACGATAAAGAACTGCTAGCTATTATACAGGCGTTCGAGGAGTGGAAGCCGGAACTTATAGCTGGAAAGAGCACAGTCCAGGTCCTTACAGACTACCAGTCGCTGACCTACTTTATAAAGACGCAGAAGCTCTTACGACGTTAAGCACGGTAGGCTGCCTACTTATCCGGGTTCGACTTTAAGATTACCTATCGACCAGGAGCTTAAAACGGAAAGGCTAACGCACTGACGAGAAGGGAAGGAAAGACCAGCCGAGCGAAAGAAGATCCGAACATGTTCCAGAAGGTGTTGACCGAGCGGATAGTAGACGCAGAGGTGTTGAAAGAGGTAGGGGTCTGCGCAGTAGAACCGGCCCCTAAGGAAGAGACTCTCTACAAGAAGGTAGAGCAGCTTAATCAGCAGCAGAAGCTAGGCAAAACCGGCTTAGGAAAGCTAATAGTTCCGGAAGAACTAATCACTAAGGTCATCCAACTGGTCTATAACTCCATAGATGTTGGCTACGCCGGAGCGAAGAAAACGATGCAGGCAGTGAGAACGATCTACTAGTTTCCGCGAATCTACGAGCGGATCCACCGATTTATCAGCAACTGCTACGCGTGCCGGGCTGCGAAGCTACGTTACGGTCTTCCGGCCGGTCTGCTGAAGCCACTTCCGATCCCCGAGAAACTGTAGCAACACATTACGATAGACTTCGTAACCGGCCTGCCGGACTCCGATAGATATAATGCTACGCTAAACGTAGTAGATAGGCTGAGCAAAGAACGACACTTTATCCCCTGCTAAGCGAGAGACGAAGGAACTACTGCGGAAGAGACCGCACGGATGTTGATTCAATACGTATAGAAGCACTATAGCCTGCCGGACACTATTACTACGGATAGGGGTCCTTAATTTACTGCCGACGTGTAGAAGGCTATTAATTAAGCTCTCGGAATTCGTAGAAAGCTCAGCACCGCCGCTTACCCTTAAACTGACGGTCAGTCTAAAGTGGCTAATCGCGAGATAGAGCGATATCTGCAAACCTTCTGCAGCTATTATTAAGAAAAGTAGGTTGAGATGCTGCTAATAGCTGAATTCTGCGCGAACTCAGCACGGTCAGAAGCAACGTCGCTGGCGCCGTTCGAGATAACCTACAGTTATCTTCCGAGGCTAAGCTTCCAGCCGCCGAGCGACGCCGGCTCGCCGAAGCTTTCCACTACCACTACGTCGTCAAAGAGAGTCGCCGCCGCGGCGGCAGAAGCGCTCCGATCTTAGATAGAAGAAGCGATCAAAGTGGCGAAAGAAGCGATAGAATCGGCTTAGAAGAAGATAGTAACTCGAACTAATAGAAAGCGGTCGCCGACAGAATTCGAGGAAGGTCAAAAGGTCTGGCTTGTTGCAGCGGTGGAAAGGGGTGGGACTGAGTGATGGGGTGGACCCTTGGAATTTCGGCTCGGCCCGTCCGGGCCGAGCCGGGCCTTGGCACCACCACTACGAAAGCCCACCACCACCACCACATAGATTCCTTTCCCTCCTCAGTTCGAGATATAGTCATCAAAAAGGCCGTATTGAATTATATCTGCGTGCCCGGATCATTATATCTCGAACTCACTCTCTACACACACCCCGCGCTGCGCGAAAGGGCCCGTCGAACCATCCGGAAACCTGAATAACGCACGCGCACCCACACAACAACACCCAAGGCACCGTAAGAAGATAGAAGGCTTCTCAGCGGTAGAGAGCGGCGTTACAGGCTGCAGCAGAAGCAGAAAAGGAAAGACTAACAGAGCGAGTAGGCGCTCCAGTGTCATTAATAATAAGATTATTATCAGAGGTTTTACGGCGGAAGAGACAGCAGAGATCAAGGAACGAATAAGCGAATATAGGAAGATCTACGACTGCACAATCGAGGAACTGGAAGATTACGTAAACGAGAATAGGATAGGAAAGGTCTACGACGGTATAGACCTTATTAAGACGCTGTTCTACAGAACACTAGAAGAAAACAGACAGCTAAGAGAGGAAGTAGAGACAGTAAGGGCCGAGAAGGAATCGGCAGAGACCATTATCGACGTGTTAGAAAACCAGGCGGCGAATCGACTAGCGCAACTAAAGGCGCTAAAGAATTAGATAGCTGATATGGAAGCAGCAAAGTCGCCGCTACCGCGTCGAGAAGAACAAGCAGAGACCGCCTTACTAGCGGCCTATAGTTAAGGTAGCACTACGATAACGCCACTGCCGGACCTACCTACTTTCAGTGGCAGAGACCCTAAAGCGTAGGAGGCATTTAAGAAGAAGATCAAGAACAAGATAAGCCGCGATTACGCATCGAGCAGCGAAGAGGATAGATTGGCGTACCTGGAATCGCGATTAGAAGGTGAAGCTTTTTCGCTGGTGGCGGACCTGGAAGAAGTAACAGCCGACGACGCTATTAAGGCGCTGGACCAGCGTTTCGGAGACCCCTTCCGGAAGAAGACGGCCCGTAAGCAGCTAGATAAGATCAACCAGAACCGGCAGACGTTCGAAGAGTTCTACGGATTGTTCAGAAAATATGCTATTAGAGCGAGAGTGGCTGAGGATAAGCAGCTACACTTACTAAGACAGAAACTAAGCCCTGAGCTCGCTGCGGCTATAGCGTCGGTAGAAGACGAAGACCTTTAGAGCTTCGTACACCAGGCGAGAGTCACCGCCAGAAACTTGAACGCGTACGGAAAACCGACGACACGTAAGCTGATTTAGAAGCCGTTGCCGTCGGCGCAGCCGACAAGAGCCCCTGCGCCCTTCCGACAACGCCCCCAGCAGCCATTTAATTCGCAGCGTTCGTCGTTCGTCCCCACCTGCTACGCGTGCGGAAAGCCTGGCCATATCGCCACGAGATGCCAAGCAACGGCCTAGCAGAAGCAGGAGTATCGTGTTATAAAGCAGCAGCAGCTGCAGCCTCCGAGAAAGACCATACAAGCTATGGAGCCGGCTCCGAACGACACTGAGAGCGTAGACGGTAAAGTATAGCTAAGAATTATAGGAAAAGACCAGCTAGACGGATAGGCCCCCTATCCAGCATTGACAATAGGGCACCGAATCGAAGCGAATCGCCACGAGGAGAAAGCATTAACAGCTGTAGCGATCCGCTCTTAGCAACCGTAGAAGTAAATGCGGAAACGGCGATCATCCTTCCTATTACGATCCACTCTGTTAAGAAGCAACGCCCACCGCTCCAGCTAAAAGCTTTTATCAATACTGGAGCTCTTATCGGCGCAGCGATCTACCACCGACTGGTTCAGAAACTGACGAAGGGATACGGCTATCCAGTGGAACTGGCGTCCCCGACGAAGATTTCGGCATACAACGGACAAGACACGGAAAGCGTTACGCACTACGTGCCGCTAAAGACCACACTAGCTGGTCGAACTACGGAAGCGACGTTCCGGATTATAGATATCGGAAGGTTTGACATTATTATAGGGCAGAAATGGATAAAGAACCAGAAAGCCATCGTCGACGTAGATAAAGGAACGATCAGATTCAAAACCCCAGGTAGCGGAGCAGGGACCATCGGAAAGGTCGCCGCCGCCGAGCCGAAAGCTACGGAGCCCGCGAAAGAGGCTCCGTCCGATCATTCCGGACCCCTGGTCACCGTCGGAATAATGAGTTCAGAAGCTATAACGACCCTTGCGAAGTCGCCGGACAATAAGATCTACGCTATCTCTATAAAAGACATCGAAGACTACCGGAAGATAATAGCAGAAGAAGAAGTAGATCTACTGGAGGTGCTGCCAAACGAGCTCTACAGTTACGCTGACGTGTTCTCGAAAGCCGACTCCAACCTCCTGCCGCTCTATCGACCGGAATATAACAACAAGATCTGACTAAAAGAGGGAGCTACGCTGCTAAGAACTGAGCCCCTAAGACGACTGTCGCCGGCGGAACTGGACTAGGTAGAGGTGTTCGTTCGCGAAAATCTGGCGAAGAAGTTTATTACGCCGAGTTCTGCCGAATATACGTTACCAATTCTTTTCGTAAGGAAACCAGGGGGTGGTCTGCGACTCTGCGTAGACTATCGAGGCCTTAACGAGGTCACTAAGAGAGACGTCTATCTACTGCCGCTAATAGATAAGACTATACAGTGCGTAGCGAAGGCTAAGTGGTTCAGCAAGCTGGACATCCGCCAAGCGTTCTATCGATTAAGGAACGAGGAAGGGCAAACGGAAGATCTTACGACATTCGCAACGCGTATAGGCAACTTCAAGTAGTTGGTAATGCCTTTCGGACTTACCAACGCGCCGGCAGTGTAGCAACGCTTTATGAACCACACCTTTATGGACATGCTGGAACGGTTCGTGTCTATCTATTTGGACAACATCCTTATCTACACCGATAGGACGAAAGAACAGCACACGGACTACATTAAGAAGGTGCTGACCAGGCTCCGCGAGGTCGGATTAAACGCGGACACGAAGAAGAGCGAGTTCTATTAGACCGAAGTCAAATATCTAGGTCTTATCGTCGGAAGAGATGGAATTCGTATAGACCCCTTAAAGGTCGCCGCTGTCGCGGAATAGAAGCAGCCGAAATCCGGAAACACTACGCAAATCAGAGCGTTTCTCGGATTCTGCAGCTACTACTAAAGGTTTATTAAGGACTTCAGCAAGATAGCAAGACCCTTAAACGAAGCGTTGAAGAAAGAGGCCGCCGGCCTATAGAATAAGAAGTGCACGGAAGCCTTTAACTGGCTGAAAGAAGCAGTGGCCTCGGCGCCGGTCCTGGCACACTTCCGACTGGAAAAGACGATCTATATAGAAACGGATGCTTCCGATACAGTAACAGCAGGGGTCCTTTCTCAATACGGAGACGATAAGACCCTTTACCTAGGGAAGCTAAGCGGAACTACGCTATCTACGATAAGGAGCTGCTGGCGATTATTCAGGCCTTTAAAGAGTAGAAACCGGAGCTTATGGCCGGACAGAGCACGGTCCAGGTCCTTACGGACCACCAGTCGCTGACCTACTTTATAAAGACGCAGAAGCTCTTACGTCGCCAAGCTCGGTAGGCTGCCTACTTATCCGGGTTCGACTTTAAGATTGATCCGGGCACGCAGATATGATTCAATACGGCCTTTTTGATGACTATATCTCGAACTGAAGAGGGAAAGGAATCTATGTGGTGGTGGTGGTGGGCTTTGAGGGTGGTGGTGCCAAGGCCCGGCTCGGCCCGGACGGGCCGAGCCGAAATTCCAAGGGTCCACCCTATCAATCTGTCCCACCTCTTTCTACCACCGCAACACTACCCCCCTCCCTCACCAGCGGTCGCCCTCGACCGCTTAGTCACCTCATCCATCCGAAAATGTCCACTTTTTTTTTTTTTTTTTTTTTTTTTTTTTTTGATTCACCGCCTCTTTTCTCGAAAACTCCTTTCAACGTCGACGTTACCTCTTCCGTCTTCCATCAAAAACAATGTCCTCTTCGTCTCTTTCTTAACTTCTTACGTTATCTGCATCCGAAGTCCTTCACTTAACGTTTATGTAATCGACGCTATCTGATCCGTGCCATCTGATCTGAGCCGTGGGTCATCTGAGCTGCGGCGTAGGTGGTCTGTGCGCTGCTTCGGAGGTCTATATAGATCCGTCTACGGCTCCGTTTCTTCTTCTTTTCTTTCTCCACCGGAGTCAGCACTCCATCGCAGGGGGGAGGGGGGGGGCGGCGGCGCTGGCACGCCACGGCGTGCGCAGCCTACTGTCCCTCTACGATCTGAGCAGCGATCGTTTTCATCGGCTTCCGCGCCGGTAGAGCGGACGCTGTTTTCTTCGTTTGGCTTCAGAGCCATTCCGGCTTCGGCTTCTTCGGGTTCCGCACGTAGAAGTCTCTCAGCAGCTCCGCCGAATTTCGCAGGTTTTCGACCGGATACCATTCATAGTCTTCCGGCCACCCCTTCTACGAGATCCTCGCTTCGATAGACCCCCTTATCTTCTTTACGTCCACTACATCTTCTACCTCCCACTCTTCTTCATTACCGCCTATCTCAACTGGTAGGGGTTCAGCGAACCCCTGTTCCGGAAGGCCGTCCTTAGGGTCCAGGCTCAGCAGATCTAAATGGAAAACATCGTAGATCCGGAACGCCTTTGGCAGCTCGAGTCGATAGGTCACCGGCGACCTCTTTTCTATTATCTTGAACGGACCTACGTAACGTAGGTTGAGCTTCGCGTTCCCTTTCAGCCTTAGGTTCCGCGTGTTGAGCTATACCTTTTGGCCTTCCTCGAATTCCGTCGGTAACCGCTTTCTATTAGCTCGAGTCACTATCTTCTTCTGAGCCGATTCCATCGCTTCTTTCGCCACTTTGATAGCTTCTTCTATCTGAGATCGTAGCGCTTCTGCCGCCGCGGCGGCGACTCTCTTCGACGACGTAGCGGGGGTAATTGAAAGCTCCGGCGAGCCGGCGTCGCTTGGCGGCTTGAAGCTTATCCTCGGAAGATAGCTATGCGTTATCTCGAACGGCGCCAGCGAGGTTGCTTCGGACGGTAACGAGTTAGCGCAGAATTCGGCCATCGGCAACACCTTAACCCAATCTTCTTGATAATGGCCGCAGAAGGTTCGTAGATATCGCTCTATCTCTCGGTTAGCCACTTCAGACTGACCGTCGGTCTGTGGATAAGCGGCTGTGCTGAGCTTTCTACGAATTCCGAGAGCTTGGTTAATGGATTTCCATACGTCGGCGGTGAATTGAGGACCCCTATCCGTAGTAATAGTGTCCGGTAGGCCATGGTGCTTCTACACGTGTTGGATTAACATCCGTGCTGTCTCTTCCGCGGTGGTTCCTTCATCTCTCGCTCGGCAGGGGATAAAGTGGCGTTCTTTGCTTAATCGGTCCACCACGTTCAGCGTAGCGTCGTATCTATCGGATTCCGGCAGGCCGGTCACGAAGTCCATCGTAATGTGTTGCCACAGTTTCTCGGGGATCGGCAGTGGCTTCAATAAGCCTGCTGGAAGGCCGTAACGCGGCTTCGCCGATCGGCACGCGTAGCAGTTGGCGATAAATCGGTGGATCCGCTCGTAGATTCGTGGAAACCAGTAGATCGTTCTCATTGCCTGCATCGTTTTCTTCGCTCCGGCGTGGCCAACATCTATAGAGTTATGGACCAGTTGGATGACCTCAGTGATTAGTTCTTCCGGAACTATCAGCTTCCCTAAACCGGTTTTGCCGAGCTTCTGCTTCTGATTAAGCTGCTTGACCTTCTCGTAGAGAGTCTCTTCCTTAGGGGCCGGTTCCACTGCGCAGACCCCTACCTCTTTCAACACCTCTGCGTCTACTATCCGCTCGGTCAACACCTTCTGAAACATGTTCGGATCTTCCTTCGCGCGGCTCGTCTTCCCTTCTCTTCTCGTCAGCGCGTTAGCCTTTCCGTTTTGAGCCCCTGGTCGATAGGTAATCTTGAAGTCGAACCCTGATAGGTAGGCGGCCCACCGTGCTTGACGTCGTAAGAGCTTCTGCGTCTTTATGAAATAGGTCAGCGACTGGTGGTCCGTGAGAACCTGGACCGTGCTCTTTCTAGCTATAAGCTCCGGCTTCCACTCCTCGAAAGCCTGAATGATCGCCAACAGCTCCTTATCGTAGATCGCGTAGTTCCGCTTAGCTTCCGTTATGGATTTGCTGAAGAAAGCCACTAGATAGAGGGTTTCGTCATCACTATATTGAGAAAGGACCCCTGCCGTAGCTGTGTCGGAAGCGTCCGTTTCTACATAGATCGTCTTTTCTGGCCGGAAGTGCGCCAGCACTGGTACAGAGGCCACTGCTTCTTTTAGCCGGTTAAAGGCTTCCGTGCACCTCTCATTCTATAGGCCAGCGGCCTCTTTCTTCAGCGCCTCGTTTAGGGGTCTCGCTATCTTGCTGAAGTCCTTGATGAACCGTCGATAATAGCTGCAGAATCCGAGAAACGCCCTGATTTGCGTAGTGTTTCCGGATTTCGGCTGCTTCCATTCCGCTACAGCGGCGACCTTTAAGGGGTCTATCCGAATTCCATCTCTTCCGACGATAAGGCCAAGATATTTGACCTCGGTCTGATAGAACTCGCTCTTCTTCGTGTCCGCGTTTAATCCGACCTCGCAGAGCCTAATCAGCACCTTCTTGATGTGGTCCGTGTGCTGTTCTCTCGTTCCTTCGGTGTAGATAAGGATGTCGTCCAAGTAGATAGACACGAACCGTTCTAGCATATCTATAAAGGTGTGGTTTATAAAGCGTTGCCACACTGCCGGCGCGTTGGTGAGTCCGAAAGGCATCACCAACCACTTAAAATTGCCTATACGCGTCGCGAACGTCGTAAGATCTTCCGTTTGTCCTTCCTCGTTTCTCAATCGATGGAACGCTTGGCGGATATCCAGCTTGCTGAACCACTTAGCCTTTGCCACGCGCTGGATGGTCTCGTCGATTAGCGGCAGCGGGTATACGTCTCTTTTGGTGACCTCGTTAAGGCCGCGATAGTCCACGCAGAGTCGAAGACTACCCCCTAGTTTTCTTACGAAAAGAATCGGTAACGCGTATTCGGCAGAACTCGGCGTAATAAACTTCTTTGCCAGGTTCTCGCGAACAAACACCTCCACCTGGTCCAGTTCCGCCAGCGACAGTCGTCTTAGGGGCTCGGTTCTTGGCAGCGTAGCTCCCTCTTTTAGTCGGATCTCGTTGTTATATTCCGGTCGATAGAGCAGCAGGAGGTTGGAGTCGGCTTTTGAGAACACGTCAGCGCAACTATGGAGTTCTTTCGGTAGCACCTCCAGCGGATCCACTTCTTCTTCCGCTATTATCTTCCGGTAGTCTTCGATGTCTTTCATTAAGATAGCGTAAATCTCGTTGTCCGGTGACTTCGCGAGGGTCGATAAAGCTTCTGAGCTTATCATTCCGATCGTAGGCGCATGCTCGGAACGATCGGACGGTGGCTCTTTTACGGACTCCGTAGCTTTCGGCTCAGCGGCGGCGGCGACCTTTCCGATAGTCCCTGCTCCGCCACCTGTGGTTTTGAATCTGACCGCTCCTTTATCTACGTCGATGATGGCTTTCTGGTTCTTCATCCATTTCTGCCCTATAATGATGTCAAATCTTCCGATATCCATAATTCGGAACGTCGCTTCCGTGGTTCGACCAGCCAGTGTGGTCCTCAGCGGCACGTAATGCGTAACGCTTTCTGTGTCTTGTCCGTTATATGCCGAAATCCGCGTCGGCGACGCCAGTTCCACCGGATAGCCGTATCCATTTATCAGCTTCTGAACCAGCCGGTGATGGATCGCCGCGCCAATGAGAGCTCCTATATCGATAAAAGCTTTCAGCTGGAGGGGCTTGCTCGATCCGTTAAGGGGGTGGACAGTGATCGGAAGGATAATAGCTGTTTCCGTGTTCACTTCTACCGCCGCCGAGAGCGGATCGCTGCAGCTATTGATGCTCTCTTCCGTCGACGTAGATCGCGTTGATGCCCTGTTGTCCATGCTGGATAGGGGGCCTATCCGTCCAGCTGGTCTTTTCCTATGATTCTCAGCTGTACGCCGCCGTCTACGCCGTCAGCATCGTTCGGGGCCGGTTCGATGGCTTGAATTGTCTTTCTCGGTGGCTGCGGCTAAGACTGCTTTATAACACGATACTCCTGCTTCTGCTTATCCGATGCTTGGCAGCTCGCAGCGATGTGGCCAGGCTTGCCATACGCGAAACAGGTAGGGACGAACGACGAGCGCTGTGACTGATAAGGTGGCTGCTGTGGCGCTCTCCGGAAAGGCGCGGGGGGTCGTGTGGTCTGCGTTATCAGCGGCTTCTGGTTCGATTCGCGTGATTTCGCGTAAGCGCTCAAGTTTCTTGCGGTGACTCTCGCTTGGTAGACGAAGCTCTCAAGGCCTTCGTCTTCTATAGACGCCATAGCGGCGGCCAGCTTAGGACTCAGCTTCTGCCTTAATAGGTGGAGCTGCTCATCTTCCGCTACTCGGGCCCTAATCGCATATTTTCTGAACAAACCGTAGAATTCCTTAAACGTCTGCCGGTTCTGGTTGATCTTATCCAGCTGCTTACAGGCTGTCTTCTTTCGGAATGGGTCTCCGAAGCGTTGATCTAACGCTTTGATCGCTTCTTCGGCGGTCACCTCTTCTAGGTCCGCCACTAACGAAAAAGCTTCACCTTCTAGTCGCGCCTCTAAATAGGCCAATCTATCTTCTTCGCTGCTTAATGCGTAATCGCGGTTCATCTTATTCTTGATCTTCTTCTTGAACGCCTCCTACGCTTCGGAGTCTCCGCTACCGAAAACCGGTGGATCTGGTAATAACGTTATCAACGTGCCACCTTAACTGTAGGCCGCCGGCGAGGTGGTTTCCACTTAGGTTTCTCGCCGCGGTAGCGGCGACGATCTCGCTGCTTCTATATCAGCCAGTTGATCCTTCAGCGCCTTCAGCTGCGCTATTCGATTCGCCGCTTGGTGTTCCAACACTTCGACGATAGTCTCTGCCGATTCCTTCTCGGACCTCACCGTCTCTACTTCCTCTCTTAGCTGTCTGTTTTCTTCCAGTGTCCTGTAGAACAGCGTCTCGATAAGGTCTATACCGTCGTAGACCTTCCCTATTCCGTTCTCGTTTACGTGGTCTTCCAGTTCCTCGATCGTGCAGTCGTGGATCTTCTTGTATTCCCTTATTCGTTCCTTGATCTCTGCGGTCTCTTCCGCTGTAAAACCTCTAATGACGATCTCATCGTCAATTATACTGGAGCGCCTGCTCGCTCTGTCAGTCTTTCTCTTTCCGCTGCGGCCTGTTACGCCGCTCTCTACCGCTGAGAAGTCTTCCATCTTCTCGCGGTGCCTAGGGTTGTTGTTGTTGTTTGTGTGTGCGCGTGCGTTATTCGGGTTTCCGGATGATTCGACGGGCCCTTTCGCGCAGCGCGGGGGTTGTTGTAGAGAGTGAGTTCGAGATATAATGATCCGGGCACGCAGATATGATTCAATACGGCCTTTTTGATAACTATATCTCGAACTGAAGAGGGAAAGGAATCTATGTGGTGGTGGTGGTGGGCTTTAAGGGTGGTGGTGCCAAGGCCCGGCTCGGCCCAGACGGGCCGAGCCGAAATTCCAGGGTCCACCCTATCAATCTGTCCCACCTCTTTCTACCACCGCAACAAAGATTACCTATCGACCCGGAGCTCAAAACGGAAAGGCTGACGCACTAACGAGAAGAGAAGGGAAGACCAGCCGCGCGAAAGAAGATCCGAACATGTTCCAGAAGGTGTTGACTAAGCGGATAGTAGACGCAGAGGTGTTGAAGGAAGCGGGGATCTGCGCGGCGGAACCGCAGATCGAACCGGAACCGATAGAGCCGCCGATCGAAGAAGAGACGCTCTACGAGAAGGTAGAGCAGCTTAATTAGCAGCAGAAGCTAGGCAAAACCGGTTCAGGGAAGCTGATAGTTCCGGAAGAACTGATTACAGAGGTTATCCAGCGGGTCCATAGCTCGAAGGACGTTGGTTACGCTGGCTCGAAGAAGACGATAGAAGCCGTAAGGACGATCTACTGGTTTCCGCGGATCTACGAACGGATCCACCGATTTATCGCCAATTGCTACGCGTGCCGGGCCGCGAAACTACGTTACGGTCTTCCAGCGGGTCTGCTAAAGCCACTTCCGATCCCCGAGAAGCTGTAGCAGCACATTACGATGGATTTCGTAACCGGCCTGCCGAATTCAGACGGCTACGACGCTACGCTTAATGTAGTGGACCGGCTGAGCAAAGAGCGCCACTTTATCCCCTATCGAGCTAGAGACGAAGGAACGACCGCGGAAGAGACCGCGCGGATGCTGATTAGACACGTGTAGAAGCACTATAGCCTGCCGGACACTATCACTACGGATAGGGGTCCTCAATTCACCGCCGACGTATAGAAGGCTATTAATCAAGCTCTCGGAATTAGTAGAAAGCTCAGCACAGCTGCTTACCCGCAGACCGACGGTCAGTCTAAAGTGGCTAATCGCGAGATAGAGCGATATCTACGAACCTTCTGCAGCTATTACTAAGAAAAGTGGGTTAAGATGCTGCCAATAGCAGAATTCTGCGCGAACTTAGCGCAGTTAGAAGCCATCTCGCTGGCGCTGTTCGATATAACGCACGGCTATCTTCCGAGGATAAGCTTTCAGCTACCGAGCGAACCTAGCTCCGCGGAACCATCTACTACTGCCACGTCGTCAAAGAGAGTCGCCGCCGCGGCGGCGGAAGCGCTCCGATCTCAGATAGAAGAAGCGATCAAAGTGGCGAAAGACGCGATGGAATCGGCTCAGAAGAAGATAGTAACTCGGGCTAATAAGAAGCGGTTACCGATAGAATTCGAAGAAGGCCAAAAGGTATAGCTTAACACGAAGAACCTGAGGCTAAAAGGCAACGCCTGATGCGGCGCGGTACACTTGAGCCAAAAGGGACTGATCAAGTGACTCGGAAGTGACTTGATCAATGTGTACCAGATTATAAACCTTGGCAAGGCATAGCAATGACCCGGGCACACCACCCCGGATCACCACCCCCTGCGCTACAGGCTTACGACCTCGTAAGCTGCGCTTGCTTACAGGCTACGCACCTTATGCACAGCCCCCCTGTGAATCGTGCGCAATCAACCCCCCCCCGGCAGGTCTGCACACAGCCAGCTGGACCTTTACCGGGTCTGCCTCATTTGTACGGAGTGGTGGACAAACGGACATACGTCAACGCTGCTTCCACTCGGCGTTGAAAGATGCGCCCCCTGGGAATTGAACCCAGGCCTTTCACGTACAGTTTCAGCAGTCACTTCCGAGTTAAGTGATGCGGCGCGGTACACTTGAGCCAAAAGGGACTGATTAAGTGACTCGGAAGTGACTTGATCAATGTGTACCAGATTATAAACCTTGGCAAGGCATAGCAATAACCCGGGCACACCACCCCGGATCAACGCCAAGCTCAATCCGTGCTACGTAGGTCCGTTCACAATAGTGGAAAAGAGGTCGCCGATGACCTATCGACTCCAGCTACTGAAATCGTTCCGGATCTACGATGTCTTCCATTCGGACCTGTTAAGCTTAGACCCTGAAGACGGCCTGCCGGAACAGGGGTTCGCTGAACCCCTGCCAATCGAGATAGATAATAAGGAAGAATGGGAGGTAGAAGACGTAATAGACGTAAAGAAGACGAGGGGGTCCATCAAAGCGAGGATCTCGTAGAAGGGGTAGCCGGAAGACTACGAATAGTATCCGGTCGAAAATCTGCGAAACTCGGCGGAGCTGCTAAGGGAGTTCTACGCGCAGAACCCGGAAAAGCCGAAGCCGGAATGGCTCTGAAGCCGATCCTTCCGGAAGAAAACGAAGAAAGCCACGTCCGCTCTACCGGCGCAGAAGCCGATGAAAACGATCGTAAGGTTGCTTCGGGAAGTGATTGCTTTACCTACCACCGCGTCGGCCGGTAGCTCGCGCACGCCGTAGCGTGCCAGCGCCGCCGACCGCGTAGTGGGTGAAGGCTTTGGTAGAAGAGAAAAAGAAGAAGAAAAACGGCGCGGCGGAAAGATCTATGTAGACCTCCGAGACGACGCACAGACCAGCTACGCCGCAGCCCAGATAACCCGTAGATCAGATTAGATGGCGTCGATCACATGAACGCCAGGTGAAGGACTTGAGATGCCGACGATGTGAAAAATGGAAAAAGCGACGAAAAGAACGCCGGTTGTAATGGAAGATGGAAGACGCGACGTTAGCGTTAGAGGGGATTTTCGAGAAGAACACGAAAAAAAAAAAGAAGAAAGAAGCGCAGATTTTCGGATGGATAGGGTGACTAAGCGGTCGAGGGCGACCGCTGGTAAGGGGGGGGGGTAGTGTTGCGGCGGTGGAAAGGGGTGGGACTGAGTAATAGGGTAGACCCTTGGAATTTCGGCTCGGCCCGTCCGGGCCGAGCCGGGCCTTGGCACTACCACTACGAAAGCCCACCACCACCACCACATAGATTCCTTTCCCTCCTCAGTTCGAGATATAGTCATCAAAAAGGCCGTATTGAATCATATCTGCGTGCCCGGATCATGGCTCAATACGCGGAACCTGAGGCTGAAAGGGAACGCCAAGCTTAATCCGCGCTACGTAGGTCCGTTTACAATAGTGGAAAAGAGGTCGCCGGTAACTTATCGGCTCCAGCTACCGAAATCGTTCCGGATCTACGATGTCTTCCATTCGGACCTGTTAAGCTTGGACCCTGAAGACAGCCTGCCGGAACAGGGGTTCGCCGAACCCCTGCCAATCGAGATAGACGATAAGGAAGAATAGGAGGTAGAAGACGTAATAGACGTAAAGAAGACGAGGGGGTCCATTAAAGCGAGGATCTCGTAGAAGGGGTGGCTAGAAGACTACGAATAGTATCCGATCGAGAACCTGCGGAATTCGGCGGAGCTGCTCAGAGAGTTCTACGTACAGAACCCGAAGAAGCCGAAACCCGGATAGCTCCGAAACTAACGACCTCTGAAAGAGATAAAAGAAGAAAGCCGCGTCCGCTCTACGGGCGCCGAAGCCGATAAAGACGATCGTAACGGTCGCCTTTAGGGAGGCCTTCGACTCGGCCACTACCTACCAGCGGATCGGCAGGCAGCTCGCCGACGCCGTAGCGTGCCAGCGCCGCCGACCCTGTAGTAGGTGAAGGCTTTGGTAGAAGAGAAAAAGAAGAAGAAGAAACGACGCTGCAGACGGATCTATATAGACCTCCGAGACGACGCACAGACCAGCTACGCCGCAGCTCAGATAACCTACGGCTTAGATCAGATAGCACGGATCAGGCGCACGGATTAGATAGACGCCAAGTGAAGGACTTCAGACGCCGACGACGTAAGAAATTGAAGAAGCGATAAAGAGAACGTTGTTTTTGATAGAAGACGGAAGAAGTAACGTTGGCGTTAGAGGGGATTTTCGAGAAGGAGACGACGAATCAAAAAAAAAAAGCGCAGATTTTCGGATAGATAGGGTGACTAAGCGGTCGAGGGCGACCGCTGGTAAGGGAGGGGGGTAGTGTTGCGGCGGTGGAAAGAGGTAGGACAGATTAATAGGGTGGACCCTGGATTTCGGCTCGGCCCCTTCCGGGATTTAGGTTCCGGAACGGACCGAGCCGGGCCTTGGCACCACCACCACCACCACATAGGTTCCTTTCCCTCCTCAGTTCGAGATATAGTCATCAAAAAGGCCGTATTGAATCATATCTGCGTGCCCGGATCAAAGACCAGCTAGAAGGATAGGCCCCCTATCCAGCGTAGAAGACAGGGCACCAACAAGAGCTACGTTACAGAAAGATAAGAGCATTAACAGCTACAGCGATCCGCTCTTAGCGGCGGTGGAAGTGAACACGGAAACAGCTATTATCCTTCTAATCACTGTCTACCCCCTTAACGGATCGAGCAAACCACTTTAGCTAAGAGCTTTTATCGACACAGGGGCCCTTATTAGAGCGGCTATCCACTATCGATTGGTTCAAAAGCTGATAAAAGGATATAGCTATCCAGTAGAGCTAGCATCGCCGACACGGATTTCGGCGTACAACGGACAGGACACAGAGAGTGTTACGCATTATATGCCATTAAGGACCACCCTGGCAGGTCGCACTACAGAAGCGACGTTCCGAATTATAGATATCGGAAGATTTGACATTATTATAGGACAGAAATGGATAAAGAACCAGAAAGCCGTTATTAACGTAGGTAAAGGCACCCTTAGATTCAAAAACCAGCAGGACGGAGTCGCCGCTATACCGGCTACTGTCGTCACCGTAGAACCGAACGCCAAGACTATCGAAGCGGCTCCAAAGGAGCGGCCCGAACCTTAAGACACGATCGGAATAATAAGTTCCGAAGCTTTAACGACCCTCGCGAGGTCGTCGGACAATAAAATTTATGCCATCTTAATAAAGGATATCGAAGACTACTGGAAGATAATAGCGGAAGAAGAAGTGGATCCACTAGAGGTGTTACCGAAGGAACTCTATAGTTACACTAACGTGTTCTTAAAGGCTGACTCCAACCTCTTGCCGCTCTACCGACCGGAATATAACAACAAGATCCGGCTATAAGAAGGAGCTGTGCTGCCGAGAACCGAACCCCTAAGACGCTTATCTCCGGACGAGCTGGACTAGGTAGAAGTGTTTGTTAGAGAAAACTTGGCAAAGAAGTTCATTACGCCAAGCTTAGCGGAATATGCATTACCGATTCTTTTCGTGCGGAAACCCGGAGGTAGTCTCCGACTGTATATGGACTACCGAGGCCTTAATAAGGTTACTAAGAGAGATGTGTATCCGCTGCCTCTAATCGATAAGACTATACAACGAGTAGCTAAGGCTAAGTGGTTCAGCAAGCTGGATATTCGCCAAGCATTCTATCGATTAAGGAACGAAGAAGGACAAACGGAAGACCTTACAACATTCGCTACGCGTATAGGTAATTTTAAGTAGTTGGTAATGCCTTTCGGACTTACCAACGCGCCGGCTGTATCGCAACGCTTTATAAACCACACTTTTATAGACATGCTGGAACAGTTCGTTTCAATCTACTTAGACGATATTCTAATCTATACCAAAGGAACGAGAGAGCAACATACGGACTATATTAAGAAGGTGTTAAAGAGACTCCACGAGGTCAGATTAAACGCAGACACAAAGAAGAGCGAGTTCTATCAGACCAAAGTCAAATATCTCGGTCTTATCGTCGGAAGAGAAGGAATTCGGATAGACCTGTCGAAAGTGGCCGCTGTCGCAGAATAGAAGCAACCGACATCCGGAAACACTACGCAAATCAGAGCGTTTCTCGGATTCTGCAGCTACTATCGACAGTTTATTAAGGACTTTAGCAAGATAGCGAGACTACTAAATAAGGCGTTAAAGAAGGAGGCCGCTAGCCTGTAGAATAAGAAGTGTACAGAAGCTTTCAACCGACTAAAGGAGGCGGTAGCCTCAGCGCCAGTGCTAGCGCACTTTAGACCGGAAAAGACGATCTACGTAGAGACAGACGCCTCCGACACAGTAACAGCAGGGGTCCTTTCTTAATACGCTAACGACGACGAAACGCTCTATCCGGTAGCTTTCTTTAGCAAGTCTATAAATAATGCTAAACGGAACTACGCTATCTATAATAAAGAACTGCTGGCCATTATTCAGGCCTTTAAAGAGTGGAAACCGGAGCTTATAGCTAGACAGAGCACGATCCAGGTCCTTACGGACCACTAGTTACTAACCTACTTTATAAAGACGTAGAACCTATTACGCTGCCAAGTCCAGTAGGTAGCCTACTTATCCGGGTTCGACTTCAAGATTACTTATCGACCTAGAGCTCAAAATGGAAAGGCTGATGCGCTAACGAGAAGAGAAGGAAAGACTAGCCAAGCGAAGGAAGATCCGAACATGTTTCAGAAGGTGCTAACAGAACGAATAGTAGACGCCGAGGTGTTGAAAGAGGTAGGGATCTGTACAGTGGAGCCGCTAATTAAAGAAGAGACGCTGCATAAGAAAGTGGAACGGCTTAATTAGCAGCAGAAGCTTGGCAAAACCGGCTTAGGGAAACTGATCGTTCCGGAAGAACTAATTACCAAGGTTATTAAGCTGGTCTATAGCTCTACGGATGTTGGTTACGCAGGATCGAAAAAGACGATAGAAGCAGTAAGGACGACCTACTGGTTCCCGCGAATTTTCGAGAAGATCCACCGGTTTATAACTAACTGTTACGTGTGCCGAGCAGCGAAACTACGTTACGGCCTTCCGGCCGGCCTGCTGAAGCCACTTCCGATCCCCAAGAAACTATAGCAGCATATTACGATGGATTTCGTAACCGGCCTGCCGGACTCTAATAGATATAACGCTACGCTTAATGTAGTGGATCGGCTAAGCAAAGAGCGCTATTTCATCCCCTATCGAGCTAAGGATAAAGGAACTACTACGGAAGAAACGGCGAGAATGTTGATCCAGCACGTATAGAAGCACTACAGGCTGCCGGACACTATTACTACGGATAGGGGTCCTTAATTCACTGCAGACGTATAGAAAGCTATTAACCAAGCCCTTAGAATTCGTGGAAATCTCAGCACGGCCGCTTACCCTTAGACCGACAGACAGTCTAAAGTAGCCAACTGTAAGATAGAAAAGTATCTACGAATCTTCTGCAGCTATTATTAAGAAGGATGGGTTAAGGTGTTGCCGATAGCCGAATTCTGCGCCAATTCAGCACAGTCGGAAGCTACCTTACTAGCGCCGTTTAAGATAACACATAGTTATCTTCCGAGGATAAGCTTTCAGCCGCCAAACGAACTCAGCTCTTTAGAACCCTCTACCACTACTTTGTCGAAGAGAATCGCCGCGGCGGCGGCAGAAGCGCTACAATCTTAGATAGAAGAAGCGATTAAGGTAGCGAAAGAAGCGATAGAATCAGCTTAGAAGAAGATAGTAACTCGAGCTAATAAAAAGAGGTTACCGATAGAATTCGAGGAAGGCCAAAAGGTATAGCTCAACACACGGAACCTAAGGTTGAAAGGCAACGCGAAGCTCAACCCTCGTTACGTAGGTCCGTTTAAGATAATGGAAAAGAGGTCGCCGGTAACCTACCGGCTCCAGCTGCCGAAATCGTTCCGGATCTACAATATCTTTCATTCGGATCTGCTAAGCCTAGACCCTAAAGATGGTCTTCCGGATTAGGGGTTCGCCAAACCCCTACCAATCGAAATAGACGGAAAAGAAGAAGAATAGGAAGTTGAAGATGTTATAGACGTAAGAAGACAAAGGGGATCCATCGAAGCGAGGATCTTATAGAAAGGATAGCCGGAAGACTATAAATAGTATCCATCCGAGAACCTACGGAATTCGGCGGAGCTGCTAAGAGAATTTTACGCCCGGAACCTGAAGAAGCCAAGACCTAAGTGGCTCGACGGTTGAAAAGAAGGCCAAGTCCGCTCTATCGGCACGGAAGCTGAAGAAAACGATCGTAACGGTCGCTTCGCTAGAGTCTTCGGATCGGCTACTACCTATCTTCGCATCGGCAGGAAGCTCGCTAACGCTATAAATCGGCGCCGACGCCTCTAGCCCTGCGATAGGTAAGGTCTTTAGTAGAGAAAGAAAAAAGAAGAAGATAAGGAGCCGCAGATAGATCTATATAGACCTATGCGGTGGCGTACGGACCGGTTACGCCGCAGCTCTAGTGACCGCTAGCTCCGATCAGATGGCTCCGATCAGATGGAACGGATCAGATAGACGCTAAGTGAAGACGCCAGATAGTAACGATAAAAAAAAAAAAAAAAAAAAAAAAAAAGAGGACAAACAGATAAGTAAGCGGTCGAGGGCGACCGCTGATAAGGGAGGGGGGTGGTGTTGCGGCGGCAGAAAGGGGTGGGACGGAGTAATAGGGTAGACCCTTGGAATTTCGGCTCGGCCCTTCCGGACCGAGCTGGGCCTTGGCACGCCACCCCTAAAGCTCTCGCCCACCACTATATAGATTCCTTTCCCTCCTTAGTTCGAGATATAGTTATCAAAAAGGCCGTATTGAATCATATCTGCGTGCCCGGATCACTTTACCTTCTAGTCGCGCCTCTAGATAGGCTAGTTTATCTTCTTCGCTGCTTCCGGCGTAATCGCAACTTATCTTGTTCCTTATCTTCTTCTTAAAGGCTTCCTAGGCCTTAGGGTCTCTGCCCCTAAAGGCCGGTAGATTAGGCAGTAACGTTATCGAAGTGCTACCTTAACTATAGGCAGCAGGTAAGGCACTTTCCGCTTAGTCTCCTTGTAGTAGCGGCAGCACCGACGACGTTGCTATTGCAGCGTCGGCTAACTAAGCCCTTAGCATTTTTAGTTACGCTAGTCGTGTCGTCGCTTAGTTCTCTAACACCTCGATAGTAGTCTCTGCCGATTCCTTCTTAGCTATTACTGCCTCTATCTCCTCTCTTAACTGCTTGTTCTCTTCTATTTTCTTATAGAACGTCTTCTCGATAAAGGTAATAGTATTATATACCTTTTTAGACCTGTGTTCTGTTAGGTGTTCCTCGAGTTCGTTAGGCATGCAGGCGTATAGCTCCTTACAGCCAGCTATACGCTCCTTCGCTTTGTCCGTCTCTTTTTCTGTAAGACCTTTAATAACTGTCCTATCGTCTAGGATGCTAGCGCGCCTATCCTTTGCTCTATTAGTCTTTCTCTTTCTGCTGCAGCGGGTAACGCCGCCCTCTACCGTTAAGAAGCCTTCTATAGCCTTCTTACAGTGCTAATGCGTTTGGTTTAGATTGTAGTATACGCGTACGTTATTCAGGTAGCCGGATGTAGTTTAACGGGCCCTTTCGCGCAGCGTAGGGTTGGTGTAGTTAGTAAGTTCGAGATGTAATAATCCGAGCGCGCAGATATAATTCAATACAGCTGTTTTAATAACTATATCTCGAACTAAGGAGGGAAAGGAATCTATATAGTGGTAGGTAAGGGCTTTAGGGGTAGCATGCCAAGGCCCGGCTCAGTCCGGAAGGGCCGAGCCGAAATTCCAAGCGTCCACCCTATTACCTAGTCCTACCCCTTTCTGCCGCTGTTACACTTAGCAGCTAGCCTACTAGCACAAATCCTACTGAAGCCTCCTAACCTTTCTCTTCTCTTCTTTATAGCTTGTCTTGTAAATCAATTTAGGACTATTATTCTTAGTCTTAGAATTTAGCTTAGTTTTTAGATCTTAGTTTAGTCATTAGGCTCTAGCTTGTCTAGGCAAACCCAGGACATTTTGCAGTACCTCTTAACATCTAGCACTTCAGCACATTTTAGATCACCTTAGCCTACTTTAGTGCACCTTTAACACCCTAATACCCCAATACTTAGTCCTATCATTTTTAGTCTTTAGTTTCCGTCAAGTCCTTTAAGCCTTAGCCTAATTACGCCTTCTTTAGCTTAATTTGGGACATACTACAGCCACTCCCTTAACAGATACTGCCAACCTATTAGTTATTTACGTTATGCTAAGAAAATGTGTCTGGCTTTGTAGTACGGATCCGCTTAGTGGTTACATATATTACACAAGTGCTCGAGGCCACATTTTGGTATAATCTCTAGCCAGCGCGGGTCGGGCCGCTGAGTCACACATGCCTCGGGCACTCATCCTTCAGTGAATAGATTGTTCTCTCCTTATACCTGTATTACTAAGGGGCAACAACCAAGCAAAAATTACATACAGAATAGCAGCTCCCGACAGGTAGTCACGATACGAGAGTGTGGTACAGCAGAACAGGCGGTTCGCTCTATTTCGCGCTCAAATCCAGAACGTGTTCCCGACGATGCAGGGGAGCCGTGAGAGGGGTTCGGCCGCCGAAGGGGCACGCCTCCACCCTCGGCGTGAACACGGCAACGACATGGCGAATTCGCGCACGACTCGTGTCCCGGGGGCCGCGACAAATCGCGCAGGGACGCGCACGCAGGCGATCGCCGGGTCCGGCCAAAGCTCCGCGAATCGAATCGCTAGCCCCGCGCCCCGGCGCCTTCCTTCAGGCCAGAACCGCTCGAGCGCGGCCGACGGCGCGTCAGGGGGTCGGTTGCGGATTGGTCGACGGGGGTTCGCGAGCTGACGAGTGAGGGAGGGAGGGAGGGAGGGAGGGAGGGAGGGAGGGAGGGGGAGATGGGAGAGTGGTCGAGCGAGACACAGCCAGGGCCAGGTCGGAGGATTGGACGATGGCGCCGCGCGGCGGGCTGTGGGCTGCGTTCGTGGCAATGCTTGGCCGGGACGTCCGGTGGCCCGGCCGTTTGTTGCCAGATTCGCGAAGGTGAGCGCTGCTGGGCCCGAGGGGCGAAAGGTGTGGGGGATTGGGGAGAAGTCGCATGGGAAGATTTTTTGGTGGGGTTGGAACCTCGATGGAATAGACAAACACTATACAGCCACACACACAAAACACACGCAGCAGCAGCCCATTGGGAGGAGATGGGGATCAAACGGCCCCCTGAGGTGTGCCGTCCCGCTCCATGCCATGGGCCCAAAGATTCTTTTTTTCGGCCGTGAGGCCTCATTAAGGGGGAGTGTGTGTCGCGGACCTGAAGCAAAAGCGTGAACGCTATCATCAAAAGACGCGGGCCACTTTCCAAACCTGACCCGGCCTCGCCACGGCCTCGCCATTTCGTTCGAGCCAACCGTGTTCCGTGCAACCAACCATATGAAGGGCATCTCTCTCAACTCCCGGCAGCAGGATGGACCTATGGCAACATCATGCCGAAGAACAGACTTGAGCCTATAGCAAGATCATGCCCATGCCCGAGAACAGAGCCAGTGCGAGCATGAAGAATGCCGGGAGTAGGCTGAAACCTGGGCGGGGAGCAGCGGCAAAAGCTGCGGCGCCGCTGGAGGCGGACGCGCCGCTACCAGAGCCAGAGTTGGTGGAGCCCTGTTCGTTGGAGTTGGCGGTCGGGGACGTGGTGACGATACCGGTGCCGGCGGTGCCAGCCTGAGAGATGAGATTCTTGCACTTGCCGGACGCAGGCGTGGGGGACTTGGTGGCAGCAGCGCCCTTGAAGTCGCATGCATCGGCGGCAGATTTCTGGCCGAGGTAGTACTGGTTGAAGGCGAAAGCGAGTTGCTCGGTGGAGTTGCACATGCTGTACGCGCCGTAGGTGCCGGTCGACGCGTTCGCCGTGATGCCAGCGCACACATCGTCACCCAGGCCGCAGACGGTGCCGAAGAGGTCGCCGTAGTCATCCGTGTCCGTCTGGCTGGTGACAACGCAGCCGAGGGAGTTGTACATGCAGGTGCATAGCTCCTTGTTGGGTGAGGGTGGGAGAGGAGAGGCCTTCGGGCTCCAGCCAGAGCCCTGGCTGGGGCACGACGCCGGCGCATTGGATGGGTTGTACGAGGCAGAATCGGCACGAGTGGGGGAGATTTTGGCGAGCTGCTTCTTGAGGTTGTCAAAGTCTTGGTTGGTCTTGACCGAGTCGCCATCAACGGTGACGAGACCGTAGTCGTTGGCTTCTTGGAAGTACATGTAGACGATGCCTCCCGCCCACGTCGATCTCATCTTGGGGCCATACAGAGCCTGAACCTCCGTGAAGGGACGGGGCTGGACCTGGTTGCAACCGTACTCGGCGAAGAAGACGGGGACGGAGTAGGTGGAGAACTCCTTGGTGCGGACGTCGTAGCCGGACTTGGAGAAGGAGGAGTCACCACACCAGGAATAGATGTTGTAGCCCCAGAAGTCGATGGCGGAGGCCTGGTCACCGCAGTTGAAGTAGTCGGCCATTTTCTCGCGGATGTCGGCATCGTCGTTGGTGGCGTATCCCACACCAATGGGACGATATCCTCGAGCCTTGATGTATGCCTTGGTGTCCCGGACGGCCGACTTGACGAAGGCGCTGGCATCGGTGTTGTTGGGCGCGTTGGAGACTTCGTTGCCCGCGAAGAAGCCGAGAACGTTGGTGTACTTGGCCATGGCATCGACGACCGAGGTGTAGCGCTTGTACAGCGCATCGTCCCACGCGGGGTCGTCGCGGTTGATCGAGGAGCCCTCGACGGGCGCGGAAAGATCGGCGATGACGTAGATGCCGGCGTTGGCGAGCGCGTTCATGCATTCATCGTGGTTGGAGTCGGGGTTGATGGCGTAGACGCGGATGGTGTTGGTGTAAAGCTGTTGAAGATATGGAATGTCACGCTTGCACGCATCCGGGTTGGCCAGCGGGTCGGTGTATGTCTGGGTGCCGCCGTCGCTGGTGGAGCCGTTGCTGGAGTAGTCCTGCTGGTAGGCGATGCCCATCATGACGCTGTGCGACGGGTTCAGTATTGGCGCAGGCCACGACAGATTGGATCCTCTCCTTACAATTCCGTGCCATTGTTCTCGTAGAAGAACTTGCTGCCCTTGATGACAATCGAGGGCAGACGGGTAGTAGTAGTAGCGGCGGCGGCGGCGGCGCTGCCCAGCAAGCCAATCGACGCCGCCGCGACGGACGCGTACTTGTATGCTCTCATGGTGGGGATATTGGCCTTGCTATGACACTACGTGGTAGGCCGTGGCAGGCGAAGCGACAATGGAGGGAGTGGGTGGACGGTTGCCAGGTCGGAAGGTTGGAAGGTGGAGGATGTTGGGTGGAATGTGACGGCCTCGCACAGCGAAGGTTCCGTCCCGAAGCAAACGACTGTCGTTGGGCGCGCTAATGAATCAATGAGGGCTAAGGAGAAGACGGGTGACGGCGGCGACAAGGAGTGTGTGGTGTGTTGTGTGCGTGTGTGCGTGTGTGTGGTGTGTGCTGTTGTATGTGCGTGCGCGTGTGGCGAAGAAAAGGTTGGTTCAGGAGACACAACACGCGGCGGCCGGACAAGAGGCGGCGCCCAAACTGCGCCGCCCAAAATGCGGCCGGCCGCTTGCGCGTTCTTGTAACTGGCCTATGCCTGTTTCGCCTCTTCGCCTCATCGCTCATCGCCGCATCGCCCCCTTCGCCCCTTCCTCAGGGGCAGCCTCGCCTGCTGAGTCATGAGAAGACGCGCACGAACCTAGCCGCAGCTACTGTTTCAGGTGGACCAGTGTGTATGCGGGTTCGCGTGTGCGTGCGTGTCTATGCGGGTATGCGTGTATATGTGTATGTGTGTGTGTGAGCGAGGGAGCGAGTGGATGGATGCGAGTGGATGGGTGTATATGTGTGTATGCGTGTACATGTTGTATATGGGTGTCTGCGTGTCGGCGTGTATGCGTGTGGAGCCGGCAGCAGAGTCGCCGCTGCTGCCGGCTCCTGCTGCGACCCCCCCTATCACCCCCTGCGTGTGGCACTTCCCTCCATATTGGCCACGAACGCTTGCACACACACCCTCCCTCTCTCCACCCAGCCTCCAGCAGGCTGCAGCCTACACACTCCAGTTGCGGTGCATTTTGCGGTGCATTTTGCTGTGCATTTCAGGCGGGCAAGCGCTCCTGCCTCTGCTTCAGAGATTTTTGCCGCCTCGGCCACACGCGCCAATCACGTCGGCCGCTGCCCAGCACCCAGCGCGCCTTCCTTCTCCGAGCACAGAACACCCAACCCCCTTGGCACCTTCCTTCCAACCACCACCACCTTCCACCCGCCACCAGCCTCCAGCCACCACCACGACGCTCGCACCTGCACTGCACCTCACCACCCCGCACCCGCTGCAGCCGTCGCCGCTGCCGTTCCTTGCTGCTGCCTGCCCGGGCGGCTGCCAACACGCCGACGCGCCCACGCCCGCGCACACCGCCGAGCATTCGCTCCTTGCACCCGCCTGCCGCCAACACCACCCGCCCGCGCGCGACTGCTTGGGTCTCGAGGCCCGGCCATCACCGCTCGCTATACACACCCCGTGCACCATTGCGCTGCCACTCTCACCCGCGCAGCATCGACCAGCCACGGCCACCCGCCGCCGCCGCCCGCCCGTCAGCACCGACAACACGTGCGCCGCGCCGTCATCGACCAGCACCGCATCGTCCATGCTGCACCTCTGCTGAACACGCACGGTACGTCCGCCTCCGCCTCCGCCTCCGCCATCGCCCCTGGCCCATGGCCCATTGCGCTCTCATCAATCCCCCTCCGCACCCTTCACCCTCCCCACTCCGCCCTACCCTCCCCACTCCCCTTTACCCTCCCCACTCCCCTTCACCCTCCCCACTCCGCTCCACGCCTCCCCTTGGCAGGGCCGCATTGTTTGCCGTGCCCATTCTGCCATCCTCCAGCAATCCGTGCACCGCTGACTCCCGCCCGCAGTCATAATATTTAATACCTTCCACCCCCCATGGCCCACCCACACCAGGGCGGAGCCTATGATGATGGCTACGGCCAGCAAGGCGCTCACGATGGCTACTACCAAGACGACCAGGCCTACTACGACCAGAACGCCTACGGTCAGCAAGGCCAGCACGATGGCTACTACGACGACAATGGCTACTACCAAGCCGGCGCTCACGATGGCTACTATGATGCCGCACAGCAGGGCTATCAAGACGAGTACTACAATGATCAGTACTACGACCAGGGCGCGCCTGCTGCAGGCCAGTATCAGCAGCAGGGTCACGGCCAGGGCCAGCGCCGGAGTGGTCGCCGTGCACACGACTCCGAAGAGGACTCGGAGACTTTCAGCGACTTTACCATGAGATCCGACATGGCTCGCGCCGCCGAGATGGACTACTATGGACGTGGCGATGAGCGATACAACTCGTACGCCGATGCTACCGGGCGTGGATATCGCCCGCCGTCATCACAAGTATCTTATGGCGGAAACCGCTCGTCGGGCGCGTCCACACCCGTCTACGGCGTGGATTACACCAGTGCTCTGCCTGCCGGACAGCGGTCTAGAGAGCCCTATCCCGCCTGGACCTCGGATGCACAGATTCCCCTCTCCAAGGAAGAGATTGAAGACATCTTCCTCGATCTGACGGCCAAGTTCGGCTTCCAGCGCGACAGCATGCGCAACATGTTCGACCACCTCATGACGCTCCTCGATTCCCGAGCCTCTCGCATGTCGCCCAACCAAGCTCTGCTGTCCCTGCACGCCGACTACATTGGTGGCGAAAATGCAAACTTCAGGAGGTGGTACTTCGCCGCACACCTTGACCTCGATGATGCCGTGGGATTTGCCAACATGAAGCTGGGCAAGGCCAACCGAGCGACTCGAAAAGCTCGGAAAGCCGCAAAGAAGAAGGCCGAGGCCAACCCACAGAACGAGGAGGCCACGCTGGAAAGCTTGGAGGGTGACAACTCGCTCGAAGCCGCCGAATATCGCTGGAAGACGCGCATGAACCGCATGTCTCAACACGACCGGGTCCGTCAGATTGCCCTCTACCTGCTCTGCTGGGGTGAAGCCAATCAGGTCCGATACATGCCCGAAATCCTGGCCTTCATTTTCAAGTGCGCCGATGACTATTACCACTCGCCCGCGTGCCAGAACCGCGTCGAGCCGGTCGAAGAATTCACATACCTGAACAACTGCATCACCCCCTTGTACAACTACTGCAGAGATCAAGGATACGAGATCTTCGAGGGCAAGTATGTCCGCAAGGAGCTTGATCATCAGAAGATCATCGGGTACGATGACATGAACCAGCTCTTCTGGTACCCCGAGGGCATCGAACGGATTTCATTCGAGGATAAGACCCGACTGGTCGATCTGCCACCCGCCGAGCGATACGAGCGTCTCAAGGATGTCATCTGGAAAAAGGCCTTCTTCAAGACCTACAAGGAGACTCGATCGTGGTTCCACATGTTGACCAACTTCAACCGCATATGGATCATTCACGTCTGCATCTTCTGGTTCTACACCGCCTTCAACTCTCCGACTTTGTACACCAAGAACTACCAGCAGCAGCTTAACAATCAGCCCAAGGGATCGGCTCACTGGTCCGCGGTGGCTCTTGGTGGCACTCTCAGCTGTCTCATCCAGATCCTGGCCACTCTCACCGAATGGCTTTACGTTCCCCGACGATGGGCCGGCGCTCAGCACTTGACCAAGCGACTGCTGGCACTCCTCGGCATGTTCGCCCTCAACGTCGGTCCGTCCGTCTACATCTTCGGCATCACGCAAGACGGAAAGATTGCGCTCATCCTGGGCGTCGTCCAATTCCTGATTGCGTTGGCCACCGTCTTCTTCTTCGCCATCATGCCCCTCGGTGGTCTGTTTGGCAGCTACCTCAACGGCAAGCGCAGACAATATGTTGCCAGCCAGACGTTTACTGCCAGCTACCCGCGTCTGACCGGCAACGACATGTGGATGTCCTTCGGTCTCTGGGTCCTGGTCTTCGCCGCCAAGCTTGCCGAGTCCTACTTCTTCCTGACTCTCTCGCTGCGTGATCCTATCCGTATCCTGTCGACCATGAAGATCCAGAACTGCTTGGGTGACAAGATGATTGGCACTCTGCTGTGTTACCACCAGCCCACCGTCTTGCTCATTCTCATGTACTTCACCGACTTGATTCTGTTCTTCTTGGATACCTACCTCTGGTACGTCATCTGGAACTGCGTCTTCTCCGTCGCACGATCCTTCTATCTGGGCGTGTCCATCTGGACGCCATGGAGGAACATCTTCTCTCGTCTGCCCAAGCGCATCTACTCCAAGATCCTCGCCACCACCGACATGGAGATCAAGTACAAGCCCAAGGTTCTGATCTCACAGATCTGGAATGCCATTGTCATCTCCATGTACCGTGAGCACTTGTTGGCCATCGACCACGTCCAAAAGCTCCTCTACCACCAAGTTCCGTCGGAGCAGGAGGGCAAACGTACGCTTCGTGCGCCCACTTTCTTCGTCTCCCAGGAAGACCACTCCTTCAAGACGGAGTTCTTCCCGGCCATGTCGGAGGCCGAGCGTCGGATCAGCTTCTTCGCCCAGTCTCTCTCGACACCCATTCCGGAGCCACTGCCGGTCGATAACATGCCCACCTTCACCGTCATGATCCCACACTACAGCGAGAAGATCCTGCTGTCCCTCCGCGAGATCATCCGGGAGGACGAGCCGTACTCCCGCGTGACCATGCTGGAGTACCTCAAACAGCTTCACCCCCACGAGTGGGACTGCTTCGTCAAGGACACCAAGATCCTGGCCGACGAGACCTCTCAGTTCAACGGCGACTACGAGAAGAACGAGAAGGACACCCAAAAGTCCAAGATCGACGACCTTCCCTTCTACTGCATTGGTTTCAAGTCCGCTGCACCTGAGTATACTCTACGCACGCGTATCTGGGCTTCTCTCCGCTCGCAGACCCTGTACCGCACCATTTCGGGCTTCATGAACTACAGCCGCGCCATCAAGCTTCTCTACCGCGTGGAGAACCCCGAGGTTGTCCAGATGTTCGGGGGCAACTCCGACAAGCTCGAGCGTGAGCTCGAGCGCATGGCTCGTCGCAAGTTCAAGATCGTCGTCTCCATGCAGCGATACGCCAAATTTTCCAAGGAGGAGCGCGAGAACGCCGAGTTCTTGCTCCGTGCCTACCCCGATCTCCAGATTGCCTACCTCGACGAAGAACCACCGCAAGCCGAAGGCGAGGACCCCCGACTCTTCTCCGCTCTGATCGACGGTCACTCCGAGATCATGGAGAACGGCATGCGTCGGCCCAAGTTCCGCGTCATGCTTTCGGGCAACCCGATTTTGGGTGACGGGAAGTCTGACAACCAGAACCACTGCTTGATCTTCTACCGTGGAGAGTACATCCAGCTGATCGATGCCAACCAGGACAACTACCTGGAGGAGTGCTTGAAGATCCGATCTGTCCTGGCTGAATTCGAGGAGATGACCACGGACAACGTCTCGCCATACACCCCGGGTCTGCCACCCGCCAAATTCAACCCGGTGGCCATTCTCGGTGCCCGTGAATACATCTTCTCGGAGAACATTGGTATCCTCGGTGACGTCGCTGCCGGAAAGGAACAGACATTCGGCACCCTTTTCGCCCGTACTCTGGCTCAAATCGGCGGCAAGCTTCATTACGGTCACCCGGATTTCCTGAATGGAATCTTCATGACGACTCGTGGCGGTGTCTCCAAGGCCCAGAAAGGTCTGCACCTGAACGAGGACATCTACGCCGGCATGAACGCCGTCTTACGTGGCGGTCGCATCAAGCACTGCGAGTACTACCAATGCGGCAAAGGTCGTGACCTTGGTTTCGGCTCCATCCTCAACTTCACCACCAAGATTGGGACGGGTATGGGCGAGCAGATGTTGTCCCGCGAATACTACTACCTCGGCACGCAGCTCCCCTTGGACCGATTCCTGTCATTCTACTACGCTCACCCGGGCTTCCACATCAACAACTTGTTCGTCATGTTGTCGGTGCAGCTCTTCATGTGGTGCTTGCTCAACTTGGGCGCCCTTCGACACGAGACCATCAGCTGTCGCTACAACCGGGACGTTCCCGAGACCGACCCGCTCTTCCCCACCGGTTGCGCCAACATCATCCCGATCATGGACTGGGTCCAGCGCTGTATCGTCTCGATCTTCATCGTCTTCTTCATCTCCTTCGTGCCCCTGACGATCCAAGAGTTGACCGAGCGTGGCTTCTGGCGCGCCGCGACCCGGTTGGCCAAGCATTTCTCCTCGCTGTCGCCACTGTTCGAGGTGTTCGTCACGCAGATCTACGCCTATTCGCTGCAACAGGATCTGTCGTTCGGGGGTGCTCGCTACATTGGTACCGGACGGGGCTTTGCCACGGCCCGGATGCCCTTTGGTGTCCTCTACTCGCGTTTTGCCAGCCCTTCGATCTACCTGGGCGCTCGTCTCCTCATGATGTTGCTCTTCGGGACCCTCACGGTCTGGGGTTACTGGCTGTTGTGGTTCTGGGTCTCGCTCCTGGCTCTCTGTATTTCGCCATTCCTCTTCAACCCCCACCAGTTCGCGTGGGCCGATTTCTTCATCGACTACCGAGAGTTCTTGCGGTGGTTGTCCCGCGGAAACACCATGGCTCACTCGGCATCCTGGATCGGCTTCGTTCGTCTCTCGCGAACACGTCTCACCGGTTTCAAGCGCAAGGTCCTCGGCGAGCCCTCGTCCAAGCTGTCGGGCGACACGCCCCGGGCCAAGTTCACCAACATTTTCTTTAGTGAGATCATTGGTCCGCTTGTCCTGGTCGCCGCCACCCTGATCCCATATCTGTACATCAATGCTGGAACCGGTGTCGTCGCCGCCAACAACCGGGGAACCGACATCACTCCGACCGCATCCCTCCTGCGTGTCGCGATCGTCGCCTTCGGTCCCATCGGAGTCAATGCCGGTGTCTCGGTCGGATTCTTTGGCATGGCCTGCTGTATGGGTCCCGTGCTGAGCATGTGCTGCAAGAAGTTTGGTGCGGTCTTGGCCGCCATCGCACACGCCATCGCCGTCATCATGCTTTTGGCTTTCTTCGAGGTCATGTTTTTCCTGGAAGGCTGGAGCTTTACCAAGGCTCTTCTGGGTATGATCGCTGTCGTCGCCATCCAGCGCTTCATCTTCAAGTTGATCATAGCCCTTGCCCTGACCAGAGAATTCCGCGCCGATACCTCGAACATAGCATGGTGGACCGGCAAGTGGTACGCTCTGGGATGGCACACACTCTCCCAACCAGGACGTGAATTCCTGTGCAAGATCACCGAGATGGGCTTCTTCGCGGCGGACTTTTGCCTCGGACACGTCCTGCTGTTCTTCATGCTGCCCTCACTTCTGATCCCCTACGTTGACAAGTTCCACTCGGTCATGCTCTTCTGGTTGCGCCCGAGGTACGTTGCGCTCCATCCCCATGCCCGCTGTTCATCCCATTCCCTGCTGACACCCTGTGCACAGTCGCCAGATTCGTCCACCAATCTACTCGCTCAAGCAATCTAAGCTTCGCCGACGTCGAGTCATTCGATACGCCATCCTCTACTTCTCCATGTTCGTCCTCTTCGTCGTCCTCATTGTGGGACCTATCGTCGCCAAGAAATTTATCGGCACCATCAAGCTGGACGTCATGAACCTCCAGCAGCCATCCAACTGGAAGAACAACGACACATCCGCCTCCGAGACGGGGACCGCCGTCGCCGGTGGAGCCAAGGCGACCGCATCCTCCACCCACCGTGGATCATCATCCTCAACCAGCCACAACCAGATGATGGCGAGGATGTTGTACGGATTCTAGACGACGATTTACGACACGGCCGCGAAAATGTCTCTCTTAGAATGCACACTCTCGTATCATATTATAGGTCTATCGACTTCGATCTCGAACTCCCCCCCTGGTGATCTGGCGCTTGTAATAATACTACAGCATACACCCCGCAGAACGCCATTCTCGTCTCGCGAATCAGCCCGCGAGCTGCAATTATGAGCGGGGCAGTCATGGCGGAGAAGAAGAGAAGCAGCCGTCATCATCATCATCATCATCATCATCAGCGGCAGCACAAGGACGAAGGAGGCATGCATCGCAGGCATTGAAAGGGCGGCGTTGACCCGCAAGCGAATTTTGGGGGGGGGTTTCCAAATGTCCCGGTCCCCCGCTCTTTTATTCTTTGTGATTCATGCCGACAGCAAGGCATGTTGCTTGATAGAATCAGGGCATTCCGAATGGACATTCCATGTGCATACGCAAGAACACGCATCAATCGGGGCCTCGTTTTGGGGGTTTTCTTTTTTTACTCCTGGGGGGTTTGTGCCGCTCGGGCTTGATCACGACGGGCGTTTGGACGGGAGGTTGGGAAATGGAAAGGACAGGGACATGGGCGGCGTGAATTGCTGGTCGTCGTGATGGCCGTTGGGTGGTCGGTGGTGGTCGTGCACGGTGGACGGTCGCCCCAACAAAAAGCTCATCGATATAGTCAGTAGTGAACGACTATAATACCATCACTCGTTTGCGGGGCCGGAGGAGGAGCGCCACACACACACACACACACACACACACACACACAGGTCACCAAAAACCTTGGGGCATGACACATGTCTGCTGCCGCCGCTGCCACGGGCAAATTCCTTCACCCTTGCGTCTTTTTCGCCGGCCGGGTTCACCCTCCGTTTGGCTTGCCCCCGCCCGGCGACACGCGTGCCCGGAGCGGGAGCCGGAGAGGTGGGGACGGAGTGAGGGGACAGGGGCTGCCTCGGTGGGGATGGGCGGAGCCGCGGGGGAGAGAGAGAGGGTGCACGCAGCCAGCCAGCCAGCCAGCCAGCCACCACCTCACATCTCTCTTCCTCTGTCTCTCTGTCTGAAGGGATTCCGGGGCGCGAAACGGAAAGAGAAAGAAAGAAACCCCCCCCCCCCCCCCCCCCCAGTCCGGGTCAGACGTGAAACGCTTGGAGACAGGTGCAGGTGCGGAGTCGGCGGTGTGATGGGGAATAGGAATATACATGTATGCACACACACCGACCAACCCTCCCCCCCCCGCTCCCTCGACCCCCCGCCCCTACGGATGCTCACATGGGGTGAGCCCCCCCCCCCCCCCCCCCCCCCCCCCCCCCCGTCATGGCTCACCCATGTGAGCATTCACGCCTCCCTCTCCCCCTCCCCCCTCTCTCCGCCCTCGGCCGGGCCCTCCACCTCACCGCCCGGCTCGCAGCGGGCCCGCTCCCGCTCGCGCTCGAGCTGAGCGCGCAGCTCGTCGTTCTCCGCCCGGCGCTCGTCCAGCCGGGTGCGTGCACCCTGCCGGTCGAGGAGCCGCGCCTCCCGCTCGGCCTTCAGCCGCCTCTCCATCTCCTTGAGACGGTGGACCCACCGTGCCTCGGTGTGGTCCATGGGCGGCTGGGCGACGGTGATTTGCGCGGGCGCGCCGGCCGGAGAGTCCTGCTCGTCCGCAGGTGGGACCTGCTCGACGGCACTGGTGGAGTGGTGCCGGAGCAGGTTGGCCATCATTTGGCGGGCGGGGGACTGTCCGGTCTTACCGGAGCCGCCCCCGCTGCCGCCTTGCCGCACGACGTCGGGAATCATGTGGGCCTGTTGGTTGAGCATCTGCTGGGCGATGGCGCTCGGATGCTGTCGGTGGAACTTCAGCTCCGACTTGAGGAGCTTCACCTCCGCCTTCAACTTGTTGATCTCGTCGGAGCCCTTGACGATTTTGCCGCTCGCGGTCCGTTGGGATTGTGGCCTCTGCTGCTGTTGTGCGGCTTGGGCTCGTGCTTCTTCCTCGATTTGCTGCTGCGTCTCGATGACGGCTTGCTCGAGGTGGTCCATGCGTCGGGCGCGCAGGTCCAGGTTGTGTTCGAGAGTTTGGTAGTCTCTCCAGAGATCCTTCTCGATGCTTCGGATCCTACCCTTGAAGCTTCCGAAAAGCGCTTCGACCGTCTTGATGGCATTGATCAGGTTCGTGTTGAACGCGGGCAAATGCTGGCCGATGGACTCGATGGAAGGAATCGCGCCGTCGATCAAGCTGTTGCGGTGCGCCCAGTCGGCGCCGCAGATCGTCGACAGTCGGTTCCACACGGCGAACAGGAGCTTGCACATCTCGTACGACTGGTCGCGGTACCTCTGTTCGAGGGCCGCGGTCTTGCGCTTCTCCTGCGTCAGGGTGGTCTCGAGCTCGAGGTAGCGAGACTCATGGTGCGCGATGGCGCGCAGGTGGGAGGCTTGGCCCCGCGACGCCTTCTCGAACTGCTCGAGGTCGTGTTTGCGTCCATTGCGCTCCTTGTCGAGGAGGTCGGAGAGTCTTCGGCTCTCCAGGCTGGTGCTTTCCAGCAGACCGTCACGGTGTCGGAGGAGACGTTCCTTGTCCGACAGGTCCATCTTGGCTCGGTCGAGCTCGCTGGCCGTCGTGTCCAGCTCGCGCTGCAGCTTCTCGATCTCGGCCAGCAGGCTCTGTCGGGTGCCCGCGGGGTCGCCCAACAGGTGGCGCAGGCTCTGTTCCAGCTGATCGAGCTTTTGCTTTTCGCTCGTCGCTTCCACTTCCTTGGCCGACAGTGCTCGGCGCAGTCGGCGAACCTCGTCCTTGGTCTTGGTGTTGTCGGAATTGAGATCGTCCAGCACCTTTTGGACTTCCTCCTTGGACTGGTTCTCGAGAACGTCGCGCTGTCGGCGTTCGTCCTCCATGCTTTCCTCCATTTCACGAGCCCTCTCCTGCTCGTCCTGGATGTTCTGGTGCGCCGCGGTGAGCGCTCCTTCCAGCTCTCCGATCCTGATCTTGTCGCTTTCCTGTTCCTCTCGGAGGAACGTGATTTCCGAGTGCAGGCTCTCCTCGGCAATCTCGAGCTTGCGATTCTTCTGATCGAGCTCGCTGCATTTCTGATCCCACTTGGCGATCTCCTCCTCGGCCTCGGTGATCTGCTTCTCGAGCGTGGCGATGGTCCGCTCGTGGATGGTCTTGACGTCTTCGAGGTCGATGACGCGCGTGGTGATGTCGCGCAGTTCGACCTGCAGACCCTTGTAGGCGTCGGCGGTGGTTGACAATCGCAGTTGGGTTCGGTCCAGCTTCTCCTTGACGCCTTCCAGCTTCTCTTTGATCTTGTCGCGCTCCTGCTCCAAGGCGGCAATCTCATCGAGGGCTTCACTCCTAATGTTTTCGATCTCGACCTCCTGCTCCGAATTCAGCTTCAGGAGCTCGTCGCGTTCCTTGGATATGACTTCCACATCCTCCTGGAAGCCGTTCAACTCCTCCTCCATCTGGCGGTAGTCTTGCTCCAGGACGTCGACGTAGTTGAGGTAAGTGTTGTGCTTGCGTTCCAGCTCTTGGAACTTCAATTTGTGTTCGGCGTTGACATCACGCAGTTCACCCTCCTTCTTGTGCCATTCCTCCCGCTCGGCCTCGGTGACGGCGGTGGTGTGGTCGCTCATGCGGGAGTGCCCCCGCTGGTGTTGGTGCGCACGTGAGACCGAGCGGTCGAAGATGCTCTCGCCGGCGAGGGATCGTGCGCCACCGTCGCTCTTGCGCGTCATGAGCTTGAGATCCTCGACCTGCGTTTGCAGCATTTCGCGCTCGCGGTTGCGTGACGTCAACATGCTGGTTTGCGCGGCCAGGTTGCGGCGCAGCTCGTCCGACTCGTGCTTCTGGCTTTCGAGTTCGTGCCGGAGCCCGTCGATGAGGTCGTCGTGGGCGGCCCTAGCGCCGTTGGCGAGCTCCTCTTCGACATCCGAACGGGCGTCAATGCCGTCCCCGCGGCCGCGCCGCTTGGGTGCCTTCAGTCGGTCGACGGCGCGAGTCGGCGCCGGTGAAGCCTTCTCGAGACGCATCGCCGTCAGCTCGGCGCGGAGCTTGGCCATCTCCTCCTCGGCCTGCTCGCGGCGTGCGGCCTCGGCGTTGAGCAGCTCCTGCCACATGTCCTCCATCTCGCGCAGGCCGCTGGTGTCGTCGCCGCGCGTGCCGGCCATGCCGCGCAGGTGCTCGGCCATCTTGCGCTTCTCCTGTTCTTTGCTCGTGACTTCTTCGCGGAGCGCCGTGACCGTCTCCTCGAGACGGTCGTTCTTCTGGTGGAGGTAGAGGATCTCCTCGTGCATCTGCGCTTGGAGGGTGGGGTTGTCGTCGTCGTCGTCGGCGGCGGCGGCGCCGCCTCGCGACGCGGCGTGGCTGCTCCGCCGCGCCTCGGCGAGCTCGGCTTCCAGCTCGTGGAAGCGAGCCTCGCACTCGCGGAGCTTCTTGCGGACGGCGTTGGCGTCTTTGCGCTCGGTGGCGAGGTCGGTCTGCAGGCGCACGTTGGCCTCGATCAGCTCCTGGACGCCGGCGTCGGAGTGCTTGTGCAGGGCCTCGCTCAGGTAGTGGATCTTCAGCTTGAGATCGAAGTTTTCCTTGGTGAGGGCGTCGGTCTTGGCGTTCTGCTCCTTCAGCGTCAGCGTCCTACGCGGCGGCTTCGGGGGCTGGGCGTCGCCGTAGCCGCCGGACGACGCCGGGCGGCGGTCGGGCGTGGCGGTGCTGAGGCGGAAGGACTCGGCGACGCTGTCCGGCACGCGGATGCTGGCGACGCGCTTGCTAAGCGCCGAGTCCAGCGCCTGCTCGAAGTCGGCCTCACGCTCCAGCGTGGCCTTCTGCTGCGGCGACAGCGCGCGCGGGGTGGCGGCCTCCATGTCCGACGCGGCGAAGGAGTACGCGGAGCGGGACGTGCGCAGCGAGCTGGTCGTCGGCTGCTGCAGCGTCGACAGCGAGATGTCGTCGCTGTCATCGTCGCCGCGGACGGCAGCAGCCGGCGCCGGCGTGGCAGGTGCGGGCGCCGGCGACGTTGCCGGTGCGGGCAGCGGCGTGGCAGGCGCCGACGGCAACGTGGCGGGCGAGGCGTCGTCGTCCGCCATTCCATGTATGGGCGTGAAGCCGGTGAGGGCAGTGACGGCGTGCGGCGGCAGCTGCTGCAACGCCAGGCAGACACGGCGGGTGTACTAGATCCTCGCCATGGCCGCAGCTGCAGTTCTGCATTAGCGCTGCAGGCGGCGGGCAGTGCACAATGCAGGGCCAAACCTTCTGGTTGCTGTGGTGGTGGTGGTGGTCGTCGTCGTCGTCGTTTCTTCTCTGCGCGGTTGTGGCGGTTGTGGCTGCAGCGGGGCTCAGAAAACCAAGATGGTGCAGAGCGGTGGGTGTTGCATGTGGGAGCGTGGAGGAAGAGAGAGGAAGAGGAGAGGAAGCACGCAGCGAAGCGGGCAAAGGTCCAGCGGCGGGCAGAGGCTGGGCGTCGCCGGGATGCGCGTCCAGCACACGCGTAAACACACGCGTAAACACACGCGTCCCACCTTCACTTGCCCCTTCACTTGCCCCTTCACTTGCCCCTTCACTTGCCCCTCCCACTTACGCGACACACACTCACTTGCCCCTTCACTGACGCGGGCGCTTTCTCCCCTGACGGTTGGCTGCGTGGGGCATAAGTGGATTTGCCGACGCCCCCGCCCGCCCCCCGCGAACGGTTGAGTGGGATCGGGGCAATGCTCGGAGCTGAGCGGGGGCGCACTGGACACACTACATCTCAGAGTTCGGGCGACACCATTCTCCTTCCCGAGCCAGAGGCATCGATCCGTGTTTCATGTGCCCAATCCACGCGTCATCATTCCTCCATCTCTTCCCCCGTGCATCTGGTGATTTCGACGCCGTCCTACCAACAACATCAGCAGCCGACGTAGCGCGTGGTCCGGAAGCACGCCTTACCGGTTCGCCGGTCGGCTCGAAGCTGTTCGCCAACCTCGACTCGTAAACCAGGTTCGGGTTACCGACGGTGTGCCCAAGTTCCTCCTTGTCGATTCGCTTAGCATACTGTGCGACTTGGCTCTCGGCAAAGCGCTCGTCAATCCCGTTTACGTGGCCATGCACGTAGGACTTGGCCTTGTCGCGCTTCTCCTGGACACTAGCGCGGACGTACTCCAGATACGGTGGGTTGCCGGGCTTAATGACGTTGTCGGCCACGAGTACCGAGCCGGTCGTGATGAGCCTAAGTTCCTCGCAGAGCTTCAGGTCCGTCGTGTATGCAGGCTTATAGTGATCGAGGAACATGAGATCGATATGGGTCAGTGCACCTTTCTCGTGCAGACGGGCTAGCGACGCATCCGACGAGCCCACCTCGACTGTGACGACGTCTGACAGCCCAGCGAGGTTGACGAGTGCCATAATAACGGCCGCGAATTCGGGATTGCGCTCCAAGCTGTAGTATCGCTTGCCGCCTGCCTTGCGAACGGCGTCACCAAACAGGATACAGCTGTAGCCAACGTAGCCGCCCAGCTCGACCTGCGAAAACACATTTAACGTCCTGCGCGGACAGGGGGGCGTTCACCCAACCCTTACCATCGTCTCCGGCTTGACCTCCGCTATTACATCCGTCACTATCCTGCCCTTGTCCTTACCGACATTCATAAGGTACTTGTTCGTTCGGCCGAACAGATCGATCGCTTCGAGCACTTTCTGTGGGCTGCCTCGTATGCTGTCGATGTGCGGGAGACGGTAGATGTAATGCAGGAGCTCGATCTCTCTGCCATCATCGAAGAAAACATCTTTTTTCTCAGCATACGCGTTCTTCCGATCGAACGGAGATGCGTCGAAAGGCATGTTGGTTGGCGATGCGTCGAAAGGCATGTTGGTTGGCGATGCGTCGAAAGGCATGTTGGTTGGCGATGCGTCGAAAGGCATGTTGGTTGGAGATGCGTCTCAAGGCATGTTGGTTGAACGTGCTTCTGAATGTCGTTTTCTCCCCCACCAAAAAAGCTGGCGTCGGTGTGTGTCGGCTTCTGGTGGGGCTCAGTTGGGAATGGAAGCGTCATAGTACAGCCTAGAACCAATGCAATGGTGACAAATCAGCACGGCGGCTGCAGGCGAGCACGCGTAGATGGGTTCAGGGGAACTTGGGCTCGAATGATAGTTATGGCCGCACTCGGGCCGGTTTCTATGATGCGGCCCCCACATTGCACAGAGCAGCGGATGCTCGCACCACACAATGCACTGACCCGTCCTCGGCGGAATGTGCACATGTTGCACAGGCTTGGGAAGTTCACTTGCGGCCGCATTCGACCAGTCCCATGCATCCAATCCATCCCATCCGGCCCGGCCCGCGTCGGCCCGCGAGTCATGCATCTGCGCCCAACGCCTCGCACATGGCCGACCAGCCGGCGCTCTGCCACGGCGCCATGACGATGGCTCTCTGCGCATCGCCCGCCGTTCCCACGCCCGCGAAGGCCATGCTCAGGTCGGCGGCCTCCAAGTCGCCACAAGGCGGCACGGCCTGAGAAGCCGTCTGCAAGGCCATCTCGGCTGCGGCGGCCGCGCCCGAGCAGCGTGCAAGCCGAGACCACGCGTGTGCATCGTCGGGCGTCAGGAGCACGGCCGACTGCGCTTCCTGCTCGGACGAAGCATCGCCGGCCAGCGACGCGACAGCCGAGACCAACGACGCGATGCGGACCCGATCGGGCGCGGACACGTGGTCTGCGGTGCGCCGCTCCAGCAGGTCGTCTCGCACCGCACGTGCCGTCTCGGCATCGTCGTCCGAGGCTGCCATGGCGCCCAGCAGCGTGAGGGCGCCGACATGCTCCGGGCGCTTCTCGGCTGCCGCGAGCAGTTGCTCCCTCGCGACTTCCTTCGCGCCTTCACCGCCCTGAGCCCAGAGCAGGCACGCCAATGTGCACACCACATCCGCGTCGTTCTCGCTTTCCATCAGCGCCGCCTTGAACATGCTCACGCTCTCGGCCGTCTCGCGTAGGCGGTACTGCGCGAGCCCCGCCGTCAGCTGGCACGACAGCCGGAGCTTTCGTCGCGCACCTGCATCCAGGCCGCTGCTATCGGCGTCGGAGGACAGGTCAAGCGCGGTGGCCGCGTTCTCGGCCGCATCCGCGAACTCCGCCGCGGCAAGCTGATTTCGTGCGAGATCCGACTTCGCCACCGCGAATCTGGCCAGTGCAGCAAGCGATTCGGAGCATTCGTACTCCGCTTCAGCACGCTCGCAGAGCTCCGTGAGCGCTTCCATGGCTGCCGCGTGGTTTCCAACCCGTTCCAGCAAGAGAGCGGCGAGGTGTCGGCAGGGGAGATCGTTCGGCAGCTGCGTCCGCAGCTGCTCGAGCGCAAACAGAGGCTGAATGAGCCTGGCGAGATCGTTGGATGAGGAAGGCGCCGCTCGCAGGTGATCGAAGCTGGAGACGGCGTATTGCCTCTTGGTGATGCACGAGGCAGAATCCGAAATCTCAAACGCGTGGGTGAAGTGGTCGAGTGCTTGCCGAGCATCGCCCGTCACCAGCGCGACAATCCCCTCCCCGACCCACGCCTCGGCACACTCTGGATCGGTGCTCAGCGCACGTCCAAACGACTGATGGGCAAGCTCCACGTCGTTCTGAACGAGGTACAGCACGCCCAGATTCGCCCACACCTTGGCATCCCGCTCGTTCAGGTGAAGTGAGCGAACGAACGAGTGCTGTGCCACTTTCGCATTCAACGTCGTCGTGACGATTCCCAAGCCATTCCACAGCTCGGCGTTGCCGGGCTCGAGTTCGATGGCACCTTTGAAGCAGCGCACCGCGGCCGTGAGATACTTCTTGGCCGACTTCGCCGCACGGCAGCACGCGTAGGCACGGTGCTCGGCCCATCCCAGGTTGTACCACGCCACCGCTTGCGCATGCACGTCGTGAGAGCTGGTGTGAATCGCTCGCTTGTATGCGAGGATCGCCAGAGCGAGGCAGTCGGGCGGGGAACCGGTCGCGGCGCCATCGGCCGCGTCGTGGTCCAGTGTGCCGAGCGACACGGCGTCGACATCGGACAAAAGCTCGTACATTTGGGGGTTGGCGGCAACCTCGAGTAAATCTTCCCGAATCTTCTCCCGTGGGAGATGGGCGCCTGCGCTTTGTACCCATGAGAAGACCGAGCACGCGTCACCCACGCCCTTCCACAGGTTGAATGCATTCGGCACGTCTCTGGCGATTCGGATCGCAACGTCAATGGCATCGGAAGCGCACTCGACCGCTCGACCAAAGAGACCGGTCTCGACACATTTCCCCGCGTGCTCGACTTGGGTGTGCAGGAGCGACATGAGCACCCCGAACTCGCACGGTCGATGTTCCAGCACATTCCTGAGTCCGCTGGCAGCTTCATCGTAGTCCCCGAGTTCTCGATGGACATTGGACAGCATGTATCGCGTAAACCACGTCTCTCCGTTCAGTTCCATCTCCATCCCATCATGCAAATCCAGAGCATACCGGAAGGTGCGTAGTGCCGAGTTGTGTCGGCCGGAGTTGTGGTAACTCTCGCCCAGCCCAACGTAAGCTTGGTAGTGGTCGGGACTGATGCGAAGCGCTGCCAGGAACGACGCGATGGCACGCCGGTAGTCCTGCTTGTTCATCTGGGCAACCCCGAGCGCCGAGTATGGCCAGCTGACGCCCTTCTTCTTCGATCCGGGCGGTGGACGAGCGCGGCCCGAGTCCACAACACGCTGCGCGATGACCTCGACAATATCCCAGTCGCCCTGATCGGCAAAGACCTTGGCGAGACGCTCGGCCGCTTCCAATTCGTTGGGGGAAAGCTCGAACGCTTTCTGGAAACACTGCCGCGCGCGCTTCTTGTCTTTGGCATAATCGGCGTAGTACGTGCCCAAGCTGGTGTACGCGGGCGCGAAGTTGACGTTGGTCTGGACCGCGGCGAGAAACCGACGGTAGGCACCGTTGCGGTCGCGACGGGCCGTCTTCGAAGCCTCGGACTGCCACAGGCACACTCCCGTTCGGTACAAGGTGAGTGCCCGGAGGTCTCTCGCGCCGGTGTCATCCGCTCGGATCACTTCCAGGAAGCCTTCGAGTTCGGCCCGCGCGCGTGCGCAGTCACCGTCGAGCGCCCGACACCACGCCAGTTCGGTCCCCACGCGCACGTTCCCGCGGTCCTCGTCGAACGCGCGTGTGAGAAACCGAATCGCGTCCGGGTAATCTTCCGTCTCTTCGAAGATCAGCCCCAGCCCGATCAGCGCCGGCGTGAACTGGGGTTTTCGGGAGAGAATGTCCTCGAAGATCCGTCTTGCTTCGGCATGGTTTCGTGGCGCTTGGTACTGCACCAGAGCCGTGCCCAAAACCGCACGGATCGCGTCGCGGGTATTCTGCAAAGCCAGGCCCAGCTTGGCACATTCGCTCTGCAGGGTTCTGATGCCGGCTCGAGCGGTGTCGACCGCGCTCTCGTGCTCGTCGAGGTGTAAGTAGTAATCGCCAACCAGTCGATACGCAAAAGGCGAGGTCTCAGCACGGGGCAGAGCGTCGGTGAACAGCAGCAATCGCTCCTCCGGGCTGATCTCTTTCGCCCAGCCTTCGTCTTGTTCGTCGTCGGGAGGGGCAGGAAAAGGTGACAGCTCGCTCGTCAGCCACCCTCGCAGAATCGTTGAAAGGCCCGATGCGGGAAACAGTCGCACATATTCTCGTAGGATGCCGGCGTCGAAATGTTTGAGCTCATCCACGTCTCGCGATTCCAGCACCAGGTCCCAGGCCAGTTGAAATGGATGGTGAATGATGACCATCCCTTCGGCAAGGTTCAGGACGTGATTCAGCTTGCCGGCCTTGTTCTCCGCCGGGAGCACGGTGACGTGGTCATATGCGCGCTGCAGCAGCTTCTCCTCATACTGCCTTCGCACTTCATCGTCGGTCGACCAGTCGATGACCTGCTGGTACAGGCCCTCCAACGGACTGCTGGCAAACACTTCGCGCTTCACTTCTAGCGTGACTTGGCCGACCGTGGCGCCGATCCTGGTGCGCCGCTCGGCAATCTCGTGAGATACGCGCCGAGTCTCTTCGAGCTCGGTCATCTCAGCAAGTCGAGTGAATGTGTGAGACGGATGCGGAATGCGACCTTCCAGATGTTCGTAGATTGGCCCACCGGGCAGAAGCACTTCCAGCGCTCTCTTCTTCTGCAACGCCGTGCCATGAAGCCTCGTGAGGTCGGTGAGCTTGTCGATGGTCGATTGCGCTCGATGCTTGTCATCGGCCGCAGCAAAGATTCCAGCGACTTTGACCGCAGCGTCACGGTATTCGTCGAGCCGCGCGGCCCCCTGCGCCTCATATACGCTGAGGAGGCCTTGCCATGCCTGCGGATCGTCAGGCCTGGCATCGGCGGCGGAACGATACTGTGTGGCGGCTTCATCATAGTTCTGCTGCAGCTCTAATGCGCGCGCCAGGAAGAGGGTGGCGAAGTGGTTTTGAGGTTGCGACGACAGAACCGAGTTAGCATGTTCGATCGCCTGGTCATATTGCTTGTTGTCCAAGGCAGTTTTGGCTGCCTTCAGTGCAGCTTTGGTGGACATGTTACTTGATCGAACATGTCCAACGTCGAAGGGCCATGGAGGCGGCCATTTTAGGGTTTAGGGTTTAGGGTTTAGGGTTCTGCTGAGTCACCACGACTGTGACACGAAACAACAAACCACAATGCTCTGCAGGCAATGACCAATCACATGACCATGGACGCGGATTGGACGGCATCCGCCCTCTTCTCGCCATCGAAGGCGCGAGTCCAGCAAGCACAAGCCAAGGACTGGGCAGTCGTCGATGCTTGGCTATGCAAGACATATGGCTCGCGCCTGCGCCCTTTCGAGCGCAATCAAGACACTCTGCACGCTCTCCTGACCTTGGCCGCTCTGAACGAGAGTGCAGACGAGCAGCGAAGTCAAATCGATAAGATTGAACGCGCCGCTTTGCAATCATTGACCAGGCGCCATGGCCACATCACAGGCGAGATCCTGCACTCGTTGCAAGCGGAATTGTCCAACGAGACGCATCTGCACACGTTGGCGGAGACGGTGGTTGTTGTCGACAGTCCCAGCGCGCATGTCGCGTCGGTTGGCAAGCAGCTGATCGACCTCAGCTCGGCAGAGTTCGAGACCGAACAACAAATCCGACACGCAGAGAACCAGGTGGCGGCGCTGAGGTCGGAGCAAGCATACTTGCAAAAGCTTCTCGACGAGCTCCACGGCGATGCTTTCCAGACTCCCGCTGAGACTGCCGAGCTCACCAACGAATGGCTGCGAACCACGAAGACCTTGAAAGCGAAGGTGGCCGAGTACGAGGAGCGCTTAGCGGCGAACCGACCCACCTCCTCTTCAGCCGGCAGTTTCGAATATACACGGCAAAGAATTCGCGATGTTGCGCAGCAGCGGGCTCAACTGGTCGCACTCGAGGCCGAAGCTAGTGCCCTTCAGGATTTGCCGTCAGATCCAAGGGCTGCAAGGAAGAAGCTAGAAGACGCTCGCGACTATTTACGAAAAGCTGTGACCAAAAGGGATGGCTTGTTGAAAACTCTTGTTGACGGTTGAGGCACGCATATTGCTCTTCTCGGCCTCCCCACCACCCCATCAAAAAAAAAAACCAAAAAGGACTCCCCTGCTCAAGCCTCTGAAGCAGCAAATGCAGCAATGTCACTGCCTACACGATCCGGGGCTTCCACGCAGCGTCAATGGCCGACACCATCGTACACCTTCAATCCCTTCTTGGAAGTGCCCCGGTGATGGTCGACGCGCTGCACGCCTTCCAATGGGTCGGAAGAAGTTTCCAAGCAAGGCGGTCAGGCAGCTTATCGCGGAGATGTTCACTCCGAGCGACTGTGGGATTATTTCCCCACGGAATTTCTCCGCAATTTCACGTCAACACGTGCTGGCATTGGCAACCGGTCAACGACCATGCGTGGGTGTGCGTCCCTGGGGATGCCGAATGAGGTGTACACATACCATGGACGACGGATGAGGTTATTGGTTGATGGAAGAACCGAGGGGAGGCGCGAGCTACAGGTCGTCGTTCGGGCCAAACCCTAATCAGCGGTATGTAGATCATCCATGTACATAGCTATGTACTAGTTGACTACATACATCGCTTATCGGCCCAGGGAGTCTGCTTGCCCACATGTTTTCACGTGGCAACGACATGTAGTTAACTCGCTTTCCCTGTGCTTTCCCTGTGCTTTCCCTGTGCTTTCCTTTGCCGACCAGCCGCCGTACAGAAACTGCAACAGCAACTGCAACTGTGGCTGCAACTGCGACTGCGGGCGCCGATGCTCCCATGGCAGACTCCAAGAACGGGATAGCGAAGGCCACACCGATGAATAGGTCCCGTCTGGGTTGCGAAACCTGCCGGGCGAGGAAGGTGCGCTGTGATGAGCGGCGCGGAAGGTAAGTCAGCTGCACATCCATCTCGGGGCCTTTCCCCCCGATCCTGCCGAGCAGCGTCCCAGGCCACTCACTCCTCCTCCTCCGCCTCCTCCTCCTCCTCCTGCAGATGCTACAATTGTGAGCGGCTCGGGCTTGTGTGTGCACCGTGCGGAAGAAGCGGGTGCGGTGCAGCAGCACGACCTCCCTCACCTCCAGCAGCTGCCGGCGCCGGACTCAAGCGCAAGCGCACTTACCGGTCGTGCACGGAATGCAGAGGTGCCAAAACGAAGTAGACGCTCTCCATCGCCATGTCTGGGCACCGGTGGCTGACTGTGAGCAGATGCTCCGGTGGCAGGCCCATCTGCGCTCGGTGCAACGACAAATCTTTGCAATGCCGATACGACGATGAATCGGAACCCGCGTGGAAACAGCGGGTGGCTGTGACTTCGCCGTCCGTGGAGTCGGCACGGGGAGACAACCAACTAACACCACCGCGTCTGCCGAGCCCGTCCAAGAGGCCAGATACCACTTCGACCACCCCGGCAGACGGTCTGGGGCTCGCTTCACCCGGGATGCCGACCGCCGATTTACACTGGTTACTCGCTCCCCACCTGCCCGATCATGCACGCGCACGGATACTTGTCGAGCGGTACTTTGCCAACGTGCACCATCTGAGATGCTTCGCCTTCCTGCACAAGCCCTCGTTCCTCCAGAAACTTGATGGTGACTCGTCCAATAATCATCACGGCAACCCTTTACTGCATATCGTATGTGCACTCGGAGCACTGTTCTATGCCGTGGAGCTCGAGACCTCGACCAACACAGTGCTGCTCATCAATCCCCTAGATGCCGGGAAGCACTGGGCTCATCACGCACAGAACCTGATCTTGGCGAGGCTCGATCGCATCTCGGTCGAAAACTTGATGGCGGCAGTCCTGCTTCATGACTTCGAGATCCGTATGGGTCATTATTCCAATGCGTTCATGCTCAGTGCAATCACAGCGCGTATGGCACAAGCGCTGCAGATCAACCTCGAACATTCCACGGACGTGCTTTGCCGTGAAGGGGGGGGAAATGCGCCGTCGGCCAGCGTCAAGGAATCTCGCAGGCGCCTCATGTGGTGCTGCTACATCACCGACTCGCTGGTCGGCAGTGGCATCGACCAGCTGACTCTGATCGATGAGGACGACATCAAGATTCAACTCCCGTGCAACGAGAGAAATTTCGTGCTGGAAGAGCCATGCATTACGGAAACACTGGAGGAAGGACAGATGCTCAAGTTTCTGCCGGCAGAAGTCCTCCCTATTTATCCTCAGGTGCGGAATCGCTCTCGGCCTGGCACAACGAAGCGCTGGATAGATTCTGACATCGGGACAGGACTGCATGGGTATGACCGCCTTCTACATTCGACACATCGCGATGCGTCGAAAAGTACTGAAGTAAGTCGTGATCCTCCGTGGTGCCAAAAACAAGCTGACGCACGCGAAGATACATCAAACACCTCGACACCGCACGCGTGCCATGGTTACCTGACTCTGAGTTCGCGCAGCTCGACAGAGAACTGCAGCACTGGTATGATACCCTACCTGCTAACCTCCAATTCACTCCGACAACACTCTACATCCGTCAAGAAACCTCACAGGTGGGCGCTCTCTGTGCCTTGCACTACGCTTATCACCAGACCATGTGTGACTTGTACCGCTTAGGCGCGCCAGGGTTGTATAAGCTGCGCGCGCCGTTCGAATTTCCTCCCGAACAGCACGGATTCCTCAGTCACCTGCAAAGAACGCTGTTCAATCACGCTCGAAGTCTTGCCACCATCATGGCGGAAGCACTGCGACACGGACCCCACGCTATCGCCGATTCATGGTTACCGACCATTCTTTACGACTCGTGCAAGATCATGCTCTACTATCTCACCCAGTTGATCGATGCATCTGCAGAAAGCAGCAAAGCCCTTCTAGCCGAGACCATTCCGCATGTCCAGAACAATGTCAGGGCGTTGCAGCTGATGCGCTCGATGTACGCGGACGCAGCACCTCTCTCGAAAGCCGCCAACACGATGGTGGAAACGGTCGGGATCGAGATCTCCAACGCCACCAGGAATCCTCATTTCATCCAAGAAGATCCATACGCCAACAACGAGGCCGATGATGACAAACTCACCGAATCCGCACCAGGAACTCCCGCGCAGAGTGCACCAGACTACATTCTCAATCCTCTGTCAATATATCGTCTGGCTCGCAAATCCATCCCGGAAAAGCACGCGCCGGAAACTATGCCGCAGCCCGTGCCCACCACTCCTTACTTTGTAAGACGTGCACCTGCGCACTCCCCGCCCTCTGGTCCTCCCTTTTCGGCACCGATCAAGCTTGACGAGAGCCACATTGCGCCCGAGTTGCGATCTGAGCGGATGCCGCACGCGGAGCAGATCGATTTCGACGGGCTACAGTCGCTCTTTACCAGCGATCCCACCGGGTGGACTTGGCAGCCCGCCGAGACAGCCGTTGGGTCGCGAAATGAGTCTAGCGCGCTTCCGCCTTGGGAGTCACAAGCACTGGAAGTCGGACTGGATGCGTGGCTGCCAACATTCTCGCTGGAGCCGCAGTGATTGACGCCCTTGGTCACCGACGCCGCAATTGAGCCTCTATCACGCACCATCACATGAGCAAGCCATGCTCGTCTGTGGCGTTGGAGGTTTGGTGGCCTGCTCGGAATCATTTGCAAACCTGGCGCTCGTCTTCGAAGCGAGGTCCGTAAACGTCCATGGGCTGTTCGCGGCGAACACGTCCGGCGAGTATTTTCCGCCGACCGCGCCGCAAGGACCGACGGTGGAGGAGCGGGTTGAGGAATTGTTGGAATGGTGGGAAGGAGGGTTGGGGAGGAGGGGGTTGGAGTTGTTTGACGAGAATGCGAGGGCGGTGACAGGAAGGGGGAGGTGTGCGTGGGAGTGGCACGGATGGCATGAGGAGGCTCGCCGTGATCCAGACCGCCCTGGGTTGGGTGACGGGAGGAGGGGAAGCTGGGGCGTGGGAATGGAAGTCGGCCGGCTGTGTGAATCGAGATGGCATTTCGGGCCAGAGCGTCGTCCTCGGGGGAGCGCATTCGGGGCCGGCGGAGCTTGCTGCCACCATGCGCCCGAGCATCATGTCGGATGCAGACAGGGCGAGGCTGCATGCTGGCACCAAGCCGGTTGCGGCGACTGCTCGGACCAGGCGACGGCACATGTGTCGTGCGCGACTGCACACGGGCCGGGCCGGGCGGATGGCCGGGTGGAAAGCAGGAGCGATGCTGGCGCTGGCTGTGGGGCAGTTGGGTGACGAGGGACGGCGATTTAAGGTTTTTTGGCACGGGCGCTTGCGCCGTGGCGTTCGATGTGGTTCACGGCAGCGATCAGCCACCGGCCGTCCGTCGGCCACGGCCTCCGTCTCCCCGCCCAACAACATTCTTGGTGGCACGGGGGCCGCCCTGTGCTCCCACCGACAGCCCCCTCACACCCCCATCCAGCAAACATCGACGTTCATTTCTTTCATGCGCCGCCGATAACGAGCCGAGCAGCAGCAGCGGCAGCAACAGCAGGAGGCAGGCGCGAGGGCGGCGACGACTCCGCGCACCCGGTCACCGTGCGCGCCCTGCATGGAGGCTCTTTCGGCGTCCGCGGGGGCGGCGGCGGCGGCGGCGGCGGCGGGGGCGGCGGCGGCGGCGGTGGCGGCGGTGGTGGCGGGGGCGCCGTCCAGCACGTCGGAGATGCCGACGGCGGCATATGACGACGAGGCCCGCCACGGCCACTTCGCCGTCGCCGCGCCCAAAGCCGCCAGCAGCAGCCTGCCGCTGGCTTCTCCGCTGGCTTCTCCGCTGGCCGCCTCGAGTGCTCCGTCCGAACCGGCGGGCAAAGACGTCAAGAGCATCGCCGCGCGCTTCCCCGACGACGCCCACGACACCGACGGGTCCGGCCCGAGACTCCGCGCCAGCCGCGTGTCCAAGGGCAAGGGCAAGGAGGCGGCCGCGACCGAGCGGGAGACGAAGAAGCCGCTGCGGCTGCTGGACTTGCCGGTCGACATCCTCAAGGACATCGTCAAGGAGGTCACGCACACCAACGATCTCGCATCGCTCGCGCTCTGCCACAGCGCGCTCCACCGCCTGACCACGCCGCACATCTACTCGCGCTTCGACATCGTCTGGCCCGACAGCAACACCCACGCCGAGCCGCGATCGGGCGTAGACGCGCTCACATACGGCCTGGCCACCCTGGTCATGGCCGAGGACGTCTTTGGCGAAGCGCCGAACCAGCGCCACCATGCCGCCGATAGCCGCCTTGCGCCGGTCGGCAACGGCCGAGCTGCCGGAACGCACGCGCGGAGGAGGAGAGGCAATCGTTATGCGCACTTTACCCGGAAGTTCTCGCTGGGAAATGGGCCGGCGGACTGGGTGCAGGAATACCTCATCACCAAGGAAGGCGGGAAAATGCTGGGCACCCTGGTCGCTTTGGCCGTGGCGCGCATGCGCTCGCTGGAGACGTTCATCTGGGACATGCCGACGGGAGTCCTGCGGGACGTCTGGATCGCGCTCTCCTCGCTTGGCGACCGCGATGATGGCGACCTGTGCCGGCTGGACAAGGTCTGGGTGCGGTGGCACAACAATTCCTCCGCGGACGACCACACCCCGATGCCTCCTCCGCCGCCGCCGCCGATCAGCATTCCTGGCGCTCCTCCGCCACCTCCTCAGACACCGAGCTCACTCGCGACCCCGCCGCACATGCACCCGGCGGCACTCGATCGTGTCGAGCATCCCTCCTTCTCCATCCTGCCCCCGCTGAAGAGCTTGAGCGTGCTGGATATCGATGAGCTGGCGTATCTGGACGAGATGGCTGTTCTGGTTGGGAAATCTCTGGACAAGCTGCGCGAGCTGAGAGTCGGCATTGCGAGGCACGCGTTGACCAAGGATTGGGTGACGATATGGGAAGGCGACTCGCTGCAGCAGGTCGACCCGCGCCACCCAACTTCCGGCTCGCTCACAATTGGCGAGCGGCGCCTGGGAGGTGTCTTGGGCATCCTGACCGGCTTCGTGAACGACATGAGAGAACCCACACTCGCCGTTCCCGGTCGGACACGGCAGACACGCGACATAGGCACCAGCAGCCCACCCGCAGAGGCTCCTGTCGCCGACGATTCCGCTCCCGTGACAGGCCGCCACGCCGCCGAGACAACTGGCATTACGAGCTTGCGGGATGTGATGATGTCGCAGCTGCCTGGACGTGAGCCCGAGTCGGCACTTTCGGATCCGCGTGCCGCATCGCCCATTGATCGCGCCTCGTTGACTCGCGATGCACCTCTGCCGGAGACGGTCAATGATGAGACACCCCCGGTCAGCGGCGCGCGACCCGATCCTCCTCTGGCCGAGCTCCCAGCGGTGACTCCCGAGGCCCGCGCGGTCGAATTGTCTCAGACGGAGCACGCTCCGCGGCTGGACAAGGTTTTGCGACTCGACAGTCTGGAGCTTGAACGGGTGCCCATCTCTGTCCCCGTCTTGCAGAAGGGCATCGACTGGACACGCCTGACGGCGCTCACCCTACTCAACTGCCCCAACCACGAACAAATGTGGAAGACGCTCCGACGAAGTTTCGCGCCCACGCCCAAGTCGCCAACATACCCGCACCCACGGCGGCATCCCGCATGTTGTCCCAAGAAGAGTGGCAAATCGGTGTCTGGCGAGGGAGAGCTGGAGTATCGTCTTCGACTCAAGAAGGTGCACACCAACACCGTTTCTCCCGCCCTCATTTCCTTCCTGAAAGAGACGCTTGCGCCGAACAGCTTGCAGGTGCTATTCTTACAAGAGGCCAGGACCCATTCGTCATCGGTTGCCATTGATGCGATATTCCGCGGACCCCTTCGACGACATCGCAGCAGCTTGAAAAAGATACTGATCGACAGCTCCGACAAGGGACCGGATGGGATGCCGAACAGCACGAGCCGATGGCGGAAGTGGACGCTGACCCGGGATGTTCTTTCGTTCGTGTGCAGCGGAAAGATGCCGGCGCTGCGAGAACTTGGCATGGCGATCGACTATCGAGATTGGGTACGGACGCACAACACGCACCTCTTTCCGTTCTTTCTCTCTTTCTCCCTTTGTACTGACACCGCCGCAGCATTTCTTCCTCCAGCACTTGCCTTCCATTCCACAACTCCGATCGCTGTATCTGCCGATCTTGGCCGATCACGTCCATGGCGCGAGTGTGGATCCTCGAGAGCTGGCCCTACAGATCGTCGACGTTGTCGCCCTGCGGCCCGAGGTGGAGCTCTGCTACATGGGCATCGCGAACAAGTGCTTCGAGATTCTGGAGAACAAGCGCGACGAGGGACGGTCGAGCGAATCGGCACTGGGAATGCACCATAGTGCCGTGGTCGACGCCGCGATCGGCGGAAGCGACGACGACGACGACGACGAGGATGACGCCGCCGCCGACGACGACGACGACGACGACGGCGACGGCGACATGGAGGTGTCGGACGGCGACCACGCGGAAGACGAGGAGAGCGAGAGCGAGGCCGACGATGTCGACGACACCGACTCGGAGCTGTCCGCGTGCGACGCCCGGGACACGGCCCGTCTGCGCCTGCGAGAGATCTTGTTCTACGACGACAAGGTCGCCATCTTCAAAGCGCGCCACGGGAGATTGTAGCCCCTTCCACCCCGAACCCGAACCACAAACCCGAACAACACACGGGCGAATGAGCGACGACGCGAGCACGAGTCCAGCGCGATGGGAGCGGGGCACAGGGCGTTGGGCTGCGGGCTTCATCTTTTCCTTCTCTCTCCCTCTTTTCTTTTTGCAGGTCAAAGATATCCCGGGCTTCTGCTCCGCGCGGCAGAATGCATGTGAGCTGTGCTGTTTGTTGTTGTTGTTGTTGTTGTTGTTGTTGTTGATGGGGGGGGGAGGGGGAGGTGGGAGAGAGGGCGAGGAAATCCTTTTTCCCCCCTTGTGTTTTTTATAGGGGTGGGGGGGGGGGGTTTGTACGAACAGTCAGCTCTTCACGATGCATGCATTCGCATTCGCTCGAGCCGCGGTGGATTCGATGGGCGGGCCTGGGAGGGGCGGGATGGATGCCACGGATGGGATGCACATTGCTTGTCTGAGGGGCACGCGGGAGGCTGCCCTTTTTTTTTTTTTTTTTTTTATTTTGGCTCCCACCCATCTCCGTTCGGCACGCACTTCGTTTTCGCGCGCGCAGAGCCTTGGGTTGGACGTGGGCCTCGGGCCGGCATGGGAAAAGGGAACAGGCTTCATAGATTATTCCCGGACCGCACCTTGCCATCAGGAGTCACTCACCTGCCATCGCTCTCAATAGCTCAGCTGGAAGAGCGCAAGACTGTAATGGAATCTGCCATCTTGAGGCCCGCGGTTCGATCCCGCGTTGGGAGAGTCGAGTGTTGACTCGGGCGCTGCCGCACCATGTTCTTTTTGCTTTTTGGCGCGGGTGAAGAAAAGGGTGTGGTTGTTGTCGATCACGGTGGTGGTGGTGGCGGTGATGCTGGTGGTGGACCAGCACCTCTTTTGACGGAATCGCTGGCGAGGAAGAAGACCACCACCAGTTCGTTAGTTATTCGTCGGCTGGCGCCGGCGCCGGCGCGAACGGGGGGTTTTCCGGAGTCGGAATGCGCGGGCGGCCGATGTTGTTGCGACGGCCGAAATTTCTGCAGAGAACAAACCGAAAAGCGTGGAAAGGGCTCTCCCGTGTGCCACGCGGCCGCCGTCGAGGACCGACACGTGTCTCGTCGCCGGCGGTCGCCCCCAACCAGCGCCCGCCGCCGACCGGAGCGAGATGAAGTTCGGGCACGAGTACGAGGCGGCGTTGGCCGCGCACGGCTTCCCCGACAGCTGGCTGCACCGCGCCATCGAGTACAAGGCGCTGAAGAAATGCATCAACCAGCTGCACCGCGAGCTGCGCGCGGCCGGGCTGGATGCGGCCGGCGCGGTGGCAGCGGGGCCGGCAACAAGCCCACCGCCGGCCCGCCCACCGCCGCCGGCGCCAGCACGGCCCGAGGGGCATGACCGCGACACGGCGGACGAGTCCACGCCTCAGCGGCGCGTCGTGGTCGACGACATGGCGGAAGAATTCTTCCGCATGCTCGAGCCCCGCATGATGCAGCTGGACGACCTGCGCGCCGCCGAGACGCGCCGTCTCGAGCGCGACATGGCGCATCTCGGCGCCGCGGTCGACAAGGTCGTGCAGCCCGCGTGCGGAGTGAGCCACCGCGACCTGTACCTCTGGCGCGAAATGTTCCGGCTGTACCTGGAGAAGCCCGTCTTCTACGCCGACACGGAGCGCCGGCGCGGCGCGCTGACGTACCGCGAAGCGCAAAGCAACCTGGACGAGTACCGCCGTCAATTGCGCCACACCGGTCTCCTCGCCCGCATGAAGACCCCGCCCGCCACAGCTGCCGCCCAGGCCTTCCTGGACCTGAATCTGCACATCCTGGCCATCATGCACTTCCAGGAGATGAACGCGCGCGCCGCGGCCAAGATCGTGAAGAAGTTCCACAAGCGCACCCGCCCGCACGCACAGCCCTTCACCCGCCGCCTGGAAGCCACGTACCCGGCGCTGGCCACGCGGGGCGCCACGGGCCCCGGGGGGTTCGCCGACTCCATCGCCCGCGACCTGCACGCGGCGATGGGGTCCCGCGTGCTCGCCGTGGTGCCCCAGCCGCACGACTGGGCCTGCCCGGTGTGCTACGGCATCGCGTGGCGGCCCGTGCACCTGCGGTGCTGCGCCGCCGTCTTCTGCATCCGCTGCGTCATCCGGCTCCAAGACTCCCGCCACCCGCGCTGTCCCGCCTGCAACGCCCCCACCGTCATGCGCGCCGACGCCACCAACCTCCACCCCGAAACCACCCGGTTCCTGCACACATACTTCCCCGTCGAAGTCCGCCGCCGACAGAAGGAGAACGAGAAGGCCCAGCTCGCCCGTCGTCACGGCGACCACTTCGTCCACCCGGCTTGTTCCGTCATGTGAAGCCCTGACGACGGCATCGAGGAAAACGACGCCCGAATGTACCACCATCTCGCCGCGTCGTTGTGGCCGAGATTGGATCGACTCAGAACCATGGAGATCACCGGGAGGAATGATGCGGTTTTTTTTTTTTTCACTTCATCCTTCACCCCTCTTCCCCCCGCGGTTTGTACAGCACCGGCACCAACATACACGGCCGCACCCTCCCGAATCCCTGACCCGTGACGGTTGCATGTATGATCCACATGGCATCTCCGTGCTCCGACGTGATGCATCTCTACACTTTTTCGTCCTGGGGTGAGAATTGGACCCGTCGATCCATCTCGCCCGCCCAAATATGGTCATGCACGTCATCTCCTTTCCACACACGCTCCTCTCTCCTCCCCTCATCGCCATCCCACCCCCCCCCCCCCTGCGCGCGGTGCCCATGTCGACGTGGCCGGTGTTGGGAGGCGCGTCCGACACGCACACAATCGCGCGAGCGGTCACGATCGTTTCTTCTTCCCCGCCTGCCGACCCGGGGCACGGCCTGCCGCCACGGGTTGCGGGCGGGCGTGTGTCGGCTGCGACGTGAGGTGGTCGAACAGCTTCGTCTGGGATGCAAACGCCGCGTCGCAGCCGTGACAGTGATGTCCGCCCGCCTCGGCACCGCACGCGGCGGCGGCGGCGGCGGCGGCGGCGGCAGCTTTCCTCGCTCGCTTTTGTGCCGCCTTGCCGGATTTGGGGGCCGTCGCTGGCTCGGATGAGGATGAGCCGTTTCCGCATGCGTCGTGTGCGGGGGCGGGCGAGGCGCGGACGGGGGATTGGAGGCGAGCGGCAATCGTGGCGCGAGAGGCAGATTCCCCGTCATCATCGTCGTCTTCCGACTCGGAGGGGCGTGTTTCGGCGGCGGGCTGGGTGGTGGTTGGCTCGTGGGGCGTGGCATCGGGAGGCTGCGTCTCGTCCCGTGTGGTATGGGTGGGAGGACGAGGGGAAGCAGGCTCATCGTCGTCGGCCTCCTCTTCCGCACAGCTTCCTGCTGCATCGTGGTCGTCCGATGCCGCAGCGACGTCGTCGCTCGGCACATCTGCCTCTCCGTCGCCGTCCCCCTGCGGGGTGACGGCGCCGCTCCCCAGAGCCGGCTCCTCCTCGTCGAGCCCGAGATGGGCATTCTGCTGCCGCATTCGCCGGTGAAGCTCTTGGGTGGCCTTCTGATGCTTCTTGCTCCTCTCGTGCGCATGCATTTGCTTCTCACTTTTGAACATCTTATGGCACGCGACGCACCGGAAGACTTCTCCCTCCCCCTCCGACTCGGAGAAGGTGCCTGGGAGCTCGTCTTCCTCGTCATGCCGGGCCTGAGACCATTCCGGAACGGCGCCCATCTTGGCCGCGTTGGCTTCCCGCGCTCTCTGGCGCTGTGCCGCCGCCGCATCGCGGAGTGCCTTCTGCCGTTCTTCTTCCGACCGCGTGTTCGGCACGACCCGCGGATCTCGCTTTTTCACCAGCCGAACCAGCGAACGCACGGCCTCGTTGAACTCGCTCCGGGCATCCTTTCGGCACTTCGCATTTTCCTGCTCCATCCGGCGCCGGGTGAACCGGTCGGGTGCTTCGGACACTCGGTGCTGGTCGCACCACGAGAACGACTTGACCGTCGTGAAGCCCGACCACGCCGCATAGAAGCGCCGGACCACGTCGGCGTCGTGGTCATCTTGGTGACCGAAGGTGGGATGCTCGCGCGGCCCGGCGCCTTCCCCATCGCCCGCCGCTTCTTCCTCTCGCGCGAGATGTTCGAACGTGTCTCGCAGGAAGCCGAAGAAGCCCGAAGGAGCATCGGAGAACTCGACGTTCCGGTTGAACTTGCCGATAATCGCGGCCAGTTCGTCGGCACTGGTGAGCTTGACACCGCGGTACACGGGCGCGCTGCGGCTGCCGTCGCCGGGCCGGTCGCCACCTCGCAGGATGGCGGATTCGTGGCTGTCGTACCACGCCCGTTCCTGCGCATCCGCGAGCACTTCGTACGCCGACTGCACTTCGGCGAAGGTCTGGGTGGCTTCTGCTTCGTTCCCGTAGTTGCGATCCGGATGGAGTGCGAGCGCTTTTCGCCGGTACGCTTTTTTGATCTCGTCGTCCGTCGCACTCCGGTCGACGCCCAAGAGGGTGTAGTAGCTCGTCTTCCGCTCGACGGCGGCGCCGGCGCCGGCGCCGCCGTCGGACGAGGACGGACTTTGTCCCATGACGGCGCCGTGACCCGCCGTGGACCGGCGATGAATGTCGCCCGGCCAAAAATCGAGGTTGGCCCGTGCATCAAACTCGCTCGCACGTTCTGGCGTCGTCCTGCAACCACCCGACCACAGCGCCGCGGACCTGTCAAATGGAAGCGGAGACGTGAATGTCGTGGAACGAACTGGCGAGTCCGGCGATGTTGATTTCTGGTTGCAGTGAGGCCGCCTGGTTCCGAACACGCACATGCCGTTCCATACGGCTCATTTGAATACTATATCGCGAACGGACGGAGGAAGAATCGCCGTGTGCCGCCCCCTTTCGTGTCGTGGTTGTCGCCGAGCCCGGGCGGCCCGTCCCGGACCCCGAAACCCGGGGCGGCCGAGGGTGCGGTGCACCACCATTCCGGCGCACCACCACCACCGCATCGTCGTCAGGTGCTCACGGGTCAAAAAACGAGCAAAAAGTTGTCGTCCGCTGAGGACAGGACTGCAGTGCACACGTCAGCCCCCCGCTCACCCCCGCACTCGGGCCCGCGCGCGACGCACTTCGAACCTGCGCGCCCGAAGGCATCAGATGACTCGGGTCCCGCCGGCGGGGCGTTCAAGTCTGACTCGTTAACCACTCCGACACCTCAGCGCGCGCTGTGTATTTTGTGTCCCGGGGCGAGCGAGAACGTATAGGGAGCACACTTGCGCGGCGGCGGAATGTCGGCCGGTGACGGATGCGGGCCGGGCGATTCGCGCCGGCGGGATGACGTGTCACGTGGGGGGAGGGCGCCCGGAGGGGTGGAGAGATGGAGCAGGGGCAATTGCCGTTCGGCCGTCCCGGGGAGACGAGTGCGTGTTGGGTTGGTGTGGAGGTATTGGGGGTGAATTGGCAATGGAGGTATTGTGGATGAATTGGCAAGGGAGGGGTGCGAAGCAAATTCAGCGAGTGGAGTGGTCTGGCCCGCGGGGTGACAGATAGAACACGTGACGAACTTGACTGTGGTCTCGATGCCATCATACGTGAACCGACGCGTGAAATATCTACTGAGCGGGTCGCTTGAGGGAAGCTGAACCCGGGCCACGTGACACGTCACGCCCGAGCTCGATACCACAGGCATGGTACGACGGCGACCACTCGACGGGCCCCATGGATCGCTGATCAAGCGGGCATCATTCGGATGGCACCAGCTCCCGAGCCAGCTGCCCCAGCATCGCCTTGTCGGGCCGGGCGATGGGAGAAGTCACTGGAAGCACCGTTGCCTTTCGGAGCCGTCGCCTGCCTCCGGGCCTTGCCAGTTCCAGAAACCGACCCAAACGCAGATCGAGCACTGGTATAGCCGCCGCCGCCGCCGCCGCCGCCGCCGGAATCCTTGCGGAAGCCACCTCCACCTCGGGATTGAGATTTGTTGGTGGCGCGGATGCGATATGTGGTGCCCTTCCTGGAGAAAGCCCTTGGTGCCGGTTGGGCTTCTGCTCTGGCCTTGTTGGCGGACTGGGACAGGCCTGCGAGTGTGTTGTTGAACCGCTGCACATCGAGTGGAATCGCTCGGCGAGCCGTGAAGTACTGGCTTTCCTCGCCCCCCTGTTCCTCGTCATCGACGGATTTGCCGCAATCGTCATCCTCATCCTCATCCTCATCCTCGCTGACCAGATTGACGACGTTCTGGTGGTGTGGGTTGGTCGCATCGCCATCTGCCTCGTCATCATCTTCGCCGGCATTCTCCCCCGTCATCTCTCGGTAATTGTCGTGGTAGGTCCTGACGAGTTTGCAGAATTTGGGGCCCCAGCGTTGCACGCGTTCCGGGTCGATGTGGGGAATCTTCAACATCTGTTCTGGCGTCTCTGCCCAACGAACAGCCATTTGACGGAGTACCGTGTTGGTAAACGGCTGAGTCTTGAGGTGGAAATGTTTGGACATCAGCTTCTTGCACAACTGTTCGGCCGCTTGCTCAAAGTCCGCCACAACGTTCAGATGCATTTCCGATAGGCCCGTCATGGTGTTATCAATCGTGGCCGGACGCAATCGTGACGTCGACTTCTGCTTCTGCGGCGGCGGCGCGAATTGTCGGGGGACGGGCTCGTAGGAGGAGTCATCCTCGCCGTCCGTATCCTCCACAAAGCTGTCATCGCTAGGCCCGTCAACAACAAAGCCGTCACGTTCGTAGCCGTTGGCATGCGGGGCGCGTTTGAGCTGTGGCTGCACGGCAATTTTCTTTCGCTTCGATGCCGACTGCACGGGCGATGAAACGTTGGTCGACATGGGGAGGCCCCGGGGCGCTGGAGCCGCCGCATCGGCTTTCTTCTTTGCCGGCTTGTTGGCGGTCCCGGCAGCGCGCGGCGAGGTTCGCATCTGCATGACCAGTCTGACCTTGCCCGGCCCGGACCCAAAGGCGTTGCATCGCTCACCCAGGTTGACGTAAGCCTGAGCGAAGCCTCTCTTGTTCATAACACTGTCCTCACGAAGTGCTCGCTCGTTCAAGAGACGATAGAACAGCCGCTCGGCATCGCCACGATCGAGGCGGGACCCTTTCCCAAAACACTCCTTGTCCTCATGTCCGGCCTCTCGACCCTTCTTCGTGCTGGCACCGCGAAACATGTCGATACAGTGCAGAACGGTCACCTTGTCGGCTCGGATGCTCCTCACGAGGCTGATGGCATCCTGGGCATATTGTGTAAAGTCCTCGTCTCGGAATGTGGAATCCGAACTGCAGTTGTCACACTTGGCGAGGCAATCTTCCGGATTGAACTGTTCCCCGAAATAGCCGAGAACTTGCGCACGGCGACAATCACTGTTGTTCTCGCAGTACTGCACCATCTTCGAGAGCATCTGATGTTGTCTGTCTCTCTGCTCCCAGCTGCTCTCATTCTTGGGGTCATCGATCATCTTGCGCAGCTTGCCAGCATCACCATATCCATAGAAGAGATAGCACGTGGACTCTTGGCCATCCCGACCTGCTCGGCCAGTCTCTTGGTAGTAGCCTTCGATCGACTTCGGAATGCTGTGGTGGATGACGAAACGTACGTTCCTCTTGTCGATGCCCATCCCAAATGCGATGGTGGCGACAATGACGTGAAATTGGCCTGCTTGCCACCCTTTCTGCACCGCCGCTTTATCGGCCGAATCCATGCCCGCGTGGTAATGCTTGGCTTTGATCCGGTGGTGCTGGAGAAGAGCTGCTGCGATATCCTCGCAGTTCCTCCTCGACAAGCAGTAAATAATGCCGCTCTCCTTCGCATGATGGGTCTTGATGATGTCGGCCATGCTTTCGATATCCTGCTTTCCCTTTGGCTTCGGAAGGACGTTGTAGGTGAGATTCTCCCGATTGAAGCTCTGGCTGAAAACCTCGCACCCATCCATGCCAAGATTGTGTATGGTGTCGACCCGTACATTCTCGGTCGCGGTCGCAGTCAATGCCATGACTGGCACTCCTGGGAATCGCTGTCGCACTTCGCCGAGGTTCTTGTAGTCGGGTCGAAAGTCGTGGCCCCACTGACTGACGCAATGAGCTTCATCGATGACAATCCGCGCCAATTTGTTCTTCCGATGCAATCCTTCGAATGCTCGCAGCATCTTCTCGCTTTTGCCCACCATCTCGGGCGTGACATACAGCAGCTTGATGAATATCTCGGGATCGCGCTGCCAGAGGGCGTCCATGATCACGTTTCTTTCTTCCTGACTCGTCTCCGAGTTGATCAACGTGGCTTGCACTCCCAGCTTACGCAGCTGTTCGACTTGATCCTGCATCAAACTCAAAAGCGGAGAGATGACAATGGTGACGCCCGATGTTGTGCCACCAGGGACGAGCGCAGGCAGCTGGTAAGTCAGCGATTTGCCGCCTCCGGTTGGCATGAGCACGAACGCATCTTTCCCCTGGAGAGTGGCATTGATGGCTTGAAGCTGGTTTTGACGGAATCCTCGGAGTTTGAAGATGTGTTTGAGAACATTTCCCACCTCGCGAGACCAAGGATAGCTCATCTGCTGTTGCTGAAGCTCGTCATCCTCTCGCTGAGACTTCTGGGGCTGGGATTTCTTGGACTTCACGGCCGACGGTGGCCGCGTCCGACTGCCGCCAGCAGTTTCGGCCCACCCCGGGTGAGGGAGAGTTGGTGCTTCGGACGTCGAGGTGTAGTCATGACCGGCCTCATAGTCCAACATACCGGCGTCGTCGTCATCGTCCAGGCCAAATTCGTCGTCGTGGTGACCCTGCGCGGGTGGAGTGCCCATGTGGTTGCCAAAGCGACCGGTGTCTGCACCGAGCATATCGCTATCGTCGATTTCGTCGTCGACATGTTCGTAAATGGTGCTATCACATTCATTGTAAGCTGCTCGGGATGGTGGCGGCATGGACATTCGGATCTGAGTCTGTACCACTCGACTGGAGCTGGGTATGGAGGGGACATGGTCTGGCTCATGTCGCGGAAGTGCTTTTGTGGACTGCGTGGCGACACGCAGGCTGTTGGCAGGTCGAGAGCGTGCGTTGGCCTGGCCGAGCATGGAACGGACTTCGTCGCCGCAAGTCTGCAGCAGGGGTAGACAGTCGTTCTCGAATCTCGCGAGCCGATCCTTGGCCTCGTTGTTGGCTGCCTTTGCAGACGTCAGATCCTTGCGCTGTCTCACAGCCTGGCCCAGCTCTTGCTTCAGTCGGTCCTTCTCCTCGACAAGCTGCCGGTGGGTACCGCGCTTGGTCTGTAGTGAGCTCAGAGCAGTCGTCTTGGCATCCAGTATATCAAGCTGGGTTTCAAAGCTGGAGACATCATCCTGGCCATGGTCCAGCGCCTCGGTCATCTCGGTGCACACGGCGTCGCGTCGAATCTCGATGGCTTGAAGGGCGGCTTGAAACGAGGCATCAGACAGCCCGAGAGCCATGTGGAGCTGCGCGAAAGACCCGGCTAATGCGGGAGAGATGGCCCGAGTGGCGGCGCTGGATGGTGGTACTGGGGTGGCAGCGCAATGGCCTGGAGTGGCGGTCAGGGCCGGGTACAGTGCAGGCGGGTCAGCCGCTGATCCGGCCCCGGCAACAGCATCGGGCATCTCACGCTCCTTGACCGGACTCGGTCTCAGTGGCGAGCGCTTCTTGCGAGGGGTGCGCTCGATGTTGGAGGCCGGCTTGAGCTTCTTGCCTGACAGGTTCATCTTGGTGTCGGCAAAGTCAAAGAGCGCGTCATCATCTTCAAAGTCGTCGGCAAAGATCGCCATCTCACGGGATTTCGAGGCCGCGGCAGCTCGGGCTGGGACTTCTCTCGCCGGTGTCTTTGGCGCCATGGTGGAGTACGGAGGCGGAGGATCGCTTGGCACAGCATTGGCCTTAGCCGGGTTGTCCAAGACAATGTCGTCTATGGCCATGAACTCGGGCGAGAACCGGGGCGCCTTCCGTGGCTTCTGGACGGCGCGCGTGGACGAGCCCGACTGGCTGTGGACGGCGAGCTCGAACTCGTCGCTCTTTCTCTTCTGGCCGGCGACGCCGGGCACACGCCGCGTGCGGGGAGGGCTGGGCACCTCGGCAACGTCCTCGGTCAGATCCATTTCCTCGATATCATCCGCGGGCTGCATCTCCTTTGCCAGCGTTGGGCGGGTCGTCTCGTGCCAGGACTGGGCGGGAGAATTCGCCACCCGATCGGCAGCAGACGGCCGCATCCCGGACCGAGTCTCGGGGGGAAGGCGCGGCCCATGGCGGGGGGACGAGGGCTGGCGGGCCGAGGTGGCCGATGTTCTGATGCGGACCATCTCGCCTGCTCTCGCACTGGCATGTGGCGGTGCAACGCTGTGCTCTCGTGGCGGTGCAACGCTGTGCTCTCGTGGCGGTGCAACGCTGTGCTCTCGTGGCGGTTGTTGCCGCTGGCGGTCGCTATGGACAGCCTGGACGGCCTGGACAGCCTCGACAGCCTCGACAGCGCTGGCTGCCGTGCTCGATGGCCTGGGCGCGGTGGCGGCCGGCGTATGGGTTCGCTGGACGGGCTCGGTGGCAGCCGCACGCGCGACAGGCGAAGGGGGCGAGATGGTGGCGGGAGGCAGATCGAGGCGGTCGGGCGGCAGCGATGGTTTCTCGCGCCTCAGCCACTCCAGATGCTCCGCCAAATTGTGCCTGGTGGGATTCATCGGGAGCCACCATCGTTTTCCATCGCATCGGCGGCGGCGGCACGCTCGGCGATGGCGATGGCGATGGCGTCGTCGTTGTGTTCGGGGGGCGGAGGATCGCCGCGTCGCTGTTTGCCTGCGACGCGACTCCCACGCGAGGCACGTGCCCGGTGCCCTCGCAGCTTTTCCTTCCGTCCCAACGCTGGTCGGCTGCCGTCGCCAAACCTCCACCAGGACGGCGACTCCGCGCTGGAGACTGGTTCTGCCGTCGACATGGAGTCAGAATCAGAAGAGCGGCCGCGGAAGATCCCACGACTGTCGCAGGATCTCGCCCCCGACGAGGTCGGCAGTGTCGCCGCCGCCCCGCACGATGGTGACGGCCCGCACGATCTTGATGGCACCCACGAAACTGAGGGCACCCCCGAAACTGAGGGCCCCCACGAGCCTGAGGCCACCCACGAAACCGAGGGCATCCACGTGGAAGCAGACGATGCGGCGCCGAATGGCGATGCGCATCTTCCGGCTCCCAGCGAAGTGGTATCAGTGGAAGCCGGAAACGTGGATGCGCGGGAAACGCCGCTGTCGAAGTCGCAGCAGAAGCGACTGCGCAAGAAAGCCGAGTGGGAGGCCAAACGCGAAGAGCGCAAAGTCATTCGCAAAGAGAAGGTCCAGGCCAAACGGGAGCGCAAGCGGGAGGCCAAAGAACAAGCCAGGGCAGAAGGCCGCATTCCTACCGTGGACAAACCGCAGACCCACGTGCGCGCAGACCAGCTGCCCGTCACACTGCTGCTCGATTGCGATTTCGATGATCTGATGCGAGATGGTGAGCGCGTTTCTCTTGCTTCCCAACTCACGCGGTGCTACTCTGACAACAAGAACGCACGCGTGCGAGCTCACATTGCCATATCGTCCTTCACGGGGAAGTTGCGAGAACGGTTCGACACTGTGCTCACGTCCAATTACAAGTCCTGGCGCGGCGTGCGAACATTCGAGACCGCGTTCACACATGTCGCCGAGAAGGCCCAGGAGTGGATGGCCGACGACCAGACCAACAAGCTTGCTGGCGTCTTCTCCAAGTATGCCGACCTGGACGAAGCCGCGAAGCTGAAACTCAAGCGTGAGGGCGAGGTCGTCTACCTCACATCCGAAGCCGACGACGACCTCACGGAGCTGAAGCCGTACAGCACGTACATCATCGGTGGTCTGGTCGACAAGAATCGCGAGAAGGGTATATGCTACAAGCGCGCCCGACAAGCCGGCGTCAGGACCGCTCGGCTGCCGATCGGAGAGTACATGGAGATGCAGAGCCGCAAGGTGCTCGCCACGAACCATGTCAACGAGATCATGATCAAATGGCTCGACTGCGGAGACTGGGGGGAAGCGTTCATGCAAGTCATTCCCAAGCGCAAGGGTGGCAAGTTGCGAGGTGACAGTTCCTGAACCGTGAACCGAAGCCTGAATCGTGAATCGAAGCCTGAATCGTGAATCGAGGCCTGGATCACGAATCCAAGCCTGAAGATCAGGACGTCGGGACTCCAACGTCCTCGCAGTGGGTTCGGCAGCCCGGGGATGGTTTCTGAGCCGAGCTGCCAAGAGCCCATCGGACGTATCGGACGAGCGCTCGGTCTTGACAGAAATTGTGTAGTTCACCAGTTCTCCCGACTCTTGTCAACTAGGTAACCAACTAACCCACGTACAATAAGACTGGTTCCCGCGCGTTGCCTGCAAGCGACACACAGTGAAGTGGCCAGCTTGCCCCGAGTGTCGCCGCCGTGCCGCCGTGCACATGGCAGCATGAGCATTGCCGTCGCCGCCGCCATCAGGGACATCGATCGTGCATATCTGCCTCGAAACATTCCTGCCCGGCGTGTCGTGGACGGCCGTCGGTCACCCAATGGCCCAGTAGAACGGCCTCCGCTCCCTCGTCTCCGTCGACACTCGCACTGCCGCCATGCCGTCGGTGGCGCCCAGCCCAGCCACGCCCGACGCGCCTCCGAAGCTGCTCAAGAAGGGCGATGCCCGGAATCCCAGCACGCCGGCCCCGACGACGTTTGGCTGTCGTGAGTGCGCGACGCGGCCGGCGCTCCGTCGGTCGAGGCTAATGGGCGAGCAGAACATATCAAGAGTCTGCTGGCCAGCGCACGGCAGCCCGCTCTCGATGGCTACCGGCGGCTGATGGGCATGCTCCAGAGGGACGACAACATCAGCTACAACATCCACAAGAGCGCCGCGGGTCCGGCGGTGACGACGCGGCCGACGTACCTGTGCATGCAGTGTCCGAACGTGAGCATATCGCGGGAGAGGCATCGCAACGGGCATGGATTCTGTGAGTATGCGACGTGCCCCCCGCGCGTGGGCGGGTTGCGCTGAAGGGTGTTGCAGCGGTCGAGTCGTCGAATGGCTTCCTGTACTGCCATGACTGCCGAGACTTCGTCTACGACCCGACCTTTGAGGAGATCCGAACGGCATCGACGAGCAAGAAGCGCAAGGCCGAGTCGGCGATCCCGGAGGCCGACAGGAAGGTGGTGGCGGCCAACACGTCCACGACGCCCTGTGCCGCGACGGGGCTGAGGGGGCTCTACAACATGGGCCAGACGTGCTTCATGTCGGTCATCTTGCAGTCTCTCATCCACAATCCATTCGTGCGGGCGTACTATCTCGCCGAATGTCACAAGTCGTCGGAATGCGAACGCGAAGCGTGTTCCTCCTGCGCGCTGGACGACATCTTCACCGACTTCTACGCCACCGAAAAGCACGAGGGCTATGGCGCGGTCCATATGCTACAAGCCTGCTGGAAGGGCGGCGGTGGCTTGGCCGGATACAGCCAGCAGGACGCGCACGAGTTTCTGGGCTTCATCCTCAACAGCTTGCACGAGGCGAACACGGAAGAGGACGAGCGGAAAGACACCAAGAACTGCGAGTGCATGATCCACCAGACGTTTGCCGGCATGTACCGGAGCACCGTGACGTGCCAGACGTGCAGGAACACCACCCACACCTCCGAAGCCTTCATGGACTTCAGCCTGGACGTGAAAAGTGCCGGCTTCAGCATCAAAAAAAAGAAGCTGGCCATGATCAACGGCACACAGACGGTCAAAGAGGCACTGCCGGTCGACCTGGCCGAGTGCCTGGTGCGCTTCACATCGGAGGAGACGCTGTCGAGCGACAGCTACCACTGCACCCAATGCGACGCGGCGCGGGAAGCGAAGAAGAAGCTCATCCTGACGCGACTCCCGCCCGTGGTGCCCATTCATCTGAAGCGATTCTCGCACTCCAAGACGAACGCGCAGAGTACAAAAGTGGACACCAAAGTCCGCTTCCCCTTCACCCTCGATCTCGGACCCTACACCGACTCGAGTCCCGCGGGCACGGCCCACGGCCACGACCCCGGCAACGCTGGACCCGCGGCCGCGGCGGCCGCCGCCGACGCCGCCGCCGACGACGACGAGGACACCATCACCGTCAATCCGTCCACCCCGAAGCCTGCCGCCGACCCCGCCGCCGTCCCGACGCAGCCCATCTACGAGCTGTCGTCGGTGATTGTGCACAAAGGCAAGATCGACAACGGCCACTACATTTCCTATTCCCAGCAAAATGGCGAGTGGTTCCGCTTCGACGACAGCATGGTCGTGCAGGTCGACGAGAAAGAGGTGCTGGCCGCCGAGGCCTACATGCTCTTCTACGTCGTGTCGGACTTGTCGTAGACGGGGGGAAGAAATTTTTTTTTTTTGGGTTTTTTTTTTGGCACGGCATGCATGCATGCATTCATCATCGTCACGGCATCCAGTCCAAGGGGTTGCGTGGTGGGGGGAGGGAGGAAAGGAAAGGAAAGGAAAGGCAAGGAAAAGGTGCGTCGTCGCGATCATGAGCATGGCGCATCTATTCGGCGTCCACGGGCGCCCGTGGAGGCGTGTCGTTGACCTGCACACCACCGCGCTTCGTGTGCTTGGAATCGGCGAACGGCAGCTTCCAGCCACCCTCGGCTTCCGGCGTCGCAAGCCAGAGCCTCATCAAATGGCGTCTCGGTGCGGGCGGGGGATGGTCCGTGTACGCGGTGCGACTGTGCAGGACGTGCGCATTGCTCAGGAACTGGATATCTCCGATGTCCAGAGTCATGCGCAGCGACAGACGCACGCACGTCTCCTCCAGCACCTGTGCCGCCTCCTGCTGTGCTTCGGAGAGAGCGGGAATGACACCTGCGTCGCTGAACCTCGACAAGCTGCGGACGAAGTATGGGTCCCATTTGCAGTACACTCTCGCATCCGCGCCGGTCTCCATGTAGAAGACGGGCTGGCGGATGTATGGTTCTTGGCCGTGCGAGACCTCGCCTTTGCGGTCAAAGTACCAGATCGGGTCGCACAGTGTCTTGACCACGTCGGGTCGCTCTTCCTGCAGCGTGTTGAAGACGCGGTGCACGCTGACGATCTCCGACGCCCCGCCTTCGAGTGACGTGGCAACGCAGGCCAGTCCCACGATGTCGCATTCGTCGGCGTGGAAGAACTGGCGCGCCGTGGTGCGGTAGATGCGGACCCTGTCGATCTGCGTTGGGTCGGCCCCGGTGTCTTTGACGTGGCCCAGCACGTGCCCCAGCCCGTTCTGTGAAACGAAGTGGCCCAGATATGTGCCGAGGCCCATGTATGCCACCGCCGTCTTGCGGTTGCCCCACTCGAGCACGGGGAAGCCCTTGAACAGGATGAAGCCCTTTCCGTCGATGATCTCGGTGCGCATGGCGTGGAGGAACGGGGCGAAGGTGGGCAGCGGGAATTTCTCCTGTGCACGATCAGCGTGAGCCGGGGGCGACGTGTCCGAAGTGGCTGCCTGACCGTGGTGATCGCCGTCAGTGGCGTGCCGGATGCGAGGAAGGCGTCGGCGGCATCGCCGATCTCCTGCTTCTCCGCGGCGCTGAATCGATGGACCCATCGCTCGGCATCGTTCTGGTAGTCGTCGCGATCCCACACGGTTGGTCCCGTGATGACCCGGGGAAACTGCTCGTAGGGCTTGAGCTGCGAATAGTCGGGACGTGTCTGGCCGCTCGTCCTGGCGCCATCGGGACAGATGCCGGGACTGGGACTGTGGTGGCCGAAGACCGGCACGTCAGCCGGCCACTCGACGGCGGGGGAAGCCACGGTGAGGGGTCGATGCCGGGCCGGCGGTCGTTGCTGGGTGGCAGGTGGGAGAGAACGGGAAGGCCAAGCGACTGTGGCCGGCAGCGTGGAGGGCAGACACGAATGCGTCCATGGCCGCCCGAGGCCGGCGAAGCGCACTGCTTATAGGGGCGATGCGGCGAATGGTGCAAGGCGGGCGAGGAATCACGACATGACGGCCAACCGTCGCCATGCCAGGCTGATGAGCCTTTCCGGAGCATCGCGATGGGATGCAGCCAATGCCACCAGACCCGCCACAAAGCATCGCATGCAGGCCATGCCGTCCCTTGTCGCAAACCGTTCTAGCCGCGAGCGCGCGGATGCCATGAGTTGCTTAGCCGCATGCCACGCACGTCAAGGAGAAAGTCAGTTTGATGGATAGTTATAGTTAGCTATCGAGACGGTTGGCTATTGATCGTGACCACCAACTAGCTGGCGATTGCCTGATATGCATCTGGGGGTTCTCGGCCGAGTGCACACCATGTCCCGCCGAATGTGCGGGACGGCTGATGGCTGATGGCCTGGGCCAGTGGCAGCTGACGAGCTCCAGGCAGCCGACGAGCTCCAGGCAGCTGCCAACACCAACACCGCCTCACGGAAAGCTTCAGCTCGCCAGTACCGACCGCTGCTCCCAGAAAGCTTCAGCTGGCCGCTGCGCACGCCTGACGCCGGACACCGGCCTGATATCCGAATGCTGGCTGATCTCCGAATGGATAACGGTGTGGAGGCCCACGTGAATGTGATGGTGAGTTGACATCCCGGCCGGTCCTGGCTGCAGTCGGCGGCCGCAGCATGTGCTCAGCAGTGTGTGTCTCGCAGACGTGTCTGGATCAGGCCAAACAGGCCTTCCGCGATGGGGGCGCGATCCTGGACAAGATCAAGAAGAAGCGCGCCGTCAAACGCGCGGCGCCTCCTCCGCGACTCCTCGAAGAGTCGCTGGATCAGGCGCCCGCCGAGATCGAGGCAGCCAAGAAGCGCGGGGTGGAGAGGTTTGGGAAGGCCTTCGAAGACGGAGACGCCATCGGCATCATACACCTGCAACAGATCACGATCCAGCTGCAGGCAGCTTTGCTGGAGAAGCTGAGAAACACAGCGTTCGACGACGACAGCACCACTGCAGACTTTAGCTATCTTTCCGACGTGGTGGATTCGGGGAGGGACAGGACTATCACGGCGCTGAACGATCTGAAGCAGCGCTTGCGAAGCCGAGATGGAACGCCGACCGCGACGCCGACCGCGACACCCAACTCAAGCAGCAGTCATCTGGACGGGCAGGCCCAGGCCATATCAGGAGAGTCCGTACAGCAGCAGCAGCAGCAGCAGCAGCAGCCATCGCCGCACACGCACCTTACTTCGCGCTCATCCTCAGTGCCCAAGAGTCGCGACTTGACGGGCGAAGGAGATACTGGATCTGGTGCGGACGACACCCCGCATCATCCACCTCCAAAGAAGCGGAATCCATTGCGCAGCATTTTCAAACCCAAAGGTCCACCGAACCCGACGCTGCCTGTCGAAAACGCGCAAAGACATCATCCGGTCTCGCCAGCCGGACCAGCAAGTGCCCCTTGTCAACCTCCGCCCGCCAAAAGCAACGGAGATTCGGATCCTTCCAATGACCCAGAGGGACAGAGTTTCACATACGAAGAATGGGAAGACAATCCATCCGAGATTTGGGGCTCCAAGCCATCGGTGGACCGACGTGAGACGATGACGTTAGCGCCGGATGCCCAGAGTCCTGCGACCAACCTCGTACGGCAGAGTTCCAATGTCTGCAACCCACTACAGCCTCCTTCGCCGGCACTCACCAATCAATCGAACTCGCTCAATGCCGTGCACTCCGCGCCGAGTGCAGCCATTCCCACTCCAAATCCAGAGAACGATTACCTTGGATTCTGCAAAGGTGCCTGGAAGTTACAGAATGGTGACCGGAAGAACTCGTTTGGCAAGTGGAGAGAAGTGGATGCGTGGTACCCGTCCCCGTCTTCTGCAGCACATTACCTGGCCTGCAACGCGAAACAATGCGCATTCCGAAGCAACTCCCACACCGACATCAACGTGATATGGTCACGAGTCATCGCGGTACCATCGAAAGGCATCAAGCTTCGTTGGTCGTTCTTGGCGAAGAGCCATGTCCTGCAGAAAGACGCCGTGAAACACCAGTCCAGCTTCAACTGCCTGTTCTGCGTCTTCTTGACCGGCAAATCCGGCGTTTACTACGGCATCGACTACTATCTCGACCACATTGCGACGGAACATCGCGGGAGTCGGAATCTGAGCGAGATCATCCTGTACAGAACAGGATGTATCAGTGACCGCAAAGCCGAAGACACGGAGGAGTTTGATATCAATCTGTGGCCTCTGGAAGAAGCGCCGCGCCGTCCGAGGCAGCAGTCCGAGTGGCTCAATGACGATCTGCTCTGGCACGAAGCGGGACATCAGCCATACAAATATGCAGATGACAGCGTGTTCACGGCCAGTGAACCTTGGAATCAAGGTTTATCCGACTTCCATTATCGCGGCCACCTCGACATCACAGAGCTGGAATAGAACTCCTGGGATTGCAGCTATCTGTAACCGGTCGCGGGCAGTCTTGGCTGCCGGTCAATAGCGCCCGATGCGCATAATACATAGCTTCTCCCATCCCGCCTGCTTGCTACTCCGGCCGACGACTTCAGCACACTATGGTCTTTGGTCATTGGCGCAAGGCTATGTTCGTATTTGATCCGCGAATTCTTCGGGCTTATTTTGTGCGCGGAAGAGCACGTACGCGACACCTTGGTCTGAAAGCACGTCCGGCAGCTGCTGAAGCAGCCGATTTGTCGTTTCCACCTATCTGCGCCTCCGGCGTATAACAAGGACAGCAGATGCGAGTCGCGATCGAAGCTCTCCGTGCTCGTCTACTTCCTCGTCTGGTCGCTGTATTCTTCTTTCGGCGCGGCCGGGAGCTTCTTCGTAGGCACGTACAGAGGGTTAAAGATCAGGACATCAAGGCATCCCGGTCGAAGAAAAGCTGCGAGGTCGCCGCCACAAACTTGGTCTACGCACTAGCCACACAAGCCAAGTAGTTTACGTCGACCCCTACAGCCGCGATGTCCGCGCGACCAAAGATGTAAGAAGCATTCGCCACCGTAAAGGCAAGCACAACCCCGGAACCCGTGCCGACTTCCACCACTACTAGCGCAGGCAATAACGCCGGGAGCGCGATCGAAGGAAATCCACCTCCTTGTCCGAGGACAACGTATCGAGAAGGAGGTATGAGTCCTCCGCCGGTTCGTAAACCTGGTGGTAGTTGACGTAAGACGTAGATAGAGTCGGTCGCATGGTCTGTCGTCGTGTTCTTTTTTTTTTCGCAGTTGCGCTCGGCCGGCGCCGTGGACTTGAGATACCACCGACGTGTTTTTAAGGGGGGGAGTCCGCCTGATGCCTTGGTGACGAATCTCGTGGGAGATGTCGACCGAATCGAAGCTCCCCATCCAACCTCGACCCTCACGCTTTCCGATCCCGATCACCACACGAACATTTCCCACCGACATCTCGCGCTCCGCCGACGAACTCCCCGCCCGTTGGGCCATGAATCGATCAAACCAGCCTGGCCATCACGAGAACGCAGGATCGTGTCATCACATTCTCCGCCTCTCCATCGTTTCCATCCTCACCCGCCGCGGTGCAGCTTGTTCTCCTTCCCGGACTGCTACCCGCGCCTGATTGTGCGGCTTGTTCCTTCCTCTTCGGAACGAGTTCTCCCACTCCGCTGGCACGACGACTCGGCTGGTGGAAATTTCTTGGCACGGGCAGCTTGTGTTGGTTGTGCCAAGGAAATGTGGTCGGTCTGTTGGTAGAGCTAGCCTATTAGTTAGATACGTGAATTCTTGTCGAGTTCATGCCTAGTTTGTGCCTAGTTCATGCCTAGTCCTTGCCTAGTTCATGCCTAGATCTTGCCTAGATCTTGCCTAGTGCATTCCCAGTTTATGCCTAGTCCTGGCCTAGATCTTGCCTACTAACTATTCACCTCCTGTCGACTGTTCTGAACGTGTAGATATTATTCGATACGGCGGCCCTTTTGAAGACTATATCTCGAACTGAGGAGAGAAAGGAACCTATATGGTGGTGGTGGTGGCCTTTCGTAGTGGTGGTGTGCTAAGGCCCGGCTCGGTCGGTTCCGGAACCTGATTTCTGGAAGGGGCAGAGCCGAAATCCAGGGTCCACCCTATCTATCTGATCCGGGCACGCAGATATGATTCAATACGGCCTTTTTGATGACTATATCTCGAACTGAGGAGGGAAAGGAATCTATATAGTGGTGGGTGAGAGCTTTAGGGGTAGTGTGCCAAGGCCCGGCTCGGTCCAGAAGGGCCGAGCCAAAATTCCAAGGGTCCACCCCATTACTCAGTCCCACCCCTTTCTGCCGCCGCAACACCACCCCCCTCCCTCACCAGCGGTCGACCTCGACCGCTTACTTATCCATCTGTCTCTTTTTTTTTTTTGATTCCGTCGCCATTTCTTCGCTTTCTTCCTTTTCGAAACTATCCCCTTTTTTTATCTTCTTTCTTCTTACATCGTCGCCTTCTAACGTCTTCACTTGGCGTCTATCTGATCGGATCCGGCGGTTACCTAAGCTGCAGCATAACCGGTCTGTGCTCCGCCGCGGAGGTCTATATAGATTCGTCCGCGGCTCGCTATCTTCTTCTTCTTCTTTCTCTACTAAAGACCTTACACACTGCAGGGCCTGCGGCGCCGACGCCGCTGCACGGCGTCGTCGACCGTTGCGTCGAACCGGCGGTAGGTAGTGGCTGCGTCGAGGGCTCCAGCGGAGCTATTGCTACGATCGTCTTTATCGGCTTCCGCACTAATAGAGCGGACGCGGCTTTTTCTTCTTCTTCTGGAATAATCAACTTCGGAGCCACTTAGGTTTCGGCTTCCTCGGGTTTTAAACGTAAAATTCTCTTAGCAGCTCCGCCAAATTTCGGAGATTCTCGACCGGATACTATTTATAGTCTTCTAGCTATCCTTTCTATAAGATCCTCGCTTCGATAGATCCTCTTAACTTTCTTATATCTATTACGTCTTCTACCTCCTATTCTTCTTCTTCTCCGTCTATCTCAATTAGTAGGGGTTTAGCGAACCCCTGTTCCGGAAGGCCGTCTTTAGGGTCTAAGCTTAGCAGATCCAAATAAAAGACATCGTAGATCCGGAACGATTTCGGCAGCTAGAGCTAGTAGGTTACTGGCGACCTCTTTTCCACTATCTTAAACGGACCTACGTAGCAGGGGTTAAGCTTGGCGTTGCCTTTTAGCCTTAGGTTCTGCGTATTAAGCTATACCTTTTGGCCCTCCTCGAATTCTATCGGTAACCTCTTTCTACTAGCTTGAGTTACTATCTTCTTCTAAGTCGATTCTATCGCCTCCTTTGCTACTTTAATTGCTTCTTCTATCTAAGATCTAAGCGCTTCTGCCGCAGCTGCGGCTACTCTCTTCAATAAAGTAGCGGTAGAAGGTTCTAAAGAGCTAGGTTCGTTCGGCAGTTGAAAGCTCATCCTTAGAAGACAACTATACGTTACCTCGAACAGCGCCAGCGAGGTGGCTTCCGATCGTGCTAAATTGGCGCAGAATTCGGCTATTGGCAACACCTTAACCTACTTAGCTTAATAATAACTGCAGAAGATTCGTAGATATTTCTCTATCTTGCGGTTAGCTACTTCTAACTAACTGTCAGTTTAAGGGTAAGCGGCTGTGCTAAGCTTTCTACGAATTCCGAGAGCTTGGTTAATAGCTTTCTATACATTAGCGGTAAATCAAGGACCCCTATCCGTAGTAATAGTGTCCGGCAGGCTATAGTGCTTCTATACGTACTGGATCAGCATTCTCGCCGTTTCTTCCGCTGTAGTTCCTTTATCCTTAGCTTAGCAGGGGATGAAATAGCGCTCCTTGCTTAGTCGATCTACTACGTTAAGCGTAGCATTATATCCGTCCGAATCCGGCAGGCCAGTTACGAAATCTATCGTAATGTGCTGCTACGGTTTCTTAGGGATCGGAAGTAGCTTTAGCAGACTAGCTGGAAGGCCGTAACGTAGCTTTGCAGCTCGGCATACGTAACAGTTAGCGATAAACCGGTGGATCCGCTCGAAAATTTGCGGAAACTAGTAGGTCGTCCTTACGGCTTCTATCGTCTTTTTCAAGCCTGCGTAGCCGACGTCTTTAGAGCTATAAACTAGCTGGATAACCTCTGTAATTAGTTCTTCCAGAACGATTAACTTCCCTAAGCCGGTTTTACTAAGCTTCTGCTGCTGATTAAGCCGTTCTACTCTCTCGTAGAGCGTTTCTTCTTCGGTCGGTAGTTCTATCGTGCTGATCCCTGCTTCTCTTAACACCTCGGCGTCTACTATCCGTTCTGTAAACACCTTCTAGAACATGTTCGGATCTTCTTTCGCGCGGCTGGTCTTTCCTTCTCTTCTAGTTAGCGCGTTAGCCTTTCTATTTTAAGCTCCAGGTTAATAGGTAATCTTAAAGTCAAGTCCGGACAGATAGGCGGCCTACTAAGCTTGGCGCCGTAATAGCTTCTGCGTCTTTATAAAGTAGGTAAGCGACTAGTGGTCTGTAAGGACCTGGACTGTACTTTTTCCTGCTATAAGCTCCAGTTTCCACTCCTCGAAAGCCTAAATAATAGCTAACAGCTCTTTATTATAAATAGCGTAGTTCTGCTTAGCATTATTTATAGACTTGCTAAAGAAAGCTACTGGATAGAGGGTCTCGTCGTCATTAGCGTATTAAGAAAGGACCCCTGCTGTTACTATGTTAGAAGCGTCCGTTTCTATATAGATCGTCTTTTCTAGTCGGAAGTGTGCCAGCACTGGCGCTAAGGCTACCGCCTCTTTCAGCCGGTTAAAGGCTTCCGTGCACCTCTTATTCTATAGACTAACGGCCTCTTTCTTTAGTGCTTCGTTTAGGGGTCTTGCGATCTTGCTTGATCCGGGCACGCAGATATGATTCAATACGGCCTTTTTGATAACTATATCTCGAACTGAGGAGGGAAAGGAACCTATATAGTGGTGGTGGTGGGCTTTCGTAGTGGTGGTGCCAAGGCCCGGCTCGGTCCGTTCCGGAACCTAAATCCCGGAAGGGGCCGAGCCGAAATCCAGGGTCCACCCTATTAATCTGTCCCACCTCTTTCCACCGCCGCAACACTACCCCCCTCCCTTACCAGCAGTCGCCCTCGACCGCTTAGTCACCGCATCCGTCCGAAAATCTCCACTTTTTTTTTTTGATTCCTTCTTGAAAATTCCCTCTAACGCCGACGTCGCGTCTTCCTTTATTACAACCGGCGTTCTTTTCGTCGCTTTTCGCGTTTTTCACATCGTCAGCGTCTGAAGTCCTTCACTTGGCGTCCATCTAATCCGTGCTATCTGATCTGAGCCGTAGGTTATCTAAGCTGCGGCGTAGCTGGTCTGTGCGTCGTCTCGGAGGTCTATATAGATCCGTCCGTGGCGTCGTTTCTTCTTCTTCTTTTTCTCTTCTACCAAAGCCTTCACCTACTACAGGGTCGGTAGCGCTAGCATGCTACAGCGTCGGCGAGCTTCCTGCCGACCGCTGTAGGTAGTGGCCGCGTCGAACACCTCGCCGAAGGCGACCGGCACGATCGTCTTTATCGGCTTCCGCGCCGGTAGAGCGGACGTGGCTTTCTTCTTTCTTCCGGCATTGTTAACATCAGAGCTACGCCGGCTTCGGCTTTTCCAGGTTCCGCGCGTAAAAATCTCTTAGCAGCTCTGCCGAATTCCGGAGATTCTCGATCGGATACTATTTATAGTCTTCCGGCTACCCCTTCTACGAAATCCTCGCTTTAATGGACCCTCCCGTCTTCTTTACGTCTATTACGTCTTCTACCTCCTACTCTTCTTTATTACCGTCTATCTCGACCGGCAGGGGTTCGATAAACCCCTGCCTCGGTAGGCCGTCCTTAGGGTCCAGGCTTAGCAGATCTAAATAGAAAACGTCGTAGATCCTGAACGCCTTTAGCAGCTCGAGCCGATAAGTTACCGGCGATCTCTTTCCCACTATCTTAAACGGACCTACGTAGCGTAGGTTAAGCTTGGCGTTGCCTTTTAGCCTTAGGTTTCGCGTGTTAAGCTATACCTTTTGGCCTTCCTCGAATTCTATCGGTAACCGCTTCTTATTAGCTCGAGTTACTATCTTCTTCTAATCCGATTCCATCGCATCTTTCGCCACTTTGATCGCTTCTTCTATCTGCTATCAGAGCGCTTCTGCCGCAGCGGCAGCGACTCTCTTTAACGACGTAGCGGTGGAAAGCTCCGGCGACCCGAGGTCGCTCAGCGGATAGAAGCTCAACCTCGGAAGATAACCGTAGGTTACCTCGAACGGCGCCAGCGACGTAGCTTCTGACTGCGCTAAGTTGGCGCAGAATTCGGCTATAGGCAGCATCTTAACCTACTTTTCTTGATAACAGCTGCAGAAAATCCGTAGATATTTCTCTATCTTACAGTTGGCTACTTCGGATTGGCCGTCGGTCTAAGGGTAAGCGGCGGTACTGAGTTTTCCGCGAATTCCGAGAGTTTGATTGATCGCTTTCTAAACGTCGGCAGTGAATTGAGGACCCCTATCCGTAGTGATAGTGTCCGGCAGACCGTAGTGCTTCCATACGTGCTTAATCAGCATTCTCGCAGTTTCTTCCGCAGTAGTCCCTTTATCCTTGGCTCGGCAGGGGATGAAGTAGCGCTCCTTGCTTAGCCTATCCACTATGTTAAGCGTAGCGTCGTAACCGTCCAAATCCGGCAGTCCAGTTACGAAATCTATCGTAACGTGCTGCTACGGCTTCTCGGGGATCGGAAGTAGCTTTAGTAGACCCGCCGGAAGGCCGTAGCGTAGCTTCGCGGCTCGGCACACGTAGCAATTGGCGATAAATCAGTAGATCCGTTCGTAGATCCGCGGAAACCAGTAGATCGTTCTTACTGCCTGCATCGTCTTCTTCGCTCCGGCGTAGCCAACATCTATAGAGTTATAGACCAGTTGGATAACCTTAGTAATTAGTTCTTCTGGAACTATCAGCTTCCCTGAACCGGTTTTGCCGAGTTTCTGTTGCTAGTTAAGCTGTTCCACCTTTTCGTAGAGAGTCTTTTCTTCGATCGGCGGCTCTATTGGTTCTGGTTCGGTCTGCAGTTCCGCCGCGCAGATCCCCGCTTCCTTCAACACTTCGGCGTCTACTATCCGTTCGGTTAGCACCTTCTGAAACATGTTCGGATCTTCCTTCGCGCGGCTCGTCTTCCCTTCTCTTCGCGTCAGCGCGTTAGCCTTTCCGTTTTGAGCCCCTAGTCGATAGGTAATCTTAAAGTCGAACCCTAATAAGTAGGCAGCCTACCGTGCTTAACGTCGTAAGAGCTTCTGTGTCTTTATAAAGTAGGTCAGCGACTGGTGGTCCGTAAGGACCTGGACCGTGCTCTTTCCAGCTATAAGCTCTGGTTTCCACTCCTCGAAAGCCTAAATAATCGCTAGCAGCTCCTTATCGTAGATGGCGTAGTTCCGTTCGGCCTCTGTTATAGACTTACTAAAGAAAGCTACCGGATAGAGGGTCTCGTCGTCGCTATATTGAGAAAGGACCCCTGCTATTACAGTGTCGGAAGCGTCCGTCTCTACGTAGATCGTTTTTTCCGGTCGGAAGTGCGCCAGAACCGGCGCTGAAGCCACTGCTTCTTTTAGCCGGTTAAAGGCTTCCGTGCACTTCTTATTCTATAGGCCAGCTGCTTCTTTCTTTAGCGCCTCGTTCAGGGGTCTCGCTATCTTGCTAAAGTCCTTAATGAATCGTCGATAGTAGCTGCAGAAGCCGAGAAACGCTCTGATTTGCGTAGTGTTTCCGGATTTCGGCTGCTTCCACTCCGCGACGGCGGCGACCTTTAAGGGGTCTATACGAATTCCATCTCTTCCGACGATAAGGCCGAGATATTTGACCTCGGTTTGATAGAATTCGCTCTTTTTTGTATCCGCATTTAGTCCGACCTCGCGGAGCCTAGTCAACACCTTCTCGATGTGGTCCGTATGTTGCTCTCTCGTTCTATCTGTATAGATAAGGATGTCGTCTAGGTAGATAGACACGAACCGTTCTAACATGTCTATAAAGGTGTGGTTTATAAAGCGTTGCTACACCGCCGGTGCGTTAGTAAGTCCGAAAGGCATTACCAACTACTTGAAATTGCCCATTCGCGTCGCGAACGTCGTAAGGTCTTCTGTCTGCCCTTCTTCGTTCCTTAGTCGATAGAACGCTTGGCGGATGTCCAGCTTGCTAAACTACTTAGCCTTCGCTACCCGCTGTATAGTTTTATTAATTAGCGGCAGTAGATACACGTCTCTCTTAGTGACCTTATTGAGGCTTCGATAGTCTACGTACAGTCGGAGACTACCTCCGGGCTTCCGCACGAAAAGAATCGGTAACGCGTACTCGGCAGAACTCGGCGTAATAAACTTCTTCGCCAGATTTTCGCGAACAAACACCTCTACTTAGTCCAGTTCGGCCGGTGACAGTCGTCTTAGAGGCTCGGTTCTTGGCAGCGTAGCTCCCTCTTTCAGTCGGATCTTGTTGTTATATTCCGGTCGATAGAGCGGCAATAGGTTAGAGTCGGCTTTTAAGAAGACGTTAGCGTAACTATAGAGCTCGTTCGGCAGCACCTCTAGTGGATCCACTTCTTCTTCCGCTATTATCTTCCGGTAGTCTTCGATGTCTTTTATTAAGATAGCGTAAATCTCGTTGTCCGTCGATTTCGCGAGGGTCGTTAGGGCCTCCGAGCTTACTATTCCAACAGTGACCGGGGGTTCGGAACGATCGGACGGGGTCTCTTTCGTAGACGCCGTAGCGTTCGGCTCGGCGGCGGCGGTCGTTCCGGTGGCCCCTGCTTCGCCACCTGGGGTTTTGAATCCTATCGTGCCTTTATCTACGTCGACGATAGCTTTCTGGTTTTTCATCTATTTCTGCCCTATAATAATGTCAAACCTTCTGATATCTATAATTCGGAACGTCGCTTCCGTAGTGCGACTAGCTAGGGTGGTCCTTAATGGCACATAGTGCGTAACACTTTCCGTGTCCTGTCCGTTATATGCTGAGATTCGCGTCGGCGACACTAGCTCTACTGGGTAACTATATCCTTTTATCAGTTTCTAAACCAATCGATAGTGGATCGCGGCTCCGATAAGGGCTCCTGTGTTAATAAAAGCTCTTAGCTAAAGTGGTCTGCTTAAGCTATCGAGGGGATAGACAGTGATTAGAAGGATAATAGCTGTTTCCGTGTTTACTTCCACTGCCGCTAAGAGCGGATCGCTGCAGCTGTTAATACTTCCTTCTTCTAGCGACGTTGTTCGTCTCGGTGCCCTATTGTCCTTGCTAGATAGGGGGCCTATCCGTCTAGCTAGTCTTTTCCCAGGATTCGCAGGGGCACTCCGCTATCTGCACTGTTAGTGTCGTTTAGAGCCGGCTCGATAGCTTGTATAGTATTTTTCGGCGGCTGCGGCTTTATAGCCTGATACTCCTGCTTCTCCTTATCTATAGCTTGGCATCTCGTAGCGATGTAACTAGGCTTTCTATACGCGTAGCAGGTAGGGACAAACGACGAACGCGGCGGATAAGATAGCTGCTAAGGTGCCCTCCGGAAAGGTGCAGGGGGTCGTGTTATCGGCACCGACTGCTTCTAAATCGATTTACGCGATTTCGCGTAAGCGCTTAGGTTTCTCGTAGTAACTCTCGCTCGGTGCATGAAGCTCTTAAGGTCTTCGTCTTCTACAGAAGCTATAGCTGCGGCCAGCTTAGGGTTTAGCTTCTGCCTTAGTAGGTAGAGCTGCTTATCTTCCGACACTCTGGCTCTAATTGCATATTTCTGGAACAGTCTGTAGAATTCCTCGAACGTCTGCCGGTTCTGGTTAATCTTGTCTAGCTGTTTATAGGCCGTCTTCTTTCGGAAGGGGTCTCCGAAGCGTTGATCCAGCGCTTTGATCGCTTCTTCGGCGGTTACCTCTTCTAGGTCCGTGTTGCGGCGGTGGAAAGGGGTGGGACTAAGTGATGGGGTGGACCCTGGATTTCGGCTCGGCCCTTCCGGACCGAGCCGGGCCTTAGCACCACCATCCATCAGAGCCTACCACCACCACTACATAGATTCCTTTCCCTCCTTAGTTCGAGATATAGTTATCAAAAAGGCCGTATTGAATTATATCTGCGTGCCTGGATTATTATATCTCGAACTTACTCTCTACACCAAACCCCGCGCTGCGCGAAAAGGCCCGTCGAACTATCTGGACGCTCGAATAACGCACGCGCACCTACACAACTAAACAACAACCCTAGGCACTGTAAGAAGATAGAAGGCTTCTTAGCGGTAGAGAGCGGCGTAACAGGCCGCTGCGGAAAGAGAAAGACTAACAGAGCGAGTAGGCGCTCTGGTGTAATTGATAATAAGATTATTATTAGCAGTTTTACGGCGGAAGAGACTGCAGAGATTAAGGAACGAATAAGCGAATATAGGAAGATCTACAACTGCACGCTCGAGGAACTAGAAGACTATGTAAACGAGAATAGGATAGGAAAGGTCTACGACGGCATAGACCTTATTAAGACGCTGTTCTACAGAACACTGGAAGAGAACAGACAGCTAAGAGAGGAAGTAGAGACGGTAAGAGCCGAGAAGGAATCGGCCGAGACTATTATAGATATGTTGGAAAACTAGGCGGCGAACTAACTAGCGCAACTGAAGGCGCTAAAGGACTAACTAGCTGATAGGGAAGCAGTAAGACCGCTGCCACTACGACGAGAGGAGGCCGAAACCGCCTTACCGGCCGCCTATAGTTAAGGTAGCACCTTAATAACATTATTGCTGGACCCGCCGGTGTTTAGAGGCAGGGACCCTAAAGATTGGGAAGCGTTTAAGAAGAAGATAAAGAATAAGATAGACCGCGACTATGCCGGAAACAGCGCCGGAGATAGATTGGCGTACCTGGAATCGCGACTTAAAGGTAAAGCTTTCTTGCTAGTAGCGGACCTGAAAGAGGTAACTGCTAAGGAAGCGATCAAAGCGCTAGATTAACGCTTCGGAGACCCATTCCGGAAGAAGACGGCCTGTAAGCAGCTGGATAAGATTAACCAGAACCGGCAGACGTTCGAAGAATTCTACGGGCTATTTAGAAAACATGCTATTAGGGCCAGAGTAGCAGAAGACGAGCAGCTCCACCTACTAAGGCAGAAGCTAAACCCTGAACTGGCCGCCGCTATAGCATCTGTAGAAGACGAAGACCTTAAGAGCTTCGTGCACAGAGCGAGAGTTACCGCCAGAAACCTAAACGCGTACGGAAAACCAACGACATACGAACCGATTTAGAAGCCGTCACCGTCGACGCAGACAGCCAGAGCCCCTATACCCTTCAGACAGCGCCCCTAGCAGCCATTTAATTCGCAGCGCTCGTCGTTCGTCCCTACCTGCTACGCGTATAGCAAGCCTGGCCACATCGCTACGAGATGCCAAGCAACGGCCTAATAGAAGCAGGAGTATCGCGCTATAAAGTAGCCGCAGCTACCGAGAAAGACTATTCAAGCTATTGAACCGTCGCCGAACGATACTAACAGTGTAGACGGTAGGGTACAGTTAAGGATTATGGGAAAAGACCAGCTAGACGGATAGGCCCCCTACCCAGCATTAATAGAAGGGCACCGAATAGAAACAAATCGCTGCGAGAAGAGAGCATCAACAGCTGCAGCGACCCGCTCTCGGCGGCGGTAGAAGTAAACACGGAAACAGCCATTATCCTTCCAATTACTGTCCACCCCCTTAACAGATCGAGCAAACCACTTTAGCTAAGAGCTTTTATCGATACCGGAGCTCTTATTGGCGCGGCGATCCACTACCGGCTAGTTTAGAAGCTGATAAATGGATACAGCTATCCGGTAGAACTAGCGTCGCCGACGCAGATTTCGGCATGTAACGGACAAGACACGGAAAGCGTTACGCACTATGTGCTGTTAAGGACTACGCTGGCCGGTCGAACCACGGAAGCAACGTTCCGAATTATAGATATCGGAAGGTTTAACATTATTATAGGGCAGAAATAGATAAAGAACCAGAAAGCTATCGTCGACGTAGATAAAGGCACGATAGGATTCAAAACCCCGGGTAGCGGAGCGGGGACTACCGAAACGACCGCCGCTACTGTAGCCGAATCGAAGGCAGCGGCCGCTAACGTAGCCCCGTCCGATCGTTCCGAACCCCTGGTCACCGTCGGAATAATAAGTTTAGAAGCTATAACGACCCTCGCGAAGTCGCCAAGCAACGAGATCTACGCTATTTCGATAAAGGACATCGAAGACTACAGGAAGATAATAGCGGAAGAAGAGGTAGATCCGCGGGAGGTGCTGCCGGCGGAGCTCTACGATTACGCTAACGTGTTCTTAAAAGCCGACTCCAACCTATTGCTGCTCTATCGACCGGAATATAACAACAAGATCCGACTAAAAGAGGGAGCTACGCTGCTAAGAACCGAGCCCCTAAGACGACTGTTACTGGCCGAACTGGACTAAGTAGAGGTGTTTGTTCGCAAAAACCTAGCGAAGAAGTTTATTACGCCGAGTTCCGCCGAGTACGCGTTACCGATCCTTTTCGTAAGGAAACTAGGGGGTAGTCTGCGACTCTGCGTAGACTATCGAGGCCTTAACGAGGTTACCAAGAGAGACGTATATCCACTGCCGTTAATCGACGAAACTATCTAAAGAGTAGCGAAAGCTAAGTAGTTCAGCAAGCTGGACATCCGCTAAGCGTTCTATCGACTAAGGAATAAAGAAGGGCAGACAGAAGACCTTACGACGTTCGCGACGCGTATAGGCAATTTCAAGTAGCTGGTAATGCCGTTCGGACTTACCAACGCGCCGGCTGTATAGCAACATTTTATAAACTACACTTTTATAGACATGCTAGAACGGTTCGTGTCTATCTACTTAGACGACATCCTGATCTACACAGATAGGACGAGAGAACAGCATACGGACTACATTAAGAAGGTGCTAACCAGGCTCCGCGAGGTCGGATTGAACGCGGACACGAAGAAGAGCGAGTTCTATTAGGCCGAGGTCAAATATCTCGGTCTTATCGTCGGAAGAGATAGAATTAGGATAGACCCCTTAAAGGTCGCCGCCGTCGCCGAATAGAAGCAGCCGAAGTCTGGAAATACTACGCAAATCAGAGCGTTTCTCAGCTTCTGTAGCTACTATCGACAGTTTATTAAGGACTTTAGCAAGATAGCGAGACCCCTAAACGAGGCGTTAAAGAAGGAGGCCGCCGGCCTATAGAATAAGAAGTGCACAGAAGCTTTTAACTAGCTAAAAGAAGCAGTAGCCTCGGCGCCGGTTCTAGCACACTTCCGGCCGGAAAAGACGATCTACGTAGAAACGGACGCTTCCGACATAGTAACGGCAGGGGTCCTTTCTCAATACACTAACGGCGGCGAGACCCTTTACCCAGTAGCGTTCTTCAGCAAATCCATAACGGAGGCCGAACGGAACTACGCGATCTACGATAAAGAACTGCTAGCTATTATACAGGCGTTCGAGGAATGGAAGCTAGAGCTTATAGCTAGAAAGAGCACGGTCCAGGTCCTTACGGACCACCAGTCGCTGACCTACTTTATAAAGATGCAGAAGCTCTTACGACGTTAAGCACGGTGGGCCGCCTACTTATTAGGGTTCGATTTCAAGATTACTTATCGACTAGGGACTCAAAACGGAAAGGCTAACGCGCTAACGAGAAGAGAAGGAAAGACCAGCCGCGCAAAAGAAGATCCGAACATGTTCTAGAAGGTGTTAACCGAGCGGATAGTAGACGCAGAGGTGCTAAAAGAGGTAGGGGTCTGCGCAGTGGAACCGGTCCCTAAGGAAGAGACTCTCTACGAGAAGGTAGAGCAGCTTAACCAGAGGCAGAAGCTCGGCAAAACAGGTTCGGGGAAGCTGATAGTCCCAGAAGAACTAATTACAGAGGTCATCTAGCTAGTCTACGGCTCCGTAGACGTTGGTTACGCAGGATTAAAGAAAACGATAGAAGCTATAAGGACGACATACTGGTTTCCGCGGATCTACGAAAGAATCCACCGATTTACCGCCAACTGCTACGTGTGCCGATCGGCGAAACTACGTTACGGTCTTCCGGCAGGTCTGCTAAAGCCACTTCCGATCCCCGAGAAACCGTAGTAACACATTACGATGGATTTCGTAACCGGCCTGCCGGACTCCGACGGATATAACGCTACGCTAAACGTAGTAGACCGATTAAGCAAAGAACGCTACTTTATCGCCTGCTAAGCGAGAGACGAAGGAACTACTGCGGAAGAAACGGCGAGAATGTTGATCCAATACGTATAGAAGCACTATAGCCTGCCGGACACTATTACTACAGATAGGGGTCCTCAATTCACTGCCGACGTATAGAAAGCCATTAACCAAGCTCTCGGAATTCGTAGAAAGCTCAGCACCGCCGCTTACCCTCAAACTGACGGTCAGTCCGAAGTGGCCAACTGTAAGATAGAAAAATATCTACGAATCTTCTGCGGCCACTACTAAGAAAAGTAGGTTAAGATGCTGCCGATAGCTGAGTTCTATGCTAATTTAGCACAGTCAGAAGCTACGTCGCTGGCGCCGTTTGAGATAACCTATAGCTACCTTCCGAGAATGAGTTTCTATCCGCCGAGCGAACCCAACTCTATAGAACCTTCTACCGCTACGTCGTTAAAGAGAGTCGCTGCCGCGGCGGCGGAAGCGCTCCGATCTTAGATAGAAGAAGCGATTAAGGTAGCGAAAGAAGCGATAGAATCGGCTTAGAAGAAGATAGTAACTCGAACTAATAGAAAGCGGTCGCCGACGGAATTCGAGGAAGGTCAAAAGGTCTGGCTCAATACGCGAAACCTAAGGCTAAAAGGGAACACCAAGCTCAATCCGCGCTACGTAGGTCCGTTTACGATAGTGGAAAAGAGGTCGCCGGTAACTTATCGGCTCCAGCTACCGAAATCGTTCCGGACCTACGATGTCTTTTATTCAGATCTGCTGAGCTTAGACCCTAAGAACGGCCTGCCGGAACAGGGGTTCGCCGAACCCCTGCCTATCGAGATAGACGGTAAGGAAGAAGAGTAGGAGGTAGAAGATGTAATAGACGTAAAGAAGATAAGGGGGTCTATTAAAGCGAGGATCTCGTAGAAGGGGTAGCCGGAAGACTACGAATGGTATCCGATCGAGAACCTGCGGAATTCGGCAGAGCTGCTTAGAGAGTTCTACGTACGGAACCCGAAGAAGCCGAAACCCGGATAGCTCCGAAACTAACGACCTCCGAAAGAGATAAAAGAAGAAAGCCGCGTCCGCTCCACCGGCGCCGAAGCCGATAAAGACGATCGTAACGGTCGCCTTTAGGGAGGCCTTCGACTCGGCCACTACCCACCAGCGGATCGGCAGGCAGCTCGCCGACGCCGTAGCGTGCCAGCGCCGCCGACCCCGTAGTAGGTAAAGGCTTTGGTAGAAGAGAAAAAGAAGAAGAAAAACGGCGCTGCGGAAAGATCTATATAGACCTCCGCGCCGGCGCACAGACCAGCCGAGCCGCAGCTCAGATAACCTACGGTTCAGATAAGATAGCACGGATTAGGCGAACGGATTACATAGACGCTAAGTAAAGGACTTTAGACGCCGACGACGTAAGAAATTGAAGAAGCGATAAAGAGAACGTTGTTTTTGACGGAAGACGGAAGAAGTAACGTTGGCGTTAGAGGGGATTTTCAAAAAAAAAAAGTGGAGATTTTCGGATAGATAGGGTGACTAAGCGGTCGAGGGCGACCGCTAGTAAGGGAGGGGGGTGGTGTTGCGGCGGTGGAAAGGGGTGGGACTGAGTAATAGGGTAGACCCTGGATTTCGGCTCGGCCCTTCTGGACCGAGCCGGGCCTTGGCACCACTATCTATCAGAGCCCACCACCACCACTACATAGATTCCTTTCCCTCCTTAGTTCGAGATATAGTCATCAAAAAGGCCGTATTGAATCATATCTGCGTGCCCGGATTAGTCCGCTACTAACGAAAAAGCTTTACCTTCTAATCGCGATTCCAGGTATGCTAAACTGTCTTCTTTACTGTTTCCGGCATAATCTCGATCTTTCTTGTTCTTTATCTTCTTCTTAAATGCCTCCTAGTCTTTAGGGTCTCCGCCTCTAAACGCCGGTAGATCCGGTAGTAACGTTATTAGGGTGCTACCTTAACTATAGGCCGCTAGTAAGGCGGTCTCTGCTTGTTCTTCTCTATGTAGTAGCGCCGACGACATCGCTGCTTCCATCTTAGCTAACTAAGCCTTTATTGCCTTTAGTTGTGCTAGTCGGTTTGCTGCTTGGTTTTCTAACACGTTAATAATAGTCTCTGCCGATTCCTTCTCGGCCCTTACCACTTCGTTTTCCTCTCTTAACTGCCTCTTTTCTTCGAGGGTTCTGTAAAACAGCTTCCTAATAAGGTCTATGCCGTCGTAGACCTTCTCTACTCTGTTCCCGTTTATATAATCTTTAAGTTCCTCGAGTGTGCAGTCGTAGATCTTCTTGTATTTATTTATTCGTTCCTTAATCTCTGCGGTCTCTTCCGCTGTAAAACCTCTAATAATGAACTTATTATTAATAACACTGGAGCGCCTACTCGCTCTGTTAGTTTTTTCTCTTCTGCTTCTGCTTCGGCCTATAACGCCGCTCTCTACCGTTAAGAAGCTCTCTATAGCTGTCTTACGGTGCTAGTGTTTAGTTTAGTGTTTTTGGTGCACGTGCGTTATTCGGGTATCCAGATAGTTTAACGGTCCCTTTCGCGTAGCGCGGAGTTAGTGTAGTAAGTAAGTTCGAGATATAATAATCTAGGCACGCAGATATAATTTAATACGGCCTTTTTGATAACTATATTTCGAACTAAGGAGGGAAAGCAATCTATATAGTGGTGGGCGAGAGCTTTGGGGGTGGTGTGCCAAGGCCCGGCTCAGTCCGGAAGGGCCGAGCCGAAATTCCAAGGGTCTACCCTATCACTTAGTCCCACCCCTTTCTGCCGCCGCAACACTATCTATCTACCCCTTCTACTACTGTAACACTACCCCCCTTCCTTACTAGCAGTTGTCCTTAACTGCTGACTTATCTATTCCGGCTCTTCTATTTCTATTTCCAAACTTCTTAGCTAATTACATCGCTCTATTCTTTTGTATTTTAATAGAGCTTCTTTTTATCTATCTCTTTATGTTACAAGATTGGATTGTAGCAGTATATAGGGCACCTAGTACCAATAACTGGTATCGTGTTTGAACTAATAAGTGTCCCTCTGCTAGTCTCGCCTGCGCTCCTTTTATGTATACGTAAGGGCGGCTTAAGCTGTCCTTAACAGCAGGCTACCTTCAGGTTTGCAGTTACGCCCTTAGAGCAACTCTGTGCCCTTGCAAGACCTCCTCGATAGTGATTCTATAACAATTACCTCCCCTCTCTAAGGCAGATGTCCCTAGCTGCCTACCTAGAGTCTCTTCCCCTATAACTTACTTTATATACGCCTTAGCGCTTTAGGTAGTGAGCAGCCGGTACGCTATAGGGGCCTATGTACTATTACCTGCGAACCTTACTTATAGACGTACGTATAAGTAGCTTAGCGAGCCCTTAGCAACTTATATAAACCTCTACCTCTCTAGTGCCTAATCCGAGTGCGCAGATATAATTCAATACAGCTGTTTTGATAACTATATCTCGAACTAAGGAGGAAAAGGAACCTATACGGCAGTAGGTAAGGGCTTTAGGGGTAGCGTGCCAAGGCCCGGCTTAGTCTAGAAGGGCCGAGCCAAATTTCTAAGGGTCTACCCTATTACTTAGTCCTACCCCTTTCCGCTACTGCAACACTACCCCCCTCCCTTACTAGCGGTCGCTGTCAGAGAAGAGGCTGAGGTGTGTGTAGGTTGTTGTAAGAGCTGAAGTTGAGAGGAGGAGCTAAAGAACTAAAGTCTAAAGAGTAGTTGTATGTTAGGAGTTAGAAGGTTGTTCTAAGTTAATTGTACAAGACAAGCTATAAAGAAGGAAAACAGAAAGATAAGGGGGCGGCAGCTGCTTCTTATGTCCCTCTGCCCTAGCTAGTTGTTTGCCCCTTCGCTGCTGGATTTCCTAAGAAGTTTCTTAACAAACTTCTCTCCTTTGTTCTGTTAACCGAGTTACTTCTAAAACCTTCTTTTCCCAAAGGTTCCAGAACTGAAACAGAACATTCTAAAGAGCGGGTCGAGTCGCTTCCAGTGAACCTAGAAGCTTCTTGGTCAGACCAGTAAGTGTTAAGTTGTAGGCTGTTAGGGGTAGTAGAGCTAGATAGTGTTGCGGTAGCAGAAAGGGGTAGGACCGAGCGATAGGGCGGACCCTCGGAATTTCGGCTCGGCCCTTCTGGACCGAGCCGGGCCTTGGCACACCACCCCCAAAGCTCTCGCCCACCACTATATAGATTCCTTTCCCTCCTTAGTTCGAGATATAGTTATTAAAAAGGCCGTATTGAATCTTATCTGCGTGCCCGGATTATCATATCTCGAACTCACTTACTACACTACCACCGCGCTGCGCGAAAGGGACCGTTAAACCATCCGGACACTCGAATAACGTACGCGCAACACACAAACCAGACCAAACAACAGCACTGTAAGATAGCTATAGAGAGCTTCTTAACAGTAGAGAGCGGCGTTACAGGCCGAAGCAGAAGCAGAAGAGAAAAGACTAACAGAGCGAGTAGGCGCTCCAGTGTTATCGATAATAAGTTCATTATTAGAGGTTTTACAGCAGAAGAGACCGCAGAGATTAAGGAACGAATAAATAAATACAAGAAAATCTACGACTGCATACTCGAGGAACTTAAGGATTACGTAAATAAAAACAGAGTAGGAAAGGTCTACGACAGCATAGACCTTATTAAGAAGCTGTTTTACAGAACCCTAGAAGAAAAGAGACAGTTAAGAGAGGAAATCGAGGCGGTAAGAGCCGAGAAGGAATCGGCCGAGACTATTATAGATATGCTGGAAAACCAAGCGGCGAACCGACTAGCACAACTAAAGGCGATAAAGACTCAGTTAGCTAAGATGGAAGCAGCGATGTCGCCGCTACTGCGCTAAGAAGAACCAGTAGAGACCGTCTCGCTAGCGGCCTACAGTTAAGGCGGCACGCTAATAACGTTACTACCGGATCTATTGGCGTTTAGAGGCGGAGATCCTAAGGAGTAGGAAGCATTTAAGAAGAAGATAAAGAACAAGATAGACCGCGATTACGCTGGAAACAGTGCCGGAGATAGATTAGCCTACCTGGAGTTACGATTAGAAGGCGAAGCTTTTTCGCTAGTAGCGGACCTAGAAGAGGTAACTGCTAAAGAAGCGATTAAAGCGCTGGATCAACGCTTCGGAGACCCCTTCCGGAAGAAGACGGCCTGTAAGCAGCTGGATAAGATTAACTAGAACCGACAGACGTTTAAGGAATTCTATACGCTATTCCAAAAATATGCTATTAGGGCCAGAGTGTCGGGAGATAAGCAGCTCTACCTATTAAGGCAGAAGCTAAACCCCAAATTGGCCGCGGCTATAGCGTCAGTAGAAGACGAAGACCTTAAGAGCTTCGTGCACTAAGCGAGAGTTACCGCGAGAAATCTAAGCGCTTACGCGAAATTACGCGAATCGAACTAGAAGCCGTTGTTAACACAGGCGACGCGACCCCCTACACCTTTCCAGAGAGCACCTCCGCAGCTATCTCATCAGTCACCGCGTTCGTCGTTCGTCCCCACCTGTTACGCGTATAGAAAGCCTGGCTATATCGCTACGAGGTGCCAAGTATCAGATAAGCAGAAGCAGGAGTATCGTGTTATAAAGCAGCCGCAGCCGCTGAGAAAGACTATATAGGCTATCGAGCCGGCTCCGAACGATACAGACAGTGTAGACGGTGGAGTGCTACTAAGAATCCTAGGAAAAGACTAGCTAGATAGATAGGCCCCCTATCTAGCATAGACGATAGAGCACCAACAAGAACTACGTTACCGGAAGAAGAGAGTATCAACAGCTGCAACGATCCGCTCTCGGCGGCAGTGGAAGTAAACACGGAAACGGCTATTATCCTTCTAATTACTGTCCACCCCCTTGATAGATCGAGCAAACCACTTTAGCTAAGAGCTTTTATCGATACAGGGGCCCTTATCAGAGCGGCGATCCACTATCGATTGATTCAAAAGCTGAAAAAGGATACGGCTATCCAGTGGAGCTGGCGTCGCCGACACGGATTTCGGCATACAACGGACAGGACACCGAGAGTGTTACGCACTATATGCCATTAAAGACTACCTTAGCAGGTCGCACTACAGAAGCGACGTTCCGAATTATAGATATCGGAAGGTTTAACATTATTATAGGACAGAAATAGATAAAGAACTAGAAAGCTGTTATTAACGTAGGTAAAGGCACCCTTAGATTCAAAAACCAGCAGACCGAAATCGCCGCTGAATCGGTTACAGTTGCCAACGCTAAACCGAACGTTACGACTATCGAAGTAGCTCTGAAGGATAGTTCCGACCCTTAAGACACGATCGGAATAATAAGTTCGGAAGCTTTAACAACCCTCGCGAGGTCGCCAGACAACGAAACTTACGCTATCTTAATAAAAGACATCGAAGACTACCGGAAGATAATAGCGGAAGAAGAAGTAGATCTATTAGAGGTATTACCGAAAGAACTCTATAGCTACACTAATATGTTCTCGAAAGCAGACTCCAACCTACTGCCGCTCTACCGACCGGAATATAACAACAAGATCCGGTTGAAAGAAGGAGCCGCACTGCTAAGATCCGAATCCCTAAGACGCTTATCGCTGGCCGAGCTGGACTAGGTAGAAGTGTTTGTTCGAGAGAATCTAGCGAAGAAGTTTATTACGCTAAGCTTAGCAGAATATACGTTACCGATTCTTTTCGTACGGAAACCTAGAGGTAGTCTCCGACTGTACGTGGATTACCGTAGCCTTAATAAGGTTACTAAGAGAGATGTGTATCCGCTGCCTCTAATCGATAAGACTATACAAAGGGTGGCAAAGGCTAAATAGTTCAGCAAGCTGGATATTCGCTAAGCGTTCTATCGGTTAAGGAACGAGGAAGGACAAATGGAAGACCTTACGACATTCGCTACGCGTATAGGTAATTTCAAGTAGCTGGTAATGCCTTTCGGACTTACCAACGCGCCGGCTGTATAGCAACGCTTTATAAACCACACCTTTATAGACATGCTAGAACAGTTCGTTTCTATCTACTTAGACGACATTCTAATCTACACTAAAGGAACGAGAGAGCAATACACGGACTACATTAAGAGGGTGTTAAAGAGACTCCGCGAGGCCGGATTAAACGCGGACACGAAGAAGAGCGAGTTCTACTAGACTAAAGTCAAATACCTCGGTCTTATCGTAGGAAGAGAAGGAATTCGGATAGATCTATCGAAAGTGGCCGCTGTCGCGGAATAGAAGCAACCGACATCCGGAAACACTACGCAAATTAGAGCGTTTCTCGGATTCTGCAGCTACTATTAAAGGTTTATTAAGAACTTCAATAAGATAGCGAGACCACTGAACAAAGCATTAAAGAAGGAGGCCGCTAGCCTATAGAACGAGAGGTGCACGGAAGCCTTTAACTAGCTAAAGGAGGCGGTGGCCTTAGCGCTAGTGCTAGCGCACTTCTAACCGGAAAAGACGATCTATGTAGAAACAGAGGCTTCCGACATAGTAACAGCAGGGGTCCTTTCTTAATACGCTAATAACGACGAGACTCTCTATCCAGTAGCTTTCTTTAGCAAGTCTATAAATAATGCTAAGAGGAACTACGCTATCTATAATAAAGGACTGTTAGCTATTATTCAGGCTTTCGAGGAGTGGAAACCGGAGCTTATAGCTAGACAGAGCACGGTCCAGGTCCTTACGGACCACCAGTTACTGACCTACTTTATAAAGACGCAGAAGCTATTACGCCGCTAGGCTAGGTAGGCCGCCTACTTGTCCGGATTCGACTTTAAGATCACTTATCGACCTGGAGCTTAAAATAGAAAGGCTAATACGCTAACGAGAAGAGAAGGAAAGACCAGCTGCGCAAAAGAAGACCCGAACATGTTTCAGAAAGTGCTAACAGAACGAATAGTAGACGCCGAGGTGTTGAAAGAGGTAGGGATCTGTGCGATAGAGCTGCCGATTAAAGAAGAGACGCTGCACGAGAAAGTGGAACAGCTTAATTAGCAGCAGAAGCTTGGCAAAACCGGCTTAGGGAAACTGATCGTTCTGGAAGAACTGATTACAGAGGTTATCCAGCTGGTCTATAGTTCTAAAGATGTTGGTTACGCAGGATCGAAGAAGACGATAGAAGCCGTAAGAACGACCTACTGGTTTCCACGAATCTTCGAGCGGATACATCGGTTTATTACTAACTGTTACGTATACTAAGCAGCGAAGCCACGTTACGGCCTTCCGGCCGGCCTGTTAAAGCTACTTCCGATCCCGGAGAAACTATAGCAGCACATTACGATAGATTTCGCAACCGGCCTGCCGGATTCCGATAGATATAACGCTACGCTTAATGTAGTAGATCGACTAAGCAAAGAACGCTATTTTATCCCCTACAGAGCTAAGGATAAAGGAACTACTGCGGAAGAAACAGCGAGAATGCTGATCCAGTACGTGTGGAAGCACTACGGCCTGCCGGACACTATTACTACGGATAGGGGTCCTCAATTCACCGCCGACGTATAGAAAGCTATCAACTAAGCCCTCGGAATTCGTGGAAAGCTTAGCACGGCCGCTTACCCTTAGACCGACGGCTAGTCTAAAGTGGCTAACCGAGAGATAGAGAAATATCTTAGAATCTTCTGCAGCTATTATTAAGCACAATAGGTTAAGGTGTTGCCGATAGCCGAATTCTGCACCAATTCTGCACAATTAGAAGCTACATTACTAGCGCCGTTTGATACGGATATAGGCTGGAAGGTGCTGGAAGGTGGAAGGTACTGGAAGTTGGCAGGCTTGGCAGGGCCAGGCTTGGCACACACTCAAATACCTCCACCTCCGCTTGTACGTAGATTCTTCCCTCTCCAGCCTTGGATATAGTTATCAAAAGACGGGTATTGACCTTGCGTCTACTGCAGTCGGATCACCGTTCGAGATAACCTACGGTTATCTTCCGAGGATAAGCTTTTAACCGCCAAACGAACCCGGCCCTTTAGAACCTTCTACTGCCACCTCGTCGAAGAGAATCGCTACAGCAGCGGCAGAAGCGCTTAGATCTTAGATAGAAGAAGCGATTAGGGTAGCAAAGGAGGCGATAGAATCGGCTTAGAAAAAGATAGTAACTCGAGCTAATAGAAAGAGGTCACCGATAGAATTTGAGGAAGGCCAAAAGGTATAGCTTAACACGCGGAACCTAAGGCTAAAAGGCAACGCGAAGCTTAACCCTCGTTACGTAGGTCCGTTTAAGATAGTAGAAAAGAGGTCGCCAGTAACCTACCGGCTCTAGCTGCCGAAATTGTTCTAGATCTACGACGTCTTCTATTTAGACCTGTTAAGTTTAGACCCTAAAGACGGCCTTGTGGAACAGGGGTTTGCCGAGCTCCCGTTAGTAGAGATAAACGGCGAAGAAGAAGAGTAGGAGGTAGAAGACGTAATCGATATAAGAAAACGAAGAGGATCTATCGAAGCGAGGATCTTATAGAAAGGATAGGCAGAAGACTACGAATAGTATCCAACCGAGAACCTCCGGAATTCGGCGGCGGTGCTAAGAGAATTTTACGTCCGGAATCCGAGAAAGCTGCGACCCGAGTAGCTAGGAAATTGATGAATCCGGAAGAAGAAGAAAAGCTGCGTCCGCTCTATCGATAAAGAAACCGATAAAGACGATCGTAGCGGTCGCTTCGCCGGAGTCTTCGACTCGGCCACTACCTATCTTCGCATCGGCAGGCAGCTCGCCGACGCCGGTTTACGGCGTCGGCGCCGCCGGCCCTGCGATAGGTAAGGGCTTTAATAGAGAAAGAAAAAGAAGAAGACAGCGAGAGGCAGATAGATCTATATAGACCTACGAGACGGCGCATAGACCGGTCAAGCCGCAGCTCGGGTAACCGCTAGCTCCGATCAGATAGAACGGATTAGATAGACGACAAGTAAAGACGTTAGATAGTAACGATATAAAAAAATAATAATTTTGGAGGAACAGATGACTAAGCGGTCGAGGGCGACCGCTGATAAGGGAGGGGGGTAGTGTTGCGGCGGCAGAAAGGGGTGGGACCGAGCGATAGGGCGGACCCTCGGAATTTCGGCTCAGCCCTTCTAGACCGAGCCGGGCCTTAGCACACCACCCCCAAAGCTCTCGCCTACTACCACATAGATTCCTTTCCCTCCTCAGTTCGAGATATAGTTATCAAAAAGGCCGTATCGAATCTTATCTGCGTGCCCGGATTAGATAGGACCTTAGGACTGTTAGGGGTTTTCTACTGTCTGCTGACTGTAGTTCTAGTAGCTTTCTTAACCCGACTGTTCGTCCTTATAGAACCGATTGTAGCGCTTCCAACGCAGCAAGAATAGTCTTGGTTGGACCTTTGGTTGTTAAGATATAGTCTGTAAACTATAGTAGTGTTTAGTGGGACTTTGGTACTGTTGTCCTTGTTCTTCCAGCTGTTGACCGTAACAGTCGCCCTCGACTGCTTACTTATCCCTTTTGTCTACTCTACGCTAGCTAATTAGGTCGTCTTATTCTTCTATCTATCCTTCTTCTATTTCTATATACCCTTTCCTCCTCTCTTTCTTTTTTTTGTCTTCTTATTCTTCTTCCTTTTCTTCTATTTCTATCTACTTCTCCTTTCTTCCGATTTACAGCTCTCTCCGCCAAAATCCCTCTTAAAATCGACGTTACCCTTTCTATCGTTCTATCTTCAAAACACTGCCCTTTTCTTATCTACTTACTTCTTACATTGTCGCTATCTAAAGTCTTTTACTTAGCGTCTATCTGATCGGAGCTATCTGATCGGTACTGTAGCTAATCCGTGCGCTGCTGCAGAGGTTCCTATATAGGTACATCTGCAGCGCTCTATCTCTTCTGCTTCTCTTTCTTACTAAGGCTTAAGCATTACTACAAAGCCGCCGTCGCCGACTCTGTCTATAAAATCGATCGGCCGAGCCTTTTGTTTTCGTAGACGTCGTCGACGACCGTCGCGCCGAAGCAGGGGCTGTTCTCGACTTTATCTATAGTATCTATCTAGCTAAGCTATTAGACTCTGTAGACGTCGTCGAAGACAGTTACTAAGCGCACTGCTACTACGATCGTTTCTTTGGTTTTTGCACTAATAAAGCAGACGTGGCTTTTCTTCTTCTTCTTCTTCTTCTATCGCGTCTAGAGCTATTATTTCTGGAGCTATTTAGGTCTTAGTTTTCTCGGATTCCGGATATAGAACTTATCTATTAGCTCTGCTGAATTCTAGAGATTCTCGATCGGATACTATTTATAGTCTTCTAGCTACTCCTTCTATAAGATCCTCGCTTTAATAGACTCTCTTATCTTCTTTATATCTATTACATCTTCTACCTCTTACTCTTCTTCTTTACCGTCTATCTTAATCGGTAGGGGTTTAATAAACTCCTGCCCTAGAAGGCTATCTTTAGGGTCTAGGCTTAGCAGATCCGAATAGAAGACATCGTAGATCTGGAACAATCTCAGCAGCTAGAGCCGATAGGTTACTGGTAACCTCTTTTCTACTATCGTAAACGGACCTATATAACAGGGGTTAAGCTTGGTGTTGCCTTTTAACCTTAGTTTCTGCGTGTTAAGCTATACCTTTTAGCCTTCCTTAAATTCTATTAGTAACCGCTTTCTATTAGCTTAAGTTACTATCTTCCTTTAAGCCGATTCTATTGCCTCTTTCGCTACCCGGACCGCTTCTTCTATCTAAGCCTTAAGCGCTTCCGCTGTAGCAGCGGCGACCCTCTTCGATAAGGTGGAAGGTTCCGAAGGACTAGGTCTATCCGGCGGTTAGAAGCTTATCCTAGGAAGATAGCTGTAAGTTATCTTAAATAGCGCTAGTAAGTTAGCTTCGGATAGGGCCGAATTAGCGCAGAATTCGGCTATTAGTAACACCTTAGTCTAGTCTTCTTAATAATAGCTATAGAAAATTCGTAGATATTTTTCTATCTTACAGTTAGCTACTTCTAATTAAACGTCCGTCTAAGGGTAAGTAGCTGTGCTAAGCTTTCTATAGATTCCGAGAACTTAGTTAATAGCCTTCTATACGTCGGCAGTGAATTAAGGACCCCTATCCGTAGCAGTAGTGTCCGGCAGGCTATAATGCTTCTATACGTACTAAATTAGTATCCTTATAGTCTCTTCTGTAGTAGTGCCTTTATCCTTTGCTTAATAGGGGACAAAGTAGCGTTCCTTACTTAATCGATCTACTACGTTAAGTGTAGCATTGCATCTATCTAACAGTAGAAGTAAACACAGAGACCGCTATTATCCTTCCAATTACCGTCTACCCCCTTAAGGGCTTACACCGCCCCCTTTAATTAAAAGCCTTTATCGATACAGGGGCCCTTATTAGCGCGGCAATTCACTATCGACTGGTTTAGAAACTAACGAAGAGATATAGCTATCCAGTAGAACTAGCGTCGCCGATGTTGCAGCAGCAGAAAGGGGTGGGACTAAGTAATAGGGTAGACCCTTGGAATTTCGGCTTAGCCCTTCTGGACCGAGCCGGACCTTAGCACACTACCCCTAAAGCCCTTACCTACCACTACATAGATTCTTTTCCTTCTTCAGTTCGAGATATAGTTATTAAAAAGGCCGTATTGAATCGTATCTGCGTGCCCGGATTATTATATCTCGAACTTACTTACTACACCAATTCCGCGCTGCGCGAAAGGGCCCGTTGAATTATCCGGCTACCCGAATAACGCACGCGCACAACACACACCAAACCAAACACTAGCACCGTAAGACAGCTATAGAGAGCTTCTTAATAGTAGAAGGCGGCGTTATAGGCTGCAGCAGAAGCAGGAGAGAAAAGACTAATAGAGCGAGTAGGCGCTCTAGCGTTATTAATAATAAGTTTATTATTAGAGGTTTTATAGCAGAAGAAACCGCAGAGATTAAGGAACGAATAACCGAATATAAGAAGATCCACGACTGTACGCTCGAGGAACTTAAAGACTATATAAACGAGAACGGAATAGGGAAGGTCTACGACGGCATAGACCTTATTAAGACGCTGTTTTACAGAACCCTGGAAGAGAAGAGGCAGTTAAGAGAGGAAACCGAAGCGGTAAGGGCCGAGAAGGAATCGGCAGAGACTATTATCGACGTGCTAGAAAACTAAGCAGCGAATCGACTAGCATAACTAAACGCGATAAAGACTTAGTTAGCTAAGATAGAAGCAGCGATGTTGTCGGCGCCGCTACTATATCGAGAAGAAGAAGCAGAGACCGCCTTACTAGCAGCCTACAGTTAAGGCAGCACCTCGATAACGTTACTACCTAACCTACCGGCGTTTAGAGGCAGAGACCCTAAAGACTAGGAGGTGTTTAAGAAAAAGATAAAGAACAAGATAGACCGCGATTATGCCGGAAACAGTAAAGAAGACAGGTAAGCCTACCTGGAATCGCGATTAGAAGGTGAAGCTTTTTCGCTAGTAGCGGACCTAGAAGAGGTAACTGCTAAAGAAGCAATCAAAGCGCTAAATTAACGCTTCGGAGACCCCTTCTAAAAGAAGACAGCCCGTAAACAGCTAGACAAGATTAATTAGAACCGGCTAACGTTTAAGGAATTCTACGGACTGTTCCGAAAACATGCTATTAGAGCCAGAGTGTTAGAAGATAAGCAGCTCTACCTACTAAGGCAGAAGCTGAACCCTAAACTGGCTGCAGCTATAGCTTCGGTAGAAGACGAAGATCTTAAGAGCTTCGTACACCGAGCGAGAGTTACCGCCAGAAACCTAAGCGCCTACGCGAAATCGCGCGAATCGAACTAGAAGCAGTCGACGACGCTAACAACACGACCCCCTGCACCTTTCTGAAGAGCCCCCTAGCAGCTATCTTATTCGCCGCGTTCGTCGTTCGTCCCCACATGCTACGCATACGGAAAGCCAGGCTATATCGCTTCGAGATGCCAAGCGACGGCTTAGCAGAAGCAGGAATATCGTGCCGCAAAGCCGCCGCCGCCGAGAAAGACTATCTAAGCTATTAAGCCAGCTCCGAACGACCCCGACAGCGTAGATAGTAGAGTGCTACTAAGAATCTTAGGAAAAGACCAGCTAGACGGATAGGCCCCCTATCTAGTATAGACAATGTTGCAGCGGTAGAAAGGGGTGGGACTAAGTAATAGGATAGACCCTCGGAATTTCGGCTCGGCCCTTCTGGACCGAGCCGGGCCTTGGCACACTACCCCTAAAGCTCTTACCTACTACTACATAGATTCCTTTCCCTCCTTAGTTCGAGATATAGTTATTAAAAAGGCCGTATTAAATCTCATCTGCGTGCCCGGAATATTATATCTCGAACTTACTCACTACACCAACTCTGCGCTGCGCGAAAGGGACCGTTAAACAATCCGGACACCCGAATTACGCACGCGCACTACACACACCAAACCAAACACTAGCACTATAAGAAAGCTATAGAGAGCTTCTTAATAGTAGAGGGCGGCGTTACAGGCCGCAGCAGAAAGAGAAAGACTGACAGACCGAGGAATAGGCGCACCAGCATCCTCGACGATAGAATAGCTATTAAGGGCCTTATAGAAGAAGAAATAGATAAAGCGAGAAAGGGCATAGAGAGCTATGCCGAACTGTACGTACGCACGCCGGATAAGATAGGAGAATATCTTACAGAACATAGAGCAGAGAATGTGTTCGACATTATTACCTTCGTCGAAAAGAAATTTTATAGGAACACGGAAGAAAACAGGAGACTAAGAGAAGAAATAGAAGCGGTAATAGCAGAGAAGGAGTTAGCAGAAACTATTATCGACATGTTAGAAAACCAAGCAGCGAATCGACTAGCACAACTGAAGGCAATAAAGACTTAGTTAGCTAAGATAGAGGCAGCGACGTCGTCGGCGCTGCTACTACATCGAGAAGAACAAGCAGAGACCGCCTTACTGGCGGCCTACAGTTAAGGTAGCACCTTGATAACGTTACTACCGGACCTACTAGCGTTTAGAGGCGGAGACCCTAAAGACTAGGAGGCATTTAAGAAAAAGATAAAGAATAAGATAGACCGCGATTACGCCGGAAACAGTAAAGAAGACAGGTTAGCATACCTAGAATCGCGACTAGAAGGTAAAGCATTTTCGTTAGTAGCAGACCTAGAAGAGGTAACTGCCGAAGAAGCGATTAAAGCGCTGGATCAACGCTTCGGAGATCCATTCTAAAAGAAGACAGCCTGTAAGCAACTGGATAAAATCAACCAGAACCGGCAGACGTTTAAGGAATTCTACGGACTGTTCCGAAAATATGCTATTAGAGCTAGAGTGTCGGAAGATAAGCAGCTCTACCTACTAAGGCAGAAGCTGAACCCTAAACTGGCCGCAGCTATAGCTTCTATAGAAGACGAAGACCTTAAGAGCTTCGTGCACCGAGCGAGAGTTACTGCCAGAAACCTAAGCGCGTACGCGAAATCGCGCGAATTAAACTAGAAGCCGTCGATAACGCAGACAACGCGACCCCCTGCACCTTTCCGGAGAGCACCTCAGCAGCTATCTTATTCGCCGCGCTCGTCGTTCGTCCCTACCTGCTACACGTATAGAAAGCCTAGCTACATCGCTACGAGATGCCAAGCTACAGATTAGCAGAAGCAGGAGTATCGAGCTACGAAGCAGCAGCAGCTGAGAAAGGCTATCCAAGCTATAGAGCCGGCTCCAAACGACATCGACAGTGTAGACGGTAGAGTGCTACTGTAAATCCTGGGAAAAGACCAGCTAGACGGATAGGCTCCCTATCTAGCATAGACAATAGGGCACCGATACGAACTACGTCGCCGGAAGAAGGAAGTATTAACAGCTATAACGATCCGCTCTTAGCGGCGGTGGAAGTAAACACGGAAACAGCTATTATCCTTCCTATTACGATCTACCCTGTTAAGAAGTTACGCCCACCGCTCTAGCTAAAAGCTTTTATCGATACCGGAGCTCTTATTGGAGCAGCGATCCACTATCGGTTGGTTCAGAAGCTAATAAAGGGATACGGCTATCCGGTAGAATTAGCGTCGCCGACGAGAATTTCGGCATACAACGGACAGGACACGGAAAGTGTTACGCACTATATGCTATTAAGGACTACACTGGCTGGTCGCACTACAGAGGCGACGTTCCGAATTATAGATATCGGAAGGTTTAACATTATTATAGGGCAGAAATAGATAAAGAACCAGAGAGCAGTTACCGACGTAGGTAAAGGCACGCTAGGGTTCAAAAACCAGCAGAGCGGAGTCGCCGCTGAATCGGTTACTGTCGTCGCCGCGAAATCGAACGCTACGACTATCGAAGCGGTTTAGATAGATCGGCCCGACCCTCCGGACACAATCGGAATAATAAGCTCGGAAGCTTTAACGACCCTCGCGAGGTCGCTAGACAATAAGATTTACGCTATCTTAATAAAGGACATCGAAGACTACCGGAAGATAATAGCGGAAGAAGAAGCAGATCCGCTAGAGGTGTTACTAAAAGAACTCTACAGCTACGCTAACGTGTTCTCGAAGGCTAACTCCAACCTCTTGCCGCTCCACCGACTGGAATACGACAACAAGATCTAACTAAAAGAGGGAGCTACGCTGCCAAGAACCGAGCCCCTAAGACGATTGTCGCTAGCCGAGCTAGACTAGGTAGAAGTGTTTGTTCGAGAGAATCTAGCGAAGAAGTTTATTACGACCAGCTTAGCCGAATATACGTTACCGCTTCTTTTCGTAAGGAAACCCAGAGGTAGTCTCTAACTATATATAGACTACCGAGGCCTTAACGAGGTTACTAAGAGAGACATGTATCCGCTGCTACTAATCGACAAGACTATACAACGAGTAGCTAAAGCTCAGTGGTTTAGCAAGCTAGATATTCGACAAGCGTTCTACCGACTAAGGAATAAGGAAGGGCAGACGGAAGATCTTACGACGTTTGCTACGCGCATAGGCAATTTCAAGTAGTTGGTAATGCCTTTTGGACTTACTAACGTACCGGCAGTATAGCAACGCTTTATAAACTACACCTTTATAGACATACTAGAACGGTTCGTATCTATCTACTTAGACGACATTCTTATCTATACTAATAGAACGAGAGAGCAACATACGGACTACATTAAGAGGGTGCTAAAGAGACTCTGCGAAGTCAGATTAAACGCAGACACGAAGAAGAGCGAGTTTTATTAGACCGAAGTCAAATACCTCGGTCTTATCGTCGGAAGAGAAGGGATCTGGATAGACCCCTTAAAAGTCGCTGCCGTCGCGGAATAGAAGCAGCCGAAATCAGGAAACACTACACAAATTAGAGCGTTTCTCAGATTCTGCAGCTACTATCGACGGTTTATTAAGGACTTTAGCAAGATAGCGAGACCCCTAAACGAAGCACTAAATAAGGAGGCTGCTGGCCTATAGAATAAGAAGTGTACAGAAGCTTTTATCCGGCTAAAAGAAGCAGTAGCCTCGGCGCCGGTTCTAGCGCACTTCCGACTAGAAAAGACGATCTACGTAGAAACGGACGCTTCCGACACAGTAACAGCAGGGGTTCTTTCTTAATATAGAGACGACGAAACCCTTTATCCAGTAGCTTTCTTTAGCAAGTCTATAAATAAAGCTAAGCGAAACTACGCTATCTACGATAAAGAGCTGTTAGCTATTATTTAGGATTTCGAGGAGTAGAAGCTAGAGCTTATAGCTAGAAAGAGTACGGTCTAGGTCCTTACAGACTACCAGTCACTGACCTACTTTATAAAGACGCAGAAGCTCTTACGCCGCCAAGCTCAGTAGGCCGCCTACTTATGCGGATTCGATTTTAAGATTACCTATCGACCTAGAGCTTAAAATAGAAAGGCTAATACGCTAACGAGAAGAGAAGGAAAGACCAGCTGCGCGAAGGAAGATCCGAACATGTTCCAGAAGGTGCTAACCGAGCGAATAGTAGACGCCAAGGTGTTGAAAGAGGTAAGGGTCTGCGCAGTAGAGCCGGCGACCGAGGAAGAGACTCTCTACGAAAAAGTAGAGCGGCTTTACTAGTAACAGAAGCTCGGCAAAACCGGTTCAGGGAAGCTAATAGTTCTAGAAGAACTAATTACTGAGGTCATCCAGCTAGTCTATAGTTCTACGGATATCGGTTACGCAGGCTTAAAGAAGACGATAGAAGCAATAAGGACGACCTACTGGTTTCCGCGAATCTTCGAGCGGATCCACAGGTTTATCGCTAACTGTTACGTATACCGAGCAGCGAAGCCACGTTACAGCCTTCCGGCCAGTCTGTTGAAACTACTTCTAATCCCCGAGAAACCGTAGCAGCACATTACGATAGATTTCGTAACCGGCCTGCCGGATTCCGATAGATACGATGCTATGCTTAACGTAGTAGACTAACTAAGCAAAGAGCGCTATTTCATCCCCTACCGAGCGAAGGATAAAGGAACTACTACAGAAGAAACGGCGAGAATGCTGATTTGGCATATATAGAAGCACTACGGTCTGCCGAACGCTATTATTACGGATAGGGGTCCTTGATTTACCGCTAATGTATAGAAGACCATTAACTAAGCTCTCGGAATTCGGGGAAAGCTCAGTACGGCCGCTTACCCTCAAACCGACGGTTAGTCTAAAGTAGCTAACCGAGAGATAGAAAAATATCTACGAATCTTCTGCAGTTATTATCAAGCAGAATAGGTTAAGGTGTTGCCGATAGCCGAATTCTGCGCGAACTTAGCACAGTTAGAGGCCACCTTACTAGCGCCGTTTAAGGTAACTTATAGTTATCTTCCGAGAATAAGCTTCTAACTACTAGACGAACCCAGCCCTTCGGAACCTCCTACTACTACTTTGTCGAAGAGAGTTGCCGCCGCTGCGGCAGAAGCTCTCCAATCTTAGATAGAAGAAGCGATCAAGGTAGCGAAAGACGCAATAAAATCGGCTTAGAAGAAGATAGTAATTCGAGCTAATAGAAAGCAGTTACTAATAGAATTCGAAGAAGGCTAAAAGGTATAGCTTAATACGCAGAACCTAAGACTAAAAGGCAACGCCAAGCTTAGCCCCCGCTACGTAGGTCTGTTCAAGATAGTAGAAAAGAGGTCGCCGGTAACCTATCGGCTCTAGCTACCGAAATCGTTCCGGATCTACGATGTCTTTTATTCGGATCTGCTAAGTTTAGACCCTAAAGACGTCCTTCCGGAACAGGGGTTTGCTGAGCCCCCGCCGGTCGAGATAGACGGTAAAGAAGAAGAATAGGAGGTGGAAGATGTAATAGATATAAGAAAACTAAGAGGATCTATCGAAGCGAGGATCTTATAGAAAGGATAGCCGGAAGACTACGAATAGTATCCGGCCGAGAACCTCCGGAACTCGGCAGAGCTGCTAAGAGAGTTTTACGTCCGAAACCTAAGGAAGCCGAAGCCTAAGTAGCTCGGAAGTTAATAAAGAAGAAGAAACGGCGCCACGGACGGATCTATATAGACCTCTACAGCGGAGCACAGACCGGCTACGCCGCAGCTTAGGTAACCGCCGGATCCGATCAGATAGCTCTTCCAATTAGATAGACGCTAAGTAAAGACGTCAGATAGCGACAATATAAAAAAAAAGAAGAGAGACAGATAGATAAGTAAGCGGTCGAGGTCGACCGCTAGTAAGGGAGGGGGTGGTGTTACAGCAGTAGAAAGGGGTAGGACTAAGTAATAGGATAGACCCTCGGAATTTCGGCTTAGCCCTTCCGGACCGAGCCGGGCCTTGGCACACTACCCCTAAAGCTCTTACCCACCACTACATAGATTCCTTTCCCTCCTTAGTTAGAGATATAGTTATTAAAAAGGCTGTATTGAATCTTATCTGCGTGCCCGGATCAGACAATAGGGCACTGCTTCGAACTACGTTATAGGAAGAAGGAAGTATTAACAGTTGTAGCGATCCGCTCTTAGCGGCGGTAGAAGTAAACACAGAGACTGCTATTATCCTTCCGATTACAGTCTACCCCCTCGAAGGCTCGCATCGACCACTCCAATTGAAGGCCTTTATCGACACAGGAGCTCTTATCGGCGCTGCGATCTACTATCGATTAGTTTAGAAGCTAATAAACGGATATAGCTACCCAGTGGAATTAGCATCGCTAACGCGAATTTCAGCATACAACGGACAAGACACTAAGAGTGTTACGCATTACGTACCATTAAGAACCACCCTGGCTGGTCGCACTACGGAGGCGACGTTCCGAATTATAGATATCGGAAGGTTTAACATTATTATAGGGCAGAAATAGATAAAGAACTAGAAAGCTGTTGTTAACGTAGGCGAAGGCACGCTCGGGTTTAAGACCTAGCAGAGCGGGGTCACCGCCGCCAAATCGGTCACCGTCGTCGCTGCGAAGCCAAACGCTACGACCACTAGAGCGACTCCGATTAATCGGCCCGACCCTCTGGACACGATCGGAATGCTAAGCTCGGAAGCTTTAACGGCCCTTGCGAGGTCGCCAGACAGTGAGATTTACGCTCTCTTAATAAAAGACATCGAAGACTACCGGAAGATAATAGCGGAAGAAGAGGTGGACCTGCTAGAGGTGTTACTAAAAGAACTCTACGGCTATACTAACGTATTCTTAAAAGCTAACTCTAACCTCCTGCCGCTCTATCGACCGGAATATAACAACAAGATCCAGCTGAAAGAAGGAGCCGCGTTGCCGAGAACCGAACCCCTAAGACGCTTATTACTGGCCGAGCTAGACTAAGTAGAAGTGTTTGTTCGAGAAAACTTAGCGAAGAAGTTTATTACACTAAGCTCTGCCGAGTACACGTTACCGATCCTTTTCGTACGGAAACCCGGAGGAGGCCTCTAAGTGTGCGTAGACTATCGAGGCCTTAATAAGGTTACTAAAAGAGACGTGTATCTACTGCCGCTAATCGATAAGACTATACAGCGTATAGCGAAGGCCAAGTGGTTTAGCAAGCTGGATATTCGCTAAGCTTTCTATCGACTAAGGAACGAAGAAGGGCGGACAGAAGATCTTACGACGTTCGCTACGCGTATAGGCAATTTTAAGTAGTTGGTTATGCCTTTCGGCCTAACTAACGCACTAGCAGTATAGCAGCGTTTTATAAATTATACCTTTATAGACATGCTAGAGCGGTTCGTATCTATTTACTTGGACGACACTCTTATCTACACCGATAGAACGAGAGAACAGCATACGGACTACATCAAGAAGGTACTAACTAGGCTCCGCAAGGTCGGATTAAACGCAGACACGAAGAAGAGCGAGTTCTATTAGACCGAAGTCAAATATCTCGGTCTTATCGTTAGAAGAGAAGGAATTTGGATAGACCCCTTAAAGATCCCTGCCGTCGCGGAATAGAAGCAACCGAAATCCGGAAACACTACACAAATTAGAGCGTTTCTCGGATTCTGCAGCTACTATCGACAGTTTATAAGGGACTTTAGCAAGATAGCAAGACCCCTAAATAAGGCATTAAAGAAGGAGGCCGCTGGCCTATAGAATAAAAAGTGCATAGGGGCTTTTAACCGACTAAAAGAGGCAGTAGCCTCAGCGCTAGTGCTAGCACACTTCCGACTGGAAAAGACGATCTATATAGAAACGGACGCTTCCGACACAATAACAGTAGGGGTCCTTTCTTAATACGCTAACGACGGCGCGACCCTCTACCCGGTAGCCTTCTTTAGCAAGTCTATAACCAAGGCCGAACGAAACTACGCTATCTACGATAAAGAACTATTAGCTATTATACAGGCGTTCGAGGAGTGGAAGCTAGAGCTTATAGCTAGAAAGAGTACAGTCTAGGTCCTTACGGACCACCAGTTACTAACCTACTTTATAAAGACGCAAAAGCTCTTACGCTGCCAAGCTCGGTAGGCCGCCTACTTATCCGAGTTCGACTTTAAGACTACCTATCGACTAGGAGCTCAAAACGGAAAGGCTAACGCACTAACAAGGAGAGAAGGGAAGACCAGCTGCGCGAAGGAAGATCCGAACATGTTCTAGAAGGTGCTAACCGATCGGATAGTAGACGCCGAGGTGTTAAAAGAGGTAGGGGTCTGCGCAGTAGAGCCGGCGACCAAGGAAGAGACTCTCTACGAAAAAGTAGAGCGGCTTAACTAGCAACAGAAGCTTAGCAAAACCGGTTTAGGGAAGTTAATAGTTCTAGAAGAACTAATTACAGAGGTCATCCAGCTAGTCTATAGTTCTAAGGATGTCGGCTATACTAGCTTAAAGAAGACGATAGAAGCCGTAAGAACAATCTACTAGTTTCCGCGGATCTTCGAGCGGATCTACTAGTTTATCGCTAACTGTTACGTCTGTCGAGCCGCGAAGCTACGTTACGGCCTTCTAGCCGGTCTGTTAAAGCTACTTCCGATCTCCGAGAAACTGTAGCAGCATATTACGATAGATTTCGTAACCGGCCTGCCGGATTCTAGTAGATATAATGCTACGCTTAACGTAGTAGATCGACTAAGCAAAGAACGCTACTTTATCCCCTACTAAGCGAAGGATAAAGGAACTACTACAGAAGAAACGGCGAGAATGCTAATTCAGTATAAATAGAAGCACTACGGTCTGCCGGACACTATTAATACGGATAGGGGTCCCCAATTCACTGCCGACGTATAGAAGGCTATTAACCAAGCTCTCGGAATTTGTAGAAAACTCAGCACGGTAGCTTATCCTTAAACCGACAATTAGTCTAAAGTAGCTAACTGCGAGATAGAAAAATATCTACGAATCTTCTATAGTTACTATTAAGGAGAGTGGGTAAAGGTGTTGCTAATAGCCGAATTCTGCGCCAATTTAGCACGATTAGAAGCTACCTCGCTGGCGCCGTTCGAGATAACCTATAGTTATCTTCCGAGAAGAAGCTTCCAACCGCTGGATAAACCCAGTCCTTTAGAACCTCCTACTACTACTTCGTCGAAGAGAGTTGCTACTGCTGCGGCAGAAGCTCTCTGATCTCAGATAGAAGAAGCGATTAAGGTAGCGAAAGAGGCAATAGAATCAGCTTAGAAAAAGATAGTAACTCGAGCTAATAGAAAGCGGTCGCTAATAGAATTTGAAGAAGGCCAAAAGGTATAGCTTAATACACAGAACCTAAGACTGAAAAACAACGCTAAGCTTAACCCCCGCTACGTAGGTCCGTTTAAGATAGTAGAAAAGAGGTCGCTAGTAACTTATTAGCTCTAGCTACCAAAATCGTTCTAGATCTACGATGTCTTTTATTCGGATCTAATAAGTTTGGACCCTAAAGACGGTCTTCCGGATTAGGGGTTCGCTAAACCCCTGCCGGTCGAGATAGACAGTAAAGAAGAAGAATAGGAGGTAGAAGATGCAATAGATATAAGAAAGCTAAGAGAATCTATCGAAGCAAGGATCTTATAGAAAGGATAGCCGGAAGACTATAAATAGTATCCGGCCGAGAACCTCTGGAATTCGGCGGAGCTACTAAGAGAGTTTTACGTCTGGAACCCGAGGAAGCCGAAGCCTAAGTAGCTCTAAAGCTAATTGTTCTGGAAGAAGAAGAAAAGCCGCGTCTGCTCTATCGGTATAGAAGCCAATAAAGACTATCGTAGCAATCGCTTCGCTGGAGTCTTCGGCTCCACTACTACTACCACTACTGCTAGCTAGGACTAGAGGATAGTAGCGGTAAGGCCGAAGACGGCACTACTGCTAGCGCACTTCGTTGGAGTCTTTGCTCTCTGTTACTACTATCTACCGGCTCGGCCAGAAGGATAATAACGACGAAGAACGAAGCCAACGTAAGCAAAGCAGCCCTATAGTAGCGCTTAAGGCCTTAGTAGAGAAGAAAAAGAAGAAGAAATAGCGAGCTGCAGATAGATCTATATAGACCTCTGCAGCAGCGCATAGGCCAGCCTCGCCGCAGCTTAGACGGCTGCCAGCTTAGATCAGATAGCTCTTCCGATTAGATAGACGCCGAAGTAAAGACGTTAGATAGCGACGATGTAAAAAAAAAGAAGAAAGAGATAAGTAAGCGGTTAAGGTCGACTGCTAGTAAGGGAGGGGAGTGGTGTTGCAGCGGCAGAAAGGGGTGGGACTAAGTAATAGGGTGGACCCTTGGAATTTCGGCTCGGCCCTTCTGGACTAAGCTGGACCTTGGCATACTACCCCTAAAGCCCTTACCTACTACTATATAGATTCCTTTCCTTCCTTAGTTCGAGATATAGTTATTAAAAAGGCCGTATTAAATCGTATCTGCGTGCCCGGATTAGCCGTCGCGAATTTCGGCTTACAACAGACAAGACATAGAGAGCGTTACTATAAAAGGTTTAAGAATCTTGGTTTAGAATCTTAAAGCTAGGTATCTATATAAAGGAACTAATAGGCAGTTCCTTCGTCGTCTATCGCTGTACAATTTGTGCCTATAAAGCTAAGCTAGCAATTTCCCTCTATATAGGGGTATAGGGATTTCGCTCTGTATAGAGAGTTAGGAGTTTCCCTCTGTACAGGGATGCAGAGTTTTCTCTGTATATAGATGGGCGGCTATTTCCCTCTATGTAGGGCTGTAGGGTTCTCTCTCTGTACAGAGGTAGGGTCGTATTAGTAACTCTATATAGAGGGTAGGGTCGAGCTAGCGCTGCTAAGTCGCTGTTGCGGCGGTGGAAAGAGGTAGGACAGATTAATAGGGTGGACCCTGGATTTCGGCTCGGCCCCTTCCGGGATTTAGGTTCCGGAACGGACCGAGCCGGGCCTTAGCACTACCACTACGAAAGCCCACCACCACCACCACATAGGTTTCTTTCCCTCCTTAGTTCGAGATATAGTTATTAAAAAGGCCGTATTGAATCATATCTGCGTGCCCGGATTATTATATCTCGAACTCACTCTCTACACCAAACCCCGCGCTGCGCGAAAGGGCCCGTCGAACTATCCGGAAACCCGAATAATGTACGCGCACTTACACCAACACTAACAACAACCCCCAAGGCACCGTAAGCAGATGGAAGGCTTCTTAGCAGTAGAGAGCGGCGTAACAGGCCGCCGCGGAAAGAGAAAGACTAACAGAGCGAGTAGGCGCTCTAGTGTTATTAATAATAAGATCATTATCAGCGGTTTTACAGCGGAAGAGACCGCAGAGATCAAGGAACGAATAAGCAAATATAAGAAGATCCACGACTGCACGATCGAGGAACTGGAAGACTATATAAACGAGAATAGGATAGGGAAGGTCTACAACGGTATAGACCTTATTAAGACGCTGTTCTACAGAACGCTAGAAGAGAACAGACAGCTAAGAGAGGAAGTAGAGACGGTAAGAGCCGAGAAGGAATCGGCAGAAACCATTATCGACGTGTTAGAAAACCAGGCGGCGAATCGACTAGCGCAGCTGAAGGCGCTAAAGGATCAATTTGCTAATATAGAAGCAGCGAAGTCGTCACCGCCACCGCGGCAAGAAACCTACGCGGAGACCACCTTACCGGCCGCCTACAGTTAAGGCGGCACTTTGATAACATTACTACCGGACCTACCGGCGTTCAGAGGCGGGGACCCTGAAGATTGGGAAGCGTTTAAGAAGAAGATAAAGAATAAGATGGACCGCGACCACTCCGGAAACAGTGCCGGAGATAGATTGGCGTACCTGGAGTCGCAATTAGAAGGTGAAGCTTTTTCGCTAGTGGCGGACCTAGAAGAGGCGACCGCCGAGGAAGCGATCAAAGCACTAGACCAGCGCTTCGGAGACCTATTCCGAAAGAAGACAGCCCGTAAGCAGCTAGACAAGATCAATTAGAACCGGCAGACGTTTGAAGAATTCTACGGACTATTCAGAAAATATGCGATTAGGGCCCGAGTAGCGGAAGATAAGCAGCTCTACCTACTAAGGCAGAAGCTGAACCCTGAACTGGCCGCCGCTATAGCGTCGGTGGAAGACGAAGACCTTAAGAGCTTCGTGCACCGAGCGAGAGTTACCGCGAGAAACTTGAACGCGTACGGAAAACCGACGACACGTAAACTGATTCAGAAGCCGTCGCTGTCAGCGCAGCCGACAAGAGCCCTTACGCCTTTTCGGAGAGCGCCACATCAGCCACCTTATCAGTTACCGCGTTCGTCGTTCGTCCCTACCTGCTACGCGTACGGAAAGCCTGGCTATATCGCTACGAGATGCCAAGCTTCGGATAAGCAGAAGCAGGAGTATTGCGCTATAAAGCAGCAGCAGCCGCCACCGCCGAGAAAGACTATTCAAGCCATCGAACCGGCTCCGAACGACACTAATAGCGTAGATAGTGAGGTGCCCCTGCGAATCCTAGGAAAAGACCAGCTAGAAGGATAGGCCCCCTATCTAGCATAGACAACAGGGCATTAACGCGAACCACGTCGACGAAAGAGAGCATTAATAGTTGCAGCGATCCGCTATCGGCTGCGGTGGAAGTGAACACGGAAACAGCTATTATCCTTCTAATTACTGTCTACCCCCTTAACAGATCGAGCAAACCACTTCAGTTAAAAGCTTTTATCGACACAGGAGCTCTTATTGGCGCAGCGATCCACCACCGACTAGTCCGGAAGCTGACAAATAGATACGGCTATCTAGTGGAACTGGCGTCGCCGACGAGGATTTTGGCGTACAACGGACAAGACACAGAGAGTGTTACGCACTATGTGCTATTAAGGACCACTTTAGCTAGTCGCACTACGGAAGCGACGTTCCGAATTATGGATATCGGAAGATTTGACATTATTATAGGGCAGAAATGGATGAAGAACCAGGGAGCGATTATTGACGTAGGAGAAGGCATAATCGGATTCAGAAAACCGATCAGCGGCTTAGCCGCCATCAAATCAGTTACCGAATCGGTTACAGTAGCCAACGCTAAACCGAACGTTACGAAGATCGAGGCGGCTTCGATGGATCGGCCCGACCCTCAAGGCACAATTGGAATAATAAGCTCGGAAGCTTTATCGACCCTTGCGAAGTCACCGGACAACGAGATCTACGCTATCTTAATAAAAGACATCGAAGACTACCGGAAGATAATAGCGGAAGCAGAAGTAGATCTACTAGAAGTGCTGCCAAACGAGCTCTACGATTACGCTAACGTGTTCTCAAAAGCCGACTCTAACCTATTGCCGCTCTATCGACCAGAATATAACAACAAGATCCGACTGAAAGAGGGAGCTACGCTGCCAAGAACCGAGCCCCTAAGAAGACTGTTACCGGCCGAACTGGACTAAGTAGAGGTGTTTATTCGAGAAAACCTAGCGAAGAAGTTTATTACGCCGAGTTCTGCCGAATACGCGTTACCGATTCTTTTCGTAAGGAAACTAGGGGGTGGTCTCCGACTGTATGTAGACTATCGAGGCCTTAATAAGGTTACCAAGAGAGACGTGTATCCACTGCCGCTAATTAATGAAACTATACAGCAGGTAGCGAAGGCTAAGTGGTTTAGCAAGCTGGACATCCGCCAAGCGTTCTATCGACTAAGAAACGAAGAAGGGCAGACAGAAGACCTTACGACGTTCGCGACGCGAATAGGCAATTTCAAGTAGTTAGTAATGCCTTTCGGACTTACCAACGCGCCGGCAGTGTAGCAACGCTTTATAAACCACACTTTTATAGACATGCTGGAGCGGTTCGTGTCTATCTACTTAGACGACATCCTTATCTATACCGATAGAACGAGAGAGCAACATACGGACTACATCGAGAGAGTGTTAAAGAGGCTCCGCGAGGTCGGATTAAACGCGGACACAAAGAAGAGCGAGTTCTATCAAACCGAGGTCAAATATCTCGGTCTTATCGTCGGAAGAGATGGAATTCGTATAGACCCCTTAAAGGTCGCCGCTGTCGCGGAGTGGAAGCAGCCGAAATCCGGAAACACTACGCAAATCAGAGCGTTTCTCGGCTTCTATAGCTACTATCGACGGTTTATTAAGGACTTTAGCAAGATAGCGAGACCCCTAAACGAGGCGCTAAAGAAAGAGGCCGCCGGCCTATAGAATAAGAGGTGCACGGAAGCCTTTAACCGGCTAAAAGAAGCAGTGGCCTCTGCGCTAGTTCTAGCACACTTCCGGCCAGAAAAGACGATCTACGTAGAAACGGACGCTTCCGACACAGTAACGGCAGGGGTCCTTTCTTAATCTAGTAACGACGAAACCCTCTATCTAGTCGCTTTCTTCAGCAAGTCAATAAGCGAAGCTAAGCAGAACTACGCTATCTACGATAAGGAGCTGCTGGCGATTATTCAGGCTTTCGAGGAGTGGAAACTGGAGCTTATAGCTGGAAAGAGCACGGTCTAGGTTCTTACAGACCACCAGTCGCTGACCTACTTTATAAAGACGCAGAAGCTCTTACGCCGCCAAGCTCGGTAGGCAGCCTACTTATTAGGGTTCGACTTTAAGATTACCTATCGACCCGGAGCTTAAAACGGAAAGGCTAACGCGCTAACGAGAAGAGAAGGGAAAACCAGCCGCGCGAGGTAGATCCGAACATGTTTCAGAAGGTGCTAACCGAACGGATAGTAGACGCCGAGGTGTTAAAGGAAGCGGGGATCTTCGCGGCAGAACTGCAGACCGAACCGGAACCGACGGAACTAGAGATCGAAAAAAAAGAAACACTCTACGAGAGAGTAGAACGGCTTAATCAACAGCAGAAGCTCGGCAAAACCGGTTTAGGGAAGCTGATAGTTCCGGAAGAACTAATTACTGAGGTTATCCAACTGGTCCATAACTCTATAGATATTGGCTACGCCGGAGCGAAGAAAACGATGCAGGCAGTAAGAACGATCTACTGGTTTCCGCGAATCTACGAGCGGATCCACCGATTTATCGGCAACTGCTACGCGTGCTGGGCCGCGAAGCTACGTTACGGTCTTCCGGCCGGCCTGCTGAAACCACTTCCGATCCCTAAGAAGCTGTAGCAACACATTACGATGGACTTCGTAACCGGCCTACCGGACTCCGATAGATACGACGCTACGCTGAACGTAGTGGATAGGCTGAGCAAAGAGCGCCAATTCATCCCCTATCGAGCTAAGGATAAAGGAACTACTGCGGAAGAAACGGCGAGGATGTTGATTCAATACGTGTAGAAGCACTATAGCCTGCCGGACACTATTACTACTGATAGGGGCCCTCAATTCACCGCCGACGTATAGAAAGCTATCAACCAAGCTCTCGGAATTAGTAGATAGACTATCGAGGCCTTAATAAGGTTACCAAGAGAGACGTGTATCCACTGCCGCTAATTAATGAAACTATACAGCAGGTAGCGAAGGCTAAGTGGTTTAGCAAGCTGGACATCCGCCAAGCGTTCTATCGACTAAGAAACGAAGAAGGGCAGACAGAAGACCTTACGACGTTCGCGACGCGAATAGGCAATTTCAAGTAGTTAGTAATGCCTTTCGGACTTACCAACGCGCCGGCAGTGTAGCAACGCTTTATAAACCACACTTTTATAGACATGCTGGAGCGGTTCGTGTCTATCTACTTAGACGACATCCTTATCTATACCGATAGAACGAGAGAGCAACATACGGACTACATCGAGAGAGTGTTAAAGAGGCTCCGCGAGGTCGGATTAAACGCGGACACAAAGAAGAGCGAGTTCTATCAAACCGAGGTCAAATATCTCGGTCTTATCGTCGGAAGAGATGGAATTCGTATAGACCCCTTAAAGGTCGCCGCTGTCGCGGAGTGGAAGCAGCCGAAATCCGGAAACACTACGCAAATCAGAGCGTTTCTCGGCTTCTATAGCTACTATCGACGGTTTATTAAGGACTTTAGCAAGATAGCGAGACCCCTAAACGAGGCGCTAAAGAAAGAGGCCGCCGGCCTATAGAATAAGAGGTGCACGGAAGCCTTTAACCGGCTAAAAGAAGCAGTGGCCTCTGCGCTAGTTCTAGCACACTTCCGGCCAGAAAAGACGATCTACGTAGAAACGGACGCTTCCGACACAGTAACGGCAGGGGTCCTTTCTTAATCTAGTAACGACGAAACCCTCTATCTAGTCGCTTTCTTCAGCAAGTCAATAAGCGAAGCTAAGCAGAACTACGCTATCTACGATAAGGAGCTGCTGGCGATTATTCAGGCTTTCGAGGAGTGGAAACTGGAGCTTATAGCTGGAAAGAGCACGGTCTAGGTTCTTACAGACCACCAGTCGCTGACCTACTTTATAAAGACGCAGAAGCTCTTACGCCGCCAAGCTCGGTAGGCAGCCTACTTATTAGGGTTCGACTTTAAGATTACCTATCGACCCGGAGCTTAAAACGGAAAGGCTAACGCGCTAACGAGAAGAGAAGGGAAAACCAGCCGCGCGAGGTAGATCCGAACATGTTTCAGAAGGTGCTAACCGAACGGATAGTAGACGCCGAGGTGTTAAAGGAAGCGGGGATCTTCGCGGCAGAACTGCAGACCGAACCGGAACCGACGGAACTAGAGATCGAAAAAGAAACACTCTACGAGAGAGTAGAACGGCTTAATCAACAGCAGAAGCTCGGCAAAACCGGTTTAGGGAAGCTGATAGTTCCGGAAGAACTAATTACTGAGGTTATCCAACTGGTCCATAACTCTATAGATATTGGCTACGCCGGAGCGAAGAAAACGATGCAGGCAGTAAGAACGATCTACTGGTTTCCGCGAATCTACGAGCGGATCCACCGATTTATCGGCAACTGCTACGCGTGCTGGGCCGCGAAGCTACGTTACGGTCTTCCGGCCGGCCTGCTGAAACCACTTCCGATCCCTAAGAAGCTGTAGCAACACATTACGATGGACTTCGTAACCGGCCTACCGGACTCCGATAGATACGATGCTACGCTGAACGTAGTGGATAGGCTGAGCAAAGAGCGCCAATTCATCCCCTATCGAGCTAAGGATAAAGGAACTACTGCGGAAGAAACGGCGAGGATGTTGATTCAATACGTGTAGAAGCACTATAGCCTGCCGGACACTATTACTACTGATAGGGGCCCTCAATTCACCGCCGACGTATAGAAAGCTATCAACCAAGCTCTCGGAATTAGTAGATAGACTATCGAGGCCTTAATAAGGTTACCAAGAGAGACGTGTATCCACTGCCGCTAATTAATGAAACTATACAGCAGGTAGCGAAGGCTAAGTGGTTTAGCAAGCTGGACATCCGCCAAGCGTTCTATCGACTAAGAAACGAAGAAGGGCAGACAGAAGACCTTACGACGTTCGCGACGCGAATAGGCAATTTCAAGTAGTTAGTAATGCCTTTCGGACTTACCAACGCGCCGGCAGTGTAGCAACGCTTTATAAACCACACTTTTATAGACATGCTGGAGCGGTTCGTGTCTATCTACTTAGACGACATCCTTATCTATACCGATAGAACGAGAGAGCAACATACGGACTACATCGAGAGAGTGTTAAAGAGGCTCCGCGAGGTCGGATTAAACGCGGACACAAAGAAGAGCGAGTTCTATCAAACCGAGGTCAAATATCTCGGTCTTATCGTCGGAAGAGATGGAATTCGTATAGACCCCTTAAAGGTCGCCGCTGTCGCGGAGTGGAAGCAGCCGAAATCCGGAAACACTACGCAAATCAGAGCGTTTCTCGGCTTCTATAGCTACTATCGACGGTTTATTAAGGACTTTAGCAAGATAGCGAGACCCCTAAACGAGGCGCTAAAGAAAGAGGCCGCCGGCCTATAGAATAAGAGGTGCACGGAAGCCTTTAACCGGCTAAAAGAAGCAGTGGCCTCTGCGCTAGTTCTAGCACACTTCCGGCCAGAAAAGACGATCTACGTAGAAACGGACGCTTCCGACACAGTAACGGCAGGGGTCCTTTCTTAATCTAGTAACGACGAAAAACCCTCTATCTAGTCGCTTTCTTCAGCAAGTCAATAAGCGAAGCTAAGCAGAACTACGCTATCTACGATAAGGAGCTGCTGGCGATTATTCAGGCTTTCGAGGAGTGGAAACTGGAGCTTATAGCTGGAAAGAGCACGGTCTAGGTTCTTACAGACCACCAGTCGCTGACCTACTTTATAAAGACGCAGAAGCTCTTACGCCGCCAAGCTCGGTAGGCAGCCTACTTATTAGGGTTCGACTTTAAGATTACCTATCGACCCGGAGCTTAAAACGGAAAGGCTAACGCGCTAACGAGAAGAGAAGGGAAAACCAGCCGCGCGAGGTAGATCCGAACATGTTTCAGAAGGTGCTAACCGAACGGATAGTAGACGCCGAGGTGTTAAAGGAAGCGGGGATCTTCGCGGCAGAACTGCAGACCGAACCGGAACCGACGGAACTAGAGATCGAAAAAGAAACACTCTACGAGAGAGTAGAACGGCTTAATCAACAGCAGAAGCTCGGCAAAACCGGTTTAGGGAAGCTGATAGTTCCGGAAGAACTAATTACTGAGGTTATCCAACTGGTCCATAACTCTATAGATATTGGCTACGCCGGAGCGAAGAAAACGATGCAGGCAGTAAGAACGATCTACTGGTTTCCGCGAATCTACGAGCGGATCCACCGATTTATCGGCAACTGCTACGCGTGCTGGGCCGCGAAGCTACGTTACGGTCTTCCGGCCGGCCTGCTGAAACCACTTCCGATCCCTAAGAAGCTGTAGCAACACATTACGATGGACTTCGTAACCGGCCTACCGGACTCCGATAGATACGATGCTACGCTGAACGTAGTGGATAGGCTGAGCAAAGAGCGCCAATTCATCCCCTATCGAGCTAAGGATAAAGGAACTACTGCGGAAGAAACGGCGAGGATGTTGATTCAATACGTGTAGAAGCACTATAGCCTGCCGGACACTATTACTACTGATAGGGGCCCTCAATTCACCGCCGACGTATAGAAAGCTATCAACCAAGCTCTCGGAATTAGTAGATAGACTATCGAGGCCTTAATAAGGTTACCAAGAGAGACGTGTATCCACTGCCGCTAATTAATGAAACTATACAGCAGGTAGCGAAGGCTAAGTGGTTTAGCAAGCTGGACATCCGCCAAGCGTTCTATCGACTAAGAAACGAAGAAGGGCAGACAGAAGACCTTACGACGTTCGCGACGCGAATAGGCAATTTCAAGTAGTTAGTAATGCCTTTCGGACTTACCAACGCGCCGGCAGTGTAGCAACGCTTTATAAACCACACTTTTATAGACATGCTGGAGCGGTTCGTGTCTATCTACTTAGACGACATCCTTATCTATACCGATAGAACGAGAGAGCAACATACGGACTACATCGAGAGAGTGTTAAAGAGGCTCCGCGAGGTCGGATTAAACGCGGACACAAAGAAGAGCGAGTTCTATCAAACCGAGGTCAAATATCTCGGTCTTATCGTCGGAAGAGATGGAATTCGTATAGACCCCTTAAAGGTCGCCGCTGTCGCGGAGTGGAAGCAGCCGAAATCCGGAAACACTACGCAAATCAGAGCGTTTCTCGGCTTCTATAGCTACTATCGACGGTTTATTAAGGACTTTAGCAAGATAGCGAGACCCCTAAACGAGGCGCTAAAGAAAGAGGCCGCCGGCCTATAGAATAAGAGGTGCACGGAAGCCTTTAACCGGCTAAAAGAAGCAGTGGCCTCTGCGCTAGTTCTAGCACACTTCCGGCCAGAAAAGACGATCTACGTAGAAACGGACGCTTCCGACACAGTAACGGCAGGGGTCCTTTCTTAATCTAGTAACGACGAAACCCTCTATCTAGTCGCTTTCTTCAGCAAGTCAATAAGCGAAGCTAAGCAGAACTACGCTATCTACGATAAGGAGCTGCTGGCGATTATTCAGGCTTTCGAGGAGTGGAAACTGGAGCTTATAGCTGGAAAGAGCACGGTCTAGGTTCTTACAGACCACCAGTCGCTGACCTACTTTATAAAGACGCAGAAGCTCTTACGCCGCCAAGCTCGGTAGGCAGCCTACTTATTAGGGTTCGACTTTAAGATTACCTATCGACCCGGAGCTTAAAACGGAAAGGCTAACGCGCTAACGAGAAGAGAAGGGAAAAACCAGCCGCGCGAGGTAGATCCGAACATGTTTCAGAAGGTGCTAACCGAACGGATAGTAGACGCCGAGGTGTTAAAGGAAGCGGGGATCTTCGCGGCAGAACTGCAGACCGAACCGGAACCGACGGAACTAGAGATCGAAAAAGAAACACTCTACGAGAGAGTAGAACGGCTTAATCAACACAGCAGAAGCTCGGCAAAACCGGTTTAGGGAAGCTGATAGTTCCGGAAGAACTAATTACTGAGGTTATCCAACTGGTCCATAACTCTATAGATATTGGCTACGCCGGAGCGAAGAAAACGATGCAGGCAGTAAGAACGATCTACTGGTTTCCGCGAATCTACGAGCGGATCCACCGATTTATCGGCAACTGCTACGCGTGCTGGGCCGCGAAGCTACGTTACGGTCTTCCGGCCGGCCTGCTGAAACCACTTCCGATCCCTAAGAAGCTGTAGCAACACATTACGATGGACTTCGTAACCGGCCTACCGGACTCCGATAGATACGACGCTACGCTGAACGTAGTGGATAGGCTGAGCAAAGAGCGCCAATTCATCCCCTATCGAGCTAAGGATAAAGGAACTACTGCGGAAGAAACGGCGAGGATGTTGATTCAATACGTGTAGAAGCACTATAGCCTGCCGGACACTATTACTACTGATAGGGGCCCTCAATTCACCGCCGACGTATAGAAAGCTATCAACCAAGCTCTCGGAATTAGTAGAAAGCTCAGCACAGCTGCTTACCCGCAGACCGACAGTCAGTCTGAAGTAGCTAACCGCGAGATAGAGCGATATCTGCGAACCTTCTGCAGCTATTACCAAGAAAAGTGGGTCGAGATGCTGCCGATAGCTGAGTTCTGCGCCAATTCAGCACAGTTAGAAGCTACGTTACTGGCGCTGTTCGAGATAACCTACGGTTATCTTCCGAGGCTGAGCTTTCAGCCGCTGAGCGACGCTAGCGCGCCGGAGCTTTCTACTACAACTACGTCGTTAAAGAGAGTCGCCGCTGCAGCGGCGGAAGCGCTACGATCTCAGATAGAAGAAGCGATCAAAGTGGCGAAAGAAGCGATAGAGACGGCTCAGAAGAAGATAGTAACTCGAACTAATAGAAGCCGGTCGCTAATAGAATTCGAAGAAGGTTAAAAGGTATAGCTTAATACGCGAAACCTAAGGCTAAAAGGAAACGCGAAGCTCAACCTACGCTACGTAGGTCTGTTCAAGATAATAGAAAAGAGGTCGCCGGTAACTTATCGGCTCGAGCTGCCGAAGGCGTTCCGGATCCACGACGTTTTCCACTCCGATCTACTGAGCCTGGACCCTGAGAACAGTCTGCTACAGCAGGGGTTCGCCGAACCCCTGCCAATCGAGATAGACGATAAGGAAGAATAGGAGGTAGAAGACGTAATAGACGTAAAACAGACGAGGGGGTCTTTCAAAGCAAGGATCTCGTAGAAGGGGTAGCCGGAAGACTATAAATAGTATCCGGTCGAGAACCTCCGGAATTCGGCGGAGCTGCTTAGAGACTTCTACGCGCGGAATCCGCTAAAGCCGAAACCCGGATAGCTCCGAAACTGACGACCTTATCGCCGAAAGAGGTAGAAGAAAAAAGACGAAGCCGCGTCCGCTCCATCGGCGCGGTAGCCGAAGAAAACAATCGTAGCGGTCGCCTTCGGGGAGGCCTTCGACTCGGCCGCTACCTACTACCGGTTCGACGCGGCCACTACCCACCGCCGGTTCGGCCGCCAGCTCGCTAACGCCGTAGCGTGCCAGCGCCGCCGACCCCGTAGTGGGTAAGGGCCTTAGTAGAAGAAAAAAAGAAGAAGAAAAAACGACGCTGCAGACGGATCTATATAGACCTCCGAAACGACGTACAGACCAGACACGCCACAGCTCAGATAACCTACGGCTCAGATTAGATAGCGTCGATCACATAAACGCCAAGTAATAGACTTCAGATGCCGACGATGTAAAAAATGGAAAAAGCGACGAAAAGAACGCCGGTTGTAATAGAAGACGGAAGAAGTGACGTTAGCGTTGGAAGAGATTTTCGAAGAAGGAGACGACGAATCAAAAAAAAAAAAAAAAAAAAAAAAGAGCGGAGATTTTTGGATGGATAGGGTGACTAAGCGGTCGAGGGCGACCGCTGGTGAGGGAGGGGGGTAGTGTTGCGGCGGTGGAAAGAGGTGGGACAGATTGATAGAGTGGACCCTGGATTTCGGCTCGGCCCCTTCTAGGATTTAGGTTCCGGAACGGACCGAGCCGGGCCTTGGCACCACCACTACGAAAGCCCACCACCACTACTACATAGGTTCCTTTCCCTCCTCAGTTCGAGATATAGTTATCAAAAAGGCCGTATTGAATTATATCTGCGTGCCCGGATTAGTCGCAATCCTTAGGACGACGGCTAGTTTAGGTACAGGACCTAGCAGGGCGGCGTCCCCTAACATTACCCCCCTCCCTCCTTGTAGTCTCGTCCCTGTACGTCGTCGTATTGTACAATCGCTTATAGCGTTCCCTCTGCAAATAGTGTTTGCCTATACTTGTCTAGTTGTCTGTAAAGTCGACCGTCGTCCGGGCACTTACTATTTGGCAATGTCCGCTAGATGCCCTCTCTGTTGTTACTAGGGCCTCTGGTAGCAGTTGCCTCGTTCGCTGTTACGTAGTTACCCTACATCCTAGGTCTCCCCCCTCCTTAACGCTGCTGTAACCTTAGACTTGTCTATTAGGATCCTAAAGCTAAGGCAGAGGAGAGCCTACGAGCAGGGAAAGCAGGTAGTGCTAGATCGCTTCTACCTAATCTTAGCCGATTTCGGTCGCTGCTTTAAGGATGCTAAAGCTAAGGCAGAGGAGGACCTGCAAGCAGTTATAAAAGTGCAGGAGGCGCTCGGTCCCGTCTAGTTTACTATTTTCTACAGTTGCAGTCTGCCTATTTACCTGCCTTTTATCCTGTATACAGGTAAGCTGTCTCGTCCTTACCTGTCTATTTACCTGCCTTTTGTCTCTCGTCCGTCTATCTCCTAGTCTATTGCTCTAGCTATGCATTCTACATCCTATCTGTACAGTCTAGTAGCAGCAGGCCGTCCGGCCGATTCTCTTAGTTCCTGCTCGGGAAGCCTTGTCCTAGTGCCTCGGTCGCCGTCTAGGGCTTAGCACTTAGGTAGATGTCCCGGCCTGCCGTCGTCTGTAGGGTAAGGTAGTGTGCGTTTACCTGCTGGTCGTCCGTACAGTCCTATCCCCTAAAACTATCTTTATTCCCCTTCTTCTACCTCTCCCTACTTCCTGCACCTATACTATACTTCTTATAGGCTCCCTAGTGTCGTCTTCTCTTTTATACTCCTAGGGATAGATGTCCTTAGTCTCCCTCTATTCCTGCTCTTCCTTTGCAGCTTCCTAGTCTTGCCTATAGCTGCCGTCTGTCCTACCCTATTTAGTATAGTGTTACTGTAACCGTTCGCTAGGGTGTTTCTCCTCCTACTTGTCTAGTGCTCGCATGTCCTAGAGAGCCTCGTACAGTTCCTATATAATCCGGGCACGCAGATAAGATTCAACACGGCCTTTTTAATAACTATATCTTGAACTAAGGAGGGAAAGGAATCTATGTAGTAGTAGGTAAGAGCTTTGGGGCTGATATGCCAAGGCCCGGCTTAGTCCGGAAGGGCCGAGCCGAAATTCCGAGGGTCTATCCTATCGCTTAGTCCTACCCCTTTCTGCCGCTACAACACCACCCCCCTCCCTTATTAGCAGTCGCCCTCGACCGCTTACTTATCTGTTCTTCCAGGAATTTTTTTTTACATCGTTACTATCTAACGTCTTCACTTGGCGTCTATCTGATCAGAGCTAGCGGTTACCCGAGCTGCGGCGTAACCGGTCCGTGCATTATCGCGTAGGTCTATATAGATCTATCTGCAGCTCGCTATCTTCTTCTTTTTTTTTCTCTATTAAGGCCTTTGGCGCTACCGCGAGGCTGCTTTAATAGCGGCCGCTTCGTTCTTTGTCGTCACTATCCTTTTGGCGGATAGCGGTAACAGAGAGCAAAGACGGTTACGAGGCGGGCCGACGCAGTGGCGCCGTTCTTGGCCTTACTGCTCTATCTGCCGGTCCTGGCCAGCGGTAGTAGTAGTAAGACCTAAGACAACGGCCGGCGGATTCTACGATCGTTTCTATCGGCTTCCGCATCGATAGAGCGGACGTAGATTTTCTTCTTCTTTTTCGACTTTCGAGCTATACAGGCCTCGGCTTCCTCGGGGTTCGAACGTAAAATTCTCTTAGCAGCTCTACCGAATTCTGGAGGTTCTCGGCCGGATACTATTTATAGTCTTCCGGCTATCCTTTCTATAAGATCCTCGCTTCGATAGATCCTCTTCGTCTTCTTATATCTATAACATCTTCCACCTCCTATTCTTCTTCTTCGCCTTCTATTTCGATTAGTAGGGGTTTATCGAACCCCTAATCCAGAAGACCATCTTCAGGGTCTAGGCTTAACAGATCCGAATAGAAGACATCGTAGATCCGGAATAATTTCGGCAGCTGGAGCTAGTAGGTTACCAGCGACCTCTTTTCCACTATCTTAAACGGGCCTACGTAACGAGGGTTGAGCTTCGCATTGCCTTTTAGCCTCAGGTTCCGCGTGTTAAGCTATACCTTTTGGCCTTTCTCGAATTCTATCGGTAACCGCTTTCTATTAGCTCGAGTTACTATCTTCTTCTAAGCCGATTCTATCGCCTCCTTTGCTACCTTAACCACTTCTTCTATCTAAGCTCTAAATGCTTCTGCCGCAGCGGCGGCGACTCTCTTTAACGAAGTAGCAGTAGAAGGTTCCGAAGAGCTAGGTTCGTTCGGCAGTTGGAAGCTTATCCTCGGAAGATAACTATAAGTTATCTCGAACGGCGCCAGTAAGGTAGCCTCTAACTGTGCTAAATTGGCGCAGAATTCGGCTATTCGCAACACCTTAACCTACTCTGCTTAATAATAACTGCAGAATATTCGTAGATATTTTTCTATCTTACAATTAGCTACTTTGGATTAACCGTCGGTCTAAGGGTAAGCAGCTGTGCTAAGCTTTCTGCGAATTCCGAGAACTTGGTTAATAGCCTTCTATACATTAGCAGTAAATTAAGGACCCCTATCCGTAGTAATAGTGTCTGGCAGACTATAGTCCTTCTATATATACCGAATTAGCATTCTCGCCGTCTCTTCCGCAGTAGTTCCTTTATCCTTCGCTTAGCAGGGGATAAAGTAGCGTTCTTTGCTTAGCTAGTTAACTACGTTAAGCGTAGCATTATATCTATCGGAATCCGGCATACCGGTTACGAAATCTATCGTAATATGCTGCTACTGTTTCTCAGGGATCGGAAGTAGCCTTAATAAACCAGCTGGAAGACTATAACGTAGTTTTGCTGCTTAACATACGTAACAGTTAGCGATAAATTAGTGGATCTGCTCGAAGATTCGCAGAAACTAGTAGACCGTCCTTACGGCCTCTATTGTCTTCTTTAAGCCGGCGTAGCCAGCATCCTTGGAACTATAGACTAACTGGACAACCTCGGTAATTAGTTCTTCTAGAACTATTAGCTTCCCTAAGCCGGTTTTGCCGAGTCTCTGCTGCTAATTAAGCCGTTCCACTTTCTCGTAGAGCGTCTCTTCCTTAGTTGGCGGTTCTATTGCGCAGATCCCTACTTCCTTTAACACCTCGGCATCTACTATCCGTTCGGTCAACACCTTCTGGAACATGTTCGGATCTTTTTTCGTATAGCTAGTCTTCCCTTCTCTTCTTGTTAGTGCGTTAGCTTTTCTATTTTAAGCTCCGGGTTAATAGGTAATCTTAAAGTCGAATCCGGATAAGTAGGCGGCCTACCGGGCTTGGCGGCGCGATAGCTTCTGCGTCTTTATAAAATAGGTCAGTAACTAGTAGTCTGTAAGGATATAGACTATGCTCTTTCTAGCTATAAGCTCCGGCTTCCACTCCTCGAAAGTCTAGATAATAGCTAGTAGCTCCTTATCGTAGATAGCGTAGTTCCGCTTAGCTTTATTTATAGATTTACTAAAGAAAGCTACTGGATAGAGGGTCTCGTCGGCGTTATTATACTAAGAAAGGGCCCCTGCGGTTACTGTATCGGATGCGTCCGTCTCTAGATAGATTGTCTTTTCCGGTCGAAAGTGCGCTACTACTAGCGCCGAGGCTACCGCTTCTTTTAGTTAATCAAAAGCCTCTGTACACTTCTTATTCTATAGGCTAGCGGCCTCCTTCTTTAATGCCTTATTTAGGGGTCTTGCTATTTTGCTAAAGTCCTTAATAAACTGTCGATAGTAGCTGCAGAATCCGAGGAACGCTCTAATTTGGGTAGTGTTTCTAGATTTCGGCTGCTTCCACTCTGCAACGGCAGTAACCTTCAAGGGGTCTATTCGAATTCCTTCTCTTCTGACGATAAGGCCGAGATATTTAACCTTAGTCTAATAGAACTCGCTCTTCTTCGTGTCCGCGTTTAGTCCGACCTCGCGGAGCCTCGTTAGCACTCTCTCGATGTGGTCTATATGCTGCTCTCTCGTTCTATCAGTGTAGATAAGAATGTCGTCTAGGTAGATAGACACAAACCGTTCTAGTATGTCTATAAAGGTGTGGTTTATAAAGCGTTGCTATATAGCTGGTGCGTTAGTAAGTCCGAAAGGCATTATTAACTACTTAAAATTGCCTATGTACGTAGCGAATGTTGTAAGATCTTCCGTTTATCCTTCCTCGTTCCTTAGTCGGTAGAACGCTTAGCGAATATCTAGCTTGCTAAACTACTTAGCTTTAGCTACTCGCTGTATAGTCTCGTCGATTAGTGGCAGTGGATATACGTCTCTCTTAGTGACCTTATTAAGGCCTCGGTAGTCTACATATAGTCGGAGACTACCTCTAGGTTTCTGTACGAAAAGAATTGGTAACATATACTCGGCAGAGCTCGGCGTAATAAACTTCTTCGCTAGGTTTTCTTGAACAAACACCTCTACTTAGTCCAGCTCGGCTGGCGATAATCGTCTTAGGGGTTCGGTTCCCGGCAGCGTAGCTCCCTTTTTTAATCAGATCTTATTGTCGTATTCTGGTTAATAGAGCGGCAAGAGGTTAGAGTTAGCTTTTAAGAACACATTAGTGTAGCTATAGAGTTCTTTCGGTAACACCCCTAACAGGTCTACTTCTTCTTCTGCTATTATCTTTCGGTAGTCTTCGATGTCTTTTATCGAGATAGCGTAGATCTTATTGTCTAGCGACATCGTAAGGGTCGTTAAAGCTTCCGAGCTTATTATTCCGATCATGTCTAGAGGGTTGGACCGATCGATCGGAACCACTCCGGTGGTTGTAACGTTCGGTTTCGCGGCGACAGCGGTGACCGATTCAGCGGCGATGACGCCGCTCTGCTGAGTTTTGAATCCGAGTGTGCCTTTACCTACGTTAATAACGGCTTTCTAGTTCTTTATCTATTTCTGCCCTATAATAATGTTAAACCTTCCGATATCTTTAATTCGGAACGTCGCTTCTGCAGTACGACTAGCTAGGGTAGTTCTTAATAGCATATAATGCGTAACACTCTTAGTGTCTTGTCCGTTGTATGCCGAAATTCGCGTCGGCGACGCTAGCTCTATAGGATAACTGTATCCTTTTATTAGTTTCTAAACTAATCGATAGTGGATTGCCGCTCCGATAAGCGCTCCTATGTCGATAAAGGCTCTTAACTAAAGGGGGCTGTGCGAGCTATCGAGGGGGTAGACAGTAATTGGAAGGATAATAGCGGTTTCCGTATTTACTTCCACTGCTGCTAAGAGCAGGTCGTTACAACTGTTAATGCTCCCTTCTTCTAGTAATGTAGATTGCGTCGGTGCCCTATTGTCGTTGCTGGTCAGGGGGCCTATCCATCTAGCTGGTCTTTTCCCAGGATTCTTAATAGCACTCTACTGTCTACGCTGTCGGTGTCGCTCGGTGCTGGCTCTATAGCTTGGATAGTCTTCCTTAGTGGCAGTGGCTTAGCAGCGCAATACTCCTGCTTCTGTTAAGCCGTCGCTTGGCATCTAGTAGCGATATAGCTAGGTTTTCTATACGTGTAGCAGGTAGGGACGAAAGACGAGCGCAGCGAGTAAGATAGATGCTAGGTAGGGCCTCGTCGGAAAGGAGCAGGGGGTCGTGTTGTTGGCGCCGACTGCTTCTAAATTAGTTCGCGCGATGCCTATTTCGCGTAGGCGCTCAGGTTTCTAGCAGTAACTCTCGCTCGGTGCATAAAGCTCTCGAGGTCTTTGTCTTCTACCGAAGCTATAGCTGCAGCCAGTTTAGGGTCTAGCTTCTGCCTTAGTAAGTGTAACTGCTTATCTTCTGACACTTTGGCTCTAATAGCATATTTTCTAAATAGTCCGTAGAACTCCTTAAACGTTAACTGGTTCTGGTTAATCTTATCTAGTTGCTTACAGGCCGTTTTCTTTTAGAAGGAGTCTCCGAAGCGTTAATCCAGCGCTTTAATTGCTTCTTTGGCAGTTACCTCTTCTAGGTCTGCTACTAACAAAAAAGCTTTACCTTCTAATCGCGATTCTAGGTAGGCCAATCTGTCTTCTTTACTGTTTCTGGCATAATCTCGGTCTATCTTGTTCTTTATCTTTTTCTTAAATGCCTCCTAGTCTTTAGGGTCTCCGCTCCTAAACGCCGGTAGGTTAGGTAGTAACGTTATCGAGGTGCTACCTTAACTGTAGGCCGCCAGTAAAGCGGTCTCTGCTTGTTCTTTTCGATGTAGTAGCAGCGCTGACGACATAGCTGCTTCTATGTTAGCTAACTAAGCCTTTATCGCCTTTAGTTGTGCTAGTCGATTCGCCGCCTAGTTTTCTAGCATATTAATAATAGTTTCTGCCGATTCCTTCTTAGCTATTACTACTTCTATTTCCTCTCTTAGTCGCCTGTTCTCTTCTATATTCTTATAAAACTTCTTCTTAATAAAGGTAATAATATCGAACACCTTCCTAGCTCTATATTCTGCTAGGTATTCTTCTATTTTATCTAGCGTGCGTACGTACAGTTCCGTATAGCCTGCTATGCCCTTCTTCGCTTTATCTATCTCTTCTTCTGTAAGGCCCTTAGTAGCCGTTCTATCGTCGAGGATGCTAGTGCGCCTATCCCTCGCTCTGTTAGTCTTTCTATTTCTGCTGCGGCCTGTAACGCTGCCCTCTACCGTTAAGAAGCCTTCTATAGTCTTCTTATAGTGCTAGTGTTTTGGTTTGGTTTGTAGTATGCGCGTACGATATTCAGGTAGCCGGATAGTTTAACGGACCCTTTCGCGCAGCGCAGGGTTGGTATAAGTAATAAGTTCGAGATATAATAATCTAAGCATACAGATATAATTTAATACAGCTGTTTTAATAACTATATCTCGAACTAAGGAAGGAAAGGAATCTATATAGCAGTAGGTAAGGGCTTTAGGGGTGGGTGTGCCAAGGCCCGGCTCGGTCCGGAAGGGCCGAGCCGAAATTCTAAGGGTCTGCCCCATTACTCTGTCCTACCCCTTTCTGCTGCTGCAACAGGCCCTGCTATTGTCCTTATCTTTGCAGTACTAGAGCCTTATATTGAAGCGGCTTAGGTACATCGCCTATCGTACGTGTCTCTTAGAAAGCTTTTAGGGCTGCGTAAAGTACTCGAGATTCTTGTAGTCGGTTAGGGCAAGGAACTTAGGAACTGAGCAGAGTTCTCTATCCTATACTTTGCAACACTGTACGACTGCTAGCAATTCCTTGTCGTAGATAGGATAGTTGCATTCGGCTAGGGAATTCTTCTTAGAGAAGTACGCATATAGGTATAGGAGTCCGTCTGAGCCTACCTGCGACAAGATACCTCCTATATAATACCCTAAGGAGTCGGTTTCTAATATCGTCGTACGTTCTAGGTTAAAGGTAACAAGCGTTAGTCCTGTAGTAAAGAGCTCCTTTAGCTCGTTAAAGCTCTTATTACATTCCTCCGTCTAGGCAAACTGTCTGTCCTTGTATATTAGCTTAACTAGGGGGCGCACTATCTCTAAGTAGTTCTGTATAAACTGGCAGTAGAAGTTGGCAAACCTAAGGAATTCTCGTACGCCCTTAACACTCGTAGGAGGTTTCTATTGCTTAATAGCATCGATCTTCTTCCTGTCTATACTAATGCCATTCCCTGCCTTAATAATAAACCCTAGGTATTTTGTACGCTGTATGCCGAATTCGCATTTGTCGATGTCGAGGTACAGTCCAGCTTGTTGCAGGTAGTCCAGCACTTCCTCGACATCCTGTACGTAGTCCTCGTAGGTCCTGTCTGTAAACACTAGCGTGTTATCGAGTTACGCAGAGCAGATGTCGTCTAGTAGCCCTTACAGGGACCTGTTAATGTACTCCTAGAAGGTTGCTAGTGCGTTTGCAAGGCCAAAGAGGGTAACAAGCTATTCGAAAAGTCCGTACCTCGTACGGAAAGCAGTTATCTATTTACAGCCTTCCTTAACCCGTATCTTGTAGAAGGCCGAGACTATGTTAAGCTTAGTAAACTACTTTGCCTTGCTAATCCGTCCGAGGGTCTCCTTAATAAGGGGTAGGGGGTACTAGTCCTTCTTAGTAATTGCATTAATGCCTCTGTAGTCTACGCAAAAACGCAAGCCGGCCGAGCCTTCCTTATAGACAAGCACTACTGGGGCTCCTGCAGATCAATCTATCTCGTATATGCCTCTGGCAGAGCCTTCGCTTAGAGGCTACTCTTTTCCTAACTCGTTGTCGTCCAAGGGAAACTCTTAGTTCTCTTGTTAGGGCGCCGCAGTTGCTACCCTTGCAGTGGTCGGCCGTCCCCTAGGTCTCTCTGCTAGCAAAAGCCTGCAATTCCGTACAGTATACCCTATCTAGCTATACCGGTAGCAGCTCCCTTCTGCTCGTATCTTATTAAGGGTAGCTGCGTCTACCTACTGCGCTCTCTTAGCGCCGGCCCTTAGCTGTACAGTAACGGCTGCTGCTACTTTTGTCGTCGTCGTTAGTTCCTAGTCTATAGCGTCCTGTTGCTAATAGAGGGGCTGTCGCATCTCGTAGGCGCAGCTTATCTGTCTAAGCCTGCGCTGTTAGTCGTCGACTATCCTAAGGAGATTATAGAACACCCTGTACGAGGCTAGCTGCATTACGCCTACTAGTCTAGTTATAATCTCCTTAGAGAGGCCTACTTCTAAGGTAGTAATTTTTACCCTATCCTCCTATTAAAGTCCTCCTGCCTCTGCTAGGGTCTGGTCGTACTCTGCGAAGAACTCTTATATAGTCTTACGTCCTTGCTTTATAGTGTTAACCTATAGGAGGGCTCGGCTTTCGCGGTCTAGGTCCTTGTAGCTCCTGTCGAGAGCTGCCTAGAGCATCGTTATAGTTGCTATTGCTAGGTTAGTAATAGCCGTTTCGTAGTACAGCAGAATTGGTGCTACTGCCTTGCCCTTTAACTTCCTAAAGAGATACACTACCTTGTCCAGCTTAGTTAGGTTTGCTCCTAAGTCGACTAGAAGCTTAGAGCGTATCTAGGCAGCCTAGGAGGGATACTCGGCTAGTGCCTTACTATCGTAGGTAGTAACGTTAGGGAGTTTGCTCTTAGGGACCGCGGTATAGGCTGTCGTGTTCGTCGTCGTCGTCGTCGTAGGGGTCGGGTCGCAACCGGACGCCCTAAGCTGTCGGAGCTCCTGTTCCTGTCGGGAAATTGTTAAGGCCTAGTAGCCTATTTGGTCTTCGAGCTAGGTCTTGCATGCTAGTAGCTCCTTATATATACAGTGCATCTGATCCTGCATAGCCGTAGGTTCTATAGGGATGTCGCCGTCTATCTTCGTTGTATTACTGCGGTTACCGACAGTAAGATTAGTTTCTAATATAATAGGTTTAAGAATCTTGGTTCAGAAACTTAAAGCTAGGTATCTATATAAAGGAACTAATAGGCAGTTCCTTCGTCGTCCGTCGCTGTACAATTTGTACTTACAAAGCTAAGCTAGCAATTTCCCTCTATATAGGGGTATAGGGATTTCGCTCTATACAGAGGGTTAGGAGTTTCCCTCTATATAGGGATGCAGAGTTTTCCCTACGTATAGAGGGGCGGCCATTTCCCTCTGTGCAGGGCTGTAGGGTTCTCCCTCTGTACAGGGGTAGGGTCGTGTTAGGAACTCTGTACAGAGGGTAGGGTCGAGCTGGCGCCGCTAAGTCGCAATTCTTAGGACGACGGCCAGTTTAGGTACAGGACCTGGCAGGGCGGCGTCCCCTAACAGTTGCGCATTATATACTGCTAAAGACTACCTTAGCTGGTCGCACTACGGAAGCAACGTTCTGAATTATAGACATCAGACGGTTTAATATTATTATAGGGCAGAAATTAATAAAGAACTAGAAAGCTATTATTAACGTAGGTAAAGGCATACTCGGATTCAAAACCTAGCAGAGCGGCGCTGCTGCTGTCGAATCGGTGACAGTAGTCGCTGCCAAACCAAACATTACGTCTATTAACGCGGTTCCAGCCGACCCTTCCGATCCCCTAGATACTGTTAGAATAATAAGCTCGGAAGCCCTAACGACTCTCGCGAAGTGGCTAGAGAATAAGATCTACGCTATCTCGATAAAAGACATCGAAGATTACTGGAAGATAATAGCGGAAGAAGAAGTAGACCCACTAGAGGTGTTACTAAAAGAACTCTATAGCTATACTAACGTCTTCTTAAAAGCCGACTCTAACCTCCTGCCGTAGGCTGCTAGTAAGGCGGTCTCTGCTTGTTCTTCTCGGTAAGGTAGCAGCGCCGACGACGTCGCTGCCTCTATCATAGCTAACTGAGCCTTTATCGTCTTTAGTTGCGTTAGTCGACTCGCCGCTTAGTCTTCTAACACGTCGATAATGGTTTCTGCCGAATCCTTCTTAGCTATTACCGCTTCTATTTTATCTCTTAGTCGCCTGTTCTCTTCTATGTTCCTGTAAAACTTCTTTTTAACGAAGGTAATAATGTCGAACACATTCTTAGCTCTATTTTCTGCTAGATACTCTTCTATTTCCTCCGGCTTACGTGCGTACAGTTCGGCATAGCTCTCTATGCCCTTTCTCGCTCCGTCTATCTCTTCTTCTGTAAGGCCCTTAGTAGCTATTCTATCGTCGAGGATGCTAATACGCCTATCCCTCGGTCTGTCAGTCTTTCTCTTTCCGCTGCGGCCTGTAACGCCGCTCTTAACCGTTAAGAAGCTCTCTATAGCTGTCTTACGGTACTAGGGGTTGTTGGTTTGTTGTGTGTGTAGTGCGTGTGCGTTATTCGGGTGTCCGGATAGTTTAACGGTCCCTTTTGCGCAGCGCGGAGTTAGTGTAGTAAGTAAGTTCGAGATATAATAATCCGGGCATGCAGATATAATTCAATACGGCCTTTTTGATAACTATATCTCGAACTAAGGAGGGAAAGGAATCTATGTAGTAGTAGGTAAGAGCTTTAGGAGTGCTGTGCCAAGGCCTGGCTTGGTTAGGAAGGGCCGAGCCGAAATTCCCAGGGTCTACCCTATTACTCAGTCCCACCCCTTTCTGCTGTCGCAACATTAATAAGGTTACTAAGAGAGATGTATACCTACTGCCGCTAATCGATAAGACTATATAATAAGTAGTGAAAGCTAAGTGGTTTAGCAAGCTAGACATTCGCTAAGCGTTCTACTAACTTAGGAACGAGGAAGGGCAGACGCAAGACCTTACGACATTCGCTACGCGTATAGGCAACTTTAAGTAGTTAGTTATGCCTTTCGGACTTACTAACGCGCCGGCGGTATAGCAGCGTTTTGTAAATCACACCTTCATAGACATGCTAGAGCGGTTCGTATCTATTTACTTAGACGATATCCTTATCTACACCGATAGAACGAGAGAGCAATATACAGACTATATCGAGAGAGTGTTAACTAGGCTTCGCGAGGTCGGATTAAACGCGGACACAAAGAAGAGCGAGTTCTATTAGACCAAAGTCAAATATTTCGGTCCTATTGTTAGAAGAGAAGGAGTTCGGATAGACGCTTTAAAGGTCGCTGCTGTAGCAGAATAGAAGCAGCCGAAGTCCGGAAACACTACCTAGATTAGGGCTTTTCTCGGGTTCTACAGTTACTATTAGCGATTTATTAAGGACTTTAGCAAGATAGCAAGACCCCTAAATAAGGCATTAAAGAAGGAGGCCGCTAGCCTATAGAACGAAAAGTGCACAGAGGCTTTTAACCGACTAAAAGAAGCGGTAGCCTTAGCGCTAGTACTAGCGCACTTCCGGCCGGAAAAGACGATCTACCTAGAAACGGACGCTTCTAATACAGTAACAGCAGGGGTCCTTTCTTAATACAACGACAACGATAAGACCCTCTATCCGGTAGCCTTCTTTAGCAAGTCTATAAATAAGGCTAAGCGGAACTACGCTATTTACAACAAGGAGTTGTTAGCTATTATCTAAGCTTTCGAGGAATAGAAGCCGGAGCTTATAGCTAGAAAGAGCACGGTCCAGGTACTTACAGACTATTAGTTACTGACCTATTTTATAAAGACGCAGAAGCTCTCGCGTCGCTAAGCTTAGTAGGCTGCCTACTTATCCGGATTTGACTTTAAGATTACTTATCGACCCGGAGCTTAAAATAGAGAGGCTAATACACTAACGAGAGGAGAGGGAAAGACCAGCCGCACGAAAGAAGATCTAAACATGTTCCAGAAGGTGTTAACCGAGCGGATAGTAGACGCCGAGGTATTGAAAGAAGCGGGGATCTGCGCAGTAGAGCCGGCCACCAAGGAAGAGACGCTCTACAAGAAAGTAGAGCAGCTTAACCAGCAACAGAAGCTTGGTAAAACTGGTTTAGGGAAGCTAATAGTTCTAGAAGAACAAATTACAGAGGTTATCTAGCTGGTCTATAGTTCTAAGGATGTTGGCTACGCTAGCACTAAAAAGACGATAGAAGCCGTAAGGACGGTCTACTAGTTTCTGCGGATCTTCGAGCAGATTTACCGGTTTATCGCTAATTGTTACGTATGTTAAGCCGCAAAGCCGCGCTACGGCCTTCCGGCCGGTCTACTAAAGCTACTTCCGATCCCTAAGAAACTGTAGCAGCATATTACAATAGATTTCGTAACCGGCCTGCCGGATTCCGATAGATATAATGCCACTCTTAACGTAGTGGATCGGTTAAGCAAAGAACGCTACTTTATCTCCTGTTAAGCAAAGGACGAAGGCACTACTGCGGAAGAGACAGCGAGAATGCTGATCTAGTATATAAAGAAACACTATAGCCTGCCGGACACTTTTACTACGGATAGAGGTCCTTAATTTACCGCTAATGTATAGAAGGCTATCAACTAAGCTCTTAGAATTCGCGGAAAGCTTAGCATAGCTGCTTACCCTTAGACCGACAGTCAGTCTAAAGTAGCTAACTGTAAGATAGAGAAATATCTACGAATCTTCTACAGTTATTATTAAGGAGAGTAGGTTAAGGTATTGCCGATAGCTGAATTCTGCGCCAATTCAGCACAGTCTAAGGCTACCTTACTAGCACTGTTCGAAATAACTTATAGCTATCTTCCGAGAATAAGCTTTTAACCGCTAGACGAACCTAGCTCTTTAGAATCTTCTACCGCTACTTTGTCGAAGAGAGTCGCTGCCGCCACGGCAGAAGCGCTTAAATCCTAGATAGAAGAAGCGATTAAAGTAGCGAAGGACGCAATAGAATTGGCTTAGAAGAAGATAGTAACTCGAGCTAATAGGAAGCGGTCGCTAATAGAATTTGAAGAAGGCTAAAAGGTATAGCTTAATACGCAGAACCTTAGGCTAAAAGGAAGCGCCAAGCTTAACTCCCGCTACGTAGGCCTATTTACGATAGTGGAAAAGAGGTCGCCGGTAACTTATCGGCTCTAGCTACCGAAGTCGTTCCGGATCTACGATGTCTTCTATTCTAATCTGCTAAGTCTGGACCCTAAAGACGGCCTTCCGGAACAGGGGTTCGCTAAACCCCTACCAATCGAGATAGATAGTAAAGAAGAAGAGTAGGAGGTAGAAGATGTAGTAGATATAAGAAAGATAAGAGGGTCTATCGAAGCAAGGATCTTATAGAAGGGATAGCCGGAAGACTATAAATAGTATCCGGTAGAGAATCTCCGAAATTCGGCGGAGCTATTAAGAGAGTTTTACGTCCAGAACCCAAAGAAGCCGAGGCCTAAGTAGCTCCAAAGCCAATAGCTCTAGAAGAGATAGAAGAAGAAGAAAGGCTACGTCCGCTCTATCGGTACAAAAACCGATAGAAACAATTGCAGCGATCGCTTAGCTAGAGTCCTCGGCTCTACTACTACTACTACCGACCGGCTTGGCCAGTTGAATAATAACAGTAAAGTCGAAGACGGCGCCACCGCTTCAACGCGACGGTCGCCGATGTTGCGACGGCAGAGAGAAGTAGGACTAAGTAATAGGGTAGACCTTAGGAATTTCGGCTCGGCCCTTCCGGACCGAGCCGGGCCTTGGCACACTACCCCTAAAGCTCTTACCTACCGCTACATAGATTCCTTTCCCTCCTTAGTTCGAGATATAGTTATTAAAAAGGCTGTATTGAATTATATCTGCGTGCCTGGATTATTATATCTCGAACTTACTTACTACACTAACTCTGCGCTACGCGAAAGGGACCGTTAAACTATCCGGACACCTGAATAACGCACGCGCACTATACACAACAAACCAATAACCTCTAGCACTGTAAGAAAGCTATAGAGAGCTTCTCGACGGTAAAAGGCGGCGTTACAGGCTGCAGCGGAAAGAGAAAGACTAACAGACCGAGGGATAGGCGTACCAGCATCCTCGACGATAGAATAGCTACTAAGGGCCTTACAGAAGAAGAGATAGATAAAGCGAGAAAGGGCGTAGAGAGCTATACCGAACTGTATGCACGTAAGCCAGAGGAAATAGAAGAGTATCTAGCAGAAAATAGAGCTAAGAATATGTTCGACATTATTACCTTCGTTAAAAAGAAGTTTTACAGGAACATGGAAGAGAACAGGCGACTAAGAGATAAAATAGAAGCGGTAATAGCTAAGAAGGATTCGGCAGAAACCATTATTGACGTGTTAGAAAACTAAGCGGCGAATTGACTAACGCAACTAAAGACGATAAAGGCTCAGTTAGCTAAGATAGAGGCAGCGACGTCGTCGGCGCCGCTACCTTACCGAGAAGAACAAGCAGAGACCGCCTTACTAGCAGCCTATAGTTAAGGCGGAACATCGATAACGTTACTACTGGATCTACTAGCGTTTAGAGGCGGAGACCCTAAGGAATAGGAGGCATTTAAGAAGAAAATAAAGAACAAGATAGACTGCGATTACGCCGGAAACAGTAAAGAAGACAGGTTGGCATACCTGGAATCGCGATTAGAAGGTAAAGCTTTTTCGTTAGTAGCAGACCTAGAAGAGGTAACCGCCGAAGAAGCAATTAAAGCGCTGGATCAACGCTTCGGAGATCTATTCCGGAAGAAGACGGCCTATAAACAGCTGGACAAGATTAACCAGAACCGGCAGACGTTTAAGGAGTTCTATAGACTGTTCCGGAAATATGCAATTAGAGCTAGAGTGTTAGAAGATAAGCAGCTCTACCCATTAAGGCAGAAGCTAAACCCTAAGCTGGCCGCAGCTATAGCTTCCGTAGAAGACAAAGACCTTAAGAGCTTCGTGCACCGAGCGAGAGTTACTACGAGAAACCTAAGCGCTTACGCGAAATCGCGTAAATCGATTTAGAAGCAGTCGGTGCCGATAACACGACCCCCTGCACCTTTTAAGAGAGCACCTTAGCAGCCGTCTTATTCGCTACGTTCGTCGTTCGTCCCTACCTGCTACGCGTATAGAAAGCCTGGCTACATCGCTACGAGATGCCAAGCTAGGAATCAGCAGAAGCAGGAGTATTAAGCTACGAAGCAGCAGCAGCTGCAGAGAAAGGCTATCCAAGCTATCGAGCCGGCTTAGAACGACATCGACAGTGTAGACAGTAGAGTGCTACTAAGGATTTTGGGAAAAGACTAGCTAGAGGGATAGGCCCCCTATCCAGCAAGGACAATAGGGCACTAAGACGAACAACGTCGCTAGAAGAAGGAAGTATCAACAGCTGCAGCGACCCGCTCTTAGCGGCAGTAGAAGTAAACACGGAAACAGCTATTATCCTTCCGATTACTGTCTACCTGCTTAACAGCTCGCAAGGCCCCCTTTAGCTAAGGGCCTTTATCGACATAGGAGCCCTTATCGGCGCGGCGATCCACTATCGACTAGTTCAGAAACTAATAAAAGGATACGGCTATCCAGTAGAGCTAGCGTCGCCGGCGAGGATTTCGGCATACAACGGACAAGACACAGAGAGTGTTACGCACTATATGCCGCTAAGGACTACCCTAGCTGGTCGCACTACGGAAGCGACGTTCCGAATTATAGATATCGGAAGGTTTAACATTATTATAGAGCAGAAATAGATAAAGAACCAGAAAGCTGTTATTAACGTAGGTAAAGGCACACTCGGATTTAAAACCCTGCAGAGTGGCGCTACAGCCGTTAAACCAGTTACCGCAGCCGCTACAGAACCGAACGCTATAATTAGAAGAGGGGGTCCAATAGATCGGTCCGGCCCTCCAGACACGATCGGAATAATAAGCTCGGAAGCCTTTACGACCCTCGCGAGGTCGCCGGACAATAAGATTTACGCTATCTTAATAAAGAACATCGAAGACTACTAGAAGATAATAGAGGAAGAAGAAGTAGATCTACTAGAGGTGTTGCTAAAGGAGCTCTACAGCTACGCTAACGTGTTCTTAAAGGCTGACTCCAATCTCCTGCCGCTCCACCGACCGGAATATAACAACAAGATCCGGTTGAAAGAAGGAGCCGCGTTGCCGAGAACCGAACCCCTAAGACGCTTATCGCCGGCCGAGCTGGACTAAGTAGAGATGTTTGTCTAAGAAAACCTAGCGAAGAAGTTTATTACGCCAAGTTCTGCGGAATATACGTTACCGATTCTTTTCGTACAGAAACCCGGAGGTAGTCTCTGACTGTACGTAGACTACCGTAGCCTTAATAAAGTCACTAAGAGAGATATGTATCCGCTGCCGCTAATAGACGAGACTATACAACGAGTAGCTAAGGCTAAGTAGTTCAGTAAGCTAGATATTTGCTAAGCATTCTACCGACTAAGGAACGAGGAAGGGCAGACAGAAGATCTAACGACGTTTGCTACGCGTATAGGCAATTTCAAGTAGTTGGTAATGCCTTTCGGACTTACTAACGCACGGGCAGTGTAGCAACGCTTTATAAACTTCACCTTTATAGACATGCTAGAACGGTTCGTATCTATCTACTTAGACAACATCCTTATTTACACTAAAGGAACGAGAGAGCAACACACAGACTACATCGAGAAAGTGTTAACTAGGCTCTGCGAAGTCGGATTAAACGCAGACACGAAGAAGAGCGAGTTTTATTAGACCGAAGTCAAATATCTCAGTCTTATCGTTAGAAGAGAAGAAATTCGGATAGACCCCTCGAAAGTCGCTGCCGTCGCGGAATAGAAGCAGCCGAAATCCGGAAACACTACGCAAATCAGAGCGTTTCTCGGATTCTGTAGCTACTATCGACAGTTTATTAAGGACTTTAGTAAGATAGCGAGACCCCTGAATAAGTCATTAAAGAAGGAGGCCGCTGGCCTATAGAATAAGAAGTGCACAGAAGCTTTTATCCGACTAAAAGAAGCAGTAGCCTCGGCGCCGGTTCTGGCGCACTTCCGACCAGAAAAGACGATCTACGTAGAAACGGACGCTTCCGACACAGTAACAGCAGGGGTCCTTTCTTAATATAGCGACGACGAAACTCTCTATCTAGTAGCTTTCTTTAGCAAGTCTATAAACGAGGCTAAGCGGAACTACGCTATTTATAATAAAGAGCTGTTAGCTATTATTCAGGCTTTCAAAGAGTGGAAACCGGAGCTTATAGCTGGAAAGAGCACAGTCTAGGTCCTTACAGATTCCCAGTCACTTACCTACTTTATAAAGATGCAGAAGCTATTACGGCGCCAAGCTAGGTAGGCCGCCTACCTGTCCGGATTCGACCTTAAGATTACCTATCGACCTAGAGGTCAAAATAGAAAGGCTAACGCACTAACGAGAAGAGAAGGAAAGACTAGTCGCGCGAAAGAAGATCCGAACATGTTCCAGAAGGTGTTGACAGAACGGATAGTAGAAGCCGAGGTGCTAAAAGAGGTAGGGGTCTGCACAGTAGAGCAGGCGACTAAGGAAGAGACGCTCTACGAAAAAGTAGAGCGGCTTAACTAGCAACAGAAGCTCGGCAGAACAGACTTAGGGAAGCTAATAGTTCTAGAAGAACTAATTACAGAGGTCGTCCAGCTGGTCTATAGTTCTACGGATGTTAGTTACGCAGGCTCGAAGAAGACGATAGAAGCCGTAAGGAAGATCTATTGATTTCCACGAATTTTCGAGAGGGTCTACCGGTTTATTACTAACTGTTACGTATACTGAGCCGCGAAGCTACGTTACGGCCTTCCGGCCGGCCTGTTGAAGCTACTTCCGATCCCTAAGAAACTGTAGCAGCATATTACGATAGATTTCGTAACCGGCCTGCCGGATTCCGATAGATATAATGCCACGCTCAACGTATTAGATCGACTAAGCAAGGAGCGCTATTTCATCCCCTGCCGAGCTAAGGATAAAGGAACTACAGCGGAAGAAACGGCGAGAATGCTAATCCAGTACGTATAGAAGCACTGTAGCCTGCCGGACACTATTACTACGGATAGGGGTCCTTAATTCACTGCTAATTTATAGAAATATATTAACTAGGCTCTCGGAATCCGTAGAAAGCTCAGTACTGCAGCCTACCCCTAAACGGACAGACAATCGGAAGTGGCTAATCGTAAGATAGAAAAATATTTACGGATCTTCTGCAGCTATTATCAAGAAGAGTAGGTTAAGATGTTACCGATAGCCGAATTCTGCGCCAATTTAGCACAGTTAGAAGCTACCTTACTGGCGCCGTTCGAGATAACTTACGGTTATCTTCCGAGATTAAGCTTCTATCCGCCAAACGACCCTAGCTCTTTAGAACTATCTACCGACACTTCGTTAAAAAGAGTCGCCGCAGACGCGGCAGAAGCACTAAAAGCTTAGATAAAAGAAGCCGTTAGGGTAGCTAAAGAAGCAATAGAGTCGGCACAGAAGAAGATAGTAACTCGAGCTAATAGAAAGCGGTTACTAATAGAATTTGAAGAAGGCCAAAAGGTATAGCTTAATACGCAGGATCTAAGGCTAAAAGGCAACGCCAAGCTTAACCCCTGCTAAGTAGGTCCGTTTAAGATAGTGGAAAAGAGGTCGCCGGTAACCTACTAGCTCCAGCTACCGAAATCGTTCCGGATCTACAATGTCTTTTATTCGGATCTGCTAAGTTTAGACCCTAAAAACGGTCTTCCAGAACAAGGGTTCGCCGAACCCTACCAATCGAGATAGACGGTAAAGAAGAAGAATAGGAGGTGGAATATGTAATAGATATAAGAAAGCTAAGAGGATCCATCGAAGCGAGGATCTTATAGAAAGGATAGCCGGACGACTAAAAATAGTATCTGGCTAAGAACCTCCGGAATTCGGTGGAGCTGCTAAGAGAGTTTTATGTCCGCAACCTGAGGAAGCCGAAGCCTAAGTGGCTCCAAAGTTAATTATTTAGGAAGGAGAAGAAAAACTGCGTCCGCTCTATCGGTAAGGAAGCTAATAAAGACGATTATAGCAGTCGCTTCGCCGGAGTCTTCGACTCGGCCACTGCCTACTACCGCCTCGGCAGGAAGCTCGCCGACGCCATGCAGCAGCGTCGGCGCTGCCGGCCCTACAGTAGGTAAGGTCTTTAGTAGAGAAAGAAGAACAAGAAGATAGCGAGCTGCGGACAAATCTATATAGATCTCTGCAGCAGAGCACAGACCGGTCACGCTGCAGCTTAGGTAACTGCCGGATCCGATTAGATAGCTCTTCCGATTAGATAGACGCGAGGTAAAGACGTCAGATAACGACGATATAAGAAGAAAGAAGATAAAGAAAAGCGATAGTTTCGAAATAGAAGAAAGCAAAGAGGTAACGACACAAAAAAAAGACACAGATAGATAAGTAAGCGGTCGGGGTCGACCGCTGGTAAGGGAGGGGGGTAGTGTTGCGACGGCAGACAGGGGTGGGACTAAGTGATAGGGTGGACCCTAGGGATTTCGGCTCGGCCCTTCTGGACCGAGCCGGGCCTTAGCACACCACCCCTAAAGCTCTTACCTACCACTACATAGATTCCTTTCCCTCCTCAGTTCGAGATATAGTTATCAAAAAGGCCGTATTGAATCATATCTGCGTGCCTGGATCAGCCGACACCGCCCTAAACAAGAAAGACTTGCGGCCGATCGATTTCGTAGGCAGCGCCAGCGACGACGGCTTTGCGATAGCGCTTAAGGCCTTAGTAGAGAAGAAAAAGAAGAAGAGATAGCGCGCTGCGGATAGATCTATATAGAACCTCTATAGCGGCGCATAGGCCAACTACGCCGCAGCTTAGATAGCAGTCAGTTCAGATCAGATAGCTCTAATTAGATAGACGCTAAGTAAAGGACTTTAGATAGCGAAGATATAAGAAGAATAAAGACGACGAACGATGTTTTCGAGATAGAAGAAACGAAGAGGGAACGTCGATTTTAAGAAGGATTTCTGCAGAAGAAGCCGCGAACCAGACGGAAGAAGAAGACAAAGAATCAAAAAAAAAGGGAAGAGATTAATAGATAGGGAATAAGGGAATCTGATTGGGCAGAATAATATAAGGTAGCAGATAGATAAGTAAGCGGTCGAGGGCGACCGCTGGTGAGGGAGGGGGGTAGCGTTACAGCGGCAGAAAGGGGTGGGACTAAGTAATAGGGTAGACCCTTGGAATTTCGGCTCGGCCCTTCTAGACCGAGCCGGGCCTTGGCGTGCCCACCCCTAAAGTCCTTACCTACTGCCGCATAGATTCCTTTCCCTCCTTAGTTCGAGATATAGTTATCAAAACAGCCGTATTAAACTATATCTACATACTCTGATTACTAACCTACGCAGCGACGCGTTAAGAAACTAACTAGCAACCTAGGCGACGCCTGCTACTAAGGGCACTACAGCTATACTAGAAGGGCGCTAGTCTTGTACTAACTGTATATAGAAGAGAACCTGCTAGTATTATTTAAGGATATATAGAAGAGTACTCTGCTTACAGATATAAGGCGACATCCTAAGCGCGCGCTAAAGCCCTAACAACCGATCTCAAACTAGGAACAAGGGACTAGAGTTAAGAAGAAGTCCTTAAGGCGGCACTAAGATACCTATATATATATAACGTGTACTAATACCAACATAAACCTAGTTACGTAAATACGCGTAGCTAAGCAGCTGCTCGCTGCCTACGACATTACAGTACACAGCTAAGGACACTATATAAGGATAGGGGGGTATTACTAGTGTACAGCTAGGGACATCTACCTTAGAGAAGGAAGTTATTTATTATAGGATAAATATAAGGAGGTCTAGCAGAGGCCTGGAGCTGCTCTTACAGGACGATTGCAGGACTAGAAAGTGGCCTGTTGCTAAGGACAGCTTGCGCTGCTCTAGCATACACAAAAGGCACGCTGTAGAGAATTATTAAAGGGCACTTATTATTTTGGACGTAATACTAGTGCTTAGTATTAGGTGTACTACACGCTGCTACAAACCCAATACGTAACAGTAAGGCTTAGAAACTTTTACTATTGTAAGAAGCACAACAGTGGACTTATTAACGTAAAATATATACTAACAAATAAGCAGCTAGCCGATGCTGTAACAAAGCTATAGTTACTAATTAAACTCCTCTTTTGAGAACCTATCTATCTACTTCGTTACAACTATAAGCAATTTTGCCACTAGAGGGAGTGTTGTAACTGCCGGTATCTTACTACATTAACTTGGTAACAATACTACTGACTTATGCATTTACCAGGACAGGCAATAGGTGGCTTATTACTATCTACTGCCTCTATCTATATAAACTCCTCCACAGTCAGTAGAAAGACGGATATCATTACACATTCGTTCTATTCCACACTCTTCCAGTGTTACGTTTTAATCAACCTCGGCTATCGCCTCCGCCAATCACACTACTTCTGCGTCACCGACTGTTCAACCCTAGATTTACTCGCGGCATAGCCTCGTGGTTGGTGCCACTGCAGGGGTGAAACATGCGCACAGCAGCACATTCGCGTCTGAGCCATCGCCCGACCGGTGAAGCTGACGGAAGACGCCTGCTGGAACTACAGATCTGCTTCCGGCCCGCCATGTAATTACTCAGCACCAATCACGAACCCGCATCGGTCGGGACCAACAGCGGCTTAACACTTCTTGATCGGGCCTCCAACCGATGTCTGGACAGCAGCTGAAAGCACTCCACAACACCACGAGGACTACAGCACATGTCATCCCGCCTATGCTGCGCATATTCTCCATCATGGTATGTAAATCACATCCTCTCGACTTTCCGCTACATCCCCTCATCCTGCACTTTCATTGCTAAGTACGCATGCATCGAATATGTCAGGCTACTACTATCCTCCAACAACCTCGTCCGAAGAGCATGACTTCCACTCCGGCACGCTGATGCCAATGGCTCAGACAACGCATTCACAACATCCATTTCCAGCATTCGCGCCTCAGCAGTTCTGTCCTCCTCTACAACAACCGGAATTCTACAATGACAGAACGCAATTCTGTCACGAATCGCAGCATTACCGGCCCTTTCAGCATCCAGTCCCGGTGCCACAGCTGCAACAGCCATGGGCACCTCCAGTTATGCCATCCGCCTTTCAACATACACCGCCGCATACGACACCGTTTCCACCATTCCGGGACACTGTTGAGTATTCCGACGACGTGGTACCTACCGCGCCGTCGAGAAGATCCGCCGGGTACCTATCACCGGACGAAGCCGGGACAGCAGTCTCGAGAACTTCCCGCTCAACCTCGGTGGCAGAATCGAACGCGAGCTCCTTACGCAGTGTGTCCAACGTCTCCCGCAGTGCTTCCCCGAATGCGCGCGAAATGGGAAAATATGGCCGGGAGAACGACGACGGCAGCTGGTCGTGCACATATCCGGGATGCTCGTCCAAGTCAACATTTCACCGGGGCTGTGACCTAAGAAAGCACTACAAGCGCCATACAAAGAGCCTGTGGTGCCGACGTCAAGGCTGCCCGCAGGCGACAGAAGGCGGCTTTTCCAGCAAAAAAGACCGCGCACGCCACGAGGCCAAGCATAATCCTGCCATCGTGTGCGAATGGGAAGGATGCGAACGCCTCTTCTCTCGCCAAGATAATATGAAGGATCATGTCAGACGCCTTCACAGGAAACGCGTGCTCTGATCTCACGTAGCAGCAGCCCATGCACACCACGCAAGCGGGCTGTCCGATGTGCAACTTCAGCCGGGCTGAATCCTTCTCATACAACCTGAACGTTTTCTACTCCGTATCGTAAGAACCCTTCTCCCCTCAGTCGTGCCCTACTAGCCCCAAGGACTGGGATCGAGATAGATCTCTTTTGAAACTGTCGAAGCGGGAAAGTTGCCCTCTGTAACCCGAAACTATACCACGTCGTAGGTCCTTAATAACAGAAGTGCTAAGGGTGTATTTATAACAACTATTGCGAGCACGATTTAACTGTTTCCGTACTATAATCTAAGAAACTATAACAAATATAACCATTAGGTTGGTAGTGACATAAGCGCGCAGATACGGCTCGATACGTCTTATTTATAAAGAGGAAAAGGAATCTATATAGTAGTGGTAACGCCGTTTCTTAGTGTAGTGGTAGATGCCAAGCGAGGGCATCCCTAAACCCTCAATCTGGGGAAGTACGCCTAAGGCCGCCATTCCAGGGTCCACTACCCCCACCACCACTCTTTCCACCACCACATTAGGCAGTATCATTAGGATAGCAGAGTTTCCTTAGCACAACTAGTTTTTACAACAAATTATTTTTTCAAAGCTATTATATGTATAATTTGTAAATATTATATTTCTTTCAGATTAAGGAGGCATTTTTTCTCTAGTTTAATATGTTTAGGTATTAGGTCTAGTGCTGCTACAGAAGCTTTATAATCCGAGCGCGCAGATGCTGTTTAATACATCTTATTTAATAACTGTATCTTGAACCAAAGACGGAAGAATCTATATAGTAGTAGTGTAGCCGCTTTTCGTAGTAGTAGTCGCTAAGCTGGGTCGGCCCGTTCCAGAATCCAAATCTAGAGAAGTGTGCCTAAGGCTGCTATTCTAGGGTCTACTGCCCCCTCTACCCTTTCCACTACTGTATTACTACCCTCCTTCCTGTTACAGTTAACAGATAGAGGAGAAAGAATAACAGCATCTAGAACCTACCTAGAAACATAATAATTTACAGACTATATCTTAACAACTAAGGGTCCAATAAAGACTATTCTTCGCACATTAGAAGCGCTACAATCAGTTCTATAAGGATGAACAGTTAAGTTGTAAAAGCCCCTAGAACTACAGCTAACAGATAGTAGAAAAAACCTAACAATTCCTAGAGCCTACCTAGCTCTACTACTATTAACAGCTTATAGCTTAACAATTACTCGCCTAACTAACATAATTATAGGCGTATAAGAAGCGACTTCATCCGCCCTACAAACGCTTCTAATCTAGTTGTAAAACCTTTAGGGAAAGCAGGGCTAGGAAATAAATTTGTTTATAGGACAAAGAAAGAAGGTTTGTTAAGAAACTTGTTAGGAAAGCTACTAGCAAACAAGCAAACAACTTGCTAGGGTATAGGGACATAAGAACCCGCCGCTGCTCTCTTATCTTTCTCTTCTTATTGTTTATAGCTCGTCTTATATATCTAATTTAGCTTTTATATCTCCTACTTTAGACTTTAGTTTTTTTAGCCCCTCCTTCTTATATTAGCTTTTACACTCTCTACCTTAGACTTTAGCTTCTTTAGCGCCTCCTCCCTTAATATTACAAGCTATTAACAACAAAACCTAAGGCTATTAACATAGCCTTTTACATACTATAAGAAGAAATTCCCTTTAAAGAATACTAGAAACTAAACCTCGCTATAGAAGGAATTATTAACTTAATAAACAGCAACCCTAACCTTAGCCTACGAGTTGTTTTTATAGCAACAAACATTATGTATACAGGAATCGAACGAATAAAGGACCTTAGCAGCTACTCTAGCAGCCTAAGGCAATGCTGTCTAACAGTAGAGAGCAGATTTAAGAGATAGAACAGAAGGTTATTAACCTTATACTTAAGAAATTACAGGTATAAGGACAATTGCAGGAAGCCCTAAACCTAAAGACACAAACTACTACTAGAGAATCTATTAGTAAGAAAGTGGCTAACCTAGAGATATTTAATAGGGACAAGGAAAAGTTTAATAAGTTTAGGCTACGCCTATCTATTAAACTCTCTGCTAACGCAGCCTATTTTCTAAACGAGAGATAGAAGGTCTCCTATACGTTCTCCCTCCTTGCTAGCAAAGCCCTACAGTAAGTCTTATACTAGTGTAATCTACAGACCCTCTAAGTTACTTGCCTAGACATTACGACCTTACTTACCTCTCTTAACTTAGCCTTTGGAAACCTATACTGCAAGTCTACAGCTTAACAATTTATCCGAACACTTAAGTAGACTAACAAGCTGTTTACCAATTACTACGTACAGTTTTTACGCGAAATTGGATACTACGAATACGATATAGAGGCCTAGAAGTCAGCTTTGGTTAATAGCCTAAGTATAGAACTTCTTATAAAACTGGAGAATTAAGAACATAAATCTCTGTCCTTATACAAGCTTGTTACCCTCTGCTAATGCCTGGATAGTCGTCGAAACCTGTTCGCAAACATTATTGAGGCATGCAGCAATACGCTTAACAACTGTACGAGCTAGCGTCCTATTTCGACTCCTCTAACCTTTACCTAGAACCTACTAACTCCTCTATCTGCCCTATAACCTATTCCTGCTAATAGCGACCCTATAGACCTTAGTTTAGCTAAGCTCCCGCTTCTGCCTCTTTTTCTTTTTCTTGTTCCTTTTTGCTGTCTCTCTTTTTTTTTTAATTCGCGGCTCTCTTCGCAAAAATTCTTCTTAAGATCGACGTTACCTCTTTCTTTCGTCTATCTTAAAAACATCGGCCCTTTTTTCTTCTGCTTCTTCTTTACATCGTCGCTATCTGAAGTCTTTTATATAGCGTCTATCTGATCCGCGCTATGTAACCCTTGCTGTGTAACCTTATCCGTCTGACTAGAGCTATCTAATCTAAGCTATTTAGGTCTCGGTTTTCTCAGATTCCGGATATAGAACTCTTCTAGCAGCTCCGCCGAATTCTAGAGATTCTCGATCGGATACTATTTATAGTCTTCTGGCCACCCCTTCTATAAGATCCTTGCTTTAATAGAGCTCCTTATCTTCTTTATATCTATTACGTCTTCTACCTCCTACTCTTCCTCTTTACTGTCTATCTTAATTAGTAGGGGTTCGATAAACCCCTACCCTAGAAGGCTATCTTTAAGGTCTAGGCTTAGCAGATCCGAATAGAAGACATCGTAGATCCGGAACGATCTTAGCAGCTGGAGCCGATACGTTACTGGTAACCTATTTTCCACTATCGTAAACGGACCTACGTAGCAAGGGTTAAGCTTGGCATTGCCTTTTAGCCTTAGGTTCTGCGTGTTAAGCTATACCTTTTGGCCTTCCTCTAATTCTATAGTAACCGTCTTCTATTAGCTTAAGTTACTATCTTCGCCTAAGCCAATTCTATTACTTCTTTCGCTACCTGGACCGCTTCTTCTATCTGCGTCTTAAGTGCTTCCGCTGCGGCGGCGGCGACCCTCTTTAACGAGGTAGTAGTAGGAGGTTCCGAAGGGCTAGGTCTATCCGGTAGTTGAAAGCTTATCCTCAGAAGATAGCCGTAAGTTATCTTAAACAGCGCTAGCGAGGTAGCCTCGGAGAGTGCCGAGTTAGCGCAGAATTCGGCTATCGGCAACACCTTAACCCACTCTTCCTAATAATAGCCGTAGAAGATTCGTAGATATTTTTCTATCTTACGGTTAGCTACTTTAGACTAACTGTCGGTCTAAGGGTAAGCGGCTGTGCTAAGCTTTCTGTAGATTCCCAGAATTTGGTTAATAGCCTTCTATACATTAGCGGTAAATTAAGGACCCCTATCCGTAGTAATAGTGTCCGGCAGGCTATAATGCTTCTATATATGCTGAATCAGCATCCGCGCCGTCTCTTCTGCAGTAGTGCCTTCGTCCTTTGCTTAATAGGGGATAAAATAGCGTTCTTTACTTAACTGATCTACTACGTTAAGAGTAGCATTGTATCTATCGGAATCGGGCAGGCCGGTTACGGAATCTATTGTAATATGCTGCTACGGTTTCTCGGGGATCGGTAGTGGCTTTAGTAGACCGGCCGGAAGACTGTAAAGTAGCTTTGCTGCTCGATATATGTAACACTTAGCAATAAACTAGTAGATTCGCTCGAAAATTCCCGGAAACCAGTAGACGGTTCTAATAGCGTCTATCATCTTCTTCGTACTAGCGTAACCGACGTCCTTAGAACTATAGACTAGTTAAATAACTTCTGTAACCAATTCTTCCAGGACTATTATCTTCCCTAAACCGGTTTTACTGAGTTTCTGTTAATAGTTAAGCCGCCCTACCTTTTTATAAAGCGTCTCTTCCTCGGTTGCCGGCTCTACAGCGCAGATCCCTGCCTATTTTAGCACTTCGGCGTCTACTATCCGTTCAGTAAGCACTGTTTGAAACATATTTAGATCTTCCTTTGCGTAGCCAGTCTTCCCTTCTCTTCTTATTAGTGTGTTAGCTTTTCCGTTTTTAGCTCCTAGTCGATAAGTAATCTTAAAGTCGAACCTAGATAAGTAGGCAGTCTACTAAGCTTGGCAGTCTAAGAGCTTCTACGTCTTTATAAAATAGGTTAGTAACTAATAGTCTGTAAGGACCTAGACTCTGCTCTTTCTAGCTATAAGCTCTAGCTTCTACTTCTCGAAAGTTTAGATAATAGCTAACAGTTACTTGTCGTACATAGCATAGTTCCGCTTAGCTTTATTTATAGACTTACTAAAGAAGGCTACTAGGTAAAGGGCCTTCTTGTTGTCGTTATACTAAGAAAGGACCCCTACCGTAACTGTATCGGAAGCATCCGTCTCTAGGTAGATCGTCTTTCCTAGCTAGAAGTGCGCTAGCACTAGTGCTGTAGCTACAGCGGCCTTTGATTAGTAGAAGGCTTCTGTATACCTCTTATTCTAAAGGCTACCTGCTTCCTTCTTTAGTGCCTTATTTAGGGGTCTTGCTATCTTGCTAAAGTCCTTAATAAAGTGGCGATAGTAGCTACAGAATCCGAGAAAAGCTCTAATTTAGGTAGTGTTTCCGGACTTCGGCTGCTTCTATTCCGCTGTAGCGGCAACCTTTAAGGGGTCTATCTAGATGGCTTGCTTTCCGACGATAAGGCCGAGGTATTTGACTTTGGACTAATAGAACTTACTCTTCTTTGTATCTGCGTCTAATCCGACCTCTTGGGGCCTAGTTAGCACCTGTTTGATATAGTCTGTATGCTGTTGTCTTGTTCTATTAGTATAGATAAGGATGTCGTCTAGGTAGATAGACACAAACTGCTCTAGCATGTCTATAAAGATGTAGTTTATAAAGCGTTGCTATACAGCCGGCGCGTTAGTAAGTCCGAAAGGCATAACTAGCTATTTGAAATTGCCTATACGTATAGCGAATGTCGTAAGGTCTTCTGTCTGCCCTTCTTCGTTCCTTAACCGATAGAACGCTTAGCGAATATCTAACTTGCTGAACTATTTAGCCTTCGCTTCCCGCTGTATAGTCTTATCGATTAATAGCAGCAGGTATACATCTCTCTTAGTAACTTTGTTAAGGCCTCTATAGTCTACGTATAACTAGAGGCCGCCTCTAGGCTTCTGTACGAAAAGGATCGGCGACGTATACTCGGCTAAGCTCAGCGTAATAAATCTCTTCGCTAGGTTTTCTCGAACAAATACTTCTGTTGCAGCAGTAGGAAGGGGTGGGACTAAGTAATGGGGTAGATCCTTAGTGTTGCGGCGGTGGAAAGGGGTGGGACTAAATAATAGGGTGGACCCTCGGAATTTCGGCTCGGCCCTTCCGGACCGAGCCAGGCCTTGGCACGCTACCCCCCCTAAAGCTCTCGTCCACCACTACATAGATTCCTTTCCCTCCTTAGTTCGAAATATAGTTATCAAAAAGGCCGTATTGAATCATATCTGCGTGCCCAGATCATTATATCTCGAACTCACTCCCTACACTACTACTGCGCTGCGCGAAAGGGACCGTTGAACCATCCGGACCCCCGAATAACGCACGCGCACCAACACACAAACCAACAACCCCAGCACTGTAAGAAAGCTATAGAGAGCTTCTTAGCGGTAGAGAGCGGCGTTATAGGCTAAAGCAGAAGCAGAAGAGAAAAGACAGACAGAGCGAGCAGGCGCTCCAGTGTTATCGATAACAAGTTCATTATCGGAGGTTTCACAGCGGAAGAGACCGCAGAGATTAAGGAACGAATAAGCGAATACAAGAAAATCTACGACTGCACGCTTGAGGAACTTAAGGATTACGTAAACGAGAACAGAGTAGGAAAGGTCTACGACAGCATAGACCTTATTAAGAAGCTGTTTTACAGAACCCTAGAAGAAAAGAGACAGTTAAGAGAGGAAATTGAAGCGGTAAGAGCCGAGAAGGAATCGGCAGAGACCATTATAGATGTGCTAGAAAACCAAGCAGCGAACCGACTAGTATAACTAAAGGAAATAAAGACTTAGCTAGCTAAGATAGAGAGAGCGACGTCGCCGCTACTGTATCGAGAAGAACAAGCAGAGACCGCCTTACCGGCGGCCTACAGTTAAGGCGGCACGTTAATAACGTTACTACCGGATCTACTAGCGTTTAGAGGCAGAGATCCTAAGGATTGGGAAGCATTTAAGAAGAAGATAAAGAACAAGATAGACTAAGACTATGCCGGAAACAGTGCCGGAGACAGATTAGCCTACCTAGAGTCGCGATGAGAAGGAGAAGCTTTTTCGCTAGTAGCGGACCTAGAAGAGGTAACCGCCGAGGAAGCGATTAAAGCACTAAATTAACGCTTCGGGGACCCCTTCCAGAAGAAGACGGCCCGCGAACAGCTAGATAAGATTAACCAGAACCGACAGACGTTTAAGGAATTCTACGGGCTATTCCGAAAATATGCTATTAGGGCCAGAGTAGCGGAAGATAAGCAGCTCTACCTACTAAGGCAGAAGCTGAACCCTGAACTAGCAGCAGCTATAGCGTCGGTAGAAGATAAAGACCTTAAGAGCTTCGTGCACAGAGCGAGAGTCACCGCGCGGAACCTAAGCGCTTACGCGAAATTACGCGAATCGAACCAGAAGCCGTTGTTAACGCAGGCGACGAGACCCCCTGTACCTTTCCGGAGAGCGCCTCTGCAGCCATCTTACGAGTCACCGCGTTCGTCGTTCGTCCCTACCTGTTACGCGTGTAGAAAGCCTGGTTACATCGCTACGAGATGCCAAGCAACGGCCTAGCAGAAGCAGGAATATCGTGTTATAAAGCAGCCGCAGCTACAGCTACCGAGAAAGACTATACAAGCTATAGAGCCGGCTCCGAACGACACCGACAGCGTAGACGGTAGAGTGCTACTAAGAATTCTAGGAAAAGACCAGCTAGAAGGATAGGCTTCCTATCCAGCGTAGAAAACAGGGCATTAACAAGAACCGCGTTACAGAAAGATAAGAGCATCAACAGCTGCAGCGATCCGCTCTTAGCGGCGGTGGAAGTGAACACGGAAACAGCTATTATCCTTCCAATTACTGTCCACCCCCTCGATAGATCGAGCAAACCACTTTAGCTAAGAGCTTTTATCGACACAGGGGCCCTTATCAGAGCGGCTATCCACTATCGATTGGTTTAAAAGCTAATAAAAGGATACGGCTATCCAGTGGAGCTAGCGTCGCCGACACGGATTTCGGCATACAACGGACAAGACACAGAGAGTGTTACGCACTATGTGCTATTAAAGACCACCTTAGCAGGTCGCACTACGGAAGCGACGTTCCGAATTATAGATATCGGAAGGTTTGATGTTATTATAGGGCAGAAATAGATAAAGAACCAGGGAGCAATTATTGACGTAGGTAAAGGCACACTCGGATTCAGAACACTATACAGCAGCTCCGCCGCCGTCAAATCAGTCACCGAATCGGTTACAGTAGCCAACGCCAAACCGAACGTTACGACAGTCGAAGCGGCTCCGGTGGATCGGCCCGACTCTTGAGACACGATCGGAATAATAAGTTTAGAAGCTCTGACGACCCTCGCGAGGTCGCTAGACAACGAGATTTACGCTATCTTAATAAAAGACATCGAAGACTACCGGAAGATAATAGCGGAAGAAGAAGTAGATCCCCTAGAGGTGTTACCGAAAGAACTCTATAGCTACACTAATGTGTTCTCGAAAGCAGACTCCAACCTCTTGCCGCTCTACCGACCGGAATATAACAACAAGATCCGGTTAAAAGAAGGAGCCGCACTGCCGAGAACCGAGCTATTAAGAAGACTGTCGCTAGCGGAGCTGGACCAGGTAGAAGTGTTTGTCTAAGAAAACTTGGCGAAGAAGTTTATTACGCTAAGCTTAGCGGAATATGCGTTACCAATTCTTTTCGTACGGAAACCCGGAGGTAGTCTCCGACTGTATGTGGACTACCGAGGCCTTAATAAGGTCACTAAGAGAGATGTGTATCTGCTGCCTCTAATCGATAAGACTATACAACGAGTAGCTAAGGCTAAGTAGTTTAGCAAGCTGGATATCTGCTAAGCGTTCCACCGGTTAAGGAACGAAGAAGGACAAACTGAAGATCTTACGACATTCGCTATGCGTATAGGCAATTTCAAGTAGTTAGTAATGCCTTTCGGACTTACCAACGCGCCGGCTGTGTAGCAACGCTTTATAAACCACACCTCTATAGACATGCTAGAACGTTTCGTGTCTATCTACTTAGATAACATTCTTATCTACACTAAGGGAACGAGAGAACAACATACGGACTACATCGAGAGGGTGTTAAAGAGACTCCGCGAGGTCGGATTAAACGCAGACACGAAAAAGAGCGAGTTCTACCAGACCGAAGTCAAATACCTCGGTCTTAGAGTCGGAAGAGAAGGAATTCGGATAGACCTATCGAAAGTGGCCGCCGTCGCGGAATAGAAGCAACCGAAATCCGGAAACACTACGCAAATTAGAGCGTTTCTCGGATTCTGCAGCTACTATCGACGGTTTATTAAGGACTTTAGCAAGATAGCGAGACCACTAAATAAGGCGTTGAAGAAGGAGGCCGCTGGCCTATAGAATAAGAAGTGTACAGAAGCTTTTAACCGACTAAAGGAGGCGGTGGCCTTAGCGCTAGTGCTAGCGCACTTCCGACCGGAAAAGACAATCTACGTAGAGACAGACACTTCCGACACAGTAACAGCAGGGGTCCTTTCTTAATATACTGACGACGAAGAGACTCTCCATCCGGTGGCTTTCTTTAGTAAGTCTATAAATAATGCCGAGAGAAACTACGCTATTTATAATAAAGAACTGCTGGCCATTATTTAGGCTTTCGAGGAGTGGAAACCAGAGCTTATAGCTGGACAGAGCACGATCCAGGTCCTTACGGACCACCAGTTACTAACATACTTTATAAAGACAGAGAAGCTATTACGCCGCCAAGCCCGGTAGGCAGCCTACTTATCCGGGTTCGACTTTAAGATAACTTATCGACCAGGAGCTCAAAATGGAAAGGCAGACGCGTTGACGAGAAGAGAAGGGAAGACCAGCCGCGCAAAAGAAGATCCGAACATGTTTCAGAAGGTACTGACAGAACGAATAGTAGACGCCGAGGTGTTAAAAGAGGCAGGGATCTGTGCGGTGGAGCCGCCGATTAAAGAAGAGACGCTGTACGAGAAAGTAGAACAGCTTAATTAGCAGCAGAAGCTCGGCAAAACCGGCTTAGGGAAACTGATCGTTCTAGAAGAACTAATTACCGAGGTTATTAAGCTGGTCTATAGCTCTACGGATGTTGGTTACGCAGGATCGAAAAAGACGATAGAAGCAGTAAGGACGACCTACTAGTTCCCGCGAATCTTCGAGAAGATCCACCGGTTTATTACTAACTGTTACGTATACCGAGCAGCGAAGCTACGTTACGGCCTTCCGGCCGGCCTGCTAAAGCTACTCCCGATCCCCGAGAAACTATAGCAGCACATTAAGATGGATTTCGTAACCGGCCTGCCGGACTCCGATAGATATAACGCTACGCTCAATATAGTGGATCGGCTAAGCAAAGAGCGCTATTTTATCCCCTGTCGAGCTAAGAATAAAGGAACTACTGCGGAAGAAACGGCGAGAATGTTAATCCAATACGTATAGAAGCACTATAGGCTGCCGGACACTATTACTACAGATAGGGGTCCTTAATTTACTGCAGACGTATAGAAAGCCATCAACCAAGCCCTTGGAATTCGTAGAAAGCTTAGCACGGCCGCTTACCCTCAGACCGACGGCTAGTCTAAAGTAGCCAATCGTAAGATAGAAAAATACCTAATAATCTTCTGCGGCTATTATTAAGAAGGATAGGTTAAGGTGTTGCCGATAGCCGAATTCTGCGCCAACTCTGCACAGTCGGAAGCCACCTTATTAGCGCCGTTTAAGATAACATACGGTTATCTTCTAAGGATAAGCTTTCAACCGCCGAACGAACCTAGCTCTTTAGAACCTTCTACTACTACCTCGTCGAAGAGAATCGCCGCAGCGGCGGCAGAAGCGCTACGATCTCAGATAGAAGAAGCAATTAAGGTAGCGAAAGAAGCGATAGAATCAGCTTAGAAGAAGATAGTAACTCGAGCTAATAGAAAGAGGTTACCGATAGAATTCAAGGAAGGCCAAAAGGTATAGCTTAACACGCGGAACCTAAGGCTAAAAGGCAACGCGAAGATCAACCCTCGTTACGTAGGTCCGTTTAAGATAATGGAAAAGAGGTCGCTGGTAACCTACCGGCTCCAGCTGCCGAAATCGTTCCGGATCTACGATGTCTTTTATTCGGATCTACTGAGCCTAGACCCTAAAGATAGTCTTCCGGATTAGGGGTTCGCCGAACCCCCGTCGATCGAAATAGACAGAGAAGAAGAAGAATAGAAAGTTGAAGATGTTATAGACGTAAGAAGACGAAGGGGATCCATCGAAGCAAGGATCTTATAGAGAGGATAGCCGGAAGACTATAAATAGTATCCGGCCGAGAACCTGCGGAATTTGGCAGAGATGCTAAGAGAGTTTTACGTCCGGAACCTGAAGAAACCGCGGCCCGAGTGGCTATAAAGCTAGCGGATCAGGAAGAAAAAGAAGAACCGCGTCCGCCCTATCGATATAGATATCGGTAAAAGCGATCGAGATCGGCGAGCCTAGCCACTGTCCTCGTTAGCATCGTCCTTACTAGTCGGCTTCGCCGAAAGGATAACGACGTCGAGATCGGGACGGAACCACCGGCTCTGGTGCTCTTAGTAACGCTGGTTCGCCTAAGAACGAAACCGACGCCGCCAGCCCTGCAGTAGCTAAGGTCTTTAGTAGAGAAACAAAAAGAAGAAGATAGCGAGCTGCAGTTGGATCGATATAGACCTACGCGATAGCGCACGGACCGGTTATGCTGCAGCTCTGGTGACCGCTGGCTCCGATCAGATAGCTACGATCAGATAGAGCGGATCAGATAGACGCTAAGTAAAGACGTTAGATAGCGACGATGTAAATCAAAAAAAAAGAGAGAAGGAACGGATAAGTAAGCAGTCGAGGGCGACCGCTAATAAGGGAGGGGGGTGGTGTTGCGGCAGTGGAAAGGGGTGGGACTAAGTAATAGGGTGGACCCTCGGAATTTCGGCTCGGCCCTTCCGGACTAAGCCGGGCCTTGGCACGCCACCCCCCCCAAAGCTCTCGCCCACTACTATATAGATTCCTTTCCCTCCTCAGTTCGAGATATAGTTATCAAAAAGGCCGTATTGAATCATATCTGCGTGCCCGGATTACTTGGAATTTCAGCTCGGCCCTTCCGGACCGAGCTGGGCCTTGGCACACCTACCTCTAAAGCCCTTACCCACTGCTGCATAGATTCCTTTCCTTCCTTAGTTTGAGATAAAGTTATTAAAACAGCCGTATTAAATTATATCTGCGTGCTCGGATTATTATATCTCGAACTTACCAACTCCACCAACCCCGCGCTGCGCAAAAGGCACTGTTGAACTGTATCCGGCTACCTGAATAATGCACGCGCACACTACAAACCAAACCAAACACATCAGCACTTTAAGGAGACTATAGAAGGCTTCTTAACAGTAAAGGGCGGCGTTACAGGCTGCAGCGGAAAGAGAAAGACTAACAGAGCGAGGGACAGGCGCACCAGCATCCTTGACGATAAGACGATCACTAAAGGCCTTACAGAAGAAGAAACAGACGAGGCGAAAGAAGGAATAGCGGGCTACAAGGAGCTGTATGCCTATACACTAGATAAACTCGAAGAATATCTAGCAGAACGTAGAACTAGGAAGGTGTACGACACTATTACCTTTATCGAGAAGAAGTTTTATAAGAAAATAGAAGAGAACAGGCAGCTAAGAGAGGAGATAGAATTAGTAATAGCTAAAAAGGAATCGGCGGAGACTATTATTAACGTGCTAGAAAACTAAGCGGCGAATCGACTAGCGCAACTAAAGGCGCTAAAGACTCAGTTAGCTAACATAGAGGCAGCGATGTCGTCGGCGCCGCTGCTGTATCGAGAAGAACAAGCGGAAACTGCCTTACTAGCGGCCTACAGTTAAGGTAGTACCTCAATAACGTTACTACTAGATCCGCTAGCCTTTAGTAGTAGAGACCCTGAAGACTGGGAGGCCTTAAAGAAGAAAATAAAGAACAAGATAAGCCGCGATTATGCCGGAAGCAGCGAAGAAGACAGATTGGCCTACCTGGAATCGCAACTAGAAGGCGAAGCGTTCTTACTAGTAGCGGACCTAGAAGAGATAACCGCCGACGAAGCAATCAAAGCACTAGACTAACGCTTCGGAGACCCTTTCCGAAAGAAGACGGCCTGCGAACAGCTGGACAAGATCAACCAGAACCGGCTAACGTTTAAAGAATTCTACGGCCTGTTCAGAAAATATGCTATTAGAGCTAAAGTGTCCAAAGATAAGCAGCTCTACTTAGTAAGGCAGAAGTTAAACCCTAAGCTGGCCGGAGCTATAGCTTCGGTAGAAGACGAAGGTCTCGAGAGCTTCGTGCACTAGGCGAGAGTCACCGCTAGAAACCTGAACGTATACGGAAAATCGGCGACGCGCAAATCGATTTAGAAGTTATTATCGGCGCCGACAACACGACCCCCTGCCCCTTTCCGACGAGGCCCCTAGCAGCCGTCCTATTCGCTGCGCTCGTCGTTCGTCCCTACTTGCTACGTATGTAGAAAGCCTAGCTATATCGCTACTAGATGCTAAGCAACGAGATAGCAGAAGCAAGACTACCGTGCTACGAAGCCGCTGCCGCCGCTAAGAAAGATTATCCAAGCTATCGAGCCGGCGCTGAACGACACCGACAGCGTAGACGGTAGAGTGCTATTAAGGATAATAGGAAAAGATTAGCTAGACGGATAGGCCCCTTATCTAGTATAGACAATAGGGCACCGATACGATCCATATCGCCGGAAGAAGGAAGCATTAACAGTTGTAACGATCTGCTCTTAGCGGCGGTAGAAGTGAATGCAGAGACCGCTATTATCCTTCCGATCACTGTCTACTCCCTTAGCGGCTCGCACTGCCCACTTTAGTTAAAAGCCTTTATCGATACAGGAGCCCTTATCGGCGCAGTAATCTACTATCGACTGGTTTAGAAGCTAACGAAGGAATACGGCTATCCAGTGGAATTAGCGTCGCTAACGCGGATTTCGGCTTATAACGGACAAGACATAGAGAGCGTTACGCACTATATACCGCTAAAGACTACCCTGCCCGGCCGAACGAATAAAGCAACGTTCCGAATTATAGATATCGGACGGTCTAACATTATATAGGGCAGAAATAGATAAAGAACCAGAAAGCTGTAATTAATATAGGTAAAGGCACACTTTGGTTTAAAACCTAGCAGAGCGGAGCCGCCGTTACCGTACCGGTCGCCGTCGTCGCCGCCAAGCTGAACGCTACGACTATTAGCGCGGTTCCGACCAACCGTTCTGATCCCCTAGATACTGTAGGAGTAATAAGCTTAGAGGCTCTAACAACTCTCGTAAAGTCGCTGGAAAATAAGATTAATCCAGGCACGCAGATATAATTCAATACGGCCTTTTTGATAACTATATCTCGAACTAAAGAAGGAAAGGAATCTATGCAGCGGTAGGTAAGGGCTTTAGGGGTAGTGTGCTAAGGCCCGGCTCGGTCTAGAAGGGCCGAGCCGAAATTCCAAGGGTCCACCCTATTACTTAGTCCCACCCCTTTCTGCTACCGCAACACCACCCCCCTCCCTTACCAGCGGTCAACCTCGACTGCTTACTTATGTCTTTCTTTTTTTTTTTACGGTTCCTTCTGCTTAAACCCCTTTGAAACCGACGTCCTCTCTTTGCTTTCTTCCGTTTCGAAAGCATCCTTTTTCTTTATCTTCTTTCTTCTTACATCGTCGCTATCTAACGTCTTTACATTAGTGTCTATTTAATCGGAACCGCCCCTTTCGAAAGAGCTATCCGATCTGAGCTGGCAGCTATCTGAGCTGCAGCGTAGCTGGCCTGTGCGCTGCCGCGGAGGTCTATATAGGTCCGTCCGCGGCTCGCTATCTCTTCTTCTTTTTCTTCTTTACTATAGCCTTAAGTGCTACTGCAAAGCCAGCGGCGCCGACGCCGCTTTACGAAATCGATCGGCTGCGAGCCTTTCTTGTTCGGGGCGGCGTCGGCGACTGTCGCGTCGAAGCGGTAGTAGTCTTCGGCCTTATAGCTATTATCCGACCGGCTTCGCCGGTCGGCAGTAGTAGTAGAGCTAAAGACCCTAAGCAAACGCATCGTCGCGATCGTTTCTATCGGCTTCTGTACTAATAGAGCAGACGCGGCTTTTCTTCTTCTTCCAGAACTATTAACTTTGGAGCCACTTAGGCTTTGGCTTCTTCTGATTCTGCGTATAGAACTCCTTTAGCAGCTCCGCCGAATTCCGGAGATTTTCGATCGGATACTATTCGTAATCTTCTAGCTATCCCTTCTACGAGATCCTTGCTTCGATAGACTCTCTTATCCTTCTTACGTCTATTACGTCTTCTACCTCCTGTTCTTCTTCTTTACTGTCTATCTTAATTGGCAGAGGTTCGGCGAACCCTTGTTCTAGAAGGCCGTCTTCAGGGTCTAGGCTTAGCAGATCCGAATGAAAGACATCGTAGATCTGGAACGATTTCGGTAGCTAGAGCCGATAAGTCACTAGCGACCTCTTTTCTACTATTTTGAACGGACCTATATAGCGGGGGTTAAGCTTGGCGTTGCCTTTCAGCCTTAGGTTCCGTATGTTAAGCTATACCTTCTGGCCTTCTTCGAATTCTATCGGCGACCGCCTCTATTAGCTCGAGTTACTATCTTCTTCTAAGCCGATTCTATCGCCTCCTTTACTACCCTGACCGCTTCTTCTATCTAAGATCTAAGCGCTTCTGCTGCGGTAGCAGCAACTCTCTTTGACAAGTTAGCGGTAGGGGATTCCGAAGAGCTGGGTTCGTTCGGCGGTTAGAAGCTTATTCTCGGAAGATAACCGTAAGTTATCTCGAACGGGGCTAGTAAGGTAGCCTCTAACCGTGCTGAATTGGCGCAGATTTCGGCTATCGGCAACACCTTAACCCACTCTAATTGATAATAACTACAGAAGATTCGTAGATATTTCTCTATCTTACGGTTAGCCACTTTAGACTAGCTGTCGGTCTAAGGGTAAGCGGCTGTGCTAAGCTTTCTGCGGACTCCGAGAACTTGGTTAATAGCTTTCTATACGTCGGCAGTGAATTGAGGACCCCTATCCGTAGTAATAGTGTCCGGCAGGCTCTAGTGCTTCTATATATACTAAATCAGCATCCTCGCTGTCTCTTCTGCAGTAGTTCCTTTATCCTTAGCTAGGCAGGGGATAAAGTAGCGTTCTTTGCTTAGTCGATCTACTACGTTGAGCGTAGCATTATATCCACCGGAATCCGGCAGTCCGGTTACGAAATCTATCGTAAGGTGCTGCTACGAGTTCTCGGGGATCGGAAGTGGTTTTAATAGGCCGGCCGGAAGGCCGTAACGTGGTTTTGCTGCTCGACACACGTAACAGTTAGCGATAAACCGGTGGATCCGTTCGAAGATTCGCGGAAACTAGTAGATCGTTCTTACCACTTCTATTGTCTTCTTAGAGCTAGCGTAGCAAACATCCTTAGAACTATAGACTAGCTAGATAACCTCTGTAATTAGTTCTTCCGGAACTATTAGCTTCCCTAAGCCTGTTTTGCTGATCTTCTGCTGCTAATTAAGTCGTTCTACTTTCTCGTAGAGCGTCTCTTCTTCTGTCGGCGGTTCTATCGCACAGATCCCTGCTTCTTTCAACACCTTAGCGTCTACTATCCGTTCGGTCAACAACTTCTAGAACATGTTCGGATCTTCTTTCGCGTAGCTAGTCTTTCCTTCTCTTCTTGTTGGCGCATTAGCCTTTCCATTTTAAGCTCCGGGTCGTCTTCTTCTGGAAGGGGTCTCCAAAGCATTAATCCAGCGCTTTGATTGCTTCGTCGGCTGTTACCTCTTCTAGGTCCGCTACTAACGAGAAGGCTTCTCCTTCTAATCGCGATTCTCGGTAGGCCAATCTGTCTTCTTTACTGTTTCCGGCGTAGTCGCGTTTTATCTTATTCTTTATCTTCTTCTTAAAGGCTTCCCAGTCTTTAGGGTCTCTGCCTCTAAACGCTAGTAGGTCAGGTAGTAACGTTATCGAGGTGCCGCCTTAATTGTAGGCCGCCGGTAAGGTGGTCTCTACTTGTTCTTCTCGATGTAGCGGCGGCTCTTACGCTGACGACATCGCTGCTTCTATGTTAGCTAACCGGGCCTTTATCGCCTTTAGTTGCGCCGTTTGGTTTGCCGCTTGATTTTCTAATCTATCGATAATGGTCTCTGCCGATTCCTTCCCGGCTATTACTGCTTCTATTTCCTCTCTTAGTCGCCTGTTCTCTTCTATGTTCCTATAAAACTTCTTTTCGACGAAGGTAATAATATCGAACACCTTCTCGGCCCTATGTTCTGCTAGATATTCTCCTATTTCATCCGGCGTACGTGCGTACAGTTCCGTATAGCCCCCTATGCTTCTCCTTACTTTATCTATCTCTTCTTCTGTAAGGCCCTTTATAGCCGTTCTATCGTCGAGGATGCTGGTGCGCCTATCCCTTAGTCTGTCAGTCTTTCTCTTTCCGCTGCAGCCTGTAACGCCGCCGTCTACCGTTAAGAAGCTCTCTATAGCTCTCTTACAGTGCTGTTTTGGTTTAGTGTTGTGTGCGCGTGCGTTATCTGGGTGTCCAGATAGTTTAACGGTCCCTTTCGCGTAGCGCAGAGTTAATGTAGTAAGTGAGTTTAAGATATAATAATCTAGGCACGCAGATATAATTCAATACGGCCTTTTTGATAACTATATCTCGAACTGAAGAAGGAAAGGAATCTATGCGGCGGTAGGTAAGGGCTTTAGGGGTAGTGTGCCAAGGCCCAGCTCGGTCCGGAAGGGCCGAGCCGAAATTCCAAGGGTCTACCCTATTACTTAGTCTCACCCCTTTCTGCTACTGCAACAAAGATCTACGCTATCTCGATAAAAGACATCGAAGATTACTAGAAGATAATAGGGGAAGAAGAAATACACCTGTTAGAGGTGTTACCAAAAGAACTCTACAGCTATACTAACATGTTCTTAAAAGCTAACTCCAACCTCCTGCCGCTCTACCGACCGGAATACGACAACAAGATCTGGTTAAAAGAAGGAGCTACGCTGCTAAGAACCGAACCCCTAAGACGCTTATCGCTGGCTAAGTTGGACTAGGTAGAAGTGTTTGTTTAAGAAAACCTAGCAAAGAAGTTTATTACGCCAAGCTCTGCCGATTATACGTTGCCGATTCTTTTCGTACAGAAACCCGGAGGTAGTCTCCGACTGTACGTAGATTACTGAGGTCTTAACGAGGTTACTAAGAGAGACGTATATCTACTGCCGTTAATCGATAAGACTATACAAAGAGTAGCGAAAGCTAAGTAGTTTAGCAAGCTAGACATTCGCTAAGCGTTCTATCGACTAAGGAACGAAGAAGGGCAGACCGAAGACCTTACGACATTCGCTACGCGTATAGGCAACTTGAAGTCGTTGGTTATGCCTTTTGGCCTTACCAACGCGCCGGCTGTGTAGCAACGCTTTATAAACTACACCTTTATAGACATGCTGGAACGGTTCGTGTCTATTTACTTAGACGACATCCTTATCTATACCGATAGAACAAGAGAACAACACACAGACCACATCGAGAGAGTGTTAACTAGGCTCCGCGAGGTTGGGTTAAACGCAGACACGAAAAAGAGCGAGTTCTATTAAAACGAGGTCAAATATCTCGGCCTTATCGTCGGAAGAGAAGGAATTCAGATAGACCCCTCGAAGGTCGCCGCCGTCGCGGAATACAAGCTGCCGAAGTCCGGAAACACTACCTAAATCAGAGCTTTTCTCGGATTCTGCAGCTACTATCGGCGATTTATTAAGGATTTTAGCAAGATAGCAAGACCCCTAAATAAGGCACTAAAGAAGGAAGCTGCTTGCCTATAGAATAAGAAGTGCACAGAGGCTTTTAATCAGCTAAAAGAAGCAGTGGCCTCGGCGCTAGTGCTAGCGCACTTCCGACCGGAAAAGACGATCTACCTAGAGACAGACGCATCCGATACAGGAACTGCAGGGGTCCTTTCTTAATATAATAACGACGAAGAGACCCTCTATCTAGTAGCTTTCTTTAGCAAGTCTATAGATAAGGCTAAGCGGAACTACGCTATCTACGATAAAGAGCTGTTAGCTGTTATCCAGGCTTTCGAGGAGTAGAAGCCGGAGCTTATAGCTGGAAAGAGCACGGTCTAGGTCCTTACGGACTATCAGTTACTGACCTATTTTATAAAGACGCAGAAGCTATCGCGCTGCCAAGCTCGGTAGGCTGCCTACTTGTTAGGGTTCGACTTTAAGATTACTTATCGACCCGGAGCTTAAAATGGAAAGGCTAACGCACTAACGAGGAGAGAAGGAAAGACTAGCTAAGCGAAAGAAGATCCGAATATGTTCTAGAGAGTGTTAACCGAGCGGATAGTAGATGCCGAGGTATTGAAAGAAGTAGAGATCTGCGCAGTAGAGCCGCCGACAGAGGAAGAGATGCTTTACGAAAAAGTGGAGCAGCTTAACCAGCAACAGAAGCTCGGCAGAACTAGTTTAGGGAAACTAATAGTTCTGGAAGAACTAGTTATCGAGGTTATCCAGCTGGTCTATAGTTCTAAGGATGTTGGCTACGCCGGCTTAAAGAAGATAATAGAAGCAGTAAAGACGATCTCCTAGTTTCCGCAAATCTTCGAGCGGATCCACCGATTTATAGCTAATTGTTACGTATGTCGAGCCGCAAAACTACGTTACGGCCTTCCAGCCGGTCTATCAAAGCCACTTCCGATCCCCGAGAAACTGTAGCAGCACATTATAATGGATTTCGTAACCGGCCTACCGGATTCCGATAAATACAATGCTACCCTTAACATAGTAGATCGTTTAAGCAAGGAACGCCACTTTATCCCCTGCCGAGCAAAGGATAAAGAAACTACTACAGAAGAGACAGCGAGAATGCTGATTTAGCACATATAGAAGCACTATAGCCTTCCGGACACTATTACTATAGATAGGGGTCTTCAATTTACTGCTAATATATAGAAAGCTATTAACTATATTCTTAGAATTCGCGGAAAGCTTAGCACAGCTGCTTACCCTTAGACAGACGGTCAGTCCAAAGTAGCTAACCGTAAGATAGAGAAATATCTACGAATCTTCTATAGCTACTATTAAGCAGAGTAGGTTAAGGTGTTGCCGATAGCCGAATTCTACGCCAATTCCGCACAGTCCGAGGCTACCTTACTGGCGCCGTTTGAAATAACCTATAGTTATCTTCTAAGGATAAGCTTTCAACCGCCGAACGAACCCAGCTCTTCGGAACCTTCTACTACTACTTCGTCGAAGAGAGTCGCTGCTGCCGCGGCAGAAGCGCTCTAATCTCAGATAGAAGAAGCGATCCGGGTAGCGAAAGAAGCGATAGAATCAGCTTAGAAGAAGATAGTAACTCGAGCTAACAGAAAGTAGTTACCAATAGAATTCGAAGAAGGCTAAAAGGTATAGCTTCATACGCGGAACCTAAGGCTAAAAGGAAACGCTAAGCTTAACCCCCGTTACGTAGGTCCGTTTACGATAGTAGAAAAGTGATCGCTGGTAACTTATCGGCTCCAGCTACTAAAGTCGTTCCGAATCTATAATGTTTTCTATTCGGATCTATTAAGCCTAGACCCTAAGGATAGTCTTCCGGAACAGGGGTTCGCTAAACCCCCGCCAATCGAGATAGACAGTAAAGAAGAAGAGTAGGAGGTAGAAGATGTAGTAGATATAAGGAATATAAAAGGGTCTATCGAAGCAAGGATCTTATAGAAGGGATAGCCAGAAGACTATAAATGGTATCCGGTCGAGGATCTCCGAAATTCGGTAGAGCTGTTAAGAGAGTTTTACGTCCGGAACCCGAAGAAACCAAAGCCTAAGTAGCTGCGAGGCTAATAGCTCTAGAAGAGATAGAAAAGAAGAAGAAGGGTCGCGTCCGCTCTATCGGTATAGAACTAATAAAAACGATCGCAGCAGTCGCTTAGCTAGAGTCCTCGGCTCTACTACCACTACCGCTAGCCTAGTTAGCTGGATAATAACAGTAAAGCCGAGGACAGCGCCACCGCTTCGACGCGATAGTCGTCGACGCCGCCCTAAACAAGAAAGGCTCGCGGCCGTTCGATTTCGTAGACGGCGCCGGCGACGGCGGCTTTGCAGTAGTGCTTAAGGCCTTAGTAGAGAAGAAAAAGAAGAAGAGATAGCGCGCTGCAGATAGATCTATATAGACCTCTGCAGCGGCGCACAGGCCAGCCACGCCGTAGCTCAGATAGCTAGCAGCTTAGATTAGATAGCTCCGATTAGACGGACGCTAAGTAAAGGACTTTAGATAACGACGATGTAAGAAGAATAAGAAGTCGAAAGGGTAACGTTTTCGAGGTGGAAGAAACAATAAGGTAACGTCGATTTTAAGAAGGATTCTCCGCGAATCAGACAGAAGAAAACGACGAAGAAAAAGAAGAAAAGGAAAAAGAGAAGGACAAAAAAAAGAAGAGGTAGATAGAATAAGTAAGCAGTCGAGGGCGACTGCTAGTAAGGGAGGGGGGTGGTGTTGCGGCGGCAGAAAGGGGTGGGACTAAGTAATAGGGTGGACCCTTGGAATTTCGGCTCAGCCCTTCCGGACCGAGCCGGGCCTTGGCACACCTACCCCTAAAGCCCTTACCTACCGCCGCATAGATTCCTTTCCTTCTTTAATTCGAGATAAAGTTATTAAAACAGCTATATTGAATTATATCTGCGTGCTCGGATCAACTTCTACTTAGTCTAGCTCGGCTAGCGACAGTTGCCTTAGCGGTTCGGTTCTCGGCAACGTAGCTCCTTCCTTTAGTCGGATCTTGTTATTATATTCCAGTTAGTAGAGCGGCAGAAGGTTGGAATCAGCTTTTAAGAACATGTTAGCGTAACGATAGAGTTCTTTCAGTAACACTTCTAATAGGTCTACTTCTTCTTCCACTATTATCTTTCAGTAGTCTTTAATATCCTTTGTCGAAATAGCGTAGATCTTTTTTTCTAGCGACTTCGCAAGGGTAGTTAGGGCTTCTAAGCTTATTATTCCGATAGTGGCCGGAGGCGCGGCATAGTCGGCCGGTTCTGTAATAGCGGCTGTGTCTTTCGGTCTAGCAGGGACGACAGTAACTGGTTCGACAGCAGCGGTGCCCTTCTGCTAGGTTTTGAACTTAATCGTACCTTTATCTATATCGATAACGGCTTTCTAGTTCTTTATCTATTTCTGTCCTATAATAATGTTAAATCGTCCGATATCTCGAACTCAAAACATCGCTTCTGTAGTGCGGCCAGCTAGAGTAGTCTTTAAGGGCATATAATGCATAATACTCTCTGTGTATTGTCCGTTGTATGCCAAAATCTGCGTTAGCGATGCTAACTCTACTAGATAACTATATCCCTTCGTTAGTTTCCAAACTAGCTAGTAGTAAATTGCCGCGCCGATAAGAGCTCCTATATCGATAAAAGCTTTTAGTTAAAGAGGCTAGCGCGAGCTTTTAAGGGGGTAGACTGTAATCGGAAGGATAATAGCAGTCTCTGCATTCGCCTGTACTGTAGCCAAAAGCGGATCGTTGCAGCTGTTAATGCTTTCTTCTTCTTCTAGCGGCGTAGTTCGTAGTAGTGCCCTATCGTTTATACTAGGTAGGGGGCCTATCCGTCTAGCTAGTCTTTTCCTAGGATCCTTAATAGCACCCCGCTGTCTACACTGTCGGTGTCGTTTGGTGTTGGTTCTATAGTCTGTATACCCTTCCTTAGCAGCGGTGTAGGTCTCGTAGCTTAATATTCTCGCTTTTGTTAAGCAGTTGCTTGGCATCTAGTAGCGATATAGCCGGGCTTTCTATACGTATAGCATATAGGGACGAATGTCGAACGCAGTAGGTAAGACGGTTGCTAGAGGCTGCGTCGAAAGGAGGAAGGAGACCGGGTTAATAGCGCGAACAGTGGTCGCTAACCTAGTTCTTAGATTGCTGGTTTTCTATATTTATTTATGTTTCTAGCTGTAACTCTCGCTTAGTCTACGAAGGCTTAAAGGTCTCAGGTTCTTACAGAGACTAGCGCGTTAGCTAGTTCAGGCCTTAACTTCTTTCTTAGCAGGTGTAGTTGTTCGCTCTCCGGCACCTTCGCTCAGATTGCATACTTTCGGAACTGTCTGTAGAACTCTTCGAACGATAGCCAATGTTGGTTGACCTTGTCTAGTTGTTTACGAGCTGTCTGCTCGCGGAAGTGGTATGCGAAGTGCTAATCTAAGGCGTCGAGAGCTTCGGCAGCGGTGGATTCTTCTAAGTCTGCTACTAACGTAAACGCCTTACTATCTAACTGTAATTAAAGGTATGTTAACTTGGCGTCTTCGCTGTTGTTAGCATAATTGCGGTTTATCTTATTTATTATCTTTTTCTTAAAAACTTCCTATGTCTCCAGATTGCTACTGCTAAAGATCTATAGGTTAGGCAATAACGTTATCGAGATGCTACCTTAACTATAGGCAGTAGGGGAAGCGTAGTTAGTGTAGCCTTCTAGTAGCGGCAGCGCCACCAACGACGTTAACGCTGCCACCTTAGCTAACTCAGCTCTTAGCCTATTTAGTTAAGCTAATCGTGCTACGGCCTAATTCTTAAGTACTTCGATAGTAGTTTCCGCTGACGCCCTCTTAGCGGCTATCGCTTCTATTTCCTCTTTTAACTGTCTATTTTCTTCTAACTTCTTATAGAACAGGGTCTCGACGAGGGCTATAGCGTCGTAGACCTTCTCTATTCTGTGTTCTATTATATAGTTTTCGAGCTCGTCGGGTGTATACTCGTATAGCTTTAGGTAGTTAGTTATACGCTCTTTTACCTCTTAGGTCTCTTCTGCAGTAAGGTCCTCGATAAGGGTCTCGGCGTTTATAATACTAGTGCGCCTATCTTTGGTTCTGTTAGTCCTTCTTCTTCTGCTGCAGCCGGTAACGCTGCCTTCTGCTGCTAAGAAGCTCTCTATAGCCTTCTTATAGTGCTGGTTAGTTTGGTTTAGGTTGTAGGGTGTGCGTGCGTTATTCGGGCGTCCGGATGTAATTCGACGGGCCCTTTCGCGCAGCGCAGTAGTGTAGATAGTAAGTTCGAGATATAATAATCTAAGCGCGCAGATATAATTTAATACGGCTGTTTTACTAACTATATCTCGAACTAAGGAGGGAAAGAAACCTATACGGCGGTAGGTAAGGGCTTTAGGGGTAGTGTGCCAAGGCCCGGCTCGGTCTGGAAGGGCTGTGTTGCGGCGGTAGAAAGGGGTGGGACCGAGCAATAGGGTGGACCCTCGGAATTTCGGCTCGGCCCTTCCGGACCGAGCCAGGCCTTGGCACACCACCCCCAAAGCTCTCGCCCACCACTACATAGATTCCTTTCCCTCCTCAGTTCGAGATATAGTTATTAAAAAGGCCGTATTGAATCTTATCTGCGTGCCCGGATTATTATATCTCGAACTCACTCCCTACACTATTACCGTACTGCGCGAAAGGGACCGTTGAACTATCCGGACCCCCGAATAACGCACGCGCACTATACAAACCAACAACCCTAGTACCGTAAGATAGCTATAGAGAGCTTCTCAACGGTAGAGAGCGGCGTTACAGGCCGAAGCAGAAGCAGAAGAGAAAAGACTAACAGAGCGAGTAGGCGCTCCAGTGTTATCTGTTGCAGCGGTGGAAAGGGGTGGGACTAAGTAATAGGGTAGACCCTCGGAATTTCGGCTCGGCTCTTCCGGACCGAGCCGGGCCTTGGTACGCTACCCCCAAAGGTCTCGCCTACTACTATATAGATTCCTTTCCCTCCTTAGTTCGAGATATAGTTATTAAAAAGGCCGTATTAAATCATATCTGCGTGCCCGGATTATTATATCTCGAACTCACTCCCTACACCACTACCGCGCTGCGCGAAAGGGACCGTTGAATCATCTGGACCCCGAATAACGCACGCGCACACACCAAACACCAAACCCCAGCACCGTAAGAAAGCTATAGAGAGCTTCTTAGCGGTAGAGAGCGGCGTTACAGGCTAAAGCAGAAGCAGAAGAGAAAAGACAGACAGAGCGAGCAGGCGCTCCAGTGTCATCGATAATAAGTTTACTATCGAAGGTTTTACAGCAGAAGAGACCGCAGAGATTAAGGAACGAATAAGCGAATACAAGAAAATCTACGACTGCACGCTCAAGCAACTTAAGGATTACGTAAACGAGAACAGAGTAGGAAAGGTCTATAACAGCATAGACCTTATTAAGAAGCTGTTTTACAGAACCCTAGAAGAAAAGAGACAGTTAAGAGAGGAAATAGAGACAGTAAGAGCTAAGAAGGAATCGGCCGAGACTATTATAGATGTGCTGGAAAACTAAGCGGCGAACCGACTGGCACAACTAAAGGAGATAAAGGCTTAGTTAGCTAAGATAGAAGCAGCAATGTCGTCGGCGCCGCTACCGCATCGAGAAGAACAAGCAAAGACTGCCTTACCAGCGGCCTACAGTCAAGGTGGCACCTTAATAACATTATTACCGGATCTACCGGCGTTTAGAGGCGGAGACCCTAAAGATTGGGAAGCGTTTAAGAAGAAGATAAAGAACAAGATAGACCGTAACTATGCCGGAAACAGTGCCGGAGACAGATTGGCCTACCTAGAATCGCGATTAGAAGGAGAAGCTTTTTCGCTAGTAGCGGACCTAGAAGAGGTAACCGCCGAGGAAGCGATTAAAGCACTAGATCAACGCTTCGGAGACCTATTCTAAAAGAAGACAGCCTGTAAGCAGCTGGACAAGATCAATTAGAACTGGCAGACGTTCGAAGAATTCTACGGACTGTTCAGAAAATATGCGATTAGGGCTAGAGTAGCGGAAGACGAGCAGCTCTATCTATTAAGACAGAAGCTAAACCCTAAACTGGCAGCAGCTATGGCGTCGGTAGAAGATGAAGACCTTAAGAGCTTCGTGCACTAAGCGAGAGTTACTGCGAGAAACCTAAGCGCTTACGCGAAATCGCGTAAATCGAACCAGAAGCCGTTGTTAACGCAGACGACGACGAGACCCCCCGCACCTTTCCGGAGAGCACCTCCGCAGCCATCTTACCAGTCACCGCGTTCGTCGTCCGTCCCTACCTGCTACGCGTGTAGAAAGCCTAGCTATATCGCTACAAGATGCCAAGCATCAGATAAGCAAAAGCAGGAGTATCGTATTATAAAGCAGCCGCAGCTACAGCCACCGGGAAAGACTATACAAGCTATGGAGCCGGCTCCGAACGACACCGACAGTGTGAACGGTGGAGTGCTACTAAGAATTCTGGGAAAAGATCAGCTGGAAGGATAGGCCCCCTATCCAGCGTAGAAAACAGGGCACTAACAAGAACTACGTCACAGAAAGATAAGAGCATTAACAGCTGCAGCGATCTGCTCTTAGCGGCGGTGGAAGTGAATACGGAAACAGCTATTATCCTTCTAATTACTCTCTACCCCCTTAACGGATCGAGCAAACCACTTTAGCTAAGAGCTTTCGTCGACACGGGGGCCCTTATTGGAGCGGCTATCCACTATCGACTGGTTCAAAAGATAATAAAAGGATATAGTTATCCAGTAGAGCTAGCGTCGCCGACACGAATTTCAGCATACAACAGACAAGACACAGAGAGTGTTACGCACTATATGCCACTAAAGACTACCCTGGCAGGTCGCACTACGGAGGCGACGTTCCGAATTATAGATATCGGAAGGTTTGACATTATTATAGAACAAAAATAGATGAAGAACCAGGGAGCAATTATTAACGTAGGTAAAGGCACACTCGGATTCAGAACACCAATCAGCGGCTCCGCCGCCGTCAAATCAGTCACCGAACCGGTCACAGTCGCCAACGCTAAACCGAACGTTACGACTATCGAAGCCGCTCCGGTAGATCGGCCCGACCCTTAAGACACGATCGGAATAATAAGTTCAGAAGCTTTAACGACCCTCGCGAGGTCGTCGGACAACGAGATTTATGCTATCTTAATAAAGGATATCGAAGACTATCGGAAGATAATAGCGGAAGAAGAAGTAGATCCCCTAGAGGCGTTACCGAAAGAACTCTATAGTTACACTAACGTGTTCTCAAAGGCTGACTCCAACCTCTTGCCGCTCCACCGACTGGAATATAACAACAAGATCTGGCTAAAAGAAGGAGCCGCGCTGCCGAGAACCGAGCCCTTAAGAAGACTATCGCCGGCCGAGCTAGACCAGGTAGAAGTGTTTGTTAGAGAAAACTTGGCGAAGAAGTTTATTACGCCAAGCTTAGCAGAATATGCGTTGCCGATTCTTTTCGTACGGAAACCCGGAGGTGGTCTCCGACTGTACGTAGATTATTGTAGCCTTAATAAGGTTACCAAGAGAGATGTGTATCCGCTGCCTCTAATCGATAAGACTATACAACGAGTAGCTAAGGCTAAGTGGTTCAGCAAGCCGGATATTCGCTAAGCTTTCTATCGGTTAAGGAACGAGGAAGGACAAACAGAAGACCTTACGACATTCGCTACGCGTATAGGCAACGTTAAGTGGCTAGTGATGCCTTTCGGACTTACTAACGCTCCGGCAGTGTAGCAACGCTTTATAAACTACACCTTTATAGACATGCTGGAACGTTTTGTGTCTATCTACTTAGATAACATTCTTATCTATACTAAGGGAACGAGAGAACAACACACGGACTACATCGAGAGGGTGTTAAAGAGACTCCGCGAGGTCGGACTAAACGCGGACACGAAGAAGAGCGAGTTCTACCAGACCGAAGTTAAATACCTCGGTCTTATCGTCGGAAGAGAAGTAATTTGGATGGACCTGTCGAAAGTAGCCGCAGTCTTAGAATAGAAGCAACCGACATCTGGAAACACTATGCAAATCAGAGCGTTTCTCGGATTCTCTAGCTACTACCGACGGTTTATTAAAGACTTTAGCAAGATAGCGAGACTACTAAATAAGGCGTTAAAGAAGGAAGCTGCCGGCCTATAGAATGAAAAGTGTACGGAAGCTTTCAACCGACTAAAGAAGGCGGTAGCCTTAGCGCTAGTGCTAGCGCACTTTAGACCGGAAAAGACGATCTACGTAGAGACAGACGCTTCCGACACAGTAACAGCAGGGGTCCTTTCTTAATATGCTGACGACGAAGGGACTCTCTATCCGGTAGCTTTCTTTAGCAAGTCTATAAATAATGCTAAGAGAAACTACGCTATTTATAATAAAGAACTGCTGGCCATTATTTAGGCTTTCGAGAAGTGGAAACCGGAGCTTATAGCTAGACAGAGCACGATCCAGGTCCTTACGGACCACTAGTTACTAACATACTTTATAAAGACGCAGAAGCTATCAAGGCGTTAGGCCCGGTAGGCCGCCTACTTATCCGGATTTGATTTTAAGATTACCTATCGACCAGGAGCTCAAAATGGAAAGGCAGACGCGTTAATAAGAAGAGAAGGGAAGACCAGCCGCGCGAAAGAAGACCCGAACATGTTTTAGAAGGTGCTAACAGAACGAATAGTAGACGCCGAGGTGTTAAAAGAAGTAGGGATCTGTACGATAGAGCCGCCGATTAAAGAAGAGACGCTGCATAAGAAAGTGGAACGGCTTAATTAGCAGCAGAAGCTCGGCAAAATAGGCTTAGGGAAGCTGATCGTTCTAGAAGAACTAATTACAGAGGTTATCCAGCTAGTCTATAGCTCTACAGACGTTGGCTATGCAGGATCGAAGAAGACGATAGAAGTAATAAGGACGACCTACTGGTTTCCGCGAATCTTCGAGCGGATACATCGTTTTATTACTAACTGTTACGTGTGCCGAGCAGCGAAGCTACGTTACGGCCTTCTAGCCGGCCTGCTAAAGCTACTTCCGATCCCTAAGAAACTATAGCAGCACATTACGATGGATTTCGTAACCGGCCTGCCGGACTCCGATAGATATAACGCTACGCTTAATACAGTGGATCGGCTAAGCAAAGAGCGCCATTTCATCCCCTGTCGAGCTAAGGATAAAGGAACTACTGCAGAAGAAACGGCGAGAATGTTAATCCAATACGTATAGAAGCACTATAGGCTGCTGGACACTATCACTACGGATAGGGGTCCTTAATTCACTGCAGACGTATAGAAAGCTATCAACCAAGCCCTTAGAATTCGTAGAAAGCTCAGCACGGCCGCTTACCCTTAGACCGATGGCCAGTCTAAAGTAGCCAATCGTAAGATAGAAAAATACCTAAGAATCTTCTGCGGCTATTATTAAGAAGGATAGGTTAAGGTGCTACCGATGGCCGAATTCTGCGCAAACTCTGCACGATCGGAAGCCACCTTACTAGCGCCGTTCGAGATAACCTACGGTTATCTTCCGAGGATAAGCTTTTAACTACCGAACGAACCCAGCTCTTTAGAACCTTCTACTGCTACCTCGGCGAAGAGAATAGCCGCGGCGGCGGCAGAAGCGCTCCGATCTCAGATAGAAGAAGCGATTAAGGTGGCGAAAGAAGCGATAGAATCAGCTTAGAAGAAGATAGTAACACGAGCTAATAGAAAGAGGTTACTAATAGAATTCGAGGAAGGTGATCCGGGCACGCAGATATGATTCAATACGGCCTTTTTGATAACTATATCTCGAACTGAGGAGGGAAAAGAACCTATGTGGTGGTGGCGGTGGGCCTTAATGGAGGGTGGTGTGCCAAGGCCCGGCTCGGCCCGGACGGGCCGAGCCGAAATCCAGGGTCCACCCTATCAATCTGTCCCACCTCTTTCCACCGCCGCAACACTACCCCCCTCCCTTACCAGCGGTCGCCCTCGACCGCTTAGTCACCCTATCCATCCGGAAATATCCACTTTTTTTTTTTTTCGAAAATCCCCTCCGACGCCGACGTCGCGTCTTCCATCTTCCATCTTCCATTACAACCGGCGCCCTTTTCGTTGCTTTTTCCATTTTTTACACCGTCGGCATCTGAAGTCCTTTACTTTACGTTTATGTGATCCGTTCGCCTGATCCGTGCCATCTGATCGGAACCGTAGGTTATCTGAGCTGCGGCGTAGCTGGTCTGTGCGTCGTCTCGGAGGTCTATATAGATCCGTCCGCAGCGTCGTTTCTTCTTCTTCTTTTTCTCTTCCACCAAAGCCTCTACACACCGCAGGGGCGGCGGCGCTGGCACGCTACGGCGTCGGCGGGCTTCCTGCCGCACTGCCGATAGGTGGTAGCCGCGTCGATGACCTCCCCGAAGGCGACCGACACGATCGTCTTTATCGGCTTCCGCGCCGGTAGAGCGGACGTGGCTTTCTTTGTTTTCTTCCGGAAGGATCGACTTTAGAGCCATTCCGGCTTCGGCTTCTTCGGGTTCCGCGCGTAAAAATCTCTTAGCAGCTCCGCCGAGTTCCGCAGGTTCTCGACCGGATACTATTCGTAGTCTTCCGGCTACCCCTTCTACGAGATCCTTGCTTTAATGGACCCCCTTATCTTCTTTACGTCCATTACGTCTTTAACCTCCCACTCTTCCTTATTACCGTCCATCTTAACTGGTGGGGGTTCGGCGAAGCCCTGTTCCGGCAGACCGTTCTTAGGGTCCAGGCTTAGCAGATCCGAATGGAAAACGTCGTAGATCCGGAACGATTTCGGTAGCTGGAGCCGATAAGTTACCGGCGACCTCTTTTCCACTATCGTAAATGGGCCTACGTAGCGCGGATTGAGCTTGGCGTTCCCTCTTAGCCTTAGGTTCCGCGTGTTAAGCCAGACCTTTTGACCTTCTTCGAATTCTATTGGCGACCGGCTTCTATTAGTTCGAGTTACTATCTTCTTCTGAGCCGTCTCTATCGCTTCTTTCGCCACTTTAATCGCTTCTTCTATCCGAGATCTCAGCGCTTCTGCCGCCGCGGCGGCGACTCTCTTTAACGACGTAGAAAGCTCTAGCGAATCGGCGTCGCTCGGCGGATGGAAGCTCAACCTTGGAAGATAACCGTATGTTATGTCGAACGGCGCTAGCGACATCGTTTCTGACCGTGTTGAGTTTGCGCAGAATTCGGCTATTGGCAGCACCTTTACCCACTTTTCTTGATAGTAGCTGCAGAAGATCCGTAGATATTTCTCTATCTTACAGTTGGCCACTTCTGATTGACCGTCGGTCTGCGGGTAAGCAGCTGTGCTGAGCTTTCCACTAATTCCGAGAGCTCGGTTAATAGCTTTCTATACGTCGGCGGTGAATTGAGGACCCCTATCCGTAGTGATAGTGTCCGGCAGGCTATAGTGCTTCCACACGTGTTGAATTAACATCCGTGCGGTCTCTTCCGCAGTAGTTCCTTCGTCTCTTGCTCGGCAGGGGATGAAGTAGCGTTCTTTGCTTAGCCGGTCCACTACATTAAGCATAGCGTCGTAGCTATCGGCTTCCGGCAGGCCGGTTACGAAATCCATCGTAATGTGTTGCCACGGTTTCTCGGGGATCGGAAGTGGCTTCAATAAGCCTGCCGGAAGGCCGTAACGTGGCTTCGCGGCCCTGCATACGTGGCAATTGGCGATAAATCGATGGATCCGTTCGTAGATCCGCGGAAACCAGTAGACCGTCCTTATAGCTTCTATCGTCTTCTTTAAGCCGGCGTAACCAACGTCTATAGAGCTATAGACCAGTTGGATGACCTCCGTAATTAGTTCTTCCGGAACTATTAGCTTCCCTAAGCCGGTTTTGCCTAGCTTCTGCTGCTGATTGAGCCGCTCCACCTTCTCGTAGAGAGTCTCTTCCTCGGGGGCCGGTTCTACTGCGCAGACCCCTACCTCTTTCAGCACCTCTGCATCTACTATCCGCTTGGTCAACACCTTCTGAAACATGTTCGGATCTTCCTTCGCGCAGCTCGTCTTCCCTTCTCTTCTCGTTAGCGCGTCAGCCTTTCCGTTTTGAGCCCCTAGTCGATAGGTAATCTTGAAGTCGAACCCTAATAGGTAGGCGGCCCACTGTGCTTAACGTCGTAAGAGCTTCTGCGTCTTTATAAAGTAGGTCAGCAACTGGTGGTCCGTAAGGACCTGGACCGTGCTCTTTCCAGCTATTAGCTCCGGTTTCCACTCCTCGAAAGCCTGAATAATCGCTAGCAGCTCCTTATCGTAGATAGCGTAGTTCCGCTTAGCTTCCGTTATGGACTTGCTGAAGAAAGCTACTAGATGGAGGGTCTCGTCTTCGCTATATTGAGAAAGCACTCCGGCCGTTACTGTGTCGGAAGCGTCCGTTTCTACGTAGATCGTCTTTTCCGGTCGGAAGTGTGCCAGGACCGGCGCCGAGGCCACTGCTTCTTTCAGCTGTACGAAAGCTTCCGTGCACTTCTCATTCTATAGGCCGGCGGCCTCTTTCTTTAACGCTTCGTTCAGGGGTCTCGCGATCTTGCTAAAGTCCTTAATAAACCGTCAATAATAGCTGCAGAATCCGAGAAACGCTCTGATTTGCGTAGTGTTTCCGGATTTCGGCTGCTTCTATTCCGCCACAGCGGCGACCTTTAAGGGGTCTATCCGAATTCCATCTCTTCCGACGATAAGGCCGAGATATTTGACCTCGGTCTAATAGAACTCGCTCTTCTCTGTGTCCGCGTTCAATCCGACCTTGCGGAGCCTAATCAGCACCTTCTTAATGTGGTCCGTATGCTGTTCTCTCGTTCCTTCGGTGTAGATAAGGATGTCGTCTAAGTAGATGGACACGAACCGTTCTAGCATGTGTATAAAGGTGTGGTTTATAAAGCGTTGCTACACTGCCGGCGCGTTGGTAAGTCCGAAAGGCATTACCAACCACTTAAAATTGCCTATACGCGTCGCGAACGTCGTAAGATCTTCTGTTTGTCCTTCCTCGTTTCTTAATCGATAGAACGCTTAGCGGATGTCCAGCTTGCTGAACCACTTAGCCTTTGCTACGCGCTGGATGGTCTCGTCGATCAGCGGCAGCGGGTATACGTCTCTCTTAGTGACCTCGTTAAGGCCGCGATAGTCTACGCAGAGTCGCAGACCACCCCCTGGTTTCCTTACGAAAAGAATCGGTAACGCGTATTCGGCAGAGCTCGGCGTAATAAACTTCTTCGCCAGGTTCTCGCGAACAAACACCTCTACCTGGTCCAGTTCCGCTGGCGACAGTCGTCTTAGGAGCTCAGTTCTTAGCAGCGTAGCTCCTTCTTTCAGTCGGATCTTATTGTTATATTCCGGTCGATAAAGCGGCAGGAGGTTGGAGTCGGCTTTTAAGAACACGTCAGCGTAATCGTAGAGCTCCGCTGGTAGCACCTCCAGCGGGTCCACTTCTTCTTCCGCCATTATCTTCCAGTGGTCTTCGATGTCTTTTATCGAGATAGCGTAGATCTTATTATCCAGCGACTTCGCGAGGGTCGTTATAGCTTCCGAACTCATTATTCCGACGGTGACCAGGGGTTCGGAACGATCGGACGGAGTTACATTGGCAGCCGCGGCTCTCGATTCGGTGGTAACGGCGCTGTTACCTCGGGTTTTGAATCTGATCGTTCCTTTATCTACGTCGACGACGGCTTTCTGGTTCTTTATCCATTTCTGCCCTATAATAATGTCAAATCTTCCGATATCCATAATTCGGAACGTCGCTTCCGTAGTGCGACCAGCCAGCGTGGTCCTTAATGGCACGTAGTGCGTAACGCTTTCCGTGTCTTGTCCATTATATGCCAAAATCTTCGTCGGCGACGCTAGTTCCACTGGATAACCGTATCTATTCGTCAGCTTCCAGACCAGTCGGTGGTGGATCGCCGCGCCGATAAGAGCTCCGGTGTCGATAAAAGCTTTCAGCTGGAGGGGTTTGCTCGATCCGTTAAGGGGGTGGACAGTAATCGGAAGGATAATGGCTGTTTCCGTGTTCACTTCCACCGCCGCCGAGAGCGGATCGCTGCAGCTGTTGATGCTTTCTTCTCGCATCGATTCGCTCCGGTGCGGTGCCCTATTGTCAATGCTGGATAGGGGGCCTATCCGTCCAGCTGGTCTTTTCCCATAATCCTTAACTGTCCCCTACCGTTACTGTCAGTATCGTTCGGAGCCGGCTCTATAGCTTGTATAGTCTTCCTCGGTGGTTGCTGCTGCTGCGGCGGCGGCTGCCTTATAGCACGATAGTCCTGCTTCTGCTTATCCGATGCTTGGCATCTCGTAGCGATGTGGCCAGGCTTGCCACACGCGAAACAGGTAGGGACGAACGACGAGCGCTGTAACTGATAGGGTGGCTGCTGTAGCGCTCTCCGGAAAGGCGCAGGGGGTCGTGTAGTCTGCGTTATCAGCGGCTTCTGGTTCAATTCGCGTGATTTCGCGTAAGCGCTTAAGTTTCTTGCGGTAACTCTCGCTTGGTGTACGAAGCTCTTAAGGCCTTCGTCTTCTACAGACGCTATAGCGGCGGCAAGCTTAGGACCCAGCTTCTGCCTTAATAGGTAGAGCTGCTCATCTTCCGCCACTCGGGCCCTAATCGCATATTTTCTGAACAAACCGTAGAATTCCTTAAAGGTCTGCCGGTTCTGGTCGATCTTATCCAGCTGCTTACGGGCTGTCTTCTTTCGGAATGGGTCTCCGAAGCGTTGATCTAACGCTTTGATCGCTTCTTCGGCGGTTACCTCTTCTAGGTCCGCCATTAACAAGAACGCTTCGCCTTCTAGTCGCGCCTCTAAATAGGCCAACCTGTCTTCTTCGCTGCTTAATGCGTAATCGCGGCTTATCTTATTCTTAATCTTCTTCTTAAACGCCTCCTACGCTTTAGAGTCTCCGCTACCGAAAACCGGTAGATCCGGTAGTGACGTTATCAACGTGCTACCTTAACTATAGGCCGCTGGTAAGGCGGTCTTAGCGTAGGTTTCTTGCCTCGGTGGCGGTGACGACTTCGCTGCTTCTATATCAGCTAGCTGATCCTTCAGCTCCTTTAGTTGCGCCAGTCGATTCGCTGTCTGGTGTTCTAACACGTCGACGATAGTCTCCGCCGATTCCTTCTCGGCCCTTACCGTCTCTACTTCCTCTCTTAGCTGTCTGTTCTCTTCCAGCGTTCTATAAAACAGCATCTCGATGAGGTCTATACCGTCGTAGACCTTTCCTAACCTATTCTCGTTTACGTAGTCTTCCAGTTCCTCGATCGTGCAGTCGTGGATCTTCCTATATTCGCTTATTCGTTCCTTGATCTTAGCGGTCTCTTCCGCTGTAAAACCTCTGATAACGATCTTATCATTAATGACACTGGAGCGCCTGCTCGCTCGGTCAGTCTTTCTCTTTCCGCGGCGGCCTGTTACGCCGCTCTCTACCGCTAAGAAGCCTTCCATCTTCTTACAGTGCCTTAGGGGGTTGTTGTTGGTGTAGTGGTGGTTGCGCGTGCGTTATTCGGGTTTCCGGATAGTTCAACGGGCCCTTTCGCGCAGCGCGGGGTGTAGTGTGGAGAGTGAGTTCGAGATATAATGATCCGGGCACGCAGATATAATTTAATACGGCCTTTTTGATAACTATATCTCGAACTGAGGAGGGAAAAGAACCTATGTAGTGGTGGCGGTGGGCCTTGATGGAGGGTGGTGTGCCAAGGCCCGGCTCGGCCCGGACGGGCCGAGCCGAAATCCAGGGTCCACCCTATCAATCTGTCCCACCTCTTTCCACCGCCGCAACAGAAGGCTAAAAGGTATAGCTTAACACACAGAACCTAAGGATAAAAGGCAACGCGAAACTCAATCCCCGTTACGTAGGTCCATTTAAGATAATAGAAAAGAGGTCGCCGGTAACCTACCGGCTCTAGCTGCCAAAATCGTTCTGGATCTACGATGTGTTTCACTCGGATCTGCTAAGCCTAGACCCTAAAGATAGTCTTCCGGATTAGGGGTTTACTAAACCCCTACTAGTAGAGATAGACGGTAAAGAAGAAGAATAGGAAGTTGAAGATGTTATAGATATAAGAAGACGAAGCGGATCTATCGAAGCGAGGATCTTATAGAAAGGATATATAAGGGGCTTCAGAATCTTAGTTCAGAAACTTAAGGCTGGGTATCTACATAAAGAAACTAATAGGCAGTTCCTTCGTCGTCTACTGCTGTACAATTTGTACCTACGAAGCTAAGCTAGCAATTTCCTCCTATGCAGGGGTGCAAGGTTTACACTCTGTACAGAGGGTCGGGAGTTCCCCCTCTGTACAGTAGTGCAGAGTTTTTCCCTCTATTTAGAGGGGCGGCAGTTCCCCTCTATATAGGACTATAGGGTTCTCCCTCTATATAGGAGTAGGGTCCTGTCGGTGATTCCGTACAGAGGGTAGGGTTATGCTAGCGCCGCTAAGTCGCACTCCTTAGGGCGACGGCTGGCTTAGGTCAGGTTAAGGACCTAAGCTAGGCAGCGCCCCCTAACAGGATAGCCGGAAAACTATAAATAGTATCCAGCTAAGAACCTGCGGAATTCGGCGGAGCTGCTAAGAGAATTTTACGCCCGGAACCCGAAGAAGCCGCAGCCTAAGTAGCTCGACGGTTAAAAAGAAGGCCAAGTCCGCTCTATTAGCACAGAAGCTAAAGAAAACGATTGTAACGGTCGCTTCGCTAGAGTCTTCGACGCAGCTACTACCTACCGCAGCTGTAGCAGGAAGCTCGCCGACGCTACTTTACGGCATCGGCGCTGCCAGCCCTACAGTAGGTAAGGTCTTTAGTAGAGAAAGAAAAAGAAGAAGATAGCAAGCTGCAGATAGATCTATATAGATCTATGCAGCGGCGCACGGACCGGTTACGCCGCAGCTCTAGTAACCGCTAGCTCCGATCAGATAGAACGGATCAGATAGACGCCAAGTAAAGACGTTAGATAGTAACGATGTAAAAAAAAAAAAAAAAGAGACGAACAGATAAGTAAGCGGTCGAGGGCAACTGCTAATAAGGGAGGGGGGTAGTGTTGCGGCGGTGGAAAGGGGTGGGACTAAGTAATAGGGTAGACCCTCGGAATTTTGGCTCGGCCCTTCCGGAGGGAGCCGGGCCTTAGCACGCTACCCCTAAAGGTCTCGTCTACCACTATATAGATTCCTTTCCCTCCTCAGTTCAAGATATAGTTATCAAAAAGGCCGTACTGAATTATATCTGCGTGCCCGGATTATTATCGATAATAAGTTTATTATTAGAGGTTTTACAGCGGAAGAGACTATAGAGATTAAAGAACGAATAAGCGAATACAGGAAAATCCACGACTGTACGCTCGAGGAACTTAAGGATTATGCAAACGAGAACGGAGTAGGAAAGGTCTACGACAGCATAGACCTTATTAAGAAGCTGTTTTATAGAACCTAGGAAGAAAAGAGACAGATAAGAGAGGAAATAGAGACAGTAAGAGCCGAGAAGGAATCGGCCAAGACTATTATAGATGTGCTGGAAAACTAAGTGGCGAACCGACTAGCACAACTAAAGGCGATAAAGACTTAGCTAGCTGAGATAGAGGCAGCGATGTCGTCGGCGCCGCTACTGCATCGAGAAGAACAAGCAGAGACCGCCTTACCGGCGGCCTACAGTTAAAGTAGCACCTTAATAACATTACTGCCGGACCTACTAGCGTTTAGAGGCGGAGACCCCGAAGACTAGGAAGCGTTTAAGAAGGAGATAAAGAACAAGATAGATCGCGACTACGCCGGAAACAGTACCGGAGATAGATTGGCCTACATAGAGTCGCGATTAGAAGGCGAAGCTTTTTCGCTAGTAGCGGACCTAGAAGAGGTAACCGCCGAGGAAGCGATTAAAGCGCTGGATCAACGCTTCGGAGACCCCTTCCGAAAGAAGACGGCCTGCGAACAGCTAGATAAGATCAACCAGAACTGACAGACGTTCGAAGAGTTCTACAGACTGTTCAGAAAATATACGATTAGGGCCCGAGTAGCAGAAGATAAGCAGCTCTACCTACTAAGGCAGAAGCTGAACCCTAAACTGGCAGCAGCTATAGCGTTAGTGGAAGACGAAGACCTTAAGAGCTTCGTGCACTAAGCGAGAGTTACCGCGAGAAACCTAAGCGCTTACGCGAAATTACGCGAATCAAACCAGAAGCCGTTGTTAATATAGGCGACGAGACCTCCTGCACCTTTCCGGAGAGCACCTCCGCAGCTATCTTATCAGTTACCGCGTTCGTCGTTCGTCCCTATATGTTACGCGTATAGAAAGCCTAGCTACATCGCTACGAGATGCTAAGCATTAGATAAGCAGAAGCAGGAGTATAGTGTTACGAAGCAGCCGCAGCCGCAGCTGCCGAGAAAGACTATACAAGCTATAGAGCCGGCTCCGAACGACACCGACAGTGTGGACGGTAGAGTGCTACTAAGAATCCTGGGAAAAGACCAGCTAGAAGGATAGGCCCCCTATCCAGCATAGACAATAGGGCACTAACACGAGCTACGTCACCGGAGAAAGGAAGCATTAACAGCTGCAGCAATCCGCTCTCGTCGGCGGTGGAAGTGAACACGGAAACAGCTATTATCCTTCTAATCACTGTCTACCCCCTCGATAGACCGAGCAAACCACTTTAGCTGAAAGCTTTTATCGACACAGGGGCCCTTATCGGAGCGGCGATCCATTATCGATTGGTCCGAAAGATAATAAAGGGATATAGCTATCCGGTAGAGATAGCATTACCGACACGGATTTCGGCATACAACGGACAAGACACTAAGAGTGTTACGCACTATATGCTATTAAAGACCACCTTAGCAGGTCGCACTACAGAAGCGACGTTCCGAATTATGGATATCGGAAGGTTTGACATTATTATAGGGCAGAAATAGATAAAGAACCAGAAGGCTGTTATCGACGTAGATAAAGGCACGCTAGGGTTCCAAAACCAGCAGGACGGAGTCGCCGCCAAACCGGCTACCGTCGTTACTGTAGAACCGAACGCTACGACTATCGAAGCGGTCCCAAAGGATCGGCCCGACCCTTAAGACACGATCGGAATAATAAGTTCAGAAGCTTTAACGACCCTCGCGAGGTCGTCGGACAACGAGATTTATGCTATCTCAATAAAGGATATCAAAGACTATTGGAAGATAATAGCGGAAGAAGAAGTAGATCCCCTAGAGGCGTTACCGAAAGAACTCTATAGTTACACTAACGTGTTCTCAAAGGCTGACTCCAACCTCTTGCCGCTCCACCGACCGGAATATAACAACAAGATCCGATTGAAAGAAGGGGCTGCATTGCCGAGAACCGAGCCCCTAAGACGCTTATCGCCAGCAGAGCTGGACTAGGTAGAAGTGTTTATTAGAGAAAACTTGGCGAAGAAGTTTATTACGCAAAGCTCTGCGGAATATGCGTTACCAATTCTTTTCGTACAGAAACCCGGAGGCGGTCTCCGACTGTGTATAGATTACCGAGGCCTTAATAAGGTCACTAAGAGAGATGTATATCCGCTGCCTCTAATCGATAAGACTATACAGAGGGTGGCGAAGGCTAAGTAGTTAAGCAAGCTGGATATTCGCCAAGCTTTCTATCGATCGAGAAACGAAGAAGGACAGACCGAAGATCTTACGACATTCGCTACGCGCATATGCAATTTCAAATAGCTAGTAATGCCTTTCGGACTTACTAACGCGCCGGCTGTGTAGCAACGCTTTATAAACTACACCTTTATAGACATACTAGAACGTTTCGTGTCTATCTACTTAGACGACATCCTAATATATACTAAGGGAACGAGAGAACAACACACGGACTACATTAAGAGGGTGTTAAAGAGACTCCGCGAGGTCGGATTAAACGCAGACACGAAGAAGAGCGAGTTCTACCAGACCGAAGTCAAATATCTCAGTCTTATCGTTAGAAGAGAAGGAATTCGGATAGACCCGTCGAAAGTGGCCGCCGTCGCGGAATAGAAGCAACCGACATCCGGAAACACTACGCAAATCAGAGCGTTTCTCGGATTCTGCAGCTACTATCGACGGTTTATCAAGGACTTTAGCAGGATAGCGAAACTACTAAATAAGGCGTTAAAAAAGGAGGCCGCTGGCCTATAGAATAAGAAGTGTACGGAAGCCTTCAACCGACTAAAGTAGGCGGTGGCCTCAGCGCTAGTGCTAGCGCACTTCCGACCGGAAAAGACGATCTACGTAGAGACAGACGCTTCCGACACAGTAACAGCAGGGGTCCTTTCTTAATACGCTAACGACGACGAGACTCTCTATCTAGTAGCTTTCTTCAGCAAGTCTATAAACGATGCTAAGCGGAACTACGCGATCTGATGTAACGCGGTACACTTAAGCCAAAAGAGACTGGTCAAGTAACTCGGAAGTGACTTGACCAATGTGTACTAGATATATAAACCTTAGCAAGGCATAGTAATAACACGGGCCAATCTACCCCGTATTACTACCCCCTGCGCTACAGGCTTACAACCTTGTAAGCTGCGCTTACTTACAGGCCACGTATGCTATTGCACAGCCCCCCTATACAGCATATGCAATCAACCCCCCCCTAGCAGGTCTGCACACAGCTAGCTGGACCTTTACCGGGTCTGCCTCATTCTGTACAGAGTAGTAGACAAACGGACATACGTTAACGCTGCTTCCACTCTCCTATTAAAAGATGCGCCCCCTAGGGATTGAACCTAGGCCTTTTATCGTACACTTTCAGCAGTCACTTCCGAGTTAAGTAATGTAACGCGGTACACTCAAGCCAAAAGGGACTAGTCAAGTAACTCGGAAGTGACTTGACTAATGTGTACCAGATATATGAACCTTAGCAAGGCATAGTAATAACACGGGCCAACCCACCCCGTATTACGATCTACGATAAAGAACTGTTGGCCATTATACAGGCGTTCGAAGAGTGGAAACCGGAGCTTATAGCTAGACAGAGCACGATCCAGGTCCTTACGGACCACTAGTCGCTGACCTACTTTATAAAGATGCAGAAGCTGTTACGGCGCTAAGCCCGGTAGGCGGCCTACCTATCTGGATTCGATTTTAAGATCACCTATCGACTAGGAGCTTAGACGCGTTGACGAGAAGAGAAGGAAAGACCAGCTGCGCGAAAGAAGATCCGAACATGTTTCAGAAAGTGTTGACCGAACGAATAGTAGACGCAGAGGTGTTGAAAGAGGTAGGGATCTGTATAATAGAGCCACCGATTAAAGAAGAGACGCTGCACGAGAAAGTGGAACGGCTTAATTAGCAGCAGAAGCTCGGTAAAACCGGCTTAGGGAAACTGATCGTTCTGAAAGAACTGATTACAGATGTTATCCAGCTAGTCTATAGATCTACGGATGTAGGCTACGCAGGATTAAAGAAGACGATAGAAGCAGTAAGGACGACCTACTAGTTCCCGCGAATCTTCGAGCGAATACACCGGTTTATCACTAACTGTTACGTGTGCCGAGCAGCGAAGCTATGTTACGGCCTTCCAGCCGGCCTGTTAAAGCCACTTCCAATCCCCGAGAAACTATAGCAGCACATTACGATAGATTTCGTAACCGGCCTGCCGGATTCCGATAGATATAACGCTACGCTTAACGTAGTGGATCGACTAAGCAAAGAACGCTATTTTATCCCCTGCCGAGCTAAGGATAAAGGAACTACTGCAGAAGAAACGGCGAGAATGTTGATCCAGCACGTATGGAAGCACTACGAGCTGCCGGACACTATTACTATGGATAGGGGCCCTCAATTCACTGCCGATGTATAGAAAGCTATCAACCAAGCCCTCGGAATTCGTAGAAAGCTCAGCACGGCCGCTTACCCTCAGACCGACGGCCAGTCCGAAGTGGCTAACCGAGAGATAGAGAAATATCTAAGAATCTTCTGCGGCTATTATTAAGCAGAATAGGTTAAGGTGTTGCCAATAGCCGAATTCTGCGCAAACTCTGCACGATTAGAAGCCACCTTACTGGCGCCGTTCGAGATAACCTACAGCTCTCTTCCGAGGATAAGCTTTTAACTACCGAACGAACCCAGCTCTTTAGAACCTTCTACTACTACTTCGTCGAAGAGAATCGCCGCAGCGGCGGCAGAAGCGCTCCGATCTCAGATAGAAGAAGCGATCAAGGTAGCGAAAGAAGCGATAGAATCAGCTTAGAAGAAGATAGTAACTCGAGCTAATAGAAAGAGGTTACCGATAGAATTCGAGGAAGGCCAAAAGGTATAGCTTAACATGCGGAACCTAAGGCTAAAAGGCAACGCGAAGCTTAACCCTCGTTACGTAGGTCCGTTTAAAATAATAGAAAAGAGGTCGCTAGTAACCTACCGGCTCCAGCTGCCGAAATCGTTCCGGATCTACGATGTCTTCTATTCGGATCTGTTAAGTCTAGACCCTAAAGACGGCCTTCCGGAACAGGGGTTCGCCGAACCCCCACTAGTAGAGATAGACGGTAAAGAAGAAGAATAGGAGGTAGAAGATGTTATAGATATAAGAAGACGAAGAGGATCTATCGAAGCGAGGATCTTATAGAAAGGATAGCTAGAAGACTATAAATGGTATCCGGCCGAGAACCTGCGGAATTCGGCGGAGCTGCTAAGAGAGTTTTACGTCCGGAACCCGAAGAAGCCGAGGCCTAAGTGGCTTAACGGCTAAAAAGAAGGCCAAGTCCGCTTTATCGGTGCGGAAGCCGAAGAAAACAATCGTAACGGTCGCTTTGCCGGAGTCTTCGGATCGGCCACTACCTATCTTCGCATCGGCAGGAAGCTCGCCGACGCCGTAAATCGGCGCCAACGCCGCCAGCCCTGCGGTAGGTAAGGACTTTGGTAGAGAAAGAAAAAGAAGAAGATAGCGAGCAACAGACGGACCTATATAGACCTACGCGATAGCGCACGGACCGGTCACGCCGCAGCTCGGGTAACCGCTGGCTCGGATCACATAGAACGGATCAGATAGACGCTAAGTAAAGACTTCAGATAGTAACGATGTAAATCAAAAAAAAGGAGAAACACATAAGTAAGCAGTCGAGGGCGACCACTAATAAGGGAGGGGGGTGGTGTTGCGGCGGTAGAAAGGGGTAGGACCGAGCAATAGGGTGGACCCTCGGAATTTCGGCTCGGCCCTTCCGGACCGAGCTGGGCCTTGGCACACTACCCCCAAAGCTCTTGCCTACTACTACATAGATTCCTTTCCCTCCTTAGTTCGAGATATAGTTATCAAAAAGGCTGTATTAAATCTTATCTGCGTTCCTGGATCAGGATAAGCCGAAATTCCAAGGGTCCACCCTATTACTTAGTCCTACCCCTTTCTGCTACTGCAACATACAGCTACTATCGCCGCTTTATTAAGGACTTTAGCAAGATAGCAAGACCCTTAAATAAGGCATTAAAGAAGGAGGCAGGCAGCTTTTAGAATAAGAAGTGTACAGAAGCCTTCCACTAATTAAAGGCCGCTATAGCTACGGCACTAGTGCTGGCGCACTTCCGACTAGAAAAGACGATCTACCTAGAAACGGACACTTCTGATACAGTTACAGTAGGGGTTCTTTCTTGATATAACGAAAACAACGAGGCCCTCTATCCAGTAGCTTTCTTTAGCAAATCTATAAACGAAGCTAAGCAGAACTATGCTATTTACGACAAGGAACTGTTAGCTATTATCCAAGCTTTTAAGGAATAGAAACTAGAGCTTATAGCTAGAAAGAGCATAGTCTGGGTTCTTACCGACTATTAATTACTAACCTATTTTTTAAACACTAATCCCGATAGGCCGCATACTTATCCGGATTCGATTTCAAGATTACCTATCGACTAGGAGCTCAAAATAGAAAAGCTAACGTACTAATAAGAAGAGAAGGAAAGACTAGCTACGCGAAGGAAGATCCAAACATGTTCCAGAAGGTGCTTACCAAGCGGATAGTAGACGCCAAAGTGCTAAAAGAAGTAGGGATCTACACTGTATATTAGGGGACGCCGCCCCGCCAGGTCCTAGACTTGAACTGGCCGTCGCCCTAAGGATTGCGACTTAGCGGCGCCAGCACGACCCTACCCTCTATACAGAGGAAAATCCTGTAACTCTAGGCAGAGGGAAAATCCTGCACTCCTGTACAGGGGAGAAATCTCTACACCCCTGTATAGAGGGAAATCTCTGCACCCCTATACAGAGGGAAATTGCTGGTTTGCTTCGTAGGTACAAAACATGCAGTAGCAGACGACGAAGGAACTGCCTATTAGTTCCTTTATATAGATACCTAGCTTTAAGTTTCTAAACTAAGATTCTTAAACCTATTATATTAGGAACTGATCTTACTATCAGTAACTGCAGTAATACAACGAAGATAGACAACGCTATCCCTATAGATACTACGGACATACAGGGCTACATAAACCGTATGTATAAGGAGCTAATAGCTCGCAAGAACCAGCTCGAACAGCAAGTAGGCTACTAGGCCTCGATAATTTCCCAACAGGAACAGGAGCTCCGATAGCTTAGAGCGTCCGATTGCGATCCAACCCCTACGACGACGACGACAAACACGACGGACTACACTACAGTCCCAAAGAGCAAACTTACTGACGTTACTGCCTACGATAGCAAGACACCGGCCGAGTACCCCTCCTAGGCTGCCTAGATGCGCTCTAAGCTTCTAGTCGACTTAGCAGCATACCTAACTGAGCTTAATAATACGGGGTAGTTGGCCCGGGTTATTACTATGCCTTGCCAAGGTTTATATATCTGGTACACATTAGTCAAGTCACTTCTGAGTTACTTAACTAGTCCCTTTTAGCTTAAGTGTACCGCGTTACATTACTTAACTCGGAAGTAACTGCTGAAAGTGTACGATAAAAGGCCTAGGTTCAATTCCTAGGGGGCGCATCTTTTAACGGGAGAGTAGAAGCAGCGTTAACGCATGTCCGTTTGTCCACCACTCTGTACAGAATAAGGCAGACCCGGTAAAGGTCCAGCTGGCTGTGTGCAGACCTGCCGGGGGGGGGTTAATTGCGTATGCTATATAGGGGGGCTGTGCAATAGCATACGTAGCCTGTAAGTAAGCGCAGCTTACGAGGTCGTAAGCCTGTAGCGCAGGGGGTAGTAATACAGAGTAGTTGGCCCGGGTTATTACTATGCCTTGCTAAGGTTTATATATCTGGTACACATTGGTCAAGTCACTTCTGAGTTACTTGACCAGTCCCTTTTGGCTTAAGTGTACTGCGTTACATCACTTAACAAGGTAGTGTACCTCTTTAGGAGGCTAAAGGGCAAGGCGGCAGCACGAATTCTACTGTACTACGAAACTGCTATCGCCAGTCCGGCAACAGCAACTACGACGATGCTCTAGGCAGCTCTTAACAGGAGCTATAAGGACCTAGACTGCAAGAGTCGAGCCCTCGTACAGCTTAACACTATAAAGCAAGGACGCAAGTCTATACAGGAGTTCCTTGTAGAATACGACCAGACCCTAGCTAAAGCAGGAGACCTCCGCTAGGAAGATAGGGTAAAGGTTACTACCTTGGAAGTTAGCCTCTCTAGGGAGATTATAACAGGACTAGTAGGCGTTATACGGCCAGCCTTATACGAGGCATTCTGTAATCTCCTTAGAATTATCGACGACTAACAGCGCAGGCTCGGACAGATAAGCCGCGCCTACGAACTACGCTAACCCCTCTATTAGCAGCAGGACGCTATAGACTAGGAGCTAACGACGACGACGAGAGTAGCGGCAGCCGTTACTGTACGGCCAAGGGCTAACGCTAAGAGGGCGCAGTAGGTAGATGCAGCTACCCTTAACAAGAGGAGAGCAGAAGAGCTGCTACCTATATAGCTAGACAGGGCATACTGTACAGAATTGCGGGCTTCTGCTAGCAGAGAGACCTAGGGGACGGCTGGCCACTGCGAGGGTAGCAACTGCAGCACCCTAACGTAAGACCTAAGAGTTCCCTTCGGATAACGACGAGTCGGGAAAAGAGTAGCCTCTAAGCGAAGGCTCGGCCGGAGGCATATACAAGAAAGATTGCTAAATCAAAGCACTACTTAGCTATCTTTTAAGAGCAACTACATAACGACTACGCCGTTTATCGTGCGACCTACGCTGAACAGGACTGCTACTACATAAACTCTAATTAACATAGGGTGTTTGGTATACAGAGTTATTAGCGAAAGCTTCGTACGGAAACACTACACCGAGACGACCCCCACTGTGCCCGTACGTATGCTAGGCATTACCAGACGAGGACCGGACATTACCTATATAGGAAAAGTAACAATAGAGCTGCAAGGACACTACGAGCAGGACTTATACCTCTAAGTCGTACGAGACAAGTTAGGGTATAATCTAATATTAGGGAAACTATAGATAGAGCGCTAGAGGGGCAAGCTCGACGTCGGACGAGGACGCCTGTACCTAGCAGCTACGAAGCAGAGGCTCTAAGAGTAAGGGAGAGTTCCACTAGGCGGCAATGCTAAAGCCAAAATTAACGCTAATGCTAAGGGTAAGGCCAGATTAAACGCCGAGGTCAACGCTGCGACTACAGATATTAAGAAGGCCTTAGTACCTAAGAAAGCTACAGACCCCTGCACGAAGCTCCTACTAGAGTACTCGGTATACCTAGACCTCTTCGAGCCAAAATTGGCCTTAAAACTGCCCCTACACCAAGGAGAAGGAATCGACTACGACATTAAGCTTGAGCCCTGTCCGGATAGAAGCCTGCCCAAAGTACTGTATAGCCTACTATATAGCATGTCCTCTAGAGAACTCCTAGTGCTACACAAGACACTAGACGACCTACTTGCTAAAGGTTTTATCTGCGCAAGTACGTCCTCGGCTGGAGCCCTAGTACTGTAAGGTATTAACGCAATTACTAAGAAGGACCGGTACCCCCTACCCTTTATTAAGGAGACCCTTAGACGGATTAGCAAGGCAAAATAGTTTACGAAGCTTAACGTTGTCTTAGCCTTCTATAAGATATAGATTAAGGAAGGATACGAATAGATAACCGCTTTCTATACGAGGTACGGCCTTTTCGAGTAGCTTGTTACCCCCTTTAGTCTTGCAAACGCGCTAGCAACCTTTTAGAGGTACCTTAACAGGTCTTTACAAGGACTTCTAGACGACATCTGCTCTGTATACCTTAACGACACCCTGGTATTTACAGACGGCACCTGCGAGGACTATATATAAGACGTTAAGAAGGTGTTAGACCGTTTGCAACAAGCTGGATTATACCTCGACATCGACAAATGTAAATTCGGCGTACAGCGTACGAAATACCTAGAATTTATTATCGAGGCAGGGAAGGGCATTAGTATAGACAGGAAGAAGATTAATGCTATTAGGCAATAGAAGCCCCCTATAAGTGTTAAGGGCGTACGAGAATTCCTTAGGTTCGCCAACTTCTACTGCTAGTTTATACAGAACTACTTAGAGATAGTATGCCCCCTAGTTAAGCTAATATATAAGGACAGGCAGTTTGCCTAGACAGAGGAATGTAACAAGAGTTTTAACAAGCTCAAGGAGCTCTTTACTACAGGACCAACGCTTGCTGCCTTTAACCTAGAACGTACGACGATATTAGAAACCGACTCCTTAGGATATTGTATAGGAGGTATCCTCTTATAGGTAGGTCCGGACAGCCTTCTATACCTACACGCGTATTTCTCTAAGAAGAACTCCCTAGCTGAATGCAACTACCCTATCTACGACAAGGAATTGCTAGCAGTCGTACAGTGCTGCAAGGCGTAGGACGGAGAGCTCCGCTCGGTTCCTAAATTCCTTACCCTAACCGACTATAAGAATCTCGAGTATTTTACGCAACCCTAGCAACTCTCTAAGAGACACGTACAATAGGCAATATATCTAAGCCGCTTTAATATAAGACTCTAGTACCGTAAAGGAAAGGACAACAGCAGGGCCGACGCTCTTTCTAGACGAGGCTAAGATATACCAGCAACGTACGACAACGAACGACTGAAATTACGGACATTCTAGATGTTTAAGGAGGAACCTAGCAAGGACGCTATCCGCCTAGCGGCGACACATATATAGGAACCTCAGCTATAGGCGTAGGAAGAGGCAGTAAAAAAGGACGACGTCTACCGAAAAGCCTGTACAGCGATCTAAGGAGGACAGCGGAAGCTCCCTACAGAGCTCGACCTTAAGGTGTTAGCAGCAGAGTGTACAGTAGACAAAGAGAACAACCTAAAGTTTAGGAACCGAATTTAGGTCCCTATAGACGAGAAGCTCTGTACGAGCTTAATACAATAGGCGCACGACTCGATAGCAACTAGACACCTAGGTCGCGAGGAGACGTACAGCATCGTCGCTAGGGACTACTACTAGCTAGCAATAGCAAAGGACATCCGTAGGTTTGTACAGAACTGCGATGTCTATAGACGGACGAAGCCCTAGCGCGAACTAAAGCACAGCCTGTTAAAACCCCTATCGATACCGGACCGGCCCTAGCAAGACCTAACAGTGGATTTTATTACAGACCTTCCCGAGAGCGACGGACGACGAAACATTATAGTAGTAACGGACTGTTGCGGCGGTGGAAAGAGGTGGGACAGATTGATAGGGTGGACCCTGGATTTCGGCTCAGCCCGTCCGGGCCGAGCCGGGCCTTGGCACCACCACTATCAAAGCCCACCACCACCACTACCACATAGATTCCTTTCCCTCCTCAGTTCGAGATATAGTTATCAAAAAGGCCGTATTGAATCATATCTGCGTGCCCGGATCATTATCTCTCGAACTTACTCTCCAAACACACCCCACGCTGCGCGAAAGGGCCTGTTGAACTATCCGGAAACCCGAATAACGCACGCGCACCTACCAACAACCCCCAAGGCACTGTAAGAAGATGGAAGGCTTCTCAGCGGTAGACAGCGGCGTAACAGGCCGCCGAGGAAAGAGAAAGACTGACAGAGCGAGTAGGCGCTCCAGTGTTATTAACGATAAGATCGTTATTAGAGGTTTTACAGCGGAAGAGACCGCTGAGATCAAGGAACGAATAAGCGAATATAGGAAGATCTACGACTGCACGATCGAGGAACTGGAAGACTATGTAAACGAGAATAGGTTAGGAAAGGTCTACGACGGTATAGACCTTATCGAGATGCTGTTTTATAGAACACTGGAAGAGAACAGACAGCTGAGAGAGGAAGTAGAGACGGTAAGGGCCGAGAAGGAATCGGCGGAAACTATTATCGACGTATTAGAACACCAGACGGCGAATCGACTGGAGCAGCTAAAGGCGCTAAAGAATTAACTGGCTGATATAGAAGCAGCGAAATCGTCGCCGCCGCTGCGGCGAGAAACCTACGCTGAGACCGCCTTACCGGCCGCCTATAGTCAGGGTGGCACTACGATGACGCTACTGCCGGACCTACCGGTTTTCGGTAGCGGAGACCCTAAAGCGTAGGAGGCATTTAAGAAGAAGATCAAGAACAAGATAAGCCGCGATTACGCATCGAGCAGCGAAGAAGACAGACTGGCCTATTTAGAGGCGCGACTGGAAGGCGAAGCGTTCTCGCTAGTGGCGGACCTAGAAGAGGTAACCGCTAAAGAAGCGATCAAAGCGTTAGATCAACGCTTCGGAGACCCATTCCGAAAGAAGACAGCCTGTAAGCAGCTGGATAAGATCAACCAGAACCGGCAGACGTTTAAGGAATTCTACGGTTTGTTCAGAAAATATGCGATTAGGGCCCGAGTAGCGGAAGATAAGCAGCTCTACCTATTAAGGCAGAAGCTGAGTCCTAAGCTGGCCGCCGCCATAGCGTCTATAGAAGACGAAGACCTTAAGAGCTTCGTGCACCAAGCGAGAGTTACCGCAAGAAACTTGAGCGCTTACGCGAAATTACGCGAATCGAACCAGAAGCCGCTGATAACGCAGACCACACGACCCCCCGCGCCTTTCCGGAGAGCGCCGCAGCAGCCACCTTATCAGTCGTAGCGCTCGTCGTTCGTCCCCACCTGTTTCGCATGCAGAAAGCCTGGCTACATCGCTAAGAGATGCCAAGCAACGGCCTAGCAGAAGCAGGAGTATAGTGTTAAGAAGCAGCTGCAGCAGCCACCACCGAGAAAGACTATTCAAGCCATCGAGCCGGCTCCGAACGACACTGACAGCGTGGACGGTAGGGTACAGTTAAGGATTATAGGAAAAGGCCAGCTGGACGGATAGGCCCCCTATCCAGCATTAACAATAGGGCACCGAATCGAAGCGAATCGCCGCGAGGAGAAAGCATTAACAGCTGCAGCGACCCGCTCTCGGCGGCAGTGGAAGTGAACGCGGAAACAGCTATTATCCTTCTAATTACTGTCTACCCCCTTAACGGATCGAGCAAACCACTTTAGCTGAGAGCTTTTATCGATACAGGAGCTCTTATGGGCGCGGCAATCCACTACCGACTGGTCCGGAAGCTAAAGAATAGATACGGTTATCTAGTGGAACTGGCGTCGCCGACGAAGATTTCGGCATACAACGGACAAGACACAGAAAGCGTTACGCACTACGTGCCGTTAAAGACCACGCTGGCTGGTCGCACTACGGAAGCGACGTTCCGAATTATGGATATCGGAAGATTTGACATTATTATAGGGCAAAAATGGATAAAGAACCAGAAAGCCGTCGTCGACGTAGATAAAGGAACGATCAGGTTCAAAACCCGAGGTGACAGCGCCGTCACTACCGAATCGAAAGCTACGGAGCCTGCGAAAGAGGCTCCGTCCGATCGTTCCGAACCCCTAGTCACTGTCGGAATAATGAGTTCGGAAGCTATAACGACCCTCGCGAAGTCGCTGGACAATAAGATCTACGCTATCTCGATAAAAGACATCGAAGACCACTGGAAGATAATGGCGGAAGAAGAAGTAGACCCGCTAGAGGTGCTACCGGCGGAGCTCCACGATTACGCTAACGTGTTCTTAAAAGCCGACTCTAACCTCCTGCCGCTCTATCGACCGGAATATAACAACAAGATCCGACTAAAAGAGGGAGCTACGCTGCCAAGAACCGAGCCCCTAAGACGACTGTTACCGGCCGAACTGGACTAAGTAGAGATGTTTGTTCGCGAAAATCTGGCGAAGAAGTTTATTACGCCGAGTTCTGCCGAGTACGCGTTACCGATTCTTTTCGTAAGGAAACCAGGGGGTGGTCTGCGACTCTGCGTAGATTATCGAGGCCTCAACGAGGTCACTAAGAGAGACGTATACCCGCTGCCGCTGATCGACGAGACCATACAACGAGTGGCTAAAGCTAAATGGTTCAGCAAGCTGGACATCCGCTAAGCGTTCTATCGACTAAGGAATAAAGAAGGGCAGATAGAAGACCTAACGACGTTCGCGACGCGTATAGGCAATTTCAAGTAGTTGGTAATGCCTTTCGGACTCACCAACGCGCCGGCAGTGTGGCAACGCTTTATAAACCACACCTTTATGGACATGCTAGAGCGGTTCGTGTCCATCTATTTGGACGATATTCTTATCTACATAGACGGAACGAGAGATCAGTATACAGACTACATCAAGAAGGTGCTAACCAGGCTCTGCAAGGTCGGATTAAACGCAGACACGAAGAAGAGCGAGTTCTATTAGACTGAAGTTAAATATCTCGGTCTTATCGTCGGAAGAAACGGAATTCGTATAGACCCCTCGAAGGTCGCCGCCGTCGCGGAATGGAAGCAGCCAAAATCCGGAAACACTACGCAGATCAGAGCGTTTCTCGGATTCTGCAGCTACTACTAACGGTTTATTAAGGACTTTAGCAAGATAGCGAGACCCCTAAACGAGGCGCTAAAGAAAGAGGCCGCTGGCCTATAGAATGAGAAGTGCACGGAAGCTTTCGTACGGCTGAAAGAGGCAGTAGCCTCGGCGCTGGTTCTGGCGCACTTCCGACCGGAAAAGACGATCTACGTAGAAACGGACGCTTCCGACACAGTAACGGCAGGGGTCCTTTCTTAATACACTAACGGCGGCGAGACCCTTTACCCAGTAGCGTTCTTTAGCAAATCCATAACGGAGGCCGAACGGAACTACGCGATCTACGATAAAGAACTGCTGGCGATCATTCAGGCCTTCGAGGAGTAGAAACCGGAGCTTATAGCTAGAAAGAGCACGGTTCAGGTCCTTACGGACCACCAATCGCTTATCTACTTTATAAAGACGCAGAAGCTCTTACGTCGCCAAGCTCGGTGGGCCGCCTACTTATTAGGGTTCGACTTCAAGATTACCTATCGACTAGGGGCTCAAAACGGAAAGGCTAACGCGCTGACGCAAAGAGAAGGGAAGACGAGCCGCGCGAAGGAAGATCCGAACATGTTTCAGAAGGTGTTGACGGAGCGGATAGTAGACGCCGAGGTGTTGAAGGAAGCGGGGATCTGCGCAGCGGAACTGCAGACCGAACCCGAACCAATAGAGCCGCCGATCGAAGAAAAGACTCTCTACGAGAAGGTGGAGCAGCTTAATCAGCAGCAGAAGCTAGGCAAAACCGGTTCAGGGAAGATGATAGTTCTAGAAGAACTAATTACGGAAGTTATCTAGCTAGTCTACGGCTCCGTAGATATCGGCTACGCCGGCGCGAAAAAGACGATGCAGGCAGTGAGAACGATCTACTGGTTTCCGCGGATCTATAAGCGGATCCACCGGTTTATCGCTAATTGCTACGCGTGCCAGGCCGCGAAGCTACGTTACGGTCTTCCGGCCGGTCTGCTGAGGCCACTTCCGATCCCCGAGAAACCGTAGCAGCATATTACGATAGACTTTGTAACCGGCCTGCCGGAATCCGATAGATACGACGCTACACTGAACGTAGTAGACCGATTAAGCAAAGAACGGCACTTCATCCCCTGCCGAGCAAGAGACGAAGGAACCACTGCGGAAGAGACCGCACGGATGTTGATTCAACACGTATAGAAGCACTATGGCCTGCCGGACACTATTACTACGGATAGGGGTCCTTAATTTACCGCCGACGTATAGAAAGCTATTAACCGAGCTCTCGGAATTAGTGGAAAGCTTAGCACAGCTGCTTACCCGCAGACCGACGGTCAATCAGAAGTGGCCAACCGTAAGATAGAGAAATATCTACGGATCTTCTGCGGCTACTATCAAGAAAAGTAGGTAAAGGTGCTGCTAATAGCCGAATTCTGCGCCAATTCAGCACGGTTAGAAGCGACGTCGCTGGCGCCGTTCGAGATAACACGCGGTTATCTTCCGAGGCTGAGTTTCCATCCGCCGAGCGACGCCGATTCGCCAGAACTTTCTACATCGTCAAAGAGAGTCGCCGCCGCGGCAGCAGAAGCGCTACGATCTCAGATAGAAGAAGCTATTAAGGTGGCGAAAGACGCGATAGAATCGGCTCAGAAGAAGATAGTGACTCGAGCTAATAAGAAACGGTCACCGATAGAATTCGAGGAAGGCCAAAGGGTATAGCTCAACACAAAGAACCTGAGGCTAAAAGGCAACGCTAAGCTGAATCTACGCTACGTAGGTCCGTTTACGATAGTGGAAAAGAGGTCGCCGGCGACTTATCGGCTCCAGCTACCGAAATCGTTCCGGATCCACGACGTTTTCCATTCGGATCTACTAAGCCTAGACCCTAAGAACGGCCTGCCGGAACAGGGCTTCGCCGAACCCCCACCAGTTAAGATAGACGGTGATGAAGAAGAGTGGGAGGTAGAAGATGTAATGGACGTAAAGAAGATAAGGGGGTCTATCAAAGCGAGGATCTCGTAGAAGGGGTGGCCGGAAGATTATAAATGGTATCGGATCGAGAATCTCCGGAATTCGGCAGAGCTGCTAAGAGACTTTTACGCGCGGAACCCGAAGAAGCCGAAGCCGGAATGGCTCTAAAGCCGATCCTTCCGGAAGAAAAAGAAGAAAAACACGTCCGCTCCACTGGCGCGGAAGCCGATAAAAGCGATCGTGCTTTTGGAATTAATAGCTCCAGGCACCACTACGTCGGCCGGTAGCTCGCGCATGCCGTAGCGTGCCAGCACCGCCGACCGCGTAGTAGGTAAAGGCTTTGGTGGAAGAGAAAAAGAAGAAGAAAAACGGCGCCGCGGAAAGATCTATATAGACCTCCGCGCCGGCGCACAGACCAGCTACGCCGCAGCTCAGATAACCTACGGCTCAGATCAGATGGCACGGATCAGGCGCACCGATCACATAAACGCCAAGTAAAGGACTTTAGATGCCGATGACGTAAGGGCTGAAAAAGCGATGTAAGACGTTGTTTTTGATGAAAAGCGGAAGAGGTAACGTCGACAGTAGAGGGGATTTTCGAAAAAAAGAAGACAAATCAAAAAAAAAAAAAAAAAAAAAGAGAGACGGAAAGAAGAGAGATTTTCGGATAGGTGGGGTGACTAAGCGGTCGAGGGCGACCGCTGGTGAGGGGGGGGGTAGTGTTGCGGCGGTGGAAAGAGGTGGGACAGATTAATAGGGTGGACCCTGGATTTCGGCTCGGCCCGTCCGGGCCGAGCCGGGCCTTGGCACCACTACCATCAAAGCCCACCACCACCACCACTACATAGATTCCTTTCCCTCCTTAGTTCGAGATATAGTCATCAAAAAGGCCGTATTGAATCATATCTGCGTGCCCGGATCACGGACAAGCTAACGGGGGGGGTAATACTAGAGGGAATAGACTCTATTATCGCTAAGGATACTGTCTAGGCATTTATACAGACAACGTTTAGCAAGTACAGATTCCTTAGGTTAATTGTATCTAACTAGGGTACTTACGAGCCAGCTCTAGGCAAGGATCTGCCAATTGTTAAACGTAGAACGTCGCCTATTAACCGTATAGCATCTGTAGACAGACGGCGCAAGGAAGAGGGTTAACTTAACACTAGAAGCGTACCTCTAGGTATACGTTAACTACGACCAGACTAATTAGAACCGCCTCCTCTCTATAGCGGAGCTGGCTATTAACAGCCGTACGGCTAACGCTACGGGCCTATCCCCCTTCTTTATAGCCTATAGGTACAAACACTCCCTGCTCCTACTGACTCTAAGCGGCATTACCCTACGCCCCGTACGTTCCCCAATTTAGCAAAGGGAAGCTATCGTAAAGACGATTACAAACGTCTACTAATAGGCAAAGGCGAGCCTTGCTAAAGTCTAACAGAGTGCAGAAGAGCAGGCTAACAAGGGACAGCAGGCTGTACCAAGGTACAAGGCAGGGGATAAGGTATAGCTAAACTAGCGCAACATTCGTACAGACTAGCTAAGCAAGAAACTGGACTAGAAGAACTGGAAGTTTACGGTAGTCCGGCCGGTAGGGACATACACTGTACGACTTAACACTCCCCTAGGGATCTATCCGGTTTTCTATATAGACCTTGTATAGCTAGCATACACAGACCCCCTCCTACATCAGACGACAGACGACGCACGCCCCCTAGCAATCACTACTAAGGACTAGGAGGAGTATAAGGTAGAAGAAATCCTTAAAAGCTAGAAGAAGCGGAAGAGGGTAGAATACTTAGTTAAGTAGACAGGGTAGGCAGAGCCTATATAGGAACTATACAAGGCTCTCTAGGACACATTAGCGCTAGACAGGTAGGAGGAGAAACACCCCTCTAACCGGTTACAGTAATACTAGGCTGTATAGTGTAGACAGGCAGCAGTCCGCCCTAGGCACAAGACAGCTGCCGGCAATATTAAGTTGCCGAAAGGGACGAGAATTAGGGCGTAGGACTGTACGGGATTCCACTAGCACTACACTGTATAGAATAGAGGAGTGCGGAAAACGCCTAAAAGACAGGTAGGAATAAGACTAGAAAGGAAACGGGAGCAGGACCGTACAGGATTTCTTATCTACTACACCCCCCGAGCCTATAGTAAGAACGACTTACTAGCCGCTACGCTACTTAACGAGAGCGGTCGACGACAGGGCCGGCGGCTTACCGTCCGATATCTCAATAATCTCCCGGTTCCCCTAGCCGCCGTCCGGCTTATTACTAATAAGCAGGGACGCGCCCCTATAGGCCTCCCCTATACGGCGCAGGGAGCAGTTCTAAGAGCTATCCTTCTATTTGCAAGACGTACACACGCCGGCCCAGAACCCGGGCAGGCAGTATAGGGCAAATAACCCCTAGGGGGAGTTGGCGTAGGCAGCGTAGGATTGGCCCTAGGTAGCAATAAGGACAGCGTTAACGTACGACGGGTGCGCTATAGCGATCCGTTAGGGCGTAATACAGGCAGGGTTACACCAAAACGAATAGATTAGAAGCTTAGCAGCGTCCTGCTGCTTATTAGTAAAGCACCTAAGGTCGTTAGTTAGGATTATACAGAAAGGGAAGGTCCGTACGAACCTAAACTAGAGCTGTTAGTTGTACTAAGCGTTCCATTCCTAGAGATAGAAGTGCTATAGAAGGCTAGCTAGACGTAGAGAAGCAGAGGGACCAGCAGCTACGACGGAACTACGCCGGGACCGGACGGCCGGACTGCAGGGCATAGCAGGGGCAGTAATAGTGGTTATAGATAGATAGATAGATAAATAGATAGACAGACGAGGTAGACAGTAGACAGGCGGAAGATAGATAAGAGGATAAGAAAGAGAAAGATAGGGAGGGGACCTAATATATAGGACAGCTGCCCACTATATAAGATAATAGCAAACGAGGCAACTACTACTAGGGGCCTTAGTTACTTACAAGGCAGGAGCACCTAACGGGCACCACCAGATAGCAAGTGCCTGGACGACTAGCAACTCTATAGACGACCGGACGAGTATAGGAAAGCACTAGTTGCAAGGATAAAGAAGCGTACAGCGCGACGACATACAGAGACAACACTACAAGGAGGGAGGGGGGTAATGTTAGGGGACGCCGCCCTGCCAGGTTCTGGACCTAAACTGGCCGTCGTCCTAAGGATTGCGACTTAGCGGCGCCAGCACAACCCTACCCTCTGTACGAAGGAAAATCCTACGACTCTAGGCAGAGGGAAAATTCTGCACCCCTACATAGGGGAGAAATCTCTACAGCGCTGTACAGAGGGAAATCTCTGCACCCCTATATAGAGGGAAATTGCTGGCTTGCTTCGTAGGTACAAAACATGCAGTAGCAGACAACGAAGGAACTGCCTATTAGTTCCTTTATATAGATACCTAGCTTCAAGTTTCTAAACCAAGATTCTTAAACCTATTACACTATAGAACTAGCAACCAAGGAAGAGACGCTTTACGAAAAGGTAGAGCGACTTAACTATTAACAGAAACTTAGCAAAACCAGTTCGGGGAAGCTAATAGCTCTAGAAGAACTAGTTACAGAAGTTATTTAGCTAGTCTATAGCTCTAAGTATATCGGTTACGCAGGTGCCAGAAAGACAAAAGAAGCTATTAGGACCGTCTACTGGTTTCCGCGAATATTCGAGCGAATCTACTAGTTTTTCGCTAGTTGTTGTGCATGCCGAGCAGCGAAGCTACGTTGCGGCCTTCCGACCGGTCTACTAAAGCCACTACCGATCCCCGAGAAACTGTAGCAGCATATTACGATAGATTTCGTAACTGGCCTACCGGATTCTAATAGATACAATGCTACACTTAACGTAGTAGATCGGTTAAGTAAAGAACGACACTTTATCCCCTACTAAGCAAAGGACGAAGGCACTACTATAGAAAAAACTGCGAGGAGGTTAATTTAGTATATATAGAAGCATTATAGCCGGGTGGACACTATTACTACGGATAGGGGTCCTTAATTCATCGCCGACGTATAGAAGGCCATTAACGAAGTTCTCGGAATCCGTAGAAAGCTTAGCATAGCCGCTTACCCTTAGACAGACAGACAATCGGAAGTAGCTAACCGTAAGATAGAAAAATATCTACGAATCTTCTGTAGCTATTATTAAGAAGACTAGACTAAGGTGTTGCCGATAGCCGAATTCTGCGCTAACTCGGCTCTATCTAAAGCCACCTCGCTAGCGCTATTTAAAATAACTTACAGCTATCTTCTGAGGATAAGCTTCCAACCGCCGGATAGACCCAGCCCTTCGGAACCTTCTACTACCTTATTAAAGAGAGTCGCCGCCACTGTAGCGGAAGCGCTTAAGGCTTAGATAAAAGAAGCGGTCCGAATAGCAAAAGAAGCAATAGAATTAGCTTAAGCAAATATAGTAACTCGAGCTAATAGAAAGCGGTTACTAATAGAATTCAAGGAAGGCCAAAAGGTATAGCTTAATACGCAGAACCTTAGGCTAAAAGGCAACGCCAAGCTTAACTCCTATTACGTAGGTCCGTTCGCTAAAGTAGAAAAGAGGTCACTAGTAACCTATCGACTCTAGCTGCTAAGATTGTTCCGGATCTACGATGTCTTCTATTCGGATCTGCTAAGCCTAGACCTTAAAGATAGCCTTCTAGGGCAGGGGTTTATTGAACCCCTACTAACTAAGATAGACAGTAAGGAAGAAGAGTAGGAGGTAGAAGATAAACCAGACGTAAAGAAGATAAGGGGGTCCATTAAAGCGAGGATCTTATAGAAGGGGTAGCCAGAAGACTATAAATAGTATCTGATTAAGAATCTCCGGAATTTGGCGGAGCTGCTAGAAGAGTTCTATATCCGGAATCCGAGAAAACCGAGACCTAGATAGCTCCAGAAATAAAGAAAGATAGCCCTAGAAAGGATAGCTCTAGAAGCAATAGAAAAGAAGAAAAGCTACGTCCGCTCTATTAGTACGAGAACCGAAGAAACGATTGCAGCTGCGCGCTTCGTATCCGTCTTCAACGACATCTATAAAAGCGAAGGGCTCGGCCGATCGATTTTATAGACAAAGTTGGCGACGGCACCTTTTCCGTAGTGTTACTTAAGCCTTAGTAAGAAGAATGTAGAAGGTCGCGTCCGGACCTATATAGAGCTATAGCGCTAATCAGATAGCACCGACCAGATAACTTAGATTAGATAGTCCTATAGCTCTAATTAGATAGCTCAGATTATATAGTAAGGATTACATAGCGTAGATTAGATAGACGCTAAGTAAAAGACTTCGGACGACAACAATATATAAAGAAAGCAGATAAGGAAAAGACAATGTTTCTAAGATGGAAGAAAAGAAGAGGTAACGTCGATTTTAAGAAGAATCTTGTTGCGGCAGTGGAAAGAGGTAGGACAGATTAATGGGGTGGACCCTGGATTTCGGCTCGGCCCGTCCGGGCCGAGCCGGGCCTTGGCACACCACCCTCCATCAAAGCCCACCACCACTACCACATAGGTTCCTTTCCCTCCTCAGTTCGAGATATAGTTATCAAAAAGGCCGTATTGAATCATATCTGCGTGCCCGGATCATTATATCTCGAACTCACTCTCCAAACACACCCCGCGCTGCGCGAAAGGGCCCGTTAAACTATCCGGAAACCCGAATAATGCACGTGCACCTACACAACAACCCCTAAGGCACCGTAAGAAGATGGAAGGCTTCTCAACGGTAGAGAGCGGCGTAACAGGCCGCAGCAGAAGCAGAAGAGGAAAGACTGACCGAGCGAGTAGGCGCTCCAGCGTAATTGACGATAAGATCGTCATCAGAGGTTTTACGGCGGAAGAGACCGCCGAGATTAAGGAACGAATAAGCGAATATAGGAAGATCTACGACTGCACGATCGAGGAACTGGAAGACTATGTAAACGAGAATAGGTTAGGAAAGGTCTACGACGGTATAGACCTCATCGAGACGCTGTTCTACAGAACACTAGAAGAGAACAGACAGCTAAGAGAGGAAGTAGAGACGGTAAAGGCCGAGAAGGAATCGGCGGAGACTATTATCGACGTGTTAGAACACTAGACGGCGAATCGACTAGAGCAGCTAAAGGCGCTAAAGAATCAACTGGCTGATATGGAAGCAGCAAAGTCGCCGCTACCGCGTCGAGAAGAACAAGCAGAGACCGCCTTACCGGCGGCCTACAGTTAAGGCGGCACGTTAATGACGTTACTACCGGATCCACCGGCGTTTAAAGGCGGGGACCCTAAAGACTGGGAAGCGTTTAAGAAGAAGATAAAGAATAAGATGGACCGCGACTACGCCGGAAACAGTGCCGGAGATAGATTGGCGTACTTAGAGTCGCGATTAGAAGGTAAAGCTTTTTCGCTAGTAGTGGACCTAGAAGAGGCGACCGCCGAGGAAGTGATCAAAGCGCTGGACCAGCGTTTCGGAGACCCCTTCCGGAAGAAGACAGCCCGTAAGCAGCTGGATAAGATCAACTAGAACCGGCAGACGTTTAAGGAATTCTACGGTTTGTTCAGAAAATATGCGATTAGGGCCCGAGTAGCGGAAGATAAGCAGCTCCACCTATTAAGGCAGAAGCTAAGCCCTGAGCTGGCCGCCGCTATAGCGTCTGTAGAAGACGAAGGCCTTAAGAGCTTCGTGCACTAAGCGAGAGTCACCGCGAGAAACTTGAGCGCTTACGCGAAATCACGCGAATCGGTTCAGAAGCCGTCGCCGTCGTTAACGCAGACCACACGACCCCCCGCGCCTTTCCGGAGAGCGCCACAGCAGCTACCTTATCAGTCGCAGCGCTCGTCGTTCGTCCCTACCTGTTTCGCGTGTAGCAAGCCTGGCTATATCGCCACGAGATGCCAAGCATCGGATAAGCAGAAGCAGGAGTATCGTGTTATAAAGCAGCCGCAGCAGCAGCCGCAGCCACCGAGAAAGACTATACAAGCTATGGAGCCGGCTCCGAACGACGCGGACAGCGTAGACGGTGGGGTGCAGTTAAGGATTATAGGAAAAGACTAGCTGGACGGATAGGCCCCCTATCCAGCGTTGACAATAGGGCACCGAATCGAAGCGAATCGCCGCGAGAAGAAAGCATTAACAGCTGCAGCGACCCGCTCTCGGCGGCGGTGGAAGTGAACACGGAAACAGCTATTATCCTTCTAATTACTGTCTACCCCCTTGACGGATCGAGCAAACCACTTTAGCTAAGAGCTTTTATCGATACCGGAGCTCTCATCGGCGCAGCGATACACCACCGACTGGTTCAGAGACTGACGAATGGATACGGTTATCCAGTAGAATTAGCGTTACCGACAAAGATTTCGGCATATAACGGACAAGACACGGAAAGTGTCACGCACTACGTGCCGCTAAAGACTACCTTAGCCGGTCGAACTACGGAAGCGACGTTCCGAATTATGGATATCGGAAGATTTAACATCATCGTAGGGCAGAAATAGATAAAGAACCAGAAAGCCATTATCGACGTAGATAAAGGAGCGATCAGATTCAAAACCCCGGGTAGCGGAGCAGGGACCATCGGAAAGGTCGCCACCGCCGCAGCCGAGCCGAAAGCTACGGAGTCCGCGAAAGAGGCTCCGTCCGATCGTTCCGAACCCCCAGTTACTGTCGGAATAATAAGTTCAGAAGCTATAACGACCCTCGCAAAGTCGCCGGACAATAAGATCTACGCTATCTCTATAAAGGACATCGAAGACTACAGGAAAATAATGGCGGAAGAAGAAGTGGACCTACTAAAGGTGTTGCTAAACGAGCTCTACGGTTACGCTAACGTGTTCTCAAAAGCCGACTCCAACCTCCTGCTGCTCTATCGACCGGAATATAACAACAAGATCCGACTGAAAGAGGGAGCTACGCTGCTAAGAACCGAGCCCCTAAGACGACTGTCACCGGCCGAACTGGACTAAGTAGAGGTGTTTGTTCGCAAAAATCTGGCGAAGAAGTTTATTACGCCGAGTTCTGCCGAGTACGCGTTACCGATTCTTTTCGTAAGGAAACTAGGGGGTGGTCTGCGACTCTGCGTAGATTATCGAGGCCTTAACGAGGTCACTAAGAGAGACGTATACCCGCTGCCGCTAATCGACGAGACTATACAACGAGTGGCTAAAGCTAAGTAGTTCAGCAAGCTGGACATCCGCCAAGTGTTCTATCGACTAAGGAATAAAGAAGGGCAGACAGAAGACCTTACAACGTTCGCGACGCGTATAGGCAATTTCAAGTAGTTGGTAATGCCTTTCGGACTCACTAACGTGCCGGCAGTGTAGCAACGCTTTATAAACTACACCTTTATAGACATGCTGGAACGGTTCGTGTCTATTTACTTAGACGACATCCTTATCTACACCGAAGGAACGAGAGAACAGCACACGGACTATATTAAGAAGGTGCTAACTAGGCTCCGCGAGGTCGGATTGAACGCGGACACGAAGAAGAGCGAGTTCTATCAAACGGAGGTTAAGTATCTCGGTCTTATCGTCGGAAGAGATGGAATTCGTATAGACCCCTTAAAGGTCGCCGCCGTGGCGGAATAGAAGCAGCCGAAATCCGGAAACACTACGCAAATCAGAGCGTTTCTCGGCTTCTGCAGCTACTATCGACGGTTTATTAAGGACTTTAGCAAGATAGCGAGACCCCTGAACGAGGCGCTAAAGAAAGAGGCCGCCGGCCTATAGAATAAGAGGTGTACGGAAGCCTTTAACCGGCTAAAAGAAGCAGTGGCCTCTGCACTAGTGCTAGCGCACTTCCGGCCAGAAAAGACGATCTACGTAGAAACGGACGCTTCCGACACAGTAACAGCAGGGGTCCTTTCTCAATATAGTGACGACGAAACCCTCTATCCAGTCGCTTTCTTTAGCAAGTCAATAAGCGAAGCTAAGCGGAACTACGCTATCTACAATAAGGAGCTGCTGGCAATTATTCAGGCTTTCGAGGAGTGGAAACCGGAGCTTATAGCTAGAAAGAGCACGGTCCAGGTCCTTACGGACTACCAGTCGCTGACCTACTTTATAAAGACGCAGAAGCTCTTACGACGTTAAGCACGGTAGGCCGCCTACCTATTAGGGTTCGATTTCAAGATCACCTATCGACCTGGAGCTTAAAACGGAAAGGCTGACGCGCTAACAAGAAGAGATGGAAAGACCAGCTGCGCGAAAGAAGATCCGAACATGTTCCAGAAGGTGTTGACCGAGCGGATAGTAGACGCAGAGGTGTTGAGAGAGATAGGGGTCTGCGCAGTGGAACCGGCCCCTAAGGAAGAGACGCTCTACGAAAAACTGGAACGGCTCAACCAACAACAGAAGCTCGGCAGAACAGGCTCCGGAAAGCTGATAGCTCCGGAAGAACTAATTACAGAGGTCATCCAGCTGGTCCACGGCTCAGTGGACGTTAGCTACGCCGGAGCGAAGAAAACGATGCAGGCAGTGAGAACGATCTACTGGTTTCTGCGGATCTACGAACGGATCCACCGATTTATCGCCAATTGCCACGTATGCAGAGCCGCGAAACTACGTTACGGTCTTCCGGCCGGTCTGCTAAAGCCACTTCCGATCCCTAAGAAGCCGTAGCAGCACATTACGATGGATTTCGTAACCGGCCTGCCAGAAGCCGATGGATATAACGCTACGCTTAATGTGGTGGACCGGCTTAGCAAAGAACGCCACTTCATCCCCTGCCGAGCTAAGGATAAAGGGACCACTGCGGAAGAAACTGCGAGAATGCTGATTAAGTACGCGTAGAAGCACTACGGTCTGCCGGACACTATCACTACGGATAGGGGTCCCCAATTTACTGCCGACGTATAGAAGGCTATTAATTAAGCTCTCGGAATTAGCGGAAAGCTTAGCACAGCCGCTTACCCGCAGACCGACGGTCAATCAGAAGTGGCCAACCGTAAGATAGAGAAATATCTACGGATTTTCTGCGGCCACTATCAAGAAAAGTGGGTCGAGATGCTGCCGATAGCTGAGTTCTGCGCCAACTCGGCACCGTCTAAAGCCACCTCGCTGGCGCCGTTTGAGATAACGCACGGCTATCTTCCGAGGATAAGCTTTTAGCCGCCGAACGAACCCAGCTCTACGGAACAATCCACCGCTACGTCGTCAAAGAGAGTCGCCGCCGCAGCGGCGGAAGCGCTCCGATCTTAGATAGAAGAAGCGATCAAAGTGGCGAAAGACGCGATAGAATCGGCTTAGAAGAAGATAGTAACTCGAACTAATAGAAGCCGGTCGCCAATAGAATTCGAAGAAGGTCAAAAGGTATAGCTTAACACGCGAAACCTGAGGCTAAAAGGAAACGCGAAGCTCAACCTACGCTACGTAGGTCCGTTTAAGATAATGGAAAAGAGGTCGCCGGTAACCTATCGGCTCCAGCTGCCGAAATCGTTCCGGATCTACGATGTCTTCCATTCGGATCTGCTGAGCCTGGACCCTAAGGACGGCCTTCCGGAACAGGGGTTCGCCGAACCCCCGCCAATCGAGATGGACGATAAGGAAGAATAGGAGGTAGAAGACGTAATAGACGTAAAGAAGACGAGGGGGTCCATTAAAGCGAGGATCTCGTAGAAGGGGTGGCCGGAAGACTATAAATGGTATCCGGTCGAAAACCTTCGGAACTCGGCGGAGCTGCTAAGAGAGTTCTATGCGCGGAACCCGGAAAAACCGAAGCCAGCGTAGCTCTAATGCCGACAATAGAGACACGTCCGCTCCACCGGCGCGGAAGCCGATGAAAGCGATCGTGCTTCTGGAATTGATAGCTCTAGGCACCACTACGCCGGCCGGTAGCTCGGCTTTGGTAGAAGAGAAAAAGAAGAAGAAAAACGGCGCAGTGGAAAGATCTATATAGACCTCCGTGCCGGCGCACAGACTAGCCACGCCGCAGCTCAGATAACCTACGGCTTAGATCAGATAGCACGGATCAGATAGCGTCGATTATATAAACGCTAAGTGAAGGACTTCAGATGCCGATAACGTAAGAAGTTGAAAAAGATATGAAGAAAAAGTTGTTTTTGATAGAAGACGGAAGAAGTAACGTCGGCGTTAAAGGGGATTTTTCGAGAAGGAGACGATAAAAAAAAAGCGGAGATTTTCGGATGGATAGGGTGACTAAGCGGTCGAGGGCGACCGCTGGTAAGGGAGGGGGGTAGTGTTGCGGCGGTGGAAAGAGGTAGGACAGATTGATAGGGTAGACCCTGGATTTCGGCTCGGCCCGTCCAGGCCGAGCCGGGCCTTGGCACACCACCCTCCATCAAAGCCCACCACTACCACCATATAGGTTCCTTTCCCTCCTCAGTTCGAGATATAGTTATCAAAAAGGCCGTATTGAATCATATCTGCGTGCCCGGATCAAATCTTCGCGGAAAGAGCTGCGAACCGGACGGAAAAAGAGGACGAAAAAGTAGAAGAAAAAGAAGAAGAAAAAGACGCCGAAATAGAAGAAAGACAGATAGAAGAACGAGAAGGCCTAATTGGCTAGAATAAGATAAAGTAGAAGGAAAAGATAAGTAAGCAGTCGAGGGCGACTGCTAATAAGGGAGGGGGGTAGTGTTACAGCGACGGAAAGTAGTAGGACTAAGTAATAGGGTAGATCCTTAGAATTTCGGCTCGGCCCTTCTAGACTAAGCCGGGTCTTGGCGCCACCCCTACGAGGGCTTAAATCTTCGTATATATAGATTCCTTCCCTCCCTAGTTCGAGATAAAGTTATTAAAACAGCTGTATTAAATTACATCTGCGCGCTCGGATTATTACATCTCGAACTTACTACTTACAGCAACACTGCGCTACGCGAAAGGGCCTGTTAAACTACATCCGGTTACCCAAATAACGCACGCGCACCCACAACTACAACCAAATAACGCACTGTAAGAAAGTTATAGAGGGCTTCTCGACAGTAGAAGACAGCGGCGTTACGAGCCGTAGCAGAAGAAGAAAGACTAACAAAACCAAGGATAGGCGCACTAGCATTATTAACACCGAGACCCTTATTAAGGGCCTTACTGCAGAAGAGACCTAAGAGGTAAAGGGACGCGCGACTAACTACCTAAAGCTATACGAGTACACCCCTAACGAGCTCGAAAAGGATATAATAGAACACGGAATCGAGAAGGTCTACGACGCTATAGCTCTTGTTAAGACCCTGTTTTACAGGAAGTTAGAAGAGAATAGACACTTAAGAGAGGAGGTAGAAGCAATAGCCGCTAAGAGGGCGTCAGCGGAAACCACTATCAAAGTGCTTAAGAATTAGGCCGTAGCAGGATTAGCTTAACTGAATAGACTAAGAGTTTAGTTAGCTAATGTAACAGTGTTAATGTCGTCGGCGGTGCCGCCGCCAATAGAAAGCTATATCGACTACGCCTCTCCTGCTACCTACAGTCAAGGTAGCACTTCGATAACGTTATTACCTAACCTATAGATCTTTAGCGGCAGCAATCCAGAGATATAGGAAGTTTTTAAGAAGAATATAATAAATAAGATAAACTGCGACTATGCCACTAACAGCAAGGATAATAAGCTAGCATACCTTTAATTACGGCTAGACGGTAAGGTGTTTATGTTAGTGGCGGACCTGGAAGAAGCTACTACTGCTAAAGCTATCGAAGCTTTGAATTAGCGCTTCGCCGACCACTTCTGCGAGCAGACGGCTCGTAAACAACTCGACAAAGTTAGCTAGCACCGGCTATTATTCAAAAAGTTCTATATCCAGAATCTGAGAAAACCGAGACCTAAATAGCTCTGAGAATAATAGCTCTAGAAGGGATGGAAGAAGAAGAAGAACTGCGTCCGCTCTATTAGTGCGAAAACCGAAGAAGCGATCGTAGTAGCAGTGCGCTTAGTAACTATCTTCGACGACATCTACAGACTCCGATAGCCTAGCTAGACGGATGCTGTAAATAAAGTCGAGGGCGGCCCCGCTTTGGCGCGACGGTCGTCGACGACACCTATAAAAACGAAAGGCTCGCCCGATCGATTTTATAGACAGAGTCGGCGACGGCTGCTTTGCAGTAACGCTTAAGCCTTAGTAAGAAAGAAGACAAGAAGAGATAGAGCACTGCAGACGGACCTATATAGGGACCTCTACGACAGCGCACGGATTAGCTACAGCACCGATCAGTCAGATAGCTGTTAGCTTAGATCAGATAGCTTATCCGACTAGATAGATGCTAAGTAAAAGACTTTAGATAGCGACGATATAAGAGAAAAGCAGATAAGAAAAGGATAATATTTTTAAGATAGAAGAAAGAAGAAGTAATGTCGATTATAGAAGAGTTTTTGCAGAAAGAGCTGCGAACTAAATAGAGAAAGAAGACGAAAAAACGGAAGATAAGGATAAAGAAAAGGACGACAAAAAAGAAGAAGAAGAAGGGGTAGAAGCAGAAGAGTGTATAAATAATCAAGAAGGTCTAATTGGCTAGAATAAGATAAGGTAGCTAATAAAAGGATAAGTAAGCGATTAAGGACGACCACTAGTAAGGGAGGGGGATAGTGTTACAGCAGCAGAAAGGAGTAGGACTAAGCGATAGGGTAGACCCTTGGAATTTTGGCTCGGCCTTTCCAGACCGAGCCGGGCCTTGGCACGCTACCCCTAAAGCCCTTACCTACTGCTATATAGGTTCCTTTCCCTCCTTAGTTCGAGATATAGTTATTAAAACAGCTGTATTAAATTATATCTGCGCGCTCAGATTAGTGGACCTAGAAGAAGCTACTGCTACTAAGACTATCGAAGCCTTAGACTAGCGCTTTGCTAACTACTTCTATAAGCAGACGGGTGGTAAACAACTCGATAAGATTAGCCAGCACTAGCTATTGTTTGTAGAGTTCTATAGACAGTTCCAGAAGCACGCAATTCGAGCTAAGGTACCTAAGAGCAAACAGCTATACCTATTAAGAAAGAAATTAAGGCCTGAGCTAGCTAATGCTTTAGTCTCTATACGAACTAGGGACCTCCAAGCCTTCGTAGATTAAGCGAGAGTTACTGCTAGAAATAAAAACGAAAATAGAAGACCAGCGATCCAAGAACCGAGTTGGCGACCGCTGTTTGCGCTATTAACCTGGCCTTCTTCCTCCTTTCGACGAGGACCTGCGCAACCTTATCTACTGCGTTCGACATTCGTCCCTACCTGTTACGCGTATAGAAAGACTGGCTATATCGCTACTAGATGCTAAGCAACCGCTTAGCAGAAGCGAGAGTATTAAGCTACGAGACCTACACTAATGCCACTGCTGCCGAGGAAGAGCGTCCAAGCTATAGAATCGACGCCGAACGATACCGATAGTGTAGACAGCAGAGTACTATTAAGAATCCTAGGAAAAGACCAGCTAGACGGATAGGCCCTCTACCTAGTATAAACGATAGGGCACTACTACAATCCGCGCTGCTAGAAGAAGAAAGCATTAACAGCTGCAACAACCCGCTTTTGGCTACAGTAGAAGCAAACACAGAGACCGCTATTATCCTTCTAATTACTGTACACCCCCTTAAGAGCTCGAGACACCAGCCCCTTTAGCTAAAAGCTTTTATCGATACAGGAGCCCTTATCGGCGCGGCAATTCATTATCAACTAGTACAGAAACTAACGAAGGGATACAGTTACCCGGTAGAGTTAGCCTCGCCGACGCAGATTTCGGTATACAACGGACAAGACACCGAGAGCGTTACGCATTATATGCTACTAAAGACTACCTAGCTAGCCGCACTACGGAAGTAACGTTCCGAGTTATAGATATCGGACGGTTTAACATTATTATAGAACAGAAATAGATAAAGAACTAGAAGGCCGTTATTAACGTAGATAAAGGCACGATCGAATTCAAGACCTAGCAGAAGGGCACCGCCGCCGTCGAACTACTAACCGCCGCCGCCCTTAGAGACCTAGTTAACCCTGCTACACCCCCGGCAACTATTGGAATAATAAGCTTAGAAACCCTAACTACCCTCGCGAAGTCGCTAGAAAACAATATCTATACTATCTTAGTAAGGGACATCGAAGACTACTAAAAGATAATAGCGGAAGAAGAAGTAGACCTATTAGAAGTGTTACTAAAAGAACTCTATCGTTACGCTAACATGTTCTTAAAGACCGATTCCAACCTCCTGCCGCTCTACTGACCGGAATACGATAACAAGATTCGGCTAAAAGAAGGAGCTACACTGCTAAGAACCAAACTGCTAAGACGATTGTCGCCGGGTAAGCTAGACTAGGTAGAAGTGTTTGTCTATATCAAGGAAGAGTCTAAGGTGTGTAAGGGTTGCTATAAGAACTAAGGTTGGGAGAAGGAGCTAAAGGACTAGTGTCTAAAGTGTAGTTATGTATTAAGAGTTGGAAGGTTGTTCTAGGTTAAATGTACAAGACAAGCTATAAAGAAGGAAAACAGAAAGAGAAGGGGGCGGCAGCTGCTTCTTATATCCCTCCGCCCTAGCTGGTTGTTTGCCCCTTTGCTGCTAGATTTCCTAAGAAGTTTCTTAACAAACTTCTCTCCTTTGTTCTACTAACTAAGTTCCTTCTAAACCCTTCTTTTCCTAAAGGTTCCAGAACTAAAACAGAACCTTCTAAAGAGCAGATCGAATTGCTTCTAGCGCGCCTAGAAGCTTCTTGGTTAGACTAGTAAGTGTTGAGTTGTAGGTTGTCAAGGGTAGTAGAGCTAGATAGGACCTTAGGACTGTTAGGGGTTTTCTACTATCTACTAGCTATAGTTCTAGTGCCTTTCCCAACCTGATTGTTCGTCCTTATAGAACTAATTGTAGCGCTTCCAACGTAGCAAGAATCGTCTTAGTTGGACCTTTAGTTGTTAGGATATAGCCTGTAAACTATAGTAGTACTTAGTAGGACTTTAGTACTGTTGTCCTTGTTCTTCTAGCTGTTAACTGTAACAGTAGCCCCCCTTAATATAGCTGAGTTCCTACGAGGCCTAAGTAGTTCTAGATACCGAGGGGAAGCCTGTTTATTCCTAGGAGCAGGTCTAATATTACAGTTAATATTCTATTAGTATATAGCATCCAGTTCCTCTTAGCTGTACCTGTTTTCAAAGTAATGTCCTTAAAAGTCTAAAAGGTCCTGTTAGTAGGAGGCTTTAATCTTGTCCTTGTTAAAGATAATGTTTCTAAGGGGTTCCTAAGTAGTGTCCTAGTTTTTATAGCTTTGCTATTGGACCTTGTACTTAGTTTGTCTATCTATAACTTAACAGTCTGTAATATTACGTACGTAGTACTCTTCTTTCTTATCTTTATTATTATCTGCTGCAGAAGGATGTAAGTTCGTTCCTAATCTTGTACTTAAATTAGGAAGGGATCTCCTTCCTTAGGCCTTAGCCTAACAGGATAAAAGACGTTATAGATTTCCTCTTCTTTAGGCAGTTAGAGATAGTATACGTACGAGCTAATCTTCTCTATAATAGTAAAGGGGCCCAGTTTTTTCTAGTCGAGTTTACGAGAAGGTCTTCCTATAACAATGTTCTTAGAGTTAAGGTACACTCTGTCTCCTACTTAATAGTTAGGAGCTAGCTGTCTTTTTCGATTAGCTTGATCTTCGTAGATAGCCTAAGCGTAAGTCATTTCTTCTTAGACTTCTTAGTAGATCTAGGAAAGATATATTGCCTAGTTGTCTGCGTTAACTTTGTCTAGGTTGTTAGGTCGTAGTAGTAGGTCTTAAGGTTCTATTCCTGTTCTAGGGTAGTAGCCTCTAGTAGTGTAGAAGGGGGAATGTCTAGTTGTCTCTAATTCCTTGTTGCAAGCTAAGAATTCTACTATAGGAATGTGTTTTAGCTAATCCTTCTAGTAATAGTTAATAAAGCAACGCAGCGTCTGTTCGAACAGGGCATTAGCAATCTCTGTCTGTCTATCTGTTTCTAGGTAGTAGGAGGTTGAAATGTAGTAGTTAATGTTTAGAAACTTGCACAGGCGTTTCTAGAACTTAATAATAAACTAAGAGCCTCTGTTAGAGGTAATACTTTTAGGGAGGCCTACGTAGCGCCAGACATATTCGTAAAAGAGCCTAGCGGTTTCCTTAGAAGTTATGCTCTAGCAGGGTACTATAAAGCGGTCCTTAGAGTGTCGATCTACAACTACAAAGACGTTCTTTGCCTTAACACCTGCCTAAGTAGTTCCTTAAGGGAGATAGGTAACAAAGTCTATCGTAATGTATTTCCAAGGGTGTTTAGGAGCCGGGAGAGGTATTAGTAAGCCCTATAGAGGTTAACGATTATGTTTGGCTGCCTTGCAGATAGGACAGTTGTTTCTATACCTACGTATATGCTTCGATATTAATAGCTACTAGTAGTAGCGTAAGGTAAGCTTGTAAAGCTTTGAGCGTTCTAGGTAGCCTCCTGCTGCTAAGTTGTAAACTGTCCTAAGGATGTAGGGTCGTATTAAGTTGTCTGCTCTTTTAGGAATGAAAAGGCGAGAGCGAAAGTAGACTAGTCTATCCCTAAGTTTATATTCTAAGAGGGAAAAGCTAGGGAAGGTACGTTGGCCTATTTTAATAGCTTAGATCAACTCTTCAGCCTGTTAGTCTAATTCGTACGCCTCCCTAATTATTAGGAGTCGTTCTCTGGGGTAGGTTGCTTCTTTAGCTACTTCTTTATCTTCCAAATTAGTATTAGAGGTAACAGAGCTTTTAGTTTTAGAGTCTTTAGTGTTGTCTGTTTTGCTTTCTAAATCGTAATCTTCTAGGAAAGCAGGTGCAAGATATAGGGCAAAAGAGGCAGCAATTAATTAGTTGCCTTCCTATAAGTAGGTCTTTAAGTCTTTACTTCAGTTGTAGGTCTTTAGGACAGTTTGGTTACAAATTGCTTAACCTTCTCCTCTGTCTACTAGATAGGTTCTAGGCATCCTATTAAGGGCGTTAGCTCTTAAATTAAGGAATCCTAGTGCGTATTAAATAACAAAGTTAAACCTAGAAAGGAATTTACTCTATCTAGCTTGTCGTCTGTTAAGGATCTTGCTCTTTATAAAGTAGACTAAGTTTTTGTAATTAGAGCTTACTTAAGTTAGAAAGGCTGCACCTTTAAGTTCTGGGCGCTTTTTTTAAAGGCCTTTACAATAGCTAGCAGTTCCTTGTCGTAAATCTCGTAATTGTATTTAGCTAGAATTATCTTCTTAGAAAGATAGGCTACTAGAAGCTATAGTTAGTTAGGTGCTTTTCTTTAAAGAAGGACAGCTTCAATAGCTCCATTAGAGGTGTCTGTTTCTATACGGGTTTCTAAATTAAAGTCGAAGTGCTAGAGGATAGAATCCTAGCTAAATCTTTGTCGTAGGAGGTTAAATGCTTGTTAGCAGGCTTCAGTCTATTTAAACTTAGCTTCTTTTCTTGTTAGAGCTGTTAGAGGCTTTACAATTAAGCTAAAGCCTTAACTAAAGCGGCGATAGAAATTAGCAAACCCTAGGAAGCCTTTTACTTCTTTAACTGTCTTTAGAACCTTGTAGTTCAGAATTGCTTAGATCTTTGGTAGATCTATACGGATGCCTTTGTCTAAAATAATTAGTCTAAGGAATTGGACTTCTTGTTTGTAGAATTCGCACTTGTTAATGTCTAGATATAAGCCTGCTTCTTCTAGCTTGGCCAGTACTTTGCGGACGTGTCCCTAGTGTTCTTTCAGTGTCTTACTGTACACTAAGATGTCGTAAATGTAAGCTGTTGTTACAGCGGCAGAAAGGGGTAGGACTAAGCGATAGGGTAGATCCTTGGAATCTCGGCTCGGCCCTTCCAGACCGAGCCGGGCCTTGGCACACCACCCCTAAAGCCCTTACCTACCGATATATAGATTCCTTTCCCTCCTTAGTTCGAGATATAGTTATTAAAACAGCCGTATCAAATTATATCTGCGTGCTCGGATTATTATATCTCGAACTTACTATCTACACTACTACTGCGCTGCGCGAAAGGGCCCGTTGAACTATCCGGCTACCCGAATATCGCACGCGCACTTTATAACTAAAACCAAACCAACTAGCACCGCAAGGAAGCTATAGAGAGCTTCTCGACAGTAGAATACGGCGTTACCGGCTGTAGCGGAAGGAGAAAGACTAACAGAGCGAGAGATAGGCGCACTAGCGCTATAGACGAGGAAGCAGTCGCTAAAGGCCTTACAGCGGAAGAGACGAACGAGGTAAAGGAGCGAATAGCGGATTACAAAGAGCTGTACGCCTGTACGCCCGACGAGCTTAAAGAGCATTTAACAGAACAGAGGGTTAAGAAGGGTTACGATACTATAAACTTTATAGAGAAGATGTTTTATAAGAAGATAGAAGAGAATAGGCAATTAAGAGAGGAAGTAGAAGCAGTTACTGCTAAGAGAGCATCGGCGGAAACCACTATCGAAGTGCTAGAGAACTAGGCGACGACACGACTAGCTTAACTAAATGCACCAAGGGCCTAAATAGCTGGTATAACAGCGTAAGCATCGTCGTCGACGGCGGCTCCGCCGCCGCTACTGCAGGAAGAGCGAACTAAGAGCGCGTCCTCTGCCGCCTACAGTTAAGGAGGCACGTCGATAACGTTACTACCTAACCTACAGGTCTTTATTAGCAGAAACCTAGAGACATAGGAAGTTTTTAAGATAAAGATAATAAATAAGATAAACTGCGATTATGCTAACAACAGCGAGGAGGACAAGTTGGCATACCTTTAATCGCGACTAGACGGTAAAGCGTTTACGCTAGTAGCAGATTTGGAAGGAGCTACCGCTACCGAGGCCCTCGAAGCCCTAGACCAGCGCTTCGCAGACCACTTCCGTAAGCAGACAGCTCGTAAACAACTCGACAAAGTCAGTTAGAACCGGCTGTCGTTCGAAGAGTTTTATAAACAATTCCGAAAGCACGCAATCCGAGCGAAGGTGTTAGAGAGCGAACAACCACACCTGCTAAGAAAGAAGCTAAGGCCAGAATTAGCTAATGTCCTGGTCTCCGTAAGAACCAGAGACCTCCAAGCCTTCGTAGACAAGGCGAGAGTTACAGCTAGAAACATAAATAAATATAGAAGACTAGCTACTTAGGAGCCAGGTCAGCGACTGCCGTTCGCGCTATAAATTCGGCCCTCTTTATCTTTCCGACGCAGACCCTAGCAACCGCCCTATCCACCGCGTTCGACGTTCGTCCCCACCTGTTACGCGTATAGAAAACCTGGCTATATCGCTACTAGATGCTAAGCGACAGCTTAACAGAAGTGAGAATATCAAGCTACGAGACCTACACTGCCACCAAGGAAGAGTGTCCAGGCTATAGAGCCGGCGCCGAACGACACCGACAGTGTAGACAGCGGAGTACTATTAAGAATTATAGGAAAAGGCCAGCTAGACGGATAGGCCCCCTACCTAGCATAAGCAACAGGGCACTACTACAAACTACATCGTTAGAAGAAGAAAGCATTAATAGCTATAATAACCCACTCTCGGCTATAATTAAGGCGAATATAGACTCCGCTATTATTCTTCCAATTACTATCTATCCTCTAGAGGGCTCGCGTTAACCCCTTTAGTTAAAAGCTTTTATCTACACAGGAGCCCTTATTAGCGCGGCGATCCACTATCGACTGGTTCAGAAATCAACGAAGGGATATAGTTATCCAGTGGAACTAGCGTTACCGACGCGAATTTCGGCATATAACGGACAAGACACAGAGAGTGTTACGCATTACGTACTATTGAAGACCACACTAGCCGGTCGCACTACAGAAGCGACGTTCCCAATTATAGACATCGGACGGTTTAACATTATTATAGGGCAGAAATAGATAAAGAACCAGAAAGCTGTTATTAACGTAGATAAAGGCACGATCCGGTTTAAAACCTAGCGGAACGGCACTACCGCCGCCGATCAGGTCACTGTAGTCGCCTGAAAACCGACCGTTACGACCGCTAACGCGACTCCGACCGACTAACTCGAGCCCCTAGACACTGTCGGAATAATAAGCTCGGAATCCCTAACAACCCTCGCGAGGTTACTAGAGAATAAGATCTAAGCTATCTTAATAAAAGACATCGAAGATTACTAAAAGATAATAGCAGAAGAAGAAGTAGATCCGCTAGAGGTATTACTAAAAGAACTCTATAGCTACGCTAACGTGTTCTTAAAAGCCGACTCCAACCTCCTACCGCTCTATCGACTAGAATACAATAACAAGATCCAACTAAAGGAAGGGGCTACGTTGCCAAGAACCGAACCCCTAAGGCGATTATCTCCGGCCGAGCTAGACTAAGTAGAGGTGTTTGTTCGAGAAAACCTAGCGAAGAAGTTTATTACGCCAAGCTCTGCCGAGTATGCATCGCCGATCCTTTTCGTACAGAAACCCGGAGGAGGCCTCCGGCTATGCATAGACTACCGAGGTCTTAATAAGGTTACTAAGAGAGACGTATATCCGCTGCCGCTAATCGATAAGACTATACAACGGGTAGCGAAAGCTAAGTGGTTTAGCAAGCTGGATATTCGCTAAGCGTTCTACCGACTAAGGAACAAAGAAGGACAGACGGAAGACCTTACGACATTCGCTACGCGCATAGGCAACTTGAAGTAGCTAGTTATGCCATTTGGACTTACTAACGTACCGGCTGTGTAGCAACGCTTTAAAAACTATACCTTTATAGACATGCTAGAACGGTTTGTGTCTATTTACCTAGACGATATCCTTGTCTATACCGACGGAACGAGAGAGCAACACACGGACTATATAGTAAGAGTGCTAACTAGGCTCCGCAAGGTCGGGTTGAACGCGGACACGAAGAAGAGCGAGTTCTATTAGACCGAAGTCAAATATCTCGGTCTTATTGTCGGAAGAGAAGGAATTTGGATAGACCTCTTAAAGGTCGCCCCCGTAGCGGAATAGAAGCAGCCGAAGTCTGGAAACACTACCTAAATCAGAGCTTTTCTTAGGTTCTGCAGTTACTATCGTCGATTTATTAAGGACTTTAGCAAGATAGTAGGACCCCTAAACGAGGCACTAAAGAAGGAGGCGGCTAGCCTATAGAACAAGAAGTATAAAGAGGCTTTTAACTAGCTAAAAGAAGCAGTGGCCTCGGCGCTAGTGCTAGCGCACTTCCAGCCGGAAAAGACGATCTATCTAGAAACGGACGCTTCCGATACAGTAACGGCAGGAGTCCTTTCTGTTACGGCGGCAGAAAGGGGTAGGACTAAGTAATAGGGTGGACCCTTGGAATTTCGGCTCGGCCCTTCCGGACTAAGCCGGACCTTTGCATGCTATCCCTAAAGCCCTTACCTACTACTACATAGATTCCTTTCCCTCCTTAGTTCGAGATATAGTTATTAAAACAGCTGTATTAAATTATATCTGCGCGCTCGGATTATTATATCTCGAACTTACTAACTACACTAACCCTGCGCTGCGCGAAAGGGCCTGTTAAACTACATCCGGCTACCCGAATAACGCACGCGCACACTACGAGCTAAACCAAACACATTAGTACTGTAAGAAGGCTATAGAAGGCTTCTCGACGGTAGAGGGCGGCGTTACTGGCCGCAGCAGGAAGAGAAAGACTGACAGAGCGAGGGATAGATGCGCTAGCATCCTTAACGATAGGACGGCTACTAAAGGTCTTATAGAAGAAGGGACAGACGAAGCGAAGAAGGGTATAGCCGGCTATAAGGAGCTGGACGCCTGCATACCCGACGAACTCGAGGAACACCTAGCGGAACACGGGTCTAGAAAGGTGTACGATACTATTACTTTTATCGAGAAGACGTTTTACAAGAAAATAGAAGAGAACAAGCAGCTAAGAGAGGAGATAGAAGCGGTAATAGCTAAGAAGGAATCGGCAGAGACTATTATCGAGGTATTAGAGAACTAAGCGGCGACACGACTAGCGCAACTGAAAACGCTAAGGGCTTAGCTAGCTAGTATAGAGACGGCGACGTTGTCGGCACTGCCACTACTACAAGAAGACTAAGCAGAAACTGCCTTACCCGCTGCCTACAGTTAAGGTAGCACTCTGATAACGTTACTACCTAATCTACCGGCCTTTAGGGATAGAGACCCTAAGGCCTAGGAAGTATTTAAGAAGAAGATAAGGAACAAGATAAGTCGCGACTACGCAGCAAGCAGCGAAGAAAACAAACTAGCCTATCTAGAGGCGCGACTAGAAGGTAAAGCGCTCTCGCTAGTAGCGGACCTAGAAGATATAACCGCCGACGAAGCTATTAAAGCCCTAGACCAACGCTTCGGAGACCCTTTCTGCAAGAAGACGGCCTGCGAACAACTAGACAAGATTAGCCAAAACCGGCTAACGTTTAAGGAATTTTACAGACTGTTTAGGAAATATGCTATTAGAGCCAAGGTGTCTAAGAATAAACAGTTACACTTACTAAGGCAGAAGTTGAACCCTAAACTGGCTGGAGCTATAGCTTCAGTAGAAGACAAAGACCTTAAAAGCTTCGTGCACTAGGCGAGAGTTACTGCTAGAAACTTGAACGCGTACAGAAAATCGGCGGCACGCGAACCGAATCAGAAGTCGACCCTAGCGCAGACGACGCGACCTTCTGCTCCTTTCCGACGAGGCCCCTAGCAGCTACTCTATTTACTGCGTTCGCCTTTCGTCCCTACCTGCTACACGTACAGAAAGCTTAGCTATATCGCTACTAGATACCAGGCGACGACTTAGCAGAAGCAGGAATACCGTGCTATCAAGCCGCCGCTGCCAAGGAAGACTATCTAAGCTATAGTGCCAGCGCCGAACGATACTAACAGTGTGGACGGTAGGGTACTATTAAGAATCTTAGGAAAAGATTAGCTGGATGGATAGGCCCCCTACCTAGTATAAACAATACGGCACTGCTACGAACCGCATCGCTAGAAGAAGGAGAGAGCATTAACCGATATAACGATCCGCTCTCGGTAGTGGTAGAAGTAAATACAGAGACCGCTATTATCCTTCTAATTACTATCTACCCCCTTAAGGATTTCTACTGCCCCCTTTAATTAAAAGCCTTTATTGACACAGGAGCCCTTATCGGCGCGGCAATTTACTATCGACTAGTTCAGAAACTGGCGAAGGGATATAGTTATCTAGTAGAGCTAGTATCGCCGACGCGAATTTCGGCGTCTAACAGACAAGACACAGAGAGCGTTACGCATTATATGCCGTTAAAGACTACCCTAGCTGGTCGCACTCCAGAAGCAACGTTCTGAATTATAGACATTAGACGGTTTAACGTTATTTTGGGACAGAAATAGATAAAGAACTAGAAAGCCGTTATTAACGTAGGTAAAGGCACACTCGGTTTCAAAACCTAGCAGAGCGGCACTGCTGCCGTCGAATCGGTTACAGTCGTCGCCGCGAAACCAAACGTTACGTCCGTTAACGTGGTTCTGGCCGGGCGTTCTAATCCCCTAGATACCGTCGGAATAATAAGCTTAGAAGCCCTAACGACTCTCGCGAAGTTCCTAGAGAATAAGATCTACGCTATCTCGATAAAAGACATCGAAAATTACCGAAAGATAATAGCGGAAGAAGAAGTAGACCTGCTAGAGGTGTTACTAAAAGAACTCTATAGCTACGCTAACGTGTTTTTAAAAGCCGACTCCAACCTCCTGCCGCTCTATCGACCGGAATACGATAACAAGATCCGACTGAAAGAAGGAGCCGCACTGCTGAGAACCGAACCCCTAAGACGCCTATCGCCAGCCGAGCTAGACTAAGTAGAAGTGTTTGTTCGAGAAAATCTAGCAAAGAAGTTTATTACGCCAAGCTCCGCTAAGTATGCGTTGCCGTTCCTTTTCGTGCGGAAACCCGGAGGTAGTCTCCGACTGTACGTAGACTATAAAGGCCTTAATAAGGTCACTAAGAGGGACGTGTACCTGCTGCCGCTAATCGATAAGACTATACAACGAGTGGCAAAAGCTAAGTAGTTTAGCAAGCTAGACATTCGCTAAGCGTTCTACCGACTAAGGAACGAGGAAGGACAGATGGAAGACCTTACGATGTTCGCCACGCGCATAGGCAACTTTAAGTAGCTAGTTATTCCTTTCGGACTTACTAACGCGCCGGCGGTATAGCAGTGTTTTATAAATTATACCTTTATAGACATGCTGGAGCGGTTCGTGTCTATCTACTTAGACGATATCCTTATATATACCGATAGAACGAGAGAGCAGCATACAGACTATTTCGAGAGAGTACTAACTAGGCTCTACGAGGTCGGCTTAAACGCGGATACGAAAAAGAGCGAGTTCTATTAGACCGAAGTCAAGTATCTCGGTCTTATTGTCGGAAGAGAAGGAATTCGGATAGACCCCTTAAAGGTCGCTGCTGTAGCGGAATAGAAACAGCCGAAGTCCGGAAACACTACCTAAATTAGAGCCTTTTTCAGGTTCTGCAGTTACTATTGTCGATTTATTAAGGACTTTAGCAAGATAGCAAGACCCCTAAACGAGGCATTAAAGAAGGAGGCCGCTGGCCTATAGAACGAGAAGTGTATAGAGGCCTTTAACCGACTGAAAGCAGCGGTAGCCTCGGCGCTAGTGCTAGCGCACTTCCGACTGGAAAAGACGATCTACCTAGAAATGGACGATTCCGACACAGTAACTACAGGGGTCCTTTTTTAATACGACGACGAAGGCGAGGCCCTCTATCCGGTACCCTTCTTTAGCAAGTCTATAAATAAGGCTAAGCGGAACTACGCTTCCTACGAGAAGGAGCTGTTAGCTATTATCCAAGCTTTCGAGGAGTGGAAGTCGGAGCTTATAGCTAGAAAGAGCACGGTCCAGGTCCTTATAGACTATCAGTCGTTAACCTACTTTATAAAGATATAGAAACTCTCGCGCCGCCAGGCTCGGTAGGCCGCCTATTTATCTAAGTTCGACTTTAAGATTACTTATCGACCCGGAGCTTAAAATAGAAAGGCTAATGCGCTAACGAGAAGAGAGGGGAAGACCAGCTACGCGAAAGAAGACCCGAATATGTTCTAGAAGGTGTTGACCAAGCGGATAGTAGACGCCGAGGTGTTGAAAGAAGTAAGGATCTGCGCAGTAGAGCTGGCGACTAGGGAAGAGACGCTTTACGAAAAAGTAGAGCAGCTTAACTAGCAACAGAAGCTCGGCAAAACCGGTTTAGGGAGGTTAATAGTTCTGGAAGAACTAATTACAGAGGTTATCCAGCTAGTCTATAGTTCTAAGAATGTTGGCTACGCTAGCACAAAGAAGACGATAGAAACTGTAAGGACGGTCTACTAGTTTCTACGGATCTTCGAGCGGATTTACTAGTTTATTGCCAATTGTTACGTATATCGAACCGCGAAGCCGCGTTACGGCCTTCCAGCTGGTCTATTAAAGCTACTGCCAATCCCTAAGAAGCCGTAGCAGCACATTACGATAGATCTCGTAACTGGTCTGCCGGATTCCGATAGATAAAATTCTACCCTTAACGTAGTAGATCGGCTAAGCAAAGAAAGCTACTTTATCCCCTGTTAAGCAAAGGACGAAGGCACTACTGCAGAAGAGACAGCGAGGATGCTAATTTAGTACGTATAGAAGCACTATAGCCTGCTGGACACTATTACTACGGATAGAGGTCCTCAATTCACCGCTAATATAGAGAAGGCTATTAACTAAGTTCTCGAAATTCGCGGAAAGCTTAGCACAGCTACTTACCCTTAGACCCACGGTCAGTCTAAAGTAGCTAACTGTAAAATAGAGAAATATCTACAAATCTTCTGCAGCTATTATTAAGAAGAATAGGTTAAGGTATTGCCGATAGCCGAATTCTGCGCTAGCGCGGCACTGTCCAAGGCTACCTCGCTGGCGTCGTTCGAGATAACTTATAGCTATCTTCCGAGAATAAGCTTTTAACTGCCGAACGAACCCAGCTCTTTGGTGATCCGAGCGCGCAGATGAGGTTCAATACGGCTGTTTTGATAACTATATCTCGAACTGAAGAGGGAAAGGAATCTATGTGGTGGTGGTGGTGGGCTTTGATAGTGGTGGTGCCAAGGCCCGGCTCGGCCCGGACGGGCCGAGCCGAAATTCCAGGGTCCACCCCATCAATCTGTCCCACCTCTTTCCACCACCGCAACATTTGGAATCTTCTACTGCTACTTTATTAAAGAGAGTCGCCGCCGCCGCGGCAGAAGCGCTTAAATCTCAGATAGAAGAAGCGATTAGGGTAGCGAAAGAGGCAATAGAATCGGCTTAGAAGAAGATAGTAACTCGAGCTAATAGAAAGCGGTTACTATTAGAATTTGAAGAAGGCTAAAAGGTATAGCTTAATACGCAGAACCTTAGGCTAAAAGGAAACGTCAAGCTTAACCCCCGCTATATAGGTCTGTTTACGATAGTGGAAAAGAGGTCGCCGGTAACTTATTGGCTCTAGCTACCAAAGTCGTTCCGAATCTACAATGTTTTCTATTTGGATCTCTTAAGTCTAGATCCTAAAGACGGTCTTCCGGAACAGGGGTTTACTAAACCTCCACTAATCGAGATAGACGGTAAAGAAGAAGAGTAGGAGGTAGAAGATATAATAGACGTAAGGAAGATAAGAGGGTCCATCGAAGCAAGGATCTTATAGAAGGGGTAGCTAGAAGACTATAAATAGTATCCAGTTAAAAATCTCCGAAATTCGGCAGAGCTGTTAAGAGAGTTTTATGTCTGGAACCCGAAGAAGCCGAGACCTAAGTAGCTCTAAAGCTAATAGCTCTAGAAGGGATAGAAGAAGAAGAAAGGCCGCGTCTGCTCTATTAGTACGAAAACCGATAGAAACAATCGCAGCAGTGCGCTTAGCTAGAGTCCTCGGCTATACTGTTACCGTCTGCCGGCTTTGCGAGTCGGATAATAACAGTAAAGTCGAGGATAGCGCCACCGCTTTGGCGCGCTTTTTAACGGTTTTCGTCTTGGCTAATACTAACTGCCGGTCCTACTAGACAGATAATAACAGCGAAGACGAAGCCGACGCTATCAAAGCGGCTTTGCGATAGCGCTTAAGGCCTTAGTAAAGAAGAAAGAAGAAGAAGAGATAGTGCGCTACAGACGGATCTATATAGACCCTCTACAGCAGCGTACAGGCCAGTTACGCTGCAGCTTAGATAGCTGTCGGCTTAGGTCAGATAGCTCCGATCAGATAGACGCTAAGTAAAGGACTTCAGATGGCGACAATGTAAGAAAAGAAGAAGATAACGAACGGACGATGCTTTCGAGATAGAAGAAAAGAAGAGGTAGCGTCAATTTTAAGAAGAATTTTGGTAGAAGAAGCCGCGAACCTAACGGAAGAAGAAGATAAAGAAGTGGAAGAAAAAGAGGAAAAGAAAGATAAATCAAAAAAAAGAGAGAGGCAGAACGGATAAGTAAGCGGTCCAGGGCGACTGCTAATAAGGGAGGGGGGTGGTGTTACAGCGGCAGAAAGGGGTAGGACTAAGTAATATAGTAGACCCTTAGAATTTCGGCTCGGCCCTTCCGGACCGAGCCGGGCCTTAGTATGCTACTCCTAAAGCCCTTACCTACTACTACATAGATTCCTTTCCCTCCTTAGTTCGAGATATAGTTATCAAAACAGCCGTATTAAATTATATCTGCGCGCTCGGATTACTTTCTTAATACGATAACGACAGCGAGACCCTCTACCTAGTAGCCTTCTTTAGCAAGTCTATAAATAAGGCTAAGCGGAACTACGCTATCTACGATAAGGAGCTGTTAGCTATTATCTAAGCTTTCGAGGAGTAGAAGCCGGAGCTTATAGCTAGAAAGAGCACAGTCTAGGTCCTTACAGACTACTAGTCGTTAACCTACTTTATAAAGACGCAGAAGCTCTTACGCTGCCAAGCTTAGTAGGCCGCCTACTTATCTAGACTCGACTTTAAGATTACCTATCGACTAGGGGCTTAAAATAGAAAAGCTAACGTACTGACGAGACGAGAAGGGAAGACTAGTCGCGCGAAGGAGGACCCGAACATGTTCCAGAAGGTGTCAACCGAGCGAATAGTAGACGCCGAAGTATTGAAAGAAGTAGGAGTCTGCGCAGTAGAGCCGGCGACAGAGAACAAAACGCCCTACGAAAATGTAGAGCGGCTTAATTATTAGCAGAAGCTCGGAAAAACTGGTTTAGGGAAGTTAATAGTTCCAGAAGAGCTAATTACAGAAGTTATTTAGCTAGTCTATAGCTCGAAGGATGTCGGCTACGTTAGAGCAAAGAAGACAATAGAGGCTATAAGGACTGTCTACTAGTTTCTGAGGATCTTCGAGCAGATCCATCGGTTTATCGTTAATTGTTACGTATATCGAGCCGCGAAGCTACGCTACGGTCTTCCAGCCGGTCTACTAAAGCTACTACCGATCCCCGAGAAACCGTAGCAGTATATTACGATAGATTTCGTAACTGGCCTACCGGATTCCGATAGATACAATGCCACTCTTAACGTAGTAGATTGGTTAAGTAAGGAATGCTACTTTATCCCCTATTAAGCAAAGTATAAAGATACTACTGCAGAAGAGACTGCGAGGATGCTAATTCAGCACGTATAGAAGCACTATAGCCTACTAGACACTATCACTACAGATAGGGGTCCTTAATTTACCGCTAATGTATAGAAGGCTATTAACCAAATTCTGGGAATCTACAAAAAGCTTAGCATAGCCGCTTACCCTTAGACCGACAGTTAGTCTAAAGTAGCTAACCGTAAGATAGAAAAATATCTACGAATCTTCTACAGCTATTATTAGGAAGAGTGAGTTAAGGTGTTGCCGATAGCCGAATTCTGCGCTAACTCGGCACTGTCCGAGGCTACCTCGCTGGCGCCGTTTAAGATAACTTATAGCTATATTCTGAGAAAAAGCTTTTAACCGCTGGACAGACCCAGCTCTTCAGAATCTTCTACTGCTACCTCATCAAAAAGAGTCGCCGCCGCTGCGGCAGAAGTGCTTAAATCTCAGATAGAAGAAGCAATCCGGGTAGCGAAAGAGGCGATAGAATTAGCTTAGAAGAAGATAGTAACTCGAGCTTATAGAAAGCGGTTACTATTAGAATTCGAAGAAGGCCAAAAGGTATAGCTTAACACGCGGAACCTAAGGCTAAAAGGCAACGCTAAGCTTAACCCCCGCTATATAGGTCCGTTTACGATAGTGGAAAACAGGTCGCTAGTAACTTATCGGCTCTAGCTACTAAGGTCGTTCCGAATCTACGATGTCTTCTATTCAGATCTGGTAAGCGTAGACCCTAAAGATAGCCTTCTAGGGCAGGGGTTCGTCGAACCTCTACCAATCGAGATAGACAGTAAAGAAGAGGAGTAGGAGGTAGAAGATATAATAGATATAAAGAAGAAAAGAGGGTCTATTAAGGCAAGGATCTTATAAGAGGGGTAGCTAGAAGATTATAAATAGTATCCGTTCGAGAATCTTCGGAATTCGGCAGAGCTGCTAGAAGAGTTCTATATCCAGAACCCGGAAAAGCCGAGACTGGAAAAGCTTCGCAAAAGATAAAACAAAAGAACTGCGACGCCGGAAGCACGACACTAGTCGCGTCCACTCTATCGGTTAGCACCAAAGAAACAATCGTAACCGCGCGCTTAGTTACGGTCTTAGCAGAGGCCGAAGTGCCTGTCCGCTGCGCCGCTCTGTTAGGGAAGAAAAAGTCGAAGATCGGAAGGTCGCGTCCGCACTTATATAGGGCCTCTGCAGCGGCGCACAGACCAGCTACGCTACAGATCAGATAGCTGCTAGCTTAGATCAGATAGCTCCGATTAGATAGACGCTAAGTAAATAAGTTTAGATAGCGACAATGTAAGAAAAGAAGAAGATAATAAAAGTACGATGTTTTTTGAGATAGAAGAAAAGAAGAGGTAACGTCGATTTTAAGAAGAGTTTTCGCAGAAGAAGCTGCGAGCTACACAAACAAAAAAAAGACGACGAAGAAAAAGAGGAGCGATAGAAGAAGAAGAGGCAAAAGCAGATAAATAGATAGAAGAACAAGGAGACCTTATTAGCTGAAATAAGATAGAAGAGGCAGAAGGGATAAGTAAGCGGTCGAGAGCGACCGCCAATAAGGGAGGGGGGTAGTGTTACAGCAGCAGAAAGGGATAGGACTAAGCGATAGGGTAGACCCTTGGAAGTTTGGCTCGGCCCTTCCGGACCGAGCCGGGCCTTAGCACACTACCCCTAAAGCCCTTACCTACCGACACATAGATTTCTTTCCCTCCTCAGTTCGAGATACAGTTATTAAAGCAGCCGTATTGAATTATATCCGCGTACTCGGATTAGCTGTAACAAACTGATCTTAGTATTCTCTTAGGGTGTTATTTATATATTCCTAGAAGGTGCTAGATGCATTGTATATACCAAAGGGTATAACCAAGGATTCAAACAAGCCGTATCGAGTCCTAAATACAGTTATCTATTCTTGTCCTTCTGCTGTTCGAATCTTGTTAAATACTGTAATTACGTTAAGCTTAGTAAACTATTTGCCTTCTAAAGGCGTTCTAGAGTTTCCTGTATTAGAGGGATTAGGTAGCGATTCTTCTTAGAAATAGCATTAAGGTTGCGGTAGTCGACGCAGAAGTGTAGCCCTCTACTAGGTTTCTTAATAAATATAACAGAGCTAGCTGCAGGAGAGCAACTAGATCCAATAAAGCCTTTCTAAAGGTTCTGCTATAGGAACTTTTGCAGGACTTGGAGTTCTTCGCGAGACATCTGGTAAAGGGGGCTAAAGGGGGGTGTCTTGCCCTCTTCCAGTTTAATCTTGTAGTTGTAGGGGCGGTAAAGAGGCAGCTTATTAGCTTCTTTAACTAACTAGACACTAAGGAATTTGTAGTATTCTTCTAGTACTTTTGTCTCTAGGTTAGTAGTTTCTCTCCTATTATTATACTTAGCAAGAGCCTTCTTGATGTCCTCTATTAACGCAGCAAGGATTTGAGCTTCTTTCTCCTTTGCAGCTATATAAAAAGCAGCTACAGATACTTAGAAGATTAAATTATAATTGCTATATATAGGAGTAGGCTAAATAGAAGAGTAGCAATAGGTTTGGCAATGTTCTAAGTTTAGGCAAAGGGTTCCAGTGTTCCAGTTAATCTGTAGGTTGTAAAGCTTTAACTGAGGCAGTCTAAGGACAAGCTTCTAGTTTAGCAGAGGGGTAACAAAGCAAGAGAGGTGTTCTTAGTAGTTTCTAAGGTTAAGCTTAATATAGGCAGTCTAAGTTACGCCTCCTAAGGAGGCCTTACTGCCGTTAAACATTCTTAAGAGTCTAGGGTACTTTAAGGTCTAAGTAGTAGTTTCTAAAGAGTTAGCAAGTTAAGGGTTAATAAAGCTTTTAGTGGTTGCGCCGCAGTCGATTATCGTAAGTACTAAGTGTACTATGTTCTTCTTTGTATAGATTTCTGCTATAACAACTAAGGGAGGACAAGTTAGTTTATCCTCTGTCTTAGTATAGAATTGTACAGCAGAAGAAGAGATTGCATAATATCGATCTAAGTGCCTGCCTATTAGGCGTCTTGTTAACAGTTATAAGCGTTTCCCTAGTCCTTGTTGTTGTCTTATAGTGTAGGAGCTGCTATAGAGAAACTAAGAGGTGTGCCTATCTTAGTACGTCTTATAGCTAGTGTTAGACAGTTAACAGCAATATAGTTTGGTTTACTACAGTATATACAGAGGCGTAGGCAGCGGCAGCATTCCTTCTCGTCCTACGTAAGGCAGCCGTCTTAGAGCTTAGCTAAGCTTAAGTCTATAGGATCTCCTTAGATAACAACTAGTTAAGGGGGAAGGCGTAAGGTTGGCCTATAAGTTTCTTTATTTAGGTTAACGTTAGTAGGAGTCGAAACAGGGCGTTAACTGTTGCAGTTGTTGCTCCTAGCCTTAATAATGTCTGCAAACAGATTCCTACAGCTATTAAAGCGTTGGCAGAGGGTAACAAGTTCCTAGAAGGATAGGGTTTTATGTTCCTAATCCTTAAGTTTTGTAAGGAGTTCTGTGCTTAACCCAGCAACCAGAGCTGACTTCTGTGCCTCTATGTTGTATTTACAGTGTCCAATTTCTCGTAAGAACTGTGCGTAATAGTCTGCAAAAGGCTTGTTAGTCTGCTTAAGTGTTCTAATAAATTGTTAAGCCGTAGACTTGCGATATAGGTTTCCAAAGACTAAGTTAAGAGAGGTAAGTAAGGCCTTAATGTCTGGAAAAGTAACTTAGAGTGTCTGTAGGTTGAACTAGTGTAAGACTTGCTAAAGTGCCTTGCCTGCTAGGAGAGAGAATACGTAGGAGACCTTCTAATTTTTATTAGGGAAATAGTCTGCATTAGCTAAGAGTTTAATAGATAGTTGTAGGCGAAATTTATTAAACTTTTCTTTGTCTCTATAGAACGTTTCTGGATTAGCTACCTTTTTGCTAGTAGATTCTCTAGTAGTAGTAGGTGTCCTTAAGTCTAGGGCTTCTTGTAGTTGTCCTTATGTTTGTACCTTCTTAAGTGTAAGAGTAATTATCTTTTGTTCTATCTCTTGCAGCTGTTCCTTGCCTTTAGACAGCATTGTTTCTAGACTATTAATGTAGTTGCTAAGGTCTTTTATTTGCTCTGTTCCTGTACGAACAAATCTTTGCTGCTGTAAAAAGGACTCGTAGAGCAAGGGTAGGGTTACTGTTTATTCAATTAGAAGTACCTTGTGCAGAAAGATCCAGTTTAGAGTATTCCTTAAAGGGAATCTCTTTAGGTAGTGTATAGAAGACTATGCTGATTAATAGTCTTAGGTTGGTTAGTTGTTCTAGGTTAAATGTATAAGACAAGCTATAAAGAAGGAAAACAGAATAATAAGGGGGCGGCAGCTGCTTCTTATGTCCCTCTGCCCTAGCTGGTTGTTTGCCCCTTTGCTGCTAGATTTCCTAAGAAGTTTCTTAACAAACTTCTCTCCTTTGTTCTGCTAACCGAGTTACTTCTAAAACCTTCTTTTCCTAAAGGTTCCAGAACTAAAACAGAACCTTCTAAAGAGCGGATCAAATTGCTTCTAGCGCGCCTAGAAGCTTCTTAGTCAGACTAGTAAGTGTTAAGTTGTAGGTTGTTAAGGGTAGTAGAGCTAGATAGGACCTTAGGACTGTTGGGAGTTTTCTACTGTCTGCTGGCTGTAGTTCTAGTGCCTTTCTCAACCTGATTATTCGTCCTTGTAGAACCGACTGTAGCGCTTCTAACGCGGCAAGAATCGCCTTAGTTAGACCTTTGGTTGTTAAGATATTGCCTGTAAACTATAGTAGTACTTAGTAGGACTTTGGTACTGTTGTCCTTGTTCTTCCATTTGTTGACTGTAACAGTCTAAGAAAACCTAGTAAAGAGATTTATTACGCTAAGCTTAGCTAAGTATACATTGCCGATCCTGTTCGTACAGAAGCCCGAAGGCGGCCTCCGGCTATATGTAGACTATAGAGGCCTTAACGAAATCACTAAGAGAGACGTATACCAGCTGCCGCTAATCGATAAGACTATATAGCGAGTGGCGAAAGCTAAATAGTTTAGCAAGCTAGATATTTGCTAAGCGTTCTATCGGCTAAAGAACGAAGAGGGGCAGACTAAAGACCTTACTATATTCGCTACGCGTATAGGCAATTTCAAATAGCTAGTTATGCCTTTCGCACTTACTAACGCGCCGGCTGTATAGCAACACTTTATAAACTACACCTTTATAGACATGCTAGAGCGGTTTGTGTCTATCTACCTAGACGACATCCTTATCTACACCGACAGAACGAGACAACAGCATAAAGACTACATCGAGCAGGTACTAACTAGGCTTAGAGAGGTTAGATTAAATGCAGATACGAAGAAGAGTAAATTCTATCGGTCTAAAGTTAAATATCTTAGTATTATCGTCGGAAAGCAAGGCATCTAGATAGACCCCTGAAAGGTCGCTGCTGTAGTAGAATAGAAGCAGCTAGAGTCCGGAAACACTCCCTAAATTAGAGCTTTCCTCGGATTCTGTAGCTACTACTGCCGTTTTATTAAGGACTTTAGCAAGATAGCAAGACTCCTAAATAAGGCATTAAAGGAGGAAGCAGCTGGCCTCTAGAATAGAAGTGTACAGAGGCTTTTAACTAACTAAAGTCTGCTATAGCCTCGGTACCAGTACTAGTACACTTCCGACTTTAACTAACTAAAGGCTGCTGTAGCCTCAGCACTAGTACTAGTGCACTTCCGACTAGAAAAGACGATCTACCTAGAAACAGACGTTTCCGATACAGTTATCGCAGGGGTCCTTTCTTAGTATAACGACTGTTGCGGCAGCAGAAAGAGGTGGGACTAAGCGATAGGGTAGACCCTCGGAATTTCGGCTCGATCCGGAAGGGCCGAGCCGGGCCTTGGCACACTATCCCCAAAGCTCTCACCTACCACCACATAGATTCCTTTCCCTCCTCAGTTCGAGATATAGTTATTAAAAAGGCCGTATTGAATCTTATCTGCGTGCCCGGATTATTATATCTCGAACTCACTTACTACACTATTACTGCACTGCGCGAAAGGGACCGTTAAACCATCCGGACACCCGAATAACGCACGCGCACTACACAAAACAAACCAAACACCAGCACTATAAGATAGCTATAGAGAGCTTCTTAACGGTAGAGGGCGGCGTCACAGGCCGCAGCGGAAAGAGAAAGTCTAATAGACCGAGGGATAGGCGTATTAGCATCCTCGACGACGGAATAGCCACTAAGGGCCTTACAGAAGAAGAGATAGATAAAGCGAAGAGGGGCATAGAGAGCTATGCCGAGCTGTACGCACGTACGCCGGAGGAAATAGAAGAGCATCTAGCAGAGAATAGAGCTAAGAAGGTGTTCGACATTATTACCTTTATTAAGAAGAAGTTTTATAGAAACACAGAAGAAAACAGGAGATTAAGAGAAGAAATCGAGGCGGTAAGAGCCGAGAAGGAATCGGCCGAGACTATTATAGATATGCTGGAAAACCAAGCAGCAAACCGACTAGCACAACTAAAAGCGATAAAGGCTCAGTTAGCTAAGATGGAAGCAGCGATGTCGCCGCTACCGCGCCAAGAAGAACCAGTAGAGACCGTCTCGCCGGCGGCCTACAGTTAAGGTAGCACCTTAATAACATTACTACCGGACCTTCCGGCGTTTAGAGGCGGAGACCCCGAAGACTGGGAAGCGTTTAAGAAGAAGATAAAGAACAAGATAGACCGCGACTACGCCGGAAACAGTGCCGGAGATAGATTGGCCTACCTAGAGTCGCGATTAGAAGGCGAAGCTTTTTTGCTAGTGGCGGACCTAGAAGAGGTAACTGCTAAAGAAGCGATTAAAGCGCTGGATCAACGCTTCGGAGACCCCTTTAGGAAGAAGACGGCCTGTAAGCAGCTGGACAAGATTAACCAGAACCGACAGACGTTTAAGGAATTCTATAGGCTATTCCGAAAATATGCTATTATGGCCAGAGTGTCGGAAGATAAGCAGCTCTACCTATTAAGGCAGAAGCTGAACCCCGAATTGGCCGCGGCTATAGCGTCGGTAGAAGACGAGGACCTTAAGAGCTTTGTGCACCGAGCGAGAGTCACCGCAAGAAACCTAAGCGCTTACGCGAAATTACGCGAATCGACCTAGAAGCCGTCGATAACGCAGGCGACGCGACCCCCTGCACCTTTCCGGAGAGCACCTCTGCAGCTATCTCATCAGTTACTGCGTTCGTCGTTCGTCCCTACCTGTTACGCGTGTAGAAAGCCTGGCTATATCGCTACAAGGTGCTAAGCATTAGATAAGTAGAAGCAGGAGTATCGTGTTATAAAGCAGCCGCAGCCGCCGAGAAAGACTATACAAGCTATCGAGCCGGCTCCGAACGACACCGACAGTATAGACGGTAGAGTGCTACTAAGAATCCTAGGAAAAGACCAGCTGGATAGATAGGCCCCCTATCCAGCATAGACAATAGGGCACTAACAAGAACTGCGTTACTAGAGAGAGGAAGTATCAACAGCTGCAGTGATCCGCTCTCGGCGGCAGTGGAAGTGAACGCGGAAACAGCTCTTATCCTTCCAATTACTGTCCACCCCCTAGATAGCTCGAGCAAACCACTTCAGCTAAGAACTTTTATCGACACGGGAGCCCTTATCGGAGCGGCGATCCATTATCGATTGGTTCAAAAGCTAATAAAGAGATATAGCTATCTAGTGGAGATAGCATCTCCGACACGGATTTCGGCATACAACGGACAAGACACCGAGAGTGTCACGCACTATATGCCATTAAAGACCACCTTAGCAGGTCGCACTATAGAAGCGACGTTCCGAATTATAGATATTGGAAGGTTTGACATTATTATAGGACAGAAATAGATAAAGAACTAGAAAGCCGTTATTAACGTAGGTAAAGGCACCCTTGGATTTAAAAACCAGCAGACCAAAATCGCCGCCGAATCGGTTACAGTCGCCAACGCCAAACCGAACGTTACGACCTTCGAAGTGGCTCCGAAAGATCGGCCCGACCCCCAAGACACGATTGGAATAATAAGTTCAGAAGCTTTAACGACCCTCGCGAGGTCGTCGGACAACGAGGTTTATGCTATCTTAATAAAGGATATCGAAGACTACCGGAAGATAATAGCGGAAGAAGAAGTGGATCTATTAGAGGTGTTACCGAAAGAACTCTATAGTTACACTAACGTGTTCTTAAAGGCTAACTCCAACCTCTTACTACTCCACCGACCGGAATATAACAACAAGATCCGGTTAAAAGAAGGAGCCGCACTACCAAGAACCGAGCCCTTAAGAAGACTATCGCCGGCCGAGCTAGACTAGGTAGAAGTGTTTGTTAGAGAAAACTTAGCGAAGAAGTTCATTACGCCAAGCTTAGCAAAATATGCGTTACCGATTCTTTTCGTACGGAAACTAGGAGGCGGTCTCTAACTGTGCGTAGACTACCGTAGCCTCAATAAGGTTACTAAGAGAGATGTGTATCTGCTGCCTCTAATCGATAAGACTATACAACGAGTGGCTAAGGCTAAGTAGTTCAGCAAGCTAGATATCCGCTAAGCGTTCTACCGGTTAAGGAACGAAGAAGGACAGACGGAAGATCTTACGACATTCGCTACGCGCATAGGCAATTTCAAGTAGCTGGTAATGCCTTTCGGACTTACCAACGCGCCGGCAGTGTAGCAACGCTTTATAAACTACATCTTTATAGATATGCTGGAACAGTTCGTGTTAATCTACTTAGACGACATTCTAATCTACACCGAGGGAACGAGAGAACAACACACGGACTACATCGAGAGAGTGTTGAAGAGACTCTGCGAGGTCGGATTAAACGCGGACACGAAGAAGAGCGAGTTCTACCAGACCGAAGTCAAATATCTCGGTCTTATCGTCGGAAGAGAAGGAATTCGGATAGACTCGTTGAAAGTGGCCGCCGTCGCGGAATAGAAGCAACCGACATCCGGAAACACTACGCAAATCAGAGCGTTTCTCGGATTCTGCAGCTACTATCGACGGTTTATTAAGGACTTTAGCAAGATAGCGAGACTACTGAATAAGGCGTTGAAAAAGGAGGCTGCTAGCCTATAGAATAAGAAGTGCACAGAAGCCTTTAATCGGCTAAAAGAGGCAGTGGCATCAGCGCCGGTACCGGCGCACTTCCGACTAGAAAAGACGATCTACGTAGAGACGGACGCTTCCGACACAGTAACAGCAGGGATCCTTTCTCAATACGCTGACGACGACGAGACTCTCCACCCGGTGGCTTTCTTTAGCAAGTCTATAAATAATGCTAAGCGGAACTACGCTATATATAATAAAGAACTGTTAGCTATTATACAGGCGTTCGAAGAGTGGAAACCGGAGCGTTTAGCTAGGCAGAGCACGATCCAGGTCCTTACGGACCACTAGTCGTTAACCTACTTTATAAAGACGCAGAAGCTATTACGCCGCTAAGCCTAGTAGGCTGCCTACCTGTCCGGATTCGATTTTAAGATCACCTATCGACCAGGAGCTCAAAATGGAAAGGCAGACGCGTTAACGAGAAGAGAAGGGAAGACTAGCCGCGCGAAAGAAGATCCGAACATGTTTTAGAAGGTGCTAACAGAACGAATAGTAGACGCTAAGGTGTTAAAAGAAGTAGGGATCTGTACGATAGAGCAGCCGACTAAAGAAGAGACGCTGCACGAGAAAGCGGAACGGCTTAATTAGCAGCAGAAACTCGGCAAAACAGGCTCAGGGAAGCTGATCGTTCTAGAAGAACTGATTACGGAAGTTATCCAGTTAGTTCATAGTTCTAAGGACGTAGGCTACGCAGGATCAAAGAAGACGATAGAAGCAGTAAGGACGACCTACTAGTTCCCGCGAATTTTCGAGAGGATCTACCAGTTTATTACTAACTGCTACGTGTGCCGAGCAGCGAAGCCACGTTACGGCCTTCCGGCCGGCTTGTTGAAGCCACTTCCGATCCCTGAGAAATTATAGCAGCACATTACGATAGACTTCGTAACTGGCCTGCCGGATTCCAATAGATATAATGCTACGCTTAATGTAGTAGATCGACTAAGCAAGGAACATTATTTTATCCCCTGCCAAGCTAAGGATAAAGGAACTACTGCGGAAGAAACGGCGAGAATGTTAATACAACATGTGTAGAAGCACTATAGGCTGCTGGACACTATTACTACGGATAGGGGCCCTCAATTCACCGCCGATATATAGAAAGCCATTAACTAAGCCCTTAGAATTCGTAGAAAGCTCAGCACGGCCGCTCACCCTCAGACCGACGGCCAGTCTAAAGTGGCCAATCGTAAGATAGAAAAATACCTAAGAATCTTCTGCAGACATTATAAAGAAGGATAGGTTAAGGTGTTGCCGATAGCCGAATTCTGCGCCAATTCAGCACGGTCGGAAGCCACCTTACTAGCGCCGTTTAAGATAACACACTGTTATCTTCTAAGGATAAGCTTTCAACCGCTGAACGAACCCAGCTCTTTGGAAGCTTCTACTACTACCTCGTTAAAGAGAATCGCCGCAGCGGCGGCAGAAGCGCTACGATCTCAGATAGAAGAAGCAATCAAGGTAGCGAAAGAAGCGATAGAATCAGCTTAGAAGAAGATAGTAAATCGAGCTAATAGAAAGAGGTCACCGATAGAATTCGAGGAAGGCCAAAAGGTATAGTTCAACACGCAGAACCTAAGGCTAAAAGGCAACGCGAAGCTCAACCCTCGTTACGTAGGCCCGTTCGAGATAATAAAAAAGAGGTCGCTAGTAACCTACTAGCTCCAGCTGCCGAAATTGTTCCGGATCTACGATGTCTTTTCTTCGGATCTGCTAAGCCTAGACCCTAAAGATAGTCTTCCAGATTGGGGGTTTACTCAACCCCTACCAATCGAAATAGACAGTAAAGAAGAAGAATAGGAGGTAGAAGATGTTATAGACATAAGAAGACGAAGGGGATCTATCGAAGCGAGGATCTTATAGAAAGGATAGCCGGAAGACTATAAATGGTATCCGGTCGAGAACCTCCGGAATTCGGCGGAGCTGCTAAGAGAATTTTACGCCCGGAACCCGAAGAAGCCGCAGCCTAAGTAGCTCGACGGTTGAAAAGAAGGCCAAGTCCGCTATATCGGCACAGAAGCTAAAGAAAACGATCGTAACGGTCGCTTCGCTAGAGTCTTCAACGTAGCCACTACCTACTGCAGCTGCAGCAGGAAGCTCGCCGACGCCGTAAAGCGGCGTCGGCGCCGCCAGCCCTGCGGTAGGTAAGGTCTTTAGTAGAGGAAGAAGAGGAAGAAGATAAGGAGCTACAGATAGATCTAGATAGATCTATATAGCGGCGCACGGACCGGTTATACCGCAGCTCTAGTAACCGCTGGATCCGATCAGATAGCTCGGATTAGATAGAACGGATCAGATAGACGCTAAGTAAAGACGTTAGATAGCGACGATGTAAATCAAAAAAAAAAAGAGAGAGAGGAGGAACGGATAAGTAAGCGGTCGAGGGCGACTGCTAATAGGGGAGGGGGGTGGTGTTGCGGCGGTGGAAAGGGGTAGGACTAAGTAATAGGGTAGACCCTTGGAATTTCGGCTCGGCCCTTCTAGACCGAGCCGGGCCTTGGCACGCCACCCCCCCCCCAAAGGTCTCGTCCACTACTACATAGATTCCTTTCCCTCCTCAGTTCGAGATATAGTTATCAAAAAGGCCGTATTGAATTATATCTGCGTGCCCGGATCAAAACTAAAGATCTTACGACATTCGCTACGCGTATAGGCAATTTCAAATAGCTAGTAATGCCTTTCGGACTTACCAACGCGCCGGCTATATAGCAACGCTTTATAAACTATACCTTTATAGACATGCTGGAACAGTTCGTGTCTATCTACTTGGACGACATTCTGATCTACACCGAAGGAACGAGAGGGCAACACACGGACTATATAGAGAGGGTGTTAAAGAGACTCTGCAAGGTCGGATTAAACGCGGACACGAAAAAGAGCGAGTTCTATTAGACCGAAGTCAAATACCTCGGTCTTATCGTCGGAAGAGAAGGAATTCGGATAGACCTATCGAAAGTAGCCGCTGTCGCAGAATAGAAGCAACCGACATCCGGAAACACTACGCAAATCAGAGCGTTTCTCGGATTCTGCAGTTACTATCGACAGTTTATTAAGAACTTTAGTAAGATAGCGAGACTACTAAACGAAGCATTAAAGAAGGAGGCCGCTGGCCTATAGAATAAGAAGTGCACGGAAGCTTTTAACTAACTAAAGGGGGCGGTAGCCTTAGCGCTAGTGCTAGCGCATTTTAGACCGGAAAAGACAATCTACGTAGAGACAGACGCTTCCGACACACTAACAGCAGGGGTCCTTTCTCAATACGCTAACGACGACGAAACGCTCTATCTAGTAGCTTTCTTTAGCAAGTCTATAAATAATGCTAAGCGGAACTACGCTATCTATAATAAAGAACTGTTAGCTATTATATAGGCGTTCGAGGAGTGGAAGCCGGAGCTTATAGCTGGACAGAGCACGATCCAGGTCCTTACGGACCACCAGTCGTTGACCTACTTTATAAAGACGCAGAAGCTATTACGCCGCCAAGCACGGTAGGCTGCCTACCTGTCCAGGTTCGAATTTAAGATCACTTATCGACCTGGAGCCCAAAATGGAAAGGCTAATGCGCTAACGAGAAGAGAAGGAAAGACCAGCCGAGCGAAAGAAGATCCGAACATGTTCCAGAAAGTGCTAACAGAACGAATAGTAGACACCGAGGTGTTGAAAGAGGTAGGGATCTGTGCGATAGAGCCGCAGATTAAAGAAGAGACGCTGCACAAGAAAGTAGAACGGCTTAATCAGCAGCAGAAGCTAGGCAAAACCGGCTTAGGGAAACTGATCGTTCTGGAAGAACTGATCACCGAGGTTATTAAGCTGGTCCATAGCTCTACGGATGTTGGTTACGCAGGATCGAAAAAGACGATAGAAGCAGTAAGGACGACCTACTAGTTCCCGCGAATTTTCGAGAAGATCCACCGGCTTATTACTAACTGTTACATGTGCCGAGCAGCGAAGCTACGTTACGGCCTTCCGGCCAGCCTACTGAAGCCACTTCCGATCCCCGAGAAACTATAGCAGCACATTACGATAGATTTCGTAACCGGCCTGCCGGATTCAGATAGATATAATGCAACGCTTAACATAGTGGATCGACTAAGCAAAGAGCGCTATTTCATCCCCTGCCGAGCCAAGAATAAAGGAACTACTATAGAAGAAACGGCGAGAATGCTGATCCAACACGTATAGAAGCACTATAGGCTGCTAGACACTATTCCTACGGATAGGGGTCCTCAATTCACCGCCGATGTATAGAAAGCGATTAACCAAGCCCTTAGAATTCGTAGAAAGCTCAGCACGGCTGCTTACCCTTAGACCGACAGACAGTCTAAAGTGGCCAACTGTAAGATAGAAAAGTATCTACGAATCTTCTGCGGCCATTATTAAGAAGGATAGGTTAAGATGTTGCCGATAGCTGAATTCTGCGCCAACTCTGCACGATCAGAAGCTACCTTACTAGCGCCGTTTAAGATAACACATAGTTATCTTCTAAGGATAAGCTTTCAGTCGCTAAACGAACTCAGCTCTTTAGAACCTTCTACTACTACTTCGTCGAAGAGAATCGCCGCGGCGGCGGCAGAAGCACTACGATCTTAGATAGAAGAAGCAATTAAGGTAGCGAAAGAAGCAATGGAATCAGCTTAGAAGAAGATAGTAACTCGAGCTAATAGAAAGAGGTTACTAATAGAATTCGAGGAAGGCCAAAAGGTATAGCTTAACACGCAGAACCTAAGGTGATCCGAGCGCGCAGATAAGGTTCAATACGGCTGTTTTAATAACTATATCTCGAACTAAGGAGGGAAAGGAGTCTATATAGTAGTGGATGAGAGCTTTAGGGGCGGCGGCATGCCAAGGCCCGGCTCGGTCCAGAAGGGCCGAGCCGAAATTCCAAGGGTCCACCCTATTATCCAGTCCCACCCCTTTCTGCCGCTGTAACACTACCCCCCCCCTCACTAGCGGTCGCCCTCGACCGCTTAGTTACTCCATCCGTCTTCTTTTTTTTTTTTTTTGATTCGTCGTCTCCTTCTCGAAAATCCCCTCCAACGCCAATGTTACCTCTTCCGTCTTCTATCAAAAACAACGTTCTCTTTATCGCTTCTTCAATTTCTTACGTTGTCGGCGTCTAAAGTCCTTCACTTGGCGTTTATGTAATCGACGCTATCTGATCTGATCCGCGGTCTTCTAAGCTGCGGCTCGGCTGGTCTGTGCGTCGGCGTAGAGGTCTATATAGATCTTTCCGCAGCGCCGTTTTTCTTCTTCTTTTTCTCTTCTACCAAAGCCCTTACCTACTGTAGGGTCGGCCGCGCTGGCACGTACAGCGTCGGCGAGCTTCCTGCCGCACTGCCGGTAGGTAGTGGCTGCGTCGAAGACCTCCCTAAGGCGACCGTTACGATCGTCTTTATCGGCTTCCGCGCCGGTAGAGCGGACGCGGCTTTCTTCTTTCTGAACTATCAACTTCGGAGCTACTTAGGCTTTGGCTTCTTCGGGTTCCGAATGTAGAATTCTTCCAGCAGCTCTACCGAATTCCGCAGGTTCTCGATCGGATACTATTCGTAGTCTTCTAGCTACCCCTTCTACGAGATCCTCGCTTTAATAGACCCCCTCGTCTTCTTTACGTCTATTACGTCTTCTACCTCCTACTCTTCTTTATCACCGTCCATCTCGACTGGCGGGGGTTCGGCGAAGCCCTGCTCCGGCAGACCGTTCTTAGGGTCCAGGCTCAGCAGATCTAAATAGAAAACGTCGTAGATCCGGAACGCCTTTGGCAGCTGGAGCCGATAAGTTACCGGCGATCTCTTTTCCACTATCTTAAACGGACCTACGTAGCGTAGGTTAAGCTTCGCGTTGCCTTTTAGCCTTAGGTTTCGCGTATTAAGCCAGACTTTTTGGCCTTCTTCAAATTCTATCGGCGTTCGCTGTCTGTTAGCTTAAGCTACTATCTTCTTCTAAGCCGATTCTATCGCCTCTTTCGCCACTTTAATTGCTTCGTCCATCTAAGATCGGAGCGCTTCTGCCGTCGCGGCGGCGACTCTCGTTAACGACATAGCGGTGGAAGGTTCCCTAGAGCTGGGTTCGCTTAGCGGCTGGAAACTTATTCTTAGAAGATAACCGTAGGTTATCTCGAACGGCGCCAGCGACGTTGCTTCTAACCGTGCTGAGTTCGCACAGAATTCAGCTATTAGCAGCATCTTAACCCACTTTTCTTAATAGTGGCTGCAGAAGATTCGTAGATATTTTTCTATCTTACGGTTGGCCACTTTAGACTGACTATCGGTCTGAGGGTAAGCTGCTGTGCTGAGCTTTCCACTAATTCCGAGAGCTTAGTTGATAGCTTTCTATACGTCGGCGGTGAATTGAGGACCCCTATCCGTAGTAATAGTGTCCGGCAGGCTATAGTGCTTCTATACGTATTAAATCAACATCCGTGCGGTCTCTTCCGCAGTAGTTCCTTCGTCTCTCGCTCGGCAGGGGATAAAGTAGCGTTCCTTGCTTAGTCGGTCCACTACGTTCAGCGTAGCGTTATATCTATCGGAGTCCGGCAGGCCGGTTACGAAGTCTATTATAATGTGTTGCTACAGTTTCTTAGGGATCGGAAGTGGCTTTAGCAGACCGGCCGGAAGACCGTAACGTGGCTTCGCGGCCCGGCACGCGTAGCAGTTGCCGATAAACCGGTGGATCTGCTCGTAGATTCGCGGAAACCAGTATGTCGTCCTTATAGCTTCTATCGTTTTCTTTAATCCTGCGTAACCAACGTCCTTAGAGCTATAGACCAATTAGATAACCTCCATGACCAGTTCTTCCGGAACTATCAGCTTTCCTAAGCCTGTTCTGCCAAGCTTCTGTTGTTAATTGAGCCGTTCCACCTTCTTATAGAGCGTCTCTTTTTCGATCGACGGCTCTATCGCACAGATCCCTACTTCTTTCAACACCTCTGCGTCTACTATTCGTTCTGTTAGCACCTTCTAAAACATGTTCGGATCTTCTTTCGCTCGGCTAGTCTTCCCTTCTCTTCTCGTTAACGCGTTAGCCTTTCTATTTTAAGCTCCGGGTCGATAAGTAATCTTAAAGTCGAACCCGGATAAGTAGGCCGCCTACCGCGCTTAACGGCGTAAGAGCTTCTGCGTCTTTATAAAGTAAGTTAGCGACTAGTGGTCCGTAAGGACCTGGATCGGGCTCTTTCTAGCTATAAGTTCCAGTTTCCACTCCTCGAAAGCCTAAATAATAGCTAGCAGCTCCTTATCGTAGATGGCGTAGTTCCGCTTAGCTTCGTTTATAGACTTGCTAAAGAAAGCTACTAGATAGAGGGTTTCGTCGTCGCTACATTAAGAAATGACCCCTGCGGTTACTGTGTCAGAAGCGTCCGTTTCTACGTAGATCGCTTTTTCCGGTCGGAAGTGCGCTAGAACCGGCGCTGAAGCTACTGCTTCTTTCAGTCGGTTGAAAGCCTCCGTATACCTCTCGTTCTATAGTCCGGCGGCCTCTTTTTTTAGTGCTTCGTTCAGGGGTCTCGCTATCTTGCTAAAGTCTTTAATGAACCGTCGGTAGTAGCTGCAGAAGCCGAGAAACGCTCTGATCTGCGTAGTGTTTCCGGATTTCGGCTGCTTCTATTCCGCTACGGCGGCGACCTTTAAGGGGTCTATCCGGATCCTTCTCTTCCGACGATAAGACCGAGGTATTTAACCTTAGTTTAATAGAACTCGCTCTTCTTCGTGTCCGCGTTCAATCCTACTTCGCGGAGTCTCTTTAGCACCCTCTCGACGTAGTCCGTGTGCTGATCTCTCGTTCCGTCTGTATAGATAAGAATGTCGTCTAAATAGATAGACACGAACCGCTCTAGCATGTCTATAAAAGTGTGGTTTATAAAGCGTTGCTACACTTCCGGCGCGTTGGTAAGTCCGAAAGGCATTACCAACTACTTAAAATTGCCTATATGCGTCGCGAACGTCGTAAGGTCTTCTGTCTGCCCTTCTTCGTTCCTTAGTCGATAGAACGCTTAGCGGATGTCCAGCTTGCTGAACTACTTAGCCTTTGCTACGCGCTGTATAGTCTTATCTATTAGCGGCAATAGATATACATCTCTCTTGGTAACCTCGTTAAGGCCTCGATAGTCTACGCAGAGTCGCAGACCACCCCCTAGTTTCCTTACGAAAAGAATCGGTAACGCATATTCGACAGAACTCGGCGTAATAAACTTTTTCGCTAGATTTTCGCGAACGAACACCTCTACTTAGTCCAGTTCCGCCGGCGACAGTCGTCTTAGGGGCTCGGTTCTTGGCAGCGTAGCTCCCTCTTTCAGTCGGATCTTGTTGTTATATTCCGGTCGATAGAGCGGCAGTAGGTTGGAGTCTGCTTTTAAGAAGACGTTAGCGTAACTATAGAGCTCGTTTGGCAGCACCTCCAGTGGATCTACTTCTTCTTCCGCTATTATCTTCCGGTAGTCTTCGATGTCTTTTATTAAGATAGCGTAAATCTCGTTGTCCGGTAACTTCGCAAGGGTCGATAAAGCTTCCGAGCTTATTATTCCGATCGTAGGCGCAGGCTCGGTAGAGGTAGGCAGAGCCGTTTCGCCGCTAGTCGCCTCTAATCTTGCTGTCGCGGCTGCGACCGATTCGGTAGTAACGGCGCTGTTACCTTAGGTTTTGAATCTAATCGTTCCTTTATCTACGTCGATAATAGCTTTCTGGTTCTTTATCTATTTCTGCCCTATAATAATGTCAAACCTTCCGATATCTATAATTCGGAACGTCGCTTCCGTAGTGCGACCAGCTAAGGTAGTCTTTAGCGGCACGTAGTGCGTAACGCTTTCTGTGTCTTGTCCGTTGTATGCCGAAATCTTCGTCGGCGACGCTAATTCCACTAGATAGCCGTATCCATTCGTTAGCTTCTGGACCAGCCGATAGTGGATCGCTGCGCCGATAAGAGCTCCAGTATCGATAAAAGCTTTTAGCTAGAGCGGTGGGCGTTGCTTCTTAACAGGGTAGACTGTAATAGGAAGGATAATAGCTGTTTCCGTGTTCGTTTCCACTGCTGCCGATAGTGGATCGTTGCAGCTGTTAATGCTCTCTTTTTCTTCGTCTAGCAGCGCCGTTCGCGAGGGTGCCCTATCGTTTACGCTGGGTAGGGGGTCTATCCGTCCAGCTAATCTTTTCCTATAATCCTTAATTGCACCCCCCTGTCTACACTGTCAGTATCGTTCGGCGCCGGTTCGATGGCTTGAATAGTCTTTCTCGGTGGCTGCGGCTGCAGCTGCTTTATAGCGCGATACTCCTGCTTCTGTTAGGCTGTTGCTTAGCATCTCGTAGCGATATAGCCGGGTTTTCCGTACGCGAAACAGGTAGGGACGAACGCCGATCGTAGTAAATACGACGACTGCTAGGGAGTTCGTCGGGAAGGCGCAGGGGACCGCGCCGTCTGCGTTGTTAACGACTTCTAGTTCGATTCGCGTAATTTCGCGTAGGCGCTTAGGTTTCTCGCTGTAACTTTCGCTCGGTGCACAAAGCTCTCGAGGTCTTCATCTTCTACCGAGGCTATAGCTGCGGCCAGTTCAGGGTTCAGCTTCTGTCTTAGTAGATAGAGCTGCTCGTCTTCTGCCACTCTAGCCCTAATAGCATGTTTTCTAAATAGCCCGTAGAATTCTTTAAACGTCTGCCGGTTCTAATTGATCTTGTCCAGCTGCTTACAGGCTGTCTTCTTTCAGAATAGGTCTCCGAAGCGCTGGTCTAGTGCTCTGATCGCTTCCTCGGCGGTTACCTCTTCCAGGTCCGCTACTAGCGAAAAAGCTTCACCTTCCAATCGCGATTCCAGGTACGCCTGATCTGACTGCGGTAGACGCTAGGTCAATACCCGTCTTTGATAACTATATCCAAGGCTGGAGAGGGAAGAATCTACGTATAAGCGGAGGTGGAGGTATTTGAGTGTACGCCAAGCCTGCCCTGCCAGCTGTCCACATCTACATCCGTATCACTACCGCCCTCCCTAACCAGCGATTGCCCTCAATCGCAATCAGCCTATTAATCGCAATTAGCCAATCAGGTCGCACCAATCTAGGTCGCAAATTCAGTCGCAGAGGTCGCTTTTCAAGCTCCAATTTCTGAGCCTTTTGCCATCGCTTTCGGCCAATCAGGTCGCTCTAAAACAGGTCGCTTTTGAGGTCGCTTTTGAGCTTCAATTTCTGTACGTTTTGAGTCTTAATCTCGTGCCTTTTTAAGCCTCAATCTCGTGCCTTCTTGAGCTTCAATCTCGTGCGTTGCCGTCGCTTTGGTGCCTTGTTTGGTGCCTTGCTAAGGCTGCAGAATTCTCAGATTGTCGCGGAGGTCGCGGAGGTCGTTAAGGCCGCGGAGGTCGCTGAGGCCGCAGAGGTCGCTGAGGCCGCGGAGGTCGCGGAGGTCGTTAAGGCCGCCTTGCAAACACGTGTCGCTTCTCGACGGTCGCTTCTTAAGCCGTCGCTTCTTAGACGCTCGCTCGCTTCTTAGACGGTCGCTCGCTTCTCAGACACTCGCCTCGCTTCTCGACCGTCGCTTCTCGAGCCGTCGCTTCTCGAGCCGTCGCTTCTCGAGCCGTCGCTTCTCGAGCCGTCGCTTCGCTTCTCGAGCCGTCGCTTCTCAGACAGTCGCTTCTCGACAGTCACTTCTTGACGGTCGCTCGCTTCTCGACGCTCGCCTCGCTTCTCGACCGTCGCTTCTCGAGCCGTCGCTTTTTGAGCCGTCGCTTTTCAACGGTCGCTTCTTAGACGGTCGCTTCTCGAGCCGTCGCTTCGCTTCTCGACGGTCGCTTCTCAAACAGTCGCAGAGGTCGCGGAGCTCGCTAAGGCCGCGGAGCTCGCTAAGGCCGTAGAGCTCGGGGTCGCAGAGTCGCAGAGGTTGTCTTGCAAACACGTGTCGCTTCTCGACGGTCGCTCGCTTTTCGACGGTCGCTTTTCGACGGTCGCTTCTTGTCGGTTGCTTCTCGGACGGTCGCTCGCTTCTTAAGCCGTCGCTCGCTTCTCGACCGTCGCTTTGCCCGTGCTTTGCCTGTGCTTTGTCTGGTGCTCTGCCTGGTGCTCTGCCTAGTGCTCTGCCTGGAGCTTGTGCCTGGGTGCTCGTGCCTAGGTGCTCGTGCCTGCTTGGTGCTCTGCAGCTGATGCTCTGCAGCTAATGCTCTGCAGCTGGTGCTCGGCAGCTGTGCCTTGTACTCTGCCTTATGCTCTTCTGAACCTAAACAGTGTGTTGCCTGCAGCAGCTGTGCCTGTATGCTCGTGCCTGTACCTTGCCTGTGTCTTGTCCTCGATTGCTAAATGTCCTAATTGGCCTTGTCCGAATAGAATGGTCTGTTAAAGACCTAAATTGGTCTGTTAAAGACCCGAAAAAAACGAATGTCGTCGCCCTAGGTCCTGCTAGGTGCGTCTTGTCGTCGTCGCTCTCGCTCCTCGCTCTCGCTCCTCGCTCTCGTCGCTCCTACATCGTCCTTCTTAACCTTCTCGTTCTTCTCGTCGTTCTCGTCGCTCTCTCGCTCTTGTCGCTCTCTCCTATCTTAAAACTTCAAAACTCGTACGATCTGCTCGTAGGGCACTTCTCTTCCTAATATCCCTCTCGTAGGGGCACTCTCTCTCTTCAAAACTCTCTCTCTTCTCGATAGGGGAACTTCTCTTCCCTAAAACTCTCTCTTCTTCTCGAAACTCTTCTTCTCAGTCGGGGGAGGGGGGGTAGAGTAGCATGCACATGTACGATTAAGTAACCGGATATAAATCAACGGCCTCCTTCGTATATATACAGTATACACTCTAGGTTAGATGTGTTGCGGTGGTAGAAAGAGGTGGGACAGATTGATGGGGTGGACCCTGGAATTTCGGCTCGGCCCGTCCGGGCCGAGCCGGGCCTTGGCACCACCACCATCAAAGCCGACCACCACCACCACATAGATTCCTTTCCCTCCTTAGTTCGAGATATAGTTATCAAAAAGGCCGTATTGAATCATATCTGCGTGCCCGGATCATTATATCTCGAACTCGCTCTCCACAACCCCCCCCGCGCTGCGCGAAAGGGCCCGTCGAACCATCCGGAAACCCGAATAACGCACGCGCACACACAAACAACAACAACAACCCCAGGCACCGCGAGAAGATGGAAGACTTCTCAGCGGTAGAGAGCGGCGTAACAGGCCGCCGCGGAAAGAGAAAGACTGACAGAGCGAGTAGGCGCTCCAGTGTCATTGACGATGAGATCATTATATACCGCGCCGCATCACTTGACTCGGAAGTAACTGCTGAAACTGTACGTAAAAGGCCTGGGTTCAATTCCCAGGGGGCGCATCTTTCAACGCCGAGTAGAAGCAGCGTTAACGTATGTCCGTTTGTCCACTACTCCGTACAAATAAGGCAGACCCGGTAAAGGTCCAGCTGGCTGTGTGCAGACCTGCCGGGGGGGGGTTGATTGCGCACGATTTACAGGGGGGCTGTGCATAAGGTGCGTGGCCTGTAAGCAAGCGCAGCTTACGAGGTCGTAAGCCTGTAGCGCAGGGGGTGGTAATCCGGGGTGGTGTGCCCGGGTCACTGCTATGCCTTGCCAAGGTTTATAATCTGGTACACATTGATCAAGTCACTTCCGAGTCACTTGATCAGTCCCTTTTGGCTCAAGTGTACCGCGCCGCATCACTTGACTCGGAAGTAACTGCTGAAACTGTACGTGAAAGGCCTGGGTTCAATTCCTAGGGGGCGCATCTTTCAACGCCGAGTGGAAGCAGCGTTGACGTATGTCCGTTTGTCCACCACTCCGTACAAATAAGGCAGACCCGGTAAAGGTCCAGCTGGCTGTGTGCAGACCTGCCGGGGGGGGGTTGATTGCGCACGATTCACAGGGGGGCTGTGCATAAGGTGCGTAGCCTGTAAGCAAGCGCAGCTTACGAGGTCGTAAGCCTGTAGCGCAGGGGGTGGTGATCCGGGGTAGTGTGCCCGGGTCACTGCTATGCCTTGCCAAGGTTTATAATCTGGTACACATTGATCAAGTCACTTCCGAGTCACTTGATCAGTCCCTTTTGGCTCAAGTGTACCGCGCCGCATCAAGTTGCACGTACGTTATTTAAGTACCCGGATGTAATTTAACGGGCTCTTTCGCGTAGTGCAGGTGTTGTTGAAGTGAGCCTTGGATATAATGATCTGACTGCAGTAGACGCTAGGTCAATACCCGTCTTTGATAACTATATCCAAGGCTGGAGAGGGAAGAATCTACGTACAAGCGGAGGTAGAGGTATTTGAGTGTGCGCCAAGCCTGCCCTGCCAGCTGTCCACATCCACATCCGTATTAACGCCAATCTATCTCTAGCACTGTTTCCGGCGTAGTCGCGGTCTATCTTATTCTTTATCTTCTTCTTAAACGCTTCCCAGTCTTTAGGGTCCCTGCCTCTAAACGCCGGCAGGTCCGGCAATAATGTTATTAAGGTGCTACCTTGACTATAGGCCGCCGGTAAGGCGGTTTCTGCGTAGGTTTCTCGCCGCAGTGGCGGCGATGGTCTCGCTGTTTCCATATCAGCTAGCTGATCCTTCAGCGCCTTCAGTTGCGCTAGTTGATTCGCCGCCTGGTTTTCTAATACGTCGATAATAGTCTCTGCCGATTCCTTTTCAGCCCTTACCGCTTTAGTTTCTTCTCTTAGTTGTCTGTTCTCTTCCAGCGTTCTGTAAAACAGCATCTCGATAAGGTCTATGCCGTCGTAGACCTTCCCTATTCCATTTTCGTTTACATAGTCTTCCAGTTCCTCGAGCGTACAGTCGTAGATCTTCTTATATTCGGCTATTCGTTCCTTAACCTCTGCGGTCTCTTCCGCCGTAAAACCGCTAATAATAATCTTATTATTAATTACACTAGAGCGCCTACTCGCTCTGTTAGTCTTTCCTTTCCTACTTCTGCTGCAGCCTATAACGCCGCTCTCTACCGTCGAGAAGCCTTCCATCTTCTTACAGTGTCTTAGGGGTTGTTGTTTTGGTGTGTGTGTGCGCGTGCGTTATTCGAGCGTCTGGATGGTTCGACGGGCCCTTTCGCGCAGCGCGGGGTTAGGTGTAGTAAGTAAGTTCGAGATATAATAATCCGAGCGCGCAGATAAGGTTTAATACGGCTGTTTTGATAACTATATCTCGAACTGAGGAGGGAAAGGAGTCTATGTAGTAGTGGATAAGAGCTTTAGGGGCGGCAGCATGCCAAGGCCCGGCTCGGTCCAGAAGGGCCGAGCCGAAATTCTAAAGGTCCACTCTATTATCCAGTCCCACCCCTTTCTGCCGCCGTAACATAAGGCTAAAAGGCAACGCGAAGCTCAACCCTCGTTACGTAGGTCCGTTTAAGATAATAGAAAAGAGGTCGCCAGTGACCTACCGGCTCTAGCTGCCGAAATCGTTCCGGATCTACGATGTCTTTTATTCGGATCTGCTAAGCCTAGACCCTGGAGATAGTCTTCCGGATTAGGGGTTTACTAAACCCCTACCAGTAGAGATAGAAGGTAAAGAAGAAGAATAGAAAGTCGAAGATGTTATAGATATAAGAAGACGAAGAGGATCTATCGAAGCGAGGATCTTATAGAAAGGATAGCCGGAAGACTATAAATAGTATCCAGTCGAGAACCTCCGGAATGCAGCGGAGGTACTAAGAGAATTTTACACTCGGAACCTGAAGAAGCCGAGGCCTAAGTGGCTCGACGGTTGAAAAGAAGAACTGCGTCCGCCCTATCGATATAGATATCGGTAAAAGCGATCGAGATCGGCGAGCCTGGCTACCGTCCCTGTCAGCATCGTCCTTACTAGTCAGCCTCGCCGAAAGGATAACGACGTCGAGATCGGGACGGAACCACCGGCTCTAGTGCTCTTAGTAACGCCGGTTCGCCTAAGAACGAAACCGACGCCGCCAGCCCTACGGTAGCTAAGGTCTTTAGTGGAGAAAGAAAAAGAAGAAGATAGCGAGCTGCAGTTAGATCTATATAGACCCACGCGATAGCGCACGGACCGGTTACGCCGCAGCTCTGGTAACCGCTAGCTCCGATCAGATAGCTCCGATTAGATAGAACGGATCAGATAGAGCCAAGTAAGGACGTTAGATAGCGACGATATAAAAAAAAAGAGAGGAGGAACCAATAAGTAAGCAGTCGAGGGCGACCGCTAATAAGGGAGGGGGGTAGTATTGCGGCGGTGGAATGGGGTGGACCCTTGGAATTTCGGCTCGGCCCTTCCGGACCGAGCCGGGCCTTGGCACGCCACCCCTAAAGCTCTCGCCCACCACTACATAGATTCCTTTCCCTCCTCAGTTCGAGATATAGTTATCAAAAAGGCCGTATTAAATCATATCTGCGTGCCCGGATTAGAAGCTACTTCCGATCCCTAAGAAACTATAGCAGCACATTACAATAGACTTCGTAACCGGCCTGCCGGATTCAGATGGATATAGCGCTACGCTTAATGTAGTAGATCGGCTAAGCAAAGAGCGCTATTTTATCCCCTGCCGAGCTAAGGATAAAGGAACTACTGCAGAAGAAACAGCGAGAATGTTAATCCAGCACGTATAGAAGCACTACGGCCTGCCGGATACTATTACTACGGATAGGGGTCCTCAATTTACCGCCGACGTATAGAAAGCTATTAACCAAGTCCTCGGAATTCCTAGAAAGCTTAGCACGGCCGCTTACCCTTAGACCAACGGCCAGTCTGAAGTAGCCAATCGTAAGATAGAGAAATATTTAAGGATCTTCTATAGCTATTATTAAGCAGGATGGGTTAAGGTGTTGCTAATAGTCGAATTCTGCGCCAATTCTGCACGATTAGAAGCCACCTTACTAGCGCCGTTCGAGATAACCTACGGCTATCTTCCGAGGATAAGCTTTTAACTACTGAACGAACCCAGCTCTTTAGAACTATCTACTGCCACCTCGTCGAAGAGAATCGCCGCGGCGGCGGCAGAAGCGCTCCGATCTTAGATAGAAGAAGCGATCAAGGTAGCGAAAGAGGCGATAGAATTAGCTTAGAAGAAGATAGTAACTCGAGCTAATAGAAAGAGGTTACCGATAGAATTCGAGGAAGGCCAGAAGGTATAGCTTAACACGCGGAACCTAAGGCTAAAAGGCAACGCGAAGCTCAACCTACGTTACGTAGGTCCGTTTAAGATAATAGAAAAGAGGTCGCCGGTAACCTACCGGCTCCAGCTGCCGAAATCGTTCCAGATCTACGATGTCTTTCACTCGGATCTGCTGAGCCTAGACCCTAAAGATAGTCTTCCGGATTAGGGGTTCGATAAACCCCTACTAATCGAAATAGACAGAGAAGAAGAAGAATAGGAGGTGGAAGATGTTATAGATATAAGAAGACGAAGAGGATCTATTAAAGCGAGGATCTTATAGAAAGGATAGCCGGAAGACTATAAATAGTATCCAACCGAGAACCTCCGGAATTCGGCGGCAGTGCTAAGAGAATTTTACGTCCGGAATCCGAGGAAGCCGCGGCCCGAGTAGCTATAAAGCTAGCGGATTAGGAAGAAAAAGAAGAACTGCGTCCGCCCTATCGGTATAGATACCGGTGAAAACGATCGAGATCGGCGAGCCTAGCTACCGTCCTCGTTAGCATCGTCCTTACCAGTTAGCTTCGCTAAACGAATAATAACGACGAGATCGGGGACGGAACTACCGGTTCCGGTGCTCTTAGTAATGCCGGTTTACCTAAGAACGAAGCCGACGCTACAGGAAGCAGCGTCGCGGTGGAGCTCGAGGCTACGATAGAAAGAAAAAGAAGAAGATAGCGAGCCGTAGATAGATCTATATAGACCTACGCGATAGCGTACGGACCGGTTACGCTGCAGCTCGAGTGACCGCTGGCTCCGATCAGATGGAACGGATCAGATAGACGCCAAGTAAAGACGTCAGAAGGCGACAATGTAAAAAAAAAAATATTTTTTTGGAAGAACAAATAAGTAAGCGGTCGAGGGCGACCGCTAATAAGGGAGGGGGGTAGTGTTGCGGCGGCAGAAAGGGGTGGTACTAAGCGATAGGGTAGACCCTCGGAATTTCGGCTCAGCCCTTCCGGACCGAGCCGGGCCTTGGCACATTACCCCCAAAGCTCTCGCCTACTACTATATAGATTCCTTTCCCTCCTCAGTTCGAGATATAGTTATTAAAAAGGCCGTATTGAATCTTATCTGCGTGCCCGGATCAACGACGACGACGAGGCCCTCTATCTAGTAGCTTTCTTTAGCAAATCTCTAAACAAAGCTAAGCAGAACTACGCTATTTACGACAAGGAACTATTAGCTATTATCTAAGCTTTCGAGGAATATAAGCTGGAGCTTATAGCTAGAAAGAGCACAGTCTAGGTCCTTACTAACTATTAGTTACTAACCTATTTTATAAAGATGCAGAAGCTCTTACACTGCTAAGCCTGATAGGCCGCCTACTTATCTAGATTCGATTTTAAGATTACCTATCGACTAGGAGCTTAAAACAGAAAAGCTAACGCACTAACGAGAAGAGAAGGAAAGACTAGCCGCGTAAATAAAAATCTAAATATGTTCCAGACAGTGCTAACCGAATAGATAGTAGGTGCCGAAGTGCTAAAAGAAGTAGGGATCTGCGCTGTAGAACCGACAGCCGAGGAAGAAACGCTTTACGAAAAGGTAGAGCGACTTAACTATTAACAGAAGCTCGACAAAACCGGTTTAGGGAAGCTAATAGTTCTAGAAGAACTGGTTACGGAGGTTATTTAGCTAGTCTATAGCTCCAAGGATATCGGCTACACAAGTGCTAGAAAGACAAAAGAAGCTATTAGGACTGTCTACTAGTTTCTGCGAATCTTCGAGCGAATCTACCAGTTTATCGCTAATTGTTACGTATGTCGAGCGGCGAAGCTACATTACGGGCTTCCAGCCGGCCTACTAAAGCCGTTACTGATACCCAAGAAACTGTAGCAGCATATTACGATAAATTTCGTAACCGGCCTACCGGACTCCGATAGATGCAATGCTACACTTAACGTAGTAGATCGGTTAAGTAAAGAACGCTACTTAATCCCCTATTAAGTAAAGGATAAAGGTACTACTATAGAAGAAACTACGAGGATACTGATTTAATACGTATAGAAGCATTATAGCCTGCCGGACACTATTACTACAGATAGGGGTCCTTAATTTACTTCCGATGTATAGAAGACTATTAACCAAGTTCTCAGAATTTGTAGAAAGCTTAGCACAGCCGCTTACCCCTAGACGGACGGTCAATCGGAGGTAGCCAACCGAGAGATAGAAAAATATCTACGAATCTTCTACAGCCATTATTAAGAAGACTGGACCAAGGTGTTACCAATAGCCGAATTCTGCACTAACTTAGCTCTATCCGAAGCTACCTCGCTGGCGCTATTTAAGATAACCTATAGCTATCTTCTAAGGATAAGCTCCCAACCGCTAGACAGAATAGACTCTTTAGAACCTTCTACTACTATCTCGTTAAAGAGGGTCGCCGCCGCTACGGCGGGTGCGCTTAAGGCTCAGATAGAAGAAACGGTCCGGGTAGCAAAAGAAGTAATAGAATGAGCTTAAAAGAAGATAGTAACTCGAGCTAATAGAAAGTAGTTACTAAAAGAATTCGAGGAAGGCTAAAAGGTATAGCTTAACATACAGAACCTTAGGCTAAAAGGCAATGCCAAGCTTAACTCCTGTTACGTAGGTCCGTTTACTATAGTAGAAAAGAGGGCACTAGTAACCTATCGGCTCTAGCTGCCGAGGTTGTTCCAGATCTACGATGTCTTCTATTCAGATCTGCTAAGCCTAGACCCTAAAGATAGCCTTCTAGGGCAGGGGTTTATCGAGCCCCTAATAATTGATATAGACAGTAAAGAATAAGAGTAGGAGGTAGAAGATATAATAGACGTAAAGAAGATAGGGGGATCTATTAAAGCAAGGATTTTATAGAAGGAGTGGCTGGACGACTATAAATAGTATGTGATTAAGAATCTCTGGAATTCGGCAGAGCTGCTAGAAGAACTCTATATCTGGAATTCGAGAAAACCGGGACCTAGATAGCTCTAGGAATAAAGAAAAAGTTGCTCTAGAAGGAAAGAAAGAGGAGCTCTAGAAACAATAGCTCTAGAAGCGATAGAAAAGAAGAAAAACCGCGTCCGCTCTATTAGTAAGAGAAACCCAAAGAAACGATCGTAGCTGCGCGCTTAGTAACCGTCTTCGACGACATCTATAAAATCGAAGGGCTTGGCCGATCGGACTTTATAGATAAAGTCGGCGACGGCCCCCTTTTTTGGCATCGGTTTAGCCTTAGTAAGAATAAATCGGAAGGTTGCGTCCGAACCTATATAGAGCTATAGCTCTAATTATATAGCTTAGATTATATAGCGAGGGTTACATAGCGCAAGTTAGATAGATGCTAAGTAAAGCGTTTTAGACAACGACGTCAGCTAGACAACGACGTCGATATAAGAAAGAAGCAGATAAGAAAAAGACGATGTTTTCAAGATAGAAGAAAAGAAGAAGTAACGTCGATTTTAAGAAGAAATTTCGCGGAAAGAGCCGCGAACTGGACGAAGACAGAAGCTGAAAAGGTGGAAGAAAAAGAAGAGGAAAGAGACAACGAAAAAGCAGAAGAAAGAGACAATAAAAAAGAAGAAGAAAAAGACGCAGAAACAGAAGAAAGATAGATAGAACATCGAGAGCGTTTGATTAGTTAGAATAAGATAGAATGGACAGAGATAAGTAAGCGGTCGAGGGCGACTACTAGTAGGGGAGGGGGGTAGTATTGTAGCAACGAAAAGTAGTAGGACTAAGTAATAGGGTGGACCCTTAGAATTTCGGCTTGGCCCTTCTAGACTGAGCCGGGTCTTGGCGCCACCCCTACGAAAGCTTACATCTGCGTATATATAGATTTCTTTCCTTCTTTAGTTCGAGATATAGTTATTAAAACAGCTGTATTAAATTATATCTGCGCGCTCAGATTAGGCTCTACCTAAAGCTACCTTACTAGTGCTATTTAAGATAACTTATAGCTATCTTCTAAGGATAAGTTTCTAACTGCTAGTTAGAATAGGCTCTTTAGAACCTTCTACTGTAGCTACTACCTTATTAAAAAGGGTTACCGCAGCTACGGCGGAAGCACTTAGAGCACAGATAGAAGAAACGGTCCGAGTAGCAAAAGAGGCAATAGAATCGGCTTAAATAAAGATAACAACTTAAGCTAACAGGAAGCAGTCAATAATATTATTTAAAGAAGGTCAAAAGGTATAGCTTAATATACAAAACCTTTGGCTGAAAGTCAATACTAAACTTAACTCTAGGCACGTAGGTCCGTTTACTATAGTAGAAAAGAGGTTACTAGTAGCTTATCGGCTCTAGCTACTGAGATTGTTCTGGATCTATAACGTCTTCTATTTGGACCTACTAAGTCTGGACCCTAAGTATAGCCTACTAGGGCAAGGGTTTACTAAATCTCTACTAATTAAGATAGACAGTAAAGAAGAAGAGTAGGAGGTAGAAGACGTAATAGACGTAAAAAGGCAAAGGGGTCTATTAAAGCGAGGATCTTATAGAAGGGGTAGCCGGAAGACTATAAATAGTACCCTATTAAAAATCTCCGGAATTTATTAGAACTACTAGAAGAGTTCTATATCTAGAACCTAAGAAAACCGAAACCGGGATAGCTCCGGAAACGATAAAGAAGAAAACTACGACCCTAAAAGAAAGGACAAGGCTACGTTCGTTCTATTAGTAAGAAAACACTCTTAACGACTGTAGCACTACCAAAGAAACGACTGCACCTGTACACGTTGTAACTATTGCCAACGACGTTTAGCTAAGCTATTAGACTTTACGGAACGAGGTCAGCGACGCTCCTTTTTCAGAGCATCGCTTTAGCTCTAGTAAGAACAAATTGGAAGGTTGCGTCTGCACCTATATAGAGCTAGGTACAGATTAGATAGCACAGATCAGATAGCATAGATTAGATAGACACTAAGTAAAGCGCTTTAGATAACAACGCTAGTGTAATAGGTTCAAGAATCTTGGTTTAGAAACTTAAAGCTAGGTATCTACATAAAGGAACTAATAGGCAGTTCCTTCGTCGTCCGCTGCTGTCCAATTTGTACCTACGAAGCTAAGCTAGCAATTTCCTACTGTATAGGGATATAAGGTTTTCTCTCTGTATAGAGGGTTAGGAGTTTCCCTCTATACAGGAATGCAAAGTTTTCCCCTGTATAGAGGGGCGCCTATTTCCCTCTGTACAGGCTGTAGGGTTCTTCCTCTGTATAGGGTGTGTAGAGATTTCTCCCTAGGTAGGGAAGCAGAGTTTTCCCTCTATATAGGGTTGCAGGATTTTCCTCTGTACAGAGGGTAGGATCGTGCTAGAGCTGCTAAGTCGCAATCCTTAGGACGACGGCTAGTTTAGGTACAGGACCTAGCAGGGCGGCGTCCCCTAACATTACCCCCCTCCCTCCTCGTAGTCTTGTCCCTATATATTGTCGTACTGTACGCTCGCTTACAGCGTTCCCTTTACAATTAGTGTTTGCTTACACTCGTTTAGTTGTTCGTAAAGTAGACCGTCGACCAGGTACCTTCTATCCTGCAGTGTCCGCTAGATGCTCCCTCCTCGTAGGCTACCCAGGCCTCTGGTAGCAGTTGCCTTAATCGCTATTCTCCCTTTTAACTTGTTTATTAGGATCCTGAAGCTAAGGCAGAGGAGGACCTGCAAGCGATTATAAAGGTGCAGGAGGCGCTCGGTCCCGCCCAGCTTACTATTTTCTATAGTCGCAGTCTAGGCTGTAGGTTAGTAGTAGGAACTTCGTGTATAGGCCTTAGGTAGTCCGGCTATCTCGTATAGTCCCCCCCCCCCCCCCCCCCCTCTACTAAACTATCTCTATTCCTACTCTTCTACCTTTCCCCCTTCCTACACCTATGCTATGCTTCTTGCAGGTTCCCTAGTGTGGCCTCCTCTTTTACATCCCTAGGGAGGGATGTCCCTAGTCCCCCCTATTCCTGCTCTTCCTTTGCAGCTTCCTAGTCTTGCCTGCAGCTGCCTAATCCTTGTCTGCAGCTGCCTAACGTCTCCTGCAGCTGCCTAGTCCTAGCTGCAGCTGCCTAATGTTCCTTATAGCTGTTATCTGTCCTACCCTATACAGTATAGTGTTACTGTAACTGTTCCCTAGGGTGTTTCTCCTTCTACTTGTCTAGTGCCTGTATGTCCTAGAGAACCTCGTACAGTTCCTATACAGGCTCTGCCTAACCTGCCTACTTAACTAGATATTCTATCTTCTTCTGCCTCCTCTAGCTCTTAAGGATTTCTTCTACTTTATACTCCTCCTAGCCTTCGGTTACGATTGCTAGGGGGCATACATCGTCCGTCGTCTAGTGCAGTAGGGGGTCTGTATGTGCTAGCTATACAAGGTCTATATAGAAAACCGGGTAGATTCCTAGGGGAGTGTTAAGTCGTACGGCGTATGTGCCTACTAGTCGGACTACTATAAACTTCCGGTTCTTCTAGTCCAGTTTCTTGCTTAGCCGGTCTGTACGGATGTTGCGTTAGTTTAGCTATACTTCGTCCCCTGCCTCGTACCTTAGTGCAGTCTGTCGTCCCTTGTTAGCCTGTTCTTCCGCTCTCTGTTAGGCTATAGCAAGGCTTGCTTTCGCCTATTAGTAAGCATTCGTAATCGTCCGTATAATAGCTTCCCCCTATTAAATTAGGGAGCGTACAGGGCGTAAGGTAGCGCCGCTTAGGATCGATAGGAGCAGGGAGTAGTCGTATCCGTAGGTTATAAAGAAGGGGGACAGTCCTATAGCGTTAGCCGTATAGCTGTTAATAGCCAGCTCTACTATAGGGAGGAGGCGGTTCCAATTTGTTTAGTCGTAGTAAACGTACACTCGGAGGTATGCTTCTAATGTCGAGTTAGCCCTCTCTGTCGCGCCGTCCGTTTGCAGGTAATATACAGTTAATAGACAGCGTTCTATATTCAACAATTAACAGACCCTTGCCTAGAGCGAGCTCGTAAATTGTGTACCCTAGTTAGATACAATTAACCTAGGGAATCTGTACTTGCTGAACGTCGTCCTTATAAATGCCTAGGTAGTGTCCTTAGCTGTAATAGAGTCCATTCCCTCTAGTATTACCCTCCTCGTTAGCTTGTCTGTAACTACTATAATGTTCCGCCGTCCGTTACTCTTAGGGAGGTCTGTAATGAAATCTACTGTTAGATCTTGCTAGGGCCGGTCCGGTATTAGTAGGGGTTTTAGCAACCCGTGTTTCAGTTAATGCTAGGGCTTCGTCCGTCTGCAGACATCGCAGTTCTGTACGAACCTACGAATGTCTCTTGCTATCGCCGGCTAGTAGTAGTCCCTAGCAACAATGCTATACGTCTCCTCGTGCCCTAGGTGTCTAATTGCTATTAAATTGTACGCCCGTTGTATTAAGCTTATATAGAGCTTCTTCGTCTGCTAGGACCCAAATCCGATTCCTAAACTTTAGGTTGTTCTCCTTGTCTACTGTGCACTCTGCTGTTAATACCTTAAGGTAGAGCTCTGCTAGGAGCTTCCGCTGTCCTCCTCGAATTGCTATATAGGCACTTCGGTAAACGTCGTCCCTTTCTACTGCCTCTTCCTACGCCTATAGCTGGGGTTCCTATATATGTGTCGCCGCTAGGCAGATAGTCTCCTTGCCTGGCTCCTCTTTGAACACCTGGAATATTCGTAACTTTAGTCGGTCGTCGTCGTACGTTGCTAGCATGTCTTGATCTCGTCTAGATAGTGCGTCGGCCCTGCTGTTGTCCTTTCCCTTGCGATACTGGAGTCTTATATCAAATCGGCTTAGGTACATCGCCTATCGTACGTGTCTTTTAGAAAGCTTCCAGGGCTGCGTAAAGTACTCGAGGTTCTTGTAGTCGGTTAGGGCGAGGAACTTAGGTACCGAGCGGAGTTCTCTATCCTACGCTTCGCAACACTGTACGACTACTAACAATTCCTTGTCGTAGATAGGGTAGTTGCATTTAGCTAGGAAGTTCTTCTTAGAGAAGTACGTATATAGGTGCAGGAGCCCGTCCAGGCCTACCTGCAACAGGATACCTCCTATGCAGTACCCTAAGGAGTCGGTTTCCAGTATCGTCATACGTTCTAGGTTAAAGGCAGCAAGCGTTGGTCCTGTAGTAAAGAGCTCCTTTAGCTTGTTAAGACTCTTATCGCATTTATCCGTCTAGGCGAACTGTCTGTCCTTGTATGTTAGCTTAACTAGGGGGCGTACGATCTCCGAGTAGTTCCGTATAAACTAGCAGTAGAAGTTGGCAAACCTAAGGAATTCTCGTACGCCCTTAACACTTGTAGGGGGCTTCTATTGCTTAATAGCATTAATCTTCTTCCTGTCTATGCTAATGCCTTTTCCTGCCTCGATATTAAACCCTAAGTATTTCGTACGCTATATACCGAATTTACATTTATCGATATCGAGGTACAATCCAGCCTGTTGTAGTCGGTCTAATACCCTCTTAACGTCCCGTACGTAGTCCTTATAGATGCCGTCCGTAAATACCAGTGTGTCGTCGAGGTACGTAGAGCAGATGTCGTCTAGTAGCCCTTGCAGGGACTTGTTAATGTACCTCTAGAAGGTTGCCAGTACATTAGCAAGGCTAAAGAGGGTAACAAGCTACTTGAAAAGACTATACCTCGTACAGAAGGCGGTTATCTATTTACAGCCTTCCTTAACCTGTATCTTGTAGAAGGCCGAGACTACGTTAAGCTTAGTAAACTACTTTGCCTTGCTAATCCGCCTAAGAGTCTCCTTAATAAGGGGTAGGGGGTACCGGTCCTTCTTAGTAATCGCGTTAATGCCTCTGTAGTCTACGTAGAAGCGCAAGCCGGCCGAGCCTTCCTTGTAAACAAACAATACTAGGGCCCTAGCTAGTAACGTACTTGCGTAAATAAACCCTTTGGCAAGTAGGTCGTCTAGTGTCTTATGCAGTACTAGGAGTTCTCTAGAGGACATGCTATATAGTAGGCCGTATAGTACTTTAGGCAGGCTTATATCTAGATAGGGCTCGAGCTAGATGTCGTAGTCGATTCCTTCTCCTCGGTATAGGGGCAGTTTTGAGGCCGATTTTGGTTTGAAGAGGTCTAGGTATTCTGTGTATTCTGCTAGGAGCTTTGTGCAGGGGTCCGTCACTTTCTTGGGCGCTAAGGCCTTCTTAACGTCTATAGTCGCAGTATTGATCTCGGCGTTCGAGCTAGCCTTGCCCTCAGCTTTGGCATTGCCGCCTTGTAGGACTCTCCCTTAGTCTCGGAGTCTCTGCTTCGTCGCTGCTAGATATAAGCGTCCTCGTCCGACGTCGAGCTTGCCCTGCTAGCGTTCTATCTATAGTTTCCCTAGTATTAGGTTATACTCTAACTTGTCCCGTACGACGTAGAGGTATAAATCCTGCTTATAGTGTCCTTGCAGCTCTATCGTTACTTTCACTATATAGGTAATGTCCAGTCCTCGTCCGGTAATACCTAGCATGCGTATAGGTACAGTAGGGGTCGTCTTAATATAGTGTCTCTATACAAAGTCTTCGCTAATTACCCCGTACACCAAACACCCTATGTCGATCAGCGTCTGCGCAGTGGCGGTCCCGTTCAACGTAGGTCGTACGATAAACGGCGTAGTCGTTATATAGTTTCTCTTAAAAGATAGCTAAGTAGTGCTTTGATTTGGCAATCTATCTCGTATATGCCTCCGGCTAAGCCTTCGCTTAGAGGCTACTCTTTTCCCAACTCGTTGTCGTCCGAGGGGAACTCTTAGGTCTCGTATTAGGGCGCCGCAGTTGCTACCCTCGCGGTAGTCGGCCGTCCCCTAAGTCTCTCTATAGGCAAAAGCCCGCAATTCCGTATAGTGTGCCCTAGCTAGCTACACTAGTAGCAGCTCCCTTCTGCTCGTCTCTTATTAAGAGTAGCTACGTCTACCTACTGCGCCCTTTTAGCGCCGGCCCTTAGCCGTACGGTGACGGCTGCCGCTACTCTCGTCGTCGTCGTTAGTTCCTAGTCTATAGCGTCCTGCTGCCGATAGAGGGGCTGTCGTATCTCGTAGGCGTAGCTTATCCGTCCGAGCCTGCGCTGTTAGTCGTCGATTATCCTAAGGAGATTACAGAACACCTTGTACGAGGCTAGCCGCATTACGCCTACTAGTCCTGTTATAATCTCCTTAGAGAAACCTACCTCTAAGGTAGTAATTTTTACCCTATCCTCCTATTAGAGTCCTCCTGCCTCTGCTAGGGTCTAATTATATTCTGCGAGGAACTCTCGTACGGTCTTGCGTCCTTGCTTTATAGTGTTAACCTGTAGGAGTACTTAGCTTTCGCAGTCTAGGTCCTTATAGCTCCTGTCGAGAGCTGCCTAGAGCATCGTCGTAGTTGCTATTACTGGATTGGCAATAGCCGTTTTGTAGTACGGCAGAATTCGTGCTACCGCCTTGCCCTTTAACCTCCTAAAGAGGTACACTACCTTGTTAAGCTTAGTTAGGTATACTCCTAAGTCGACCAGAAGCTTAGAGCGTATCTAGGCAGCCTAGGAGGGGTACTCGGCCGGTGCCTTACTATTGTAGGTAGTAACCTTAGGGAGTTTGCTCTTAGGGACTGCGGTGTAGGCTGTCGTGTTCGTCGTCGTTGTCGTAGGGGTCGGGTCGCAACTAGACGCCCTAAGCTGTCGGAGCTCCTGTTCCTGTCGGGAAATCGTCGAGGCCTAGTAGCCTATTTAGTCTTTAAGCTAGGTCTTGCATGCCAGCAGCTCCTTATATATGCAGTGTATCTAATCCTGCATAGCCGTAGGTTCTATAGGGATGTCGCCGTCTATCTTCGTTGTATTACCGCAGTTACTAACAGTAAGATCAGTTCCTAATATAATAGGTTTAAGAATCTTAGTTTAGAAACTTAAAGCTAGGTATCTATATAAAGGAACTAATAGGCAGTTCCTTCGTCGTCTGCTGCTGTCCAACTTGTACCTACGAAGCTAAGCTAGCAATTTCCTACTGTGCAGGGGTATAAGGTTTTCTCTCTGTACAGAGGGTTAGGAGTTTCTCTCTGTACAGAAATGCAGAGTTTTCCCCTGTATAGAGGGGCGCCTATTTCCCTCCATACAGGCTGTAGGGTTCTTCCTCTATATAGGGTGTACAGAGATTTCTCCCTAGGCAGGGAAGCAGAGTTTTCCATCTGTATAGGGTTGCAGGATTTTCCTCTATACAGAGGGTAGGGTCGTGCTAGCGCCGCTAAGTCGCAATCCTTAGGACGACAGCTAGTTTAGGTATAGGACCTAGCGGGGCGGCGTCCCCTAACAGCTAGCTAGACAACGACGTAGCAGTAAGAAGAGAGCAAATAAGAAAAAGGATAATAGTTTTAAGATAGAAGAAAAGAAGAAGTAACTTTGATTTTAAGAAGAATTTTCGTAGAAAGAACTACGAACTGAAAAAAAAGAAGAAAAAGAGACAGAAACAGAAGGAAGACGGACGGAAGAACGGGAAGGTCTAATTAGTTAGAATAAGATAGAATAGACAGAAGGAACGATAAGTAAGTAGTCGAGGGCGACCGCTAATAAGTGATCCGAGCACGTAGATATAATTCAATACAGCTGTTTTAATAACTATATCGTAAACTAAGGATGGAAAGGAATCTATGTAGCAGTAGGTAAGGGCTTTAGGGGTAGTTTGCCAAGGCCCGGCTCGGTCCGGAAGGGCCGAGCCGAAATTCTAAGGGTCTACCCTATTACTTAGTCCTACCCCTTTCTGCTACTGCAACACCACCCCCCTCCCTTATTAGCAGTCGACCTCGACCGCTTACCTAGCGCTCTCTCTCTTCTTCTTTTTTTTTCTTTTGATTCGCCTTCTTCTTCTTCCGCTTCTGCTATATCGTCTTTTTCTTCTATCTTATTCGCGGTTCTTTCTGCAGAAAACCCTTCTTAACATCGACGTTACTTCTTTGTTTCTTCTATCTGAAAAACATCGTTCCTTCGTCGTCTTCTTTTTCTTCTTATATCGTCGCTATCTAAAGTCCTTTAGATAGCGTCTATCTAACCGGAGCTATCTGATCCGAGCTAGCAGCTATCTAAGCTGCGGCGTAGCTGGCCTGTGCGCCGCTGCAGAGGTCTATATAGATCTATCCGCGGCGCTCTATCTCTTCTTCTTTTTCTTCTCTACTAAGGCTTTAAGCGCTACTGTAAAGCCGACGTCGCCAGCGCCGTCCACGATATCGAACGGCCGTAGGCCTTTCTTGTTTAGGGCGGCGTCGGCGACCGTCGCGTCGATGCAGTAGTAGGTAGTGGTCGAGTTGAAGACCCTAACTAAGCGCGTTACTACGATCGTTTCTATCGGCTTTCCTACCGATAGAGCGGATGCGGTTTATCTTCTTCTTCCGGAGCTATCAACCTCTTAGCTACTTAGGCTTTGGCTTCTTTAGGTTCCGGACGTAAAACTCTCTTAGCAGCTCTGCTGAATTCCGGAGATTCTCGACCGGATACTACTTATAATCTTCTAGCTACCCCTTCTATAAGACCCTTGCTTCGATAGACCCTCTTATCTTTCTTATATCCATTACATCTTCCACCTCCTACTCTTCTTCTTTACCGTCTATCTCGATTAGTGGGGGTTCGGCGAACCCCTGTTCTGGAAGGCCGTCGTTAGGGTCTAAACTTAGCAGATCCGAATAAAAGACATCTTAGATCCGGAACGATTTCGGTAGCTAGAGCCGATAAGTTACCAGCGACCTCTTTTCTACTATCTTAAACGGGCCTACGTAGCGGGGGTTAAGCTTGGCGTTGCCTTTTAGCCTTAGGTTCTGCGTGTTAAGCTATACCTTTTAGCCTCCTTCAAATTCTATCAGTAACCGCTTTCTATTAGCTCGAGTTACTATCTTCTTCTAGGCCGATTCTATCGCTTCTTTCGCTACCCGGATCGCTTCTTCTATCTAAGATTTAAGCGCTTCTGCCGCGGCGGCAGCGACTCTCTTTAATAAGGTAGCGGTAGAAGGTTCCGGAGAGCTGGTCGGCTGAAAACTTATTCTCGGAAGATAGCTATAAGTTATCTCGAACGGCGCTAGTAAGGTAGCCTCGGACTGTGCCGAATTAGCGCAGAATTCGGCTATCGGCAACACCTTAACCTACTCTGCTTGATAATAGCCGCAGAAGATTCGTAGATATTTTTCTATCTTACGATTGGCCACTTCGGACTGACTATCGGTTTAAGGGTAAGCGGCTATGCTGAGCTTTCCGCGAATTCCGAGAACTTGGTTAAAAGCCTTCTATACATCGGCAATGAATTGAGGACCCCATCTGTAGTGATAGTGTCCGGTAGGCTATAGTGTTTCCATACGTGCTAAATCAGCATTCTCGCTGTCTCTTCCGCAGTAGTTCCTTTATCCTTTGCTTGGCAGGGGATAAAGTAGCGTTCCTTGCTTAAGCGATCTACTACGTTAAGCGTAGCATTTTATCTATCGGAATCCGGCAGGCCGGTTACGAAGTCTATTGTAGTATGCTGCTACAGTTTCTTAGGGATCGGAAGTGGCTTTAGTAAACCGGCCGGAAGTCCGTAACGGGGTTTCGAGGCTCGACATACGTAACAATTGGCGATAAACCGGTGGATCCGCTCGAAGATTTGCAGAAACCAGTAGATCGTTCTTACCGCTTCTATCGTCTTCTTAGAGCTAGCGTAGCCAACATCCTTAGAACTATAGACTAGCTGGATAACCTCTGTAATTAGTTCTTCTAGAACTATTAGCTTCCCTAAACCTGTTTTGCCGAGGTTCTGCTGCTGATTAAGCTGTTCCACTTTCTCGTAGAGCGTCTCTTCCTTGGTCGGCGGTTCCATCGCGCAGATCCCTACTTCTTTCAACACCTTAGCGTCTACTATCCGCTCGGTTAACACCTTCTGGAACATGTTCGGATCTTCTTTCGCTCGACTGGTCTTCCCTTCTCTTCTCGTTAGCGCGTTAGCCTTTCTGTTTTAAGCTCTAGGCCAATAAGTAATCTTAAAATCGAACCTGGATAAGTAAGCAGCCTACCGAGCTTGGCAGCGCAATAGCTTCTGCGTCTTTATAAAATAGGTCAGCGACTGATAATCTGTAAGGACCTAGACTGTGCTCTTTCTGGCTATAAGCTCCGGTTTCCACTCCTCGAAAGCCTGGATAATAGCTAACAGTTCTTTGTCGTAGATAGCGTAGTTCTGCTTAGCCTCGTTTATAGACTTGCTAAAGAAAGCTACTAGATAGAGGGTCTCGTCGGCGTTGTTATACTGAGAAAGGACCCCTACAGTTACTGTATCGGATGCGTCCGTCTCTAGATAGATCGTCTTTTCCAGTCGGAAGTGCGCTAGCACTAGCGCCGAGGCTACCGCTTCTTTTAGTCAATTAAAAGCCTCTGTGCACTTCTTATTCTATAGGCCAGCGGCCTCCTTCTTTAATGCTTTATTTAGGGGTCTCGCTATCTTACTAAAGTCCTTAATAAATCGCTAATAGTAGCTACAGAACCTGAGAAAAGCTCTAATTTAGGTAGTGTTTCCGGACTTCGGCTGCTTCTATTCTGCGACGGCGGCGACCTTTAAGGGGTCTATCTAAATTCCCTCTCTGCCGACGATAAGGCCGAGATATTTGACCTTAGTCTAATAGAACTTGCTCTTCTTCGTATCTGCGTTTAATCCAACCTCGCGGAGCCTAGTTAGTACTCTCTGGATGTGGTCCGTGTGCTCCTTGTTGCAGCAGTAGAAAGGGGTGGGACCGAGCAATAGGGTGGACCCTCGGAATTTCGGCTCGGCCCTTCCGGACCGAGCCGGGCCTTGGCACACCACTCCTAAAGCTCTCGCCTACCACTACATAGATTCCTTTCCCTCCTTAGTTCGAGATATAGTTATTAAAAAGGCCGTATTAAATCTTATCTGCGCGCCCGGATTATTATATCTCGAACTTACTTACTACACTATCTCCGCACTGCGCGAAAGAGACCGTTAAACTATCCGGACCCCCGAATAATGCACGCGTACCAACACACACCAAACCAACAACCTTAGCACCGTAAGAAAGCAATAGAGAGCTTCTTAACGGTAGAAGGCGGCGTTATAGGCCGCAGCAGAAAGAGAAAGACTGATAGACCGAGGGATAGGCGTATTAGCATCCTCGACGACAGAATAGCCACTAAGGGCCTTACAGAAGAAGAGATAGATAAAGCGAAGAGGGGCATAGAGAGCTATGCCGAGCTGTACGCACGTATGCTGGAGGAAATGGAAGAGCATCTAGCAGAGAATAGAGCTAAGAAGGTGTTCGACATTATTACCTTTATCGAGAAGAAGTTTTATAGAAATACGGAAGAAAACAGGAGATTAAGAGAGGAAATCGAAGCGGTAAGAGCCGAGAAGGAATCGGCCGAGACTATTATAGATGTGCTGGAAAACCAAGCGGCGAACCGACTGGCACAACTGAAGGCGATAAAGACTTAGCTAGCTGAGATAGAAGCAGCGATGTCGTCGGCACTGCCACCGTATCGAGAAGAACAAGCAGAGACCGCCTTACCGGCGGCCTACAGTCAAGGTAGCACCTTAATAACATTACTACCGGACCTACCGGCGTTTAGAGGCGGAGATCCTAAAGACTGGGAAGCGTTTAAGAAGAAGATAAATAACAAGATAGACTGCGACTACGCCGGAAACAGTGCCAGAGATAGATTGGCGTACCTGGAGTCGCGATTAGAAGGCGAAGCTTTTTCGCGAGTAGCGGACCTGGAAGAGGTAACCGCCGAGGAAGCAATTAAAGCGCTGGATCAACGCTTCGGAGACCCCTTCCGAAAGAAGACGGCGTGCAAACAGCTAGATAAGATCAACTAGAACCGGCAGACGTTCGAAGAGTTCTACAGGCTATTCCAAAAATATGCTATTAGGGCCAGAGTGGCAGAAGATAAGCAGCTCTACCTACTAAGGCAGAAGCTATACCCCGAACTGGCAGCAGCTATAGCGTCGGTAGAAGACGAAGACCCTAAGAGCTTCGTACACTAAGCGAGAGTTACAGCGAGAAACCTGAGCGCTTACGCGAAATTACGCGATTCAAACTAGAAGCCGTTGTTAACGCAGGCGACGAGACCCCCCGCACCTTTCCGGAGAGCACCTCTGCAGCTATCTTATTGGTTACCGCGTTCGTCGTTCGTCCCTATATGCTACGCGTATAGAAAGCCTAGCCATATAGCTACGAGATGCCAAGCAACGGCCTAATAGAAGCAGGAGTATCGTGTTATAAAGCAGCTGCAGCCGCCGAGAAAGACTATACAAGCGATCGAGCCGGCTCCAAACGACACCGACAGTGTAGACAGTGGAGTGCCACTAAGAATCCTGGGAAAAGACCAGCTAGATGGATAGGCCCCCTATCTAGTATAGACAATAGGGCACTAACAAGAACCGCGTTACCGGAGAAAGGAAGTATCAACAGCTGCAGCGATCCGCTCTCGGCGGCGGTAGAAGTGAACACGGAAACAGCTATTATCCTTCTAATTACCGTCTACCCCTTCGATAGCTCGAGCAAACCACTTCAGCTAAGAACTTTTATCGACACAGGGGCCCTTATCGGAGCGGCGATCCACTATCGATTAGTTTAAAAGCTGATAAAGAGATATAGCTATCCGGTGGAGATAGCATCCCCGACACGGATTTCGGCGTATAACGGACAAGACACCGAGAGTGTCACGCATTATATGCCATTAAAGACCACCTTAGCAGGTCGCACTACAGAAGCGACGTTCCGAATTATAGATATCGGAAGATTTAACGTTATTATAGGACAGAAATAGATAAAGAACTAGGGAGCAGTTATTAACGTAGGTAAAGGCACACTCGGATTCAGAACACTATACAGCGGCTCCGCCGCTGTCAAATCAGTTACCGAGGTCGCAGTAGAACCGAACGCTACGACTATCGAAGTAGCTCCGAAGGATCGGTCCGACCCTCTAGACACGATCGGAATGATAAGTTCAGAAGCTTTGACGACCCTCGCGAGGTCGTCGGACAACGAGATTTATGCCATCTTAATAAAGGATATTAAAGACTACCGGAAGATAATAACGGAAGAAGAAGTAGATCTATTAGAGGTATTACTAAAAGAACTCTATAGTTACACTAACGTGTTCTTAAAGGCTGACTCCAACCTCTTGCCGCTCTACCGACCGGAATACGACAACAAGATCCAACTAAAAGAAGGAGCCGCACTGCCGAGAACCGAGCCCCTAAGACGCTTATCGCCGGCCGAGCTGGACTAGGTAGAAGTGTTTGTTAAAGAAAACTTAGCGAAGAAGTTTATTACGCCAAGCTTAGCAGAATATACGTCGCCGATTCTTTTCGTACAGAAACCTGGAGGTAGTCTCCGACTGTGCGTAGATTACCGTAGCCTTAATAAGGTTACTGAGAGATATGTGTATCCGCTGCCGCTAATAGACGAGACTATACAGAGGGTAGCGAAGGCTAAGTGGTTTAGCAAGCTAGATATTCGCTAAGCGTTCTATCGATTAAGGAACAAGGAAGGACAAACGGAAGACCTTACGACATTCGCTACGCGCATAGGCAATTTTAAGTAGCTGGTAATGCCTTTCGGACTCACCAACGCGCTGGCTGTATAGCAACGCTTTATAAACCACACCTTTATAGACATGCTAGAACGGTTCGTATCTATCTACTTAGACGACATTCTGATCTACACTAAAGGAACGAGAGAGCAACATACGGACTATATTAAGAGGGTGTTAAAGAGACTCTGGGAGGTCGGATTAAACGTGGACACGAAGAAGAGCGAGTTCTACTAGACCGAAGTCAAATACCTCGGTCTTATCGTCGGAAGAGAAGGAATTCGGATAGACCTATCGAAAGTGGCCGCCGTCGCGGAATGGAAGCAACCGATATCCGGAAACACTATGCAAATCAGAGCGTTTCTCAGATTCTGTAGCTACTATCGACGGTTTATTAAGGACTTTAGTAAGATAGCGAGACTACTAAACGAAGCATTAAAGAAGGAGGCCGCTAGCCTATAGAACGAGAGGTGCACAGAAGCCTTCAACTAGCTAAAGGAGGCAGTAGCCTTAGCGCTAGTGCTAGCGCACTACCGACCGGAAAAGACGATCTACGTAGAAACGGACGCTTCCGACACAGTAATAGCAGGGGTCCTTTCTCAATACGCTAACGACGACGAGACTCTCCATCTAGTAGCTTTCTTTAGCAAGTCTATAAATAATGCTAAACGGAACTACGCTATCTATAATAAAGAACTGTTAGCTATTATACAGACGTTCGAAGAGTGGAAACCGGAGCTTATAGCTAGACAGAGCACAATCCAGGTCCTTACGGACTACTAGTCGCTAACCTACTTTATAAAGATGTAGAAGCTATTACGCTGCTAAGCCCGGTAGGCCGCCTACCTATCCGGATTCGATTTTAAGATTACCTATCGACTAGGAGCTTAAAATGGAAAGGCAGACGCGTTAACGAGAAGAGAAGGAAAGACCAGCCGCGCGAAAGAAGATCCGAGCATGTTTCAGAAAGTGCTAACAGAACGAATAGTAGACGCCGAGGTGTTGAAAGAGGTAGGGATCTATACGATAGAGCTGCCGATTAAAGAAGAGACGCTGTACGAGAAAGTAGAACAGCTTAATTAGCAGCAGAAGCTTAGTAAAACCGGCTTAGGGAAACTGATTGTTCTGGAAGAACTGATTACAGAGGTTATCCAGCTAGTCTATAGCTCTACGGATATTAGTTACGCAGGATTGAAGAAGACGATAGAAGGAATAAGGACGACCTACTGGTTCCCGCGAATCTTCGAGCGAATACACCGGTTTATTACTAACTGTTACGTATGCTAAGCAGCGAAGCCACGTTACGGCCTTCCGGCCGGCCTGTTAATGTTACGGCGGCAGAAAGGGGTGGGACTGAGTAATAGGGTGGACCCTTGGAATTTCGGCTCGGCCCTTCCGGGCCGAGCCGGGCCTTGGCACCACTACTACGAAAGCCCACCACTACCACTACATAGATTCCTTTCCCTCCTTAGTTCGAGATATAGTTATCAAAAAGGCCGTATTAAATCATATCTGCATGCCCGGATTATTATATCTCGAACTCACTTACTACACCAAACCCTGCGCTGCGCGAAAGGGCCCGTCGAACTATCCGGACGCTCGAATAACGCACGCGCACACACATACCAAAATAACAACCCCTAAGGCACAGTAAGAAGATAGAAGGCTTCTCAGCGGTAGAGAGCGGCGTAACAGGCCGTCGCGGAAAGAGAAAGACTAACAGAGCGAGTAGGCGCTCTAGTGTTATTGATAATAAGATCATTATCAGCGGTTTTACGGCGGAAAAGACCGCAGAGATTAAGGAACGAATAAGCGAATACAAGAAAATCTATAACTGTATGCTCGAGGAACTTAAGGACTATGTAACCGAGAATGGGATAGGAAAGGTCTACGACGGAATGGACCTCCTCGAGACGCTGTTCTTTAGAACGCTAGAAGAAAAGAGACAGTTAAGAGAGGAAGTAGAGACGGTAAGAGCTAAGAAGGAATCGGCCGAGACTATTATAGATATGCTGGAAAACCAGGCAGCGAATCGACTGGTGCAGCTAAAGGCGCTAAAGGATCAACTAGCTAATATAGAAGCAGCGAAGTCGCCGCTACCGCAGCGAGAAACCTACGCGGAGACCGCCTTACTAGCGGCCTATAGTCAAGGTAGCACTACGATAACGCTACTGCCGGACCTACCTGCTTTCGGTAGCGGAGACCCTAAAGCGTAGGAGGCATTTAAGAAGAAGATTAAGAATAAGATAAGCTGCGATCACGCATCGAGCAGCGAAGAGGATAGATTGGCGTACCTAGAATCGCGATTAGAAGGTAAAGCTTTTTCGCTAGTAGCGGACCTGGAAGAGGTAACCGCTAAAGAAGCGATTAAAGCGCTGGATCAACGCTTCGGAGACCCATTCTGGAAGAAGACGGCCTGTAAGCAGCTGGATAAGATCAACTAGAACCGGCAGACGTTCGAGGAGTTCTACAGATTGTTTAGAAAATATGCGATTAGGGCCCGAGTAGCGGAAGATAAGCAGCTCTACCTACTAAGGCAGAAGCTGAACCCGGAACTGGCCGCCGCTATAGCGTCTGTAGAAGACGAAGACCTTGAGAGCTTCGTGCACCGAGCGAGAGTTACGGCGAGAAACTTGAGCGCTTACGCGAAATCACGCGAATTAATTCAGAAGCCGTCGCCGCAGGGAACTAGAGCCCCTGTCCTATACCGACAGCGCCCCCAGCAGCCATTTAATTCGCAGCGCTCGTCGTTCGTCCCCACCTGCTACACGTATAGCAAGCCTGGCCACATCGCTACGAGATGCCAAGCATCGGATAAGCAGAAGCAGGAGTATCGTGTTATAAAGCAGCCGCAGCCGCAGCCGCGGCCACCGAGAAAGACTATTCAAGCCATCGAACCGGCGCCGAACGATACTGACAGTGTGGACGGGGGGGTGCAATTAAGGATTATAGGAAAAGATCAGCTGGACGGATAGACCCCCCACCCAGCGTAAACAATAGGGCACCCTCGCGAACGGCGCCGCCGGACGAAGAAAAAGAGAGCATTAATAGCTGCAACGATCTACTATCGGCGGCGGTAGAAACGAACACAGAAACAGCTATTATCCTTCCTATTACGGTCCACCCTGTTAAGAAGCAACGCCTACCGCTCCAGCTGAAAGCTTTCATCGATACTGGAGCTCTTATCGGTGCAGCGATCCACTATCGGCTGGTCCGGAAGCTGACGAATAGATACGGCTATCTAGTAGAATTAGCGTCGCCGACGAAAATTTCGGCAAACAACGGACAAGACACGGAAAGCGTTACGCACTACGTGCCGCTAAAGACTACCTTAGCTGGTCGCACTACGGAAGCGACGTTCCGAATTATAGATATCGGAAGGTTTGACATTATTATAGGGCAGAAATGGATAAAGAACTAGAAAGCTATCGTCGACGTAGATAAAGGAACGATTAGATTCAAAACCTAAGGTAACAGCGCCGTTACTACCGAATCGGTCGCAGCAGCGACAGCAAGATCAGAGGCGACCAGCGGCAAAACGGCTCTGCCTACCTCTACCGAGCCTGCGCCTACGATCGGAATAATAAGCTCGGAAGCTTTATCGACCTTCGCGAAGTCACTGGACAACGAGATTTACGCTATCTCGATAAAAGACATTAAAGACTACAGGAAGATAATAGCGGAAGAAAAAGTGGACCTACAGGAGGTGTTGCCAAGCGAGCTCCACGGTTACGCTAACGTGTTCTTAAGAGCCGACTCCAACCTCCTGCCGCTCTACCGGTCGGAATACGACAACAAGATCCGACTAAAAGAGGGAGCTACGCTGCCAAGAACCGAGCCCCTAAGACGACTATCGCCGGCGGAACTAGACTAGGTAGAGGTGTTTGTTCGCGAAAATCTGGCGAAGAAGTTTATTACGCCGAGTTCTGCCGAATATACGTTACTAATTCTTTTCGTAAGGAAACTAGAGGGTAGTCTACGACTCTGCGTAGACTATCGAGGCCTTAACGAGGTCACTAAGAGAGACGTATACCCGCTGCCGCTAATCGATAAGACTATACAACGAGTGGCTAAAGCTAAATAGTTCAGCAAACTGGACATTCGACAGGCGTTCCACCGACTAAGGAACGAAGAAGGGCAGACGGAAGATCTTACGACGTTTGCTACGCGTATAGGCAATTTTAAGTAGCTGGTAATGCCGTTCGGACTCACCAACGCGCCGGCGGTATAGCAACGCTTTATAAACCACTCCTTTATGGACATGCTAGAGCGGTTCGTGTCTATCTATTTGGACGACATTCTTATCTATACGGACGGAACGAGAGATTAGCACACAGACTACGTCGAGAGGGTGCTAAAGAGACTCCGCGAAGTAGGATTAAACGCGGACACGAAAAAGAGCGAGTTCTATCAGACCGAAGTCAGATATCTTAGCCTTATCGTCGGAAGAGAAGGAATTCGGATAGATCTATCGAAAGTAGCCGCTGTCGCGGAATGGAAGCAACCGACATCCGGAAACACTACGCAGATCAGAGCGTTTCTCGGATTCTGCAGCTACTATCGACGGTTTATTAAGGACTTCAGCAAGATAGCGAGACCACTGAATAAGGCATTGAAGAAGGAGGCCGCTAGCCTATAGAATAAGAAGTGTACGGAAGCTTTGAACCGACTAAAGGAGGCAGTAGCCTCAGCGCCAGTGTTAGCGCACTTCAGACTGGAAAAGACGATCTACGTAGAAACGGACGCTTCCGACACAGTAACGGCAGGGGTCCTTTCTTAATACGGAGAAGATAAGACCCTTCACCTAGTGGCCTTCTTTAGCAAATCCATAACGGAAGCTAAGCAGAACTACGCTATCTACGATAAGGAACTGCTAGCCATTATTCAGGCCTTTAAAGAGTGGAAACCGGAGCTTATAGCTAGACAGAGCACGATCCAGGTCCTTACGGACTACCAGTCACTGACCTACTTTATAAAGACGCAGAAGCTATTACGCTACTAAGCCCGGTAGGCAGCCTACTTATCCGGGTTCGACTTCAAGATCACCTATCGACCCGGAGCTTAAAATGGAAAGGCTAATGCGCTGACGAGAAGGGAAGGAAAGACTAGCCGCGCGAAAGAAGATCCGAACATGTTCCAGAAGGTGCTAACCGAGCGGATAGTAGACGCAGAGGTGCTAAAAGAGGTAGGGGTCTGCGCGGTAGAACTGGCCCCTAAAGAAGAGACTCTCTACGAAAAGGTAAAGCAGCTTAATCAGCAACAGAAGCTCGGCAAGACCAGTTCTGGGAAGATAATAGTTCCAGAAGAACTAATTACAGAGGTTATCCAGCTGGTCCATAGCTCTATAGATGTTGGCTACGCAGGCGCGAAGAAGACGATGCAGGCAGTAAGGACGATCTACTGGTTTCCGCGGATCTACAAACGGATCCACCAATTTATCGCCAATTGCTACGCGTGCCAGGCCGCGAAGCTACATTACGGTCTTCTGGCCGGTCTCCTAAAGCCACTTCCGATCCCTGAGAAACCGTAGCAACATATTACGATAGACTTCGTAACCGGCCTACCGGACTCCGATAGATATAACGCTATGCTGAACGTAGTAGACCGACTAAGCAAGGAACGCCACTTCATCCCCTGCCGAGCGAGAGACGAAGGAACTACTGCGGAAGAGACTGCGCGGATGTTGATTAGACACGTATAGAAGCACTATAGCCTACCGGACACTATTACTAAAGATAGGGGTCCTCAATTCACCGCCGACGTATAGAAAGCTATCAACCAAGCTCTCGGAATTCGTAGAAAGCTCAGCACAGCCGCTTACCCGCAGACCGACGGTCAGTCTAAAGTAGCTAACCGAGAGATAGAGCGATATCTGCGAACCTTCTGCAGCTATTACTAAGAAGAATAGGTTAAGGTGTTGCCGATAGCCGAGTTCTGCGCCAACTCGGCACTGTCTAAAGCCACCTCGCTGGCGCCGTTCGAGATAACGTATAGCTACCTTCCGAGGATAAGCTTTCAGCCGCTGAACGAACCCAGCTCTACGGAACCATCCACCGCCACGTCGTCAAAGAGAGTCGCCGCTGCAGTAGCAGAAGCGCTACGATCTCAGATAGAAGAAGCGATTAAGGTGGCGAAAGACGCAATAGAATCGGCTTAGAAGAAGATAGTAACTCGAGCTAATAGAAAAAGGTCACTACTAGAATTCGAGGAAGGCCAAAAGGTGTAGCTTAACACGCGAAACCTGAGGCTGAAAGGCAACGCTAAGCTGAATCCACGCTACGTGGGTCCGTTTACGATAGTGGAAAAGAGGTCGCCGGTGACTTATCGGCTCTAGCTACCGAAATCGTTCCAGATCTACGACGTTTTCCATTTAGATCTGCTGAGCCTAGACCCTGAAAACGGTCTGCTACGACAAGGGTTCGCCGAACCCCTGCTAATAGATATAGACAGTAAGAAAGAAGAGTGGGAGGTAGAAGATGTAATGGACGTAAAGAAGATAAGGGGGTCTATTAAAGCGAGAATCTCGTAGAAAGGGTAGCCGGAAGACTATAAATAGTATCCGATCGAGAACCTCCGGAATTCGGCAGAGCTGCTAAGAGAGTTCTACGTGCGGAACCCGAAGAAGCCGAAACCCGAATAGCTCCGAAGCTGATTATTCCGGAAAGAAGAAAGCCGCGTCTGCTCTATCGGCGCAGAGGCCGAAGAAAACGATCGTAGCGGTCGCCTTAGGGAGGTCTTCGACGCAGCCACTACCCACCACCGGTTCGGCAGGCAGCTCGCCGACGCCGTGGCGTGCCAGCGCCGCCGACCCTGCGGTAGGTAAGGGCTTTGGTAGAAGAGAAAAAGAAGAAGAAAAACGGCGCCGCGGAAAGATCTATATAGACCTCTGCGCCAGCGTACAGACCAGCCGCGCCGCAGCTCAGATAATCCACGGTTCAGATCAGATAGCACGGATCAGGCGCACGGATCAGATAGACGCCAAGTAAAGGAATTCAAATAGAGCAATCAAAAAAAAATAAGAGAAGAAAAACGAGGATAAGTAAGCGGTCGAGGGCAACCGCTAGTAAGGGAGGGGGGTAGTGTTACGGCGGCAGAAAGGGGTAGGACTGAGTGATAGGGTAGACCCTTGGAATTTTGGCTCGGCCCTTCCGGGCCGAGCCGGGCCTTAGCACTACTACTACGAAAGCCCACTACCACTACTACATAGATTCCTTTCCCTCCTTAGTTCGAGATATAGTTATCAAAAAGGCCGTATTAAATTATATCTGCGTGCCCGGATCAGTTGAAGCCACTTCCGATCCCCAAGAAACTATAGCAGCACATTACGATAGACTTCGTAACCGGCCTGCCGGATTCAGACAGATATAACGCTACGCTCAATATAGTAGATCGGCTAAGCAAAGAGCGCTATTTTATCCCCTGCCGAGCTAAGGATAAAGGAACTACTGCAGAAGAAACAGCGAGAATGTTAATCCAGCACGTATAGAAGCACTACGGCCTGCCGGATACTATTACTACGGATAGGGGTCCTCAATTCACCGCCGACGTATAGAAAGCCATTAACCAAGCCCTTGGAATTCGCGGAAAGCTAAGCACGGCCGCTTACCCTTAGACCGACGGCTAGTCTAAAGTAGCTAATCGTAAGATAGAAAAATATCTGAGAATCTTCTGCAGCTATTATTAAGCAGGATAGGTTGAGGTGTTGCCGATAGCCGAATTCTGCGCCAATTCTGCACAATCAGAAGCCACCTTACTAGCGCCGTTCGAGATAACCTACGGCTATCTTCTAAGGATAAGCTTTCAACTACTGAACGAACCCAGCTCTTCAGAACTATCCACCGCTACCTCGTCGAAGAGAATCGCCGCGGCAGCGGCAGAAGCGCTCCGATCTCAGATAGAAGAAGCGATTAAGGTAGCGAAAGAGGCGATAGAATCAGCTTAGAAGAAGATAGTAACTCGAGCTAATAGAAAGAGGTTACTAATAGAATTCGAGGAAGGCCAGAAGGTATAGCTTAACACGCAGAACCTAAGGTTAAAAGGCAACGCGAAGCTCAACCCTCGTTACGTAGGTCCGTTCAAGATAATAGAAAAGAGGTCGCCGGTAACCTACCGGCTCCAGCTGCCGAAATCGTTCCGGATCTACGATGTCTTCTATTCGGATCTGTTAAGTTTAGACCCTAAAGACGGCCTTCCGGAACAGGGGTTCGCCGAACCCCCATCGGTCGAGATAGACAGCGAAGAAGAAGAGTAGGAAGTAGAAGACGTAATCGATATAAGAAAACGAAGAGGATCTATCGAAGCGAGGATCTTATAGAAAGGATAGCTAGAAGACTATAAATGGTATCCGGCCGAGAACCTCCGGAATTCAGCAGCGGTGCTAAGAGAATTTTACGTCCGGAACCCGAAGAAGCCGAGGTCTAAGTGGCTCGACGGCTGAAAAGAAGGCCAAGTCCGCTTTATTAGTGCGGAACCGACGAAAACAATCGTAACAGTCGCTTTGCTAGAGTCTTCGACTCGGCCACTACCTATCTCTGCATCGGCAGGCAGCTCGCCGACACCGTAAACCGGCGCCGGCGCCGCCAGCCCTGCGGTGGGTAAGGGCCTTAGTAGAGAAAGAAAAGAAGAAGATAGCGAGCTGCGGATAGATCTATATAGACCTCTACGGCAAAGCACAGACCGGTTACGCCGCAGCTCTAGTGACCGCTAGCTCCGATCAGATAGAACGGATCAGATGGACGCCAAGTAAAGACGTCAGATAGTAACGATATAAATCTTAAAAAAAAAGGAGGAACAGATAAGTAAGCGGTCGAGGGCGACTGCTAATAAGGGAGGGGGGTAGTGTTGCGGCAGTAGAAAGGGGTGGGACCGAGCAATAGGGTGGACCCTTGGAATTTCGGCTCGGCCCTTCCGGACCGGGCCGGGCCTTGGCACACTACCCCTAAAGCTCTCGCCTACCACTACATAGATTCCTTTCCCTCCTCAGTTCGAGATATAGTTATTAAAAAGGCCGTATTGAATCTTATCTGCATGCCCGGATCACTCCTCTCTCGTTCTATCGATGTAGATAAGAATATCGTCTAGGTAGATAGACACGAACCGTTCTAGCATGTCTATAAAGATGTAGTTTATAAAGCGTTGCTACACAGCCGGTGCGTTAGTGAGTCTAAAAGGCATTACTAACTACTTAAAATTGCTTATACGCGTAGCGAATGTCGTAAGATCTTCCGTTTGTCCTTCCTCGTTCCTTAGTTGGTAGAACGCTTAGCGAATATCCAGCTTGCTAAACCACTTAGCTTTGGCCACTCGCTGTATAGTCTTGTCGATTAGCGGCAGTGGATACACGTCTCTCTTAGTGACCTTATTAAGGCCTCGGTAGTCTACGTATAGTCAGAGACTACCTCCGGGTTTCTGTACGAAAAGAATCGGTAATGCATACTCGGCAGAGCTCGGCGTAATAAACTTCTTCGCCAGGTTTTCTCGAACAAACACCTCTACTTAGTCTAGCTCAGCCGGCGATAATTGTCTTAGGGGTTCGGTTCTCGGCAGCGTAGCTCCCTCTTTTAATCAGATCTTGTTGTTGTATTCCGGTTAATAGAGCGGCAAGAGGTTGGAGTTAGCTTTTAAGAACACATTAGTGTAGCTATAGAGTTCTTTCGGTAACACCTCTAACAGGTCCACTTCTTTTTCCGCTATTATCTTTCGGTAGTCTTCGATGTCTTTTATCGAGATAGCGTAGATCTTATTGTCCGGCGACCTTGCAAGGGTCGTTAAAGCTTCCGAGCTTATTATTCCGATCGTGTCTAGAGGGTTGGACCGATCAATCGGAACCGCTCCGGTAGTTGTAACGTTCGGTTTCGCGGCAACGGCGGTAACCGATTCGGCGGCGACGACGCCGCTCTGCTAAGTTTTGAATCCGAGTGTGCCTTTACCTACGTTAATAACGGCTTTCTGGTTCTTTATCTATTTCTGTCCTATAATAATGTCGAACCGTCCGATATCTACAATTCGGAACGTCGCTTCTGTAGTGCGACCAGCTAGGGTGGTTCTTAATAGCACATAATGCGTAACACTCTTGGTGTCTTGTCTGTTGTATGCCGAAATTCGCGTCGGCGACGCTAGCTCTACAGGATAACTGTATCCTTTTATTAGTTTCTAAACTAATCGATAGTGGATCGCCGCTCTAATAAGCGCTCCTGTGTCGATAAAGGCTCTTAACTAAAGGGGGCTATGCGAGCCGTTAAGAGGGTAGACAGTAATCGGAAGGATAATAGCGGTTTCCGTATTCACTTCCACTGTAGCTAAGAGCGGGTCGTTACAACTGTTAATGCTCCCTTCTTTTAGCGATAAGGATCGCGTCGGTGCCCTATTGTCGTTGCTTGATAGGGGGCCTATCCGTCCAGCTAGTCTTTTCCTAAGATTCTTAATAGCACTCTACTGTCTATACTGTCGGTGTCGTTTGGTGCCGGTTCTATAGCTTGGATAGTCTTTCTCGGTGGCGGTAGCTTAGCAGCGCGATACTTCTGCTTCTGTTAAGCCGTCGCTTGGCATCTAGTGGCGATATAGCTAGGCTTTCCGTACGCGTAGCAGGTAGGGACGAAAGACGAGCGCAGCGAATAAGATAGTTGCTAGGGGCCTCGTCGGAAAGGTGCAGGGGGTCGTGTTATCGGCGCCGACTGCTTCTAAATCGGTTCGCGCGATGCCGATTTTGCGTAGGCGCTCAGGTTTCTGGCGGTAACTCTCGCTCAGTGCACGAAGCTCTCGAGGTCTTCGTCTTCTACCAAAGCTATAGCTGCGGCCAGTTTAGGGTTTAGCTTCTACCTTAGTAAGTGTAACTGTTTATCTTCTGACACTTTAGCTCTAATAGCATATTTTCTAAACAGTCTGTAGAACTCCTTAAACGTTAGCCGGTTCTAGTTAATCTTATCTAGTTGCTTACGGGCCGTCTTCTTTCAGAAGGGGTCTCCGAACCGCTAGTCCAGAGCTTTAATCGCTTCGTCGGCCGTAACCTCTTCTAGGTCCGCTACTAACAAAAAAGCTTTACCTTCTAATCGCGATTCTAGGTAGGCCAAGCTGTCTTCTTTACTGTTTCCAGTATAATCGCGGTCTATCTTGTTCTTTATCTTTTTCTTAAATGCCTCCTATTCTTTAGGGTCTCCGCCCCTAAACGCCGGTAGGTTAGGTAGTAACGTTATCGAGGTGCTACCTTGACTGTAGGCCGCCGGTAAAGCGGTCTCTGCTTGTTCTTCTTGATATAGTATCGGCGCCGACGATATCGCTGCTTCTATGTTAGCTAACTAAGCCTTTATTGCCTTTAGTTGTGCTAGTCGATTCGCTACCTAGTTTTCTAGCACATCGATAATGGTTTCTGCCGATTCCTTCTTAGCTATTACCGCTTCTATTTCCTCTCTTAGTCGCCTGTTCTCTTCTATGTTCTTATAAAACTTCTTCTTAATAAAGATAATAATGTCGAACACATTCCTAGCTCTATATTCTGCTAGATATTCTTTGATTTCATCCGGCGTGCGGGCATACAGCTCCTTGTAGCCGGCTATGCCCTTCTTCGCTTTATCTGTCTCTTCTTCTGTAAGGCCCTTAGTAGCCGTTCTATCTTCGAGGATGCTGGTACGCCTATCCCTCGCTCTGGTAGTCTTTCTCTTTCCGCTACAGCTGGTAACGCCGTATTCTACTGTCGAGAAGCTCTCTATAGCTTCCTTGCGGTGCTAGTTGGTTTGGCTTTGGTTATAAAGTGCGCGTGCGATATTCGGGTAGCCGGATAGTTTAACGGGTCCTTTCGCGCAGCGCAGTAGTAGTGTAGATAGTAAGTTCAAGATATAATAATCCGAGTACGCAGATATAATTTGATACGGCTGTTTTAATAACTATATCTCGAACTGAGGAGGGAAAGGAATCTATATATCGGTAGGTAAGGGCTTTAGGGGTGGTGTGCCAAGGCCCGGCTCGGTCCGGAAGGGCCGAGCCGAAATTCCAAGGGTCTACCCTATTACTTGGTCCTACCCCTTTCTGCTACCGCAACAAGTATCTTAAACTTCTATAGCTTTATAGGAACTCTGCTATATTAAGGGAGGCTATTGTTACAGTTAACAGATAGAAGAGAAAGACTAACATTAGCTAGAGCTCCTATAGTACTACTATAATTAACAAACTATATCTTAATAACTATTAGTCTAATTAAGACAATTTTCTATACGTTAGAAGCACTACAATTAGTTCTATAAGGGCTATTAGTCAAGTTTTGAAAGCTTCTAGAACTACAGCTAATAGATAGATAAGAAATCTCCTTATTGCCTAGAACCTACCTAGCTCTACTATTATTAGCCGACTATATCTTAACAATTACTACCCTAACTAAGACAATTCTTAACCTATTAGAAGTATATTAACCCGCTCTACAAATGCTTCTAATCCAGTTCTATACGCTTCTAGAAAAGCGGGGCTAAGGGAAGAGCTTCCTAGCAGGACATAGAAAGAAGGTTCATTAAGAAGCTTGGTAGGTAGGCTACTAGCCAACAAGCAAACAACTAGCAAACGCAGCGGGATATAACAACCTGCCGCCGCCCTCTAAACTGTCTCTTCTTCTTGTTTATAGCTTGTCTTCTACATCTTCTTAAGAACTACCCTTTTTGGTCCTTATTTCAGTTAAGTCCTTTAGGTCTTACTCTAACCCTCTAATCTTTAGTCCAACCTAGAGCACACCACCGCCGCCCCTCTGATAACCTGTTCAAACAGGGTAGAAGTACCTTTTTAATCTAATAGAAGCATAAGATTCAAGCATGATACTGTTAATAGCTTCTAAAATAGATGATTTGTTGTGCCAGTTGGTTCTGCTAAGAAAATTCCGCCATCCTAATGATACTGCCAACCTCTCTGTCCTCCCACTGACCACTCCCGTCCTGACCATGCGTGCCATCCCTCGCTTCCCCTTCCGCCCCCGCCACTATGCCACGCCCTCCAGCATCGGCTCTCAATCCCGTCACGGCGGCCTCAAAAGTTCCCCCGTCACGGCCCTCCTCCCTCCCATCCCCTTATATCGCCGGATCCTCCGCGCACATCGGAAATTTTTGCCGCGTGAGATGAGGGTCTTGGGAGACGAATACGTCAAAGCCGAATTCCGAGCACATCGCGAAACGGAGAATCCGGTTCACATTGTGGGATTCTTGACCGAGTGGCAGGGCTATGCGCAGCAGGTTGAGGGGCAGGATTGGAGGGGTGAGAGGATGGATCGGGGGAAGGTTGACAAGATGAGTGATGAACAGATTGCGCAAATGTATGAGTTGATGCAAGCGATTCGGAAGCAGGAGTTGGAAGAGCATGATCCGGAGTATCAGCATGGGAAGCCACCTGAGCCTCCCAGTCCGCAGGGCAAGGGCGATTGAATGCGAGGTAGTTGCATAGATATGTGTGATGGAAACTGCCGGTCGTCACGATTCAGTCCCTGGACACCCAGTCACGCCTTGGGGGACAACCATGAGCCGACCTTTGGAACTGGCACGAGGACGACAGCAAACTCTTCTTCGTGGTAATGTATCCTGCATACCGTGAGCTATCTCCGATACACCGGTAAAGCCGCCGAGGAACAACTTCACGAAGATGTGCAGAACGATGTTTTGGAAGTCGCGAGAATGTGGCCATTCATGGTATGCTTGGATCTTGTTTGCATTTCTTGCCTGCTGTGATCCTAATTCGTGCTAGGCTGGAGCTCGACAAGCCCTGCGGACCAGGACTCAACCTCATTACATGCTCGGATTTCCACGATGCTCAGCCATTTGGTCCGGCAGATAAGCCACGTCGTTGCCGCTTTGCTCGCTACCGCGAATGTCCGCGATGCGACTACAACAGCTATGACATGCGGAGAAGACGAATGATTGTGGTCAAGAGATATGGGTGGCGATTGGGTGCAGGTCCGGGAACACGAGATTTGGGCGTGGACTTTGTTACGCATCGCGACTCTAGAAGACCTGTGGGATTTGATACTGTTGCTTGCTGTGCAGTGATGTAGGCTGGGAATGTCCCATAGGAGCCTGGACTGTAGTGACCTTTGCGGAGCTCATGGAGCACAGGATGGCGGCTCGTATCTTCCCATCCAACATCTTGGCTGGCAGCAGTATTCGACGCCTGCACTCTGTTCCCGACCTTTTATTCGAGCAGCAATACACCCCATACACTTCTGATCACTGCCATGCGCACCACGACTAAGCAGCGCCGAAGATCGCCCGCCCGTCAGCCACGGGTGATAAGTCTGATCGGTCAAGCGTTACGACACCCAGATGCGTGACACCATCTTCAACGCGGCGAGCGGAGTTTTTGCTGCCATGGAGCTGCTGGAGCACATACCTTACCTATACGGCCGCGAAGATGCCGTCATCCTTGCATGTGGCTATGTACGCAGACCTTCACATGGACATCCTTCGCCGTTGCCAGCGTGTGAGCCGCGAAACTGACTGGAAGACTGTGCCCCGTCTTATGTTTCTCGAGCCAATCTCAGTCTCAGCCAGCAATCTCACTTTGGCCTCCTCGTCTCTCGGGACTTTCTGCACTTGACTTTGACGACGCATTGTCTCAAGCGACTGCAATTGGAAGATTGAACAAAATTAGGACTACACTGAAAGAAGCTAAATCGGGCGCTGCGGACCATGACGGACCTTACACCTACACTATACTGGAGGCTCGCTAGAGAAAAATCAAGATCTGCGACGACGACAACGACAAACCGGTGTTCTCAGCCCCATTAATCAACAGAGCGAGCTTTCAGTCCCTTAAGCAAAAGGGTGGCAGCAACAGCAGCGTAGGCACTGGAAGAGAAGATGGAAAAGACGGTTCAGGTAGCTAAGACAGCGATAGAAATGGCTTAAAAGAAGACAGTGATACAGGCCAACAAGAAGAGGTTCCCCTATAGAATTTAGTGAGGGTCAGAAGGTCTAGCTTAATACGCGGAATCTGAGATTAAGAGGCTGCAGCAAACTGAACCTACGGCATACAGGTCTATTTACTATACTAGAAAATAGGTCACTAGTGACCTGCCGTCTTTAGCTGCTAAGGTCCTTCCGAATTTACGACGTCTTCTTGGTAGACCTGCTAAGCCTGGACCCTAAGGATGGACTGGTAGGGCAGGACTTCTTGCACCCTTTACTGATTAAGATAGAAGAAGGCGAGGAAGAAGAATAGGATATAGAAGATATAATATATATAAGAATGGTAAGGGGATTGCACCACCACCGCCGCCGCCGCATCATGAATAGCGATACACACTTATTCTGTTCCATTCCAGCAGTCACTGTCACTCCGCCCGATTGTCCACGCATCCATCACAACACCTGCGGGGCGGGCCGCTCCGGCTTGCCAACTACCACCACACACACGAAAGGCGACCCTCCACCACATACATAGATCCTTTCCTCTTTAGCTTCTAATATAGTTATCAAATGAGACGTATTGAACAACATCTGCGGACTCACATCACAATTTTGCCTTCTTAATTAGACACTTGACTGCCTTGTTTTTCAGACATTGTGTGTTGATTGCCAAGTTGGTTGTACTAAGAAATTTCTGCCATCCTAATGGTACTGCCAGCCTAATGGTCATATACGTTATTCCAATTTGGAGCGACTCTTTCAACGTCACTGCTCGCGACCTGGTTGTGACTCAAACACCTCACGTTGTTCGCTTCGACATGTTCTGATTCCAAAGAGATACTATCGTATCGTGCAATTCTGCACCTGATCCGGACATTTGGCCTCAGACTTGTGCGCCGGCGATTGATCAGCAAGCGGATTGACGTGGAGACATCTTGCTTGGGTGACGGTCAACTCACCTCTCTCGGGGCATCCAGCGTCGCTCTGACAGCCGTACGTTGAACCCAGATGGAGTCAACGACACATTTCCCGGAGGATAATCCCCATTAGGGTAATAAGTGGTTTCCTTCGTCTGGCCATGTGCACACAGACAGACTGCCGTGCCACCGTAGAGTACGCCCATGATGTAGCTGGAGTGGTCTTCCGTAAGATTGTGGCCGCCGATGCCGCGACAAGCCTGGAGAATCCACGCCGCAACTTTGTTGTAGTCGCAGTTAGGTTGGTAGCATTGGTAGTAAAACGAGCCTGGTTTGTTATCGCCTTTAGCTGCGATAACAACCGCCAAAGTGAGGAGTGTAGGGACGGATTCTGTGTAGCGAGGTTTAGCCTATGGCGTCTAAGGGCCAACGGAAATTGCTGACTCATGCTGACTATCGTCCTCGATCCAGGGGAAGGTGTGGCACGGCGTTGGTGCCGGACAAACATCTCGTATTCATATCTGTGTTGGACCGCATAGAATCAAGTGTGTGCCAACCGGCCAAAAGTTACATTGGTTGTAAAATGGCGCAACTGAACGAACAGGGGGCAATGCTTGTGTGCAAGAAGATAGCCTTTTCAAGCAACCGAACGAGGATATTGTCGTTGTTGCATAGGCCTGTATCCCGAGACAGGTCGATACGGAAAGGCTGACCCTGTTACTTCAGTCTAGCTACATAGACTAGCATACTAGATAAAACGTATTCCACTACTGAGCTAGCAACTATTAGAGCGAATTTTGAAGCCTCTAACATAACGTATATAACTAGTAACTTATACAGACTAGTACGCTATATAAAGTTGTACTAACCTATATAACCAATTGTTAATTTCTGTTACTGTTGAATGTATTGCTTACCTATTAGATTAAGGATGTGTTTTTTCCCTATTTTTGATCCGAGCTCGCAGATATAATTCAATACGGCTAATTTGATAACTATATCTCGAACTAAGGAGGGAAAGGAATCTATGCGGCGGTATGTAAGGGCTTTAGGGGTGGCATGCCAAGGCCCGGCTCCGTCCGGAAGGACCGAGCCGAAATTCTAAGGGTTTACCCTATCGCTTAGTCCTACCCCTTTCTGCTGCTGTAACACTACCCCCCTCCCTTACTAGCGGTCGCCCTCGACCGCTTACTTATCCCTTCTGCCCCTTCGTCCCCTTCTAGTTAATAAGTCTCCCTATCCTTCGATTATTTATCTGCCTTTGCTTCCTTTTTTTTGTTCTTATCTTCTATTTCTTCTTCTTCTTTTTCTATCCGGCTCGCGGCTCTTTCTGCAAAAATTCTTCTTAAAATCGACGTTACGTCTTCTTTTCTTCTATCTTAAAAACACCGTCCTTTCGTTACTGCTTCTTTCTTATATCGTAGCTATCTGAAGTCGTTTACTTAGTATCTATCTGATTGGAGCTAACAGCTATCTAATCTGCAGTATAGCTGGTCTGTGCGCTGCTGCAGAGGGCCCTATATAGGTGCGTCCGCAGTGCTCTATCTCTTCTTCTTTTTCTTCCTTACTAAGGCCTTAAGCGCTACTGCAAAGCCGCTGTCCCTAACTCCGTCTATAAAATCGATCGGCTGCGAGCCTTTCTCTTTCGTAGACAGCGTCGACGACTGTCGCGTTGAAGCAGTAGCGCTGTCCTCGACTTTACTCTTATTATCCGTCTGGCAAAGCTAGCAGATAGTGTAGGTATAGTTAAAGACTCTAGCTAAGCGCACTACTACAATCGTTTCTTTGGTTTTCGAACTAATAGCGCAGATGCAGCTTTTCTTCTTCTTCTATTTCTTTTAGAGCTATTACTTCTAGAGCTACTTAGGTCGCGTTTTTCTCGGATTCTGGACATAGAACTCTTCTAGTAGCTCCGCCGAGTTCCGAAGATTCTCGACCGGATACTATTTATAGTCTTCTAGCTACTCCTTCTATAAGATCCTTACTTTAATAGACTCCCTTATCTTCCTTATATCTATTATATCTTCTACCTCCTACTCTTCTTCTTTACTGTCTATCTCTATTAGTAGGGGTTTAGTAAACCCCTACCCTAGAAAGCTATCTTTAGGGTCCAGACTTAACAGATCTGAATAGAAGACATCGTAGATCTAGAACGATCTCGGTAGCTAGAGCCGATAGGTTACCGGCGACCTCTTTTCTACTATTGTAAACAGACCTATATAGCGGGAGTTAAGCTTGGCGTTGCCTTTTAGCCTTAGGTTCTGTATATTAAGCTATACCTTTTAGCCTTCTTTGAATTCTATTAGTAACTGCTTTCTATTAGCTCGAGTTACTATCTTCGCTTAAGCCGACTCTATCGCCTCTTTCGCTATTCGGACTGCCTCTTCCTTCTAAGCTTTAAGCACTTCTGCCGCAGCAGCGGCGACTCTCTTTAACGAGGTAGCAGTAGAAGGTTCCGAAGGGCTGGGTCCGTCCAGCAGTTAAAAGCTTATTCTCGGAAGATAGCTATAAGTTATCTCGAACAGTGCTAGCAAGGTAGCCTTAGACGGTGCTAAGTTAGCGCAGAGTTTGGCTATCGGCAGTACCTTAACCTATTCTTCTTAATAATAGCTGTAGAAGATTCGCAGATATTTCTCTATCTTATAGTTAGCTACTTCTAACTAACCGTCTGTCTGTCAGAGAAGAGGCTGAGGTGTGTGTAGGTTGTAGTAGGAACTGAAGTTAAGAGGAGGAGCTAAAGAACTAAAGTCTAAGGAGTAGTTGTGTATTAGGAGTTAGAAGGTTGTTCTAGGTTGATTGTACAAGACAAGCTATAAAGAAGGAAAACAGAAAGATAAGGGGGCGGCAGCTGCTTCTTATATCCCTCTGCCCTAGCTGGTTGTTTGCCCCTTTGCTGCTAGATTTTCTAAGAAGTTTCTTAACAAACTTCTCTCCTTTGTTCTGTTAACCGAGTTACTTCTAAAACCTTCTTTTCCTAAAGGTTCCAGAACTGAAACAGAACATTCTAAAGAGCGGGTCGAGTCGCTTCTAGTACGCCTAGAAGCTTCTTAGTTAGACTAGTAAGTGTTAAGTTGTAGGCTGTTAGGGGTAGTAGAGCTAGATAGGACCTTAGGACTGTTAGGGGTTTTCCACTGTCTACTAGCTGTAGTTCCAGTAGCTTTCTTAACCTAATTGTTCGTCTTTGTAGAACCGATTGTAGCGCTTCCAACGCGGCAAGAATTGTCTTAGTTAGACCTTTAGTTGTTAAGATATAGCCTGTAAACTATAGTAGTACTTAGTAGGACTTTAGTACTGTTGTCCTTGTTCTTCCAGCTGTTAACTGTAACAGTAGCCCCCCTTAATATAGCTAAGTTCCTACGAAGCCTAAGTAGTTCCAGATACCGAGGGTAAGCCTGTTTATTCCTGGGAGCAGGTCTGATGTTACGGTCAATATTCTATTAGTATGCAGCATCCAGTTCCTCTTTGCTGTACCTGTTTTTAAGGTAATGTTCTTAAGAGTCTAAGAGGTCCTGTTAGTAGAAGGCTTTAATCTTTTCCTTGTTAAAGATAATGTTCCTAAGGGGTTCCTAAGTAGTGTCCTAGTCTTTTTAGTTTTGCTATTAGACTTTGTACTTAGTTTGTCTATCTACAACTTAACAGTCTGTAATGTTGCGTACGTAGTACTCTTCTTCCTTATCTTTATTATTATCTGCTGTAGGGAGGATTTAAGTTCGTTCCTAATCTTGTAATTAAATTAGGAAGGGATCTCCTTCTTTGGGCCTTAGCCTAACAGGATAAAAGACGTTATAGATTTCCTATTCTTTAGGCAGTTAGAGACAGTATGCGTACGAGCTAATCTTCTCTATAATAGTAAAGGGGCCCAGTTTTTTCCAGTCGAGTTTGCGAGAAGGTCTTCCTATAACAATTTTCTTAGAGTCTAGGTACACTTTGTCTCCTACTTACTAGTTAGGAGCTGGCTGTCTTTTTCGATTGGCTTAATCCTCGTAGACAGCCTAAGCGTAAGTTATTTCTTCTTAGACTTCTTAGTAGATCTAGGAAAGGTATATTGCCTAGTCGTCTGCATTAATTTTATCTAGGTTGTTAGGTCGTAGTAGTAGGTCTTAAGGTTCCATTCCTGTTCTAGGGTAGTAGCCTCTAGTAGTGTAGAAGGGGGAGTGTCCAGTTGTCTCTAATTCCCAGTTGCGAGCTAAGAATTCTACTGTAGGAATGTGTTTTGGCCAATCCTTCTAGTAGTAGTTAATAAAGCAACGCAGCGTCTGTTCGAACAGGACATTAGCAATCTCTGTCTGTCTATCTGTTTCTAGGTAGTAGGAGGTCGAAGTATAGTAGTTAATGTTTAGAAGCTTTTATAGGCGTTTCCAGAATTTAGCAACAAACTAAGAGCCTCTGTTAGAGGTAATGCTGTTAGGGAGGCCTACGTAGCGCCAGACGTATTCGTAAAAGAGCCTAGCGGTTTCCTTAGAAGTTATGCTCTAGCAGGGTACTATAAAGCGGTCCTTAGAGTGTCGATCTACAACTACAAAGACATTCTTTGCCTTAACACCTGCCTAAGTAGTTCCTTAAGGGAGACAGGTAACAAAGTCTATTGTAATGTGTTTCTAAGGGTGTTTAGGAGCCGGCAGAGGTTTTAGTAAGCCCTGTAAAGGTTGACGATTATGTTTGGCTGCTCTATAGATAGGACAGTTGTTTCTATACCTGCGTACTGTTGCGGCGGCAGAAAGGGGTAGGACTGAGTAATGGGGTGGACCCTTGGAATTTCGGCTCGGCCCTTCCGGACCGAGCCGGGCCTTAGCACGCCACCCCCAAAGCTCTCGCCCACCACTACATAGATTCCTTTCTCTCCTCAGTTCGAGAGATAGTTATCAAAAAGGCTGTATTAAACTATATCTGCGTGCCCGGATCATTATATCTCGAACTTACTCCCTATACTATTACTGCGCTGCGCGAAAGGGACCGTTGAATTATCCGGACCCCTGAATAACGTACGCGTACCAACACACACTAAACCAAACACTAGCACCGTAAGATAGCTATAGAGAGCTTCTTAACAGTAGAGGGCGGCGTTACAGGCCGTAGCGGAAAGAGAAAGAATAATAGACCGAGGGATAGGCGTATTAGCATCCTCGACGACGGAATAGCTACTAAGGGCCTTACAGAAGAAGAGATAGATAAAGCGAAGAGGGGCATAGAGAGCTATGCTGAGCTGTACGCACGTACGCCGGAAGAAATAGAAGAGCATCTGGCAGAGAATAGAGCTAAGAAGGTGTTCGACATTATTACCTTTATCGAGAAGAAGTTTTATAGAAACACAGAAGAGAACAGGAGATTAAGAAAGGAAATTAAAACGGTAAGAGCTAAGAAGGAATCGGCCGAGACCATTATAGATATACTGGAAAACCAAGCGGCGACCCGACTGGCACAACTGAAAGCGATAAAGGCTTAGCTAGATAAGATAGAAGCAGCAATGTCGTCGGCGCTGCTACCGCATCGAGAAGAACAAGCAGAGACCGCCTTACTAGCGGCTTACAGTTAAGGCGGCACGTTAATAACGTTACTACCGGATCTACCGGCGTTTAGAGGCGGAGATCCTAAGGATTAGGAGGCATTTAAGAAGAAGATAAAGAACAAGATAGACTGCGACTACGCCGGAAACAGTACCGGAGATAGATTAGCGTACCTAGAATCGCGATTAGAAGGTAAAGCTTTTTTGCTAGTAGCGGACCTGGAACAGGTAACCGCTAAAGAGGCGATCAAAGCACTGGATTAACGCTTCGGAGACCCCTTCCGGAAGAAGACGGCTCGTAAGCAGCTGGATAAGATTAACTAGAACTGACAGACGTTTAAGGAATTCTACGGATTATTCCGAAAATATGCTATTAGGGCCAGAGTAGCGGAAGACGAGCAGCTCTATCTATTAAGACAGAAGCTAAACCCTAAACTGGCCGCAGCTATAGCCTCGGTGGAAGATGAAGACCTTAAGAGCTTCGTGCACCGAGCGAGAGTTACTGCGAGAAATCTGAGCGCTTACGCGAAATTACGCGAATCGACCTAGAAGCCGTCGATAACGCAGGCGACGCGACCCCCTGCACCTTTCCGGAGAGCACCCCAGCAGCCACCTTATTAGTTACCGCGTTCGTCGTTCGTCCCTACCTGCTACGCGTGTAGAAAGCCTGGCTATATCGCTACAAGATGCTAAGCATTAGATAAGCAGAAGCAGGAGTATCGTGTTATAAAGCAGCCGCAGCTACAGCTACCGAGAAAGACTAGACAAGCTATAGAGCCGGCTCCGAACGACACCGACAGCGTAGACGGTAGAGTGCTACTAAGAATCCTAGGAAAAGATTAGCTAGAAGGATAGGCCCCCTATCCAGCATAGACAACAGGGCACCAACACGAACTGCGTTAACGAAAGGAAGCATTAACAGCTGCAGCGATCCGCTCTTAGCGGCGGTGGAAGTAAACACGGAAACAGCTATTATCCTTCTAATCACTGTCTACCCCCTCGATAGATCGAGCAAACCACTTTAGCTAAGAGCTTTTATCGACACGGGGGCCCTTATTAGAGCGGCTATCTACTATCGATTGGTTCAAAAGCTAATAAAAGGATATAGCTATCTAGTAGAGCTAGCATCGCCGACACGGATTTCGGCGTACAACAGACAAGACACAGAGAGTGTTACGCATTATATGCTATTGAAGACTACCTTAGCAGGTCGTATTACAGAAGCGACGTTCCGAATTATAGATATCGGAAGATTTAACATTATTATAGGACAGAAATAGATAAAGAACTAGAAAGCCGTTATCGACGTAGGTAAAGGCACGCTAGGGTTCAAAAACCAGCACGACGAAGCCGCTGCCAGACCGGCTACCGTCGTTATAGTAGAACCGAACGCTACGACTATCGAAGCGGCTCCGAAGGACCGGTCCGGCCCTTAAGACACGATCGGAATAATAAGTCCAGAAGCTCTAACGACCCTCGCGAGGTCGCTAGGCAACGAGATTTACGCTATCTTAATAAAGGATATCGAAGACTACTAGAAGATAATAGCGGAAGAAGAAGTAGATCTACTAGAGGTGTTACCGAAAGAACTCTATAGTTACACTAACGTATTCTCGAAGGCTGACTCCAACCTCTTGCTGCTCTACCAGCCGGAATATAACAACAAGATTAGGCTAAAAGAAGGAGCCGTGCTGCCAAGAACCGAACCCCTAAGACGCTTATCGCCGGCCGAGCTGGACTAGGTAGAAGTGTTTGTTCGAGAGAATCTAGCGAAGAAGTTTATTACGCTAAGCTCTGCAGAATATACGTTACCGATTCTTTTTGTGCAGAAACCCGGAGGTAGCCTCTGCCTATATATAGACTACCGAGGCCTTAATAAGGTTACTAAGAGAGATGTGTATCCGCTGCCGCTAATAGACGAGACTATACAACGAGTAGCTAAGGCTAAGTAGTTTAGCAAGCTGGATATTCGCTAAGCGTTCTACCGGTTAAGGAACGAAGAAGGACAGACGGAAGACCTTACAACATTCGCTACGCGCATAGGCAATTTCAAGTAGCTAGTAATGCCTTTCGGACTTACCAACGCACCGGCAGTGTAGCAACGCTTTATAAACTACACTTTTATAGATATGCTAGAACGTTTCGTATCTATCTACTTAGACGACATTCTTATCTACACTAAGGGAACGAGAGAACAACATACGGACTACATCGAGAGGGTGTTAAAAAGACTCTGCAAGGTCGGATTAAACGCAGACATAAAGAAGAGCGAGTTCTACCAGACCGAAGTCAAATATCTCGGTCTTATCGTCGGAAGAGAAGAAATTCGGATAGACCTGTCGAAAGTAGCCGCCGTCGCAGAATAGAAGCAACCGACATCTGGAAACACTACGCAAATCAGAGCGTTCCTCGGATTCTGCAGCTACTATCGACGGTTTATTAAGGACTTTAGCAAGATAGCGAGACTACTAAATAAGGCGTTAAAGAAGGAGGCCGCTGGCCTATAGAATAAGAAGTATACGGAAGCTTTTAACCGACTAAAGGAGGCGGTAGCCTTAGCACTAGTGCTAGCGCACTTCCGACCGGAAAAGACAATCTACTTAGAGACAGACGCTTCCGACACAGTAACAGCAGGGGTCCTTTCGCAGTACGCTAACGATAAAGAAACTCTCTATCTAGTAGCTTTCTTTAGCAAGTCTATAAATAATGCTAAGAAGAACTACGCTATTTATAATAAAGAGCTGCTAGCTATTATTCAGGCGTTCGAAGAGTGGAAACCGGAGCTTATAGCTGGACAGAGCACGATCCAGGTCCTTACGGACCACTAGTCGCTGACCTACTTTATAAAGACGCAGAAGCTGTTACGGCACCAAGCCCGGTAGGCCGCCTACCTATTCGGATTCGATTTTAAGATTACCTATCGACTAGGAGCTTAAAATAGAAAGGCAGACGCATTAACGAGAAGAGAAGGAAAGACCAGCTGCGCGAAAGAAGATCCGAACATGTTCCAGAAGGTGTTAACTAAACGGATAGTAGACGCAGAAGTGTTAAGAGAAGCAGGGATCAGCGCGATAGAACTTCTAACTAAAGAAGAGACGCTCTACGAGAGAGTAGAAAGGCTTAATTAGCAGCAGAAGCTCGGCAAAACAGGCTTAGGGAAAATGATCGTTCTAGAAGAACTGATTACAGAGGTTATCCAGCTAGTCTATAGCTCTACGGATGTAGGTTACGCAGGATCGAAGAAGATAATAGAAGCAATAAGGACGACCTACTGGTTTCTGCGAATCTTCGAGCGGATACATCGGTTTATTACTAACTGTTACGTATACCGAGCAGCGAAGCTACGTTACGGCCTTCCGGCCGGCCTGCTAAAGCTACTTCCGATCCCTAAGAAACTATAGTAGCACATTACGATAGACTTCGTAACCGGCCTGCCAGATTCCGATAGATACGATGCTACGCTTAATGTAGTGGATCGACTAAGCAAGGAGCGCTATTTCATCCCCTACTAAGCTAAGGATAAAGGAACTACTGCAGAAGAAACGGCGAGAATGTTGATCCAGTACGTGTAGAAGCACTATAGGCTGCCGGACACTATTACTACGGATAGGGGTCCTTAATTCACTGCAGACGTATAGAAAGCTATTAACCAAGCCCTTAGAATTCGAAGAAAGCTCAGCACGGCCGCTTACCCTTAAACCGACAGCCAGTCTAAAGTGGCTAATCGTAAGATAGAAAAATGCCTAAGAATCTTCTGCAGCTATTATTAAGAAGGATGGGTTAAGATGTTGCCGATAGCCGAATTCTGCGCTAATTTAGCACAGTCGGAAGCTACCTTACTGGCACTGTTTAAGATAACATACAGTTATCTTCCGAGGATAAGCTTTTAACCGCTGAACGAACCTAGCTCTTTAGAACCCTCTACTACCACCTTGTCGAAGAGAATCGCCGAGGCGGCGGCAGAAGCGCTCCGATCTTAGATAGAGGAAGCGATTAAGGTGGCGAAAGAAGCGATAGAATCAGCTTAGAAGAAGATAGTAACTCGAGCTAATAGAGAGAGGTTACCGATAGAATTTGAGGAAGGCCAAAAGGTATAGCTTAACACGCAGAACCTAAGGCTAAAAGGCAACGCGAAGCTTAACCCTCGTTACGTAGGTCTGTTCAAAATAATGGAAAAGAGGTCGCCGGTAACCTACCGGCTCCAGCTGCCGAAATCGTTCCGGGTCTACGATATCTTCTATTCGGATCTGTTAAGTCTAGACCCTAAAGACGGTCTTCCGGATTAGGGGTTCGCCGAACCCCTGTCGATCGAAATAGACGGTAAAGAAGAAGAATAGGAGGTGGAAGATGTTATAGATATAAGAAGACGAAGGAGATCCATCAAAGCGAGGATCTTATAGAAAGGATAGCTGGAAGACTATAAATAGTATCCAGTCGAGAACCTCCGGAATTCAGCGGAGGTGCTAAGAGAATTTTACGTTCGAAACCCGAGGAAGCCGAGGCCTGTGTAGCTCGAAAGCCGATAAAGAAGAAGGATATCTACGTCTGCTCTATCGATACAGAAGCCGATAGAAACGATCGTAGAATCCGCTAGCCGGTGTCTTGGGCCTTACTACTACCACTACTGCTAGCCAGGACTGGCGGATAGAGCGGTAAGGCCAAGAACGGCGCCACTGTAGCGGCCCGCCTCGTAACCGTCTTCGTTCTCCGTTACCGCTATCTGCCGAAAGGATAGTAACGACGAAGAACAAAGCGGCCGCTATTAAGGGGGTCTCGCGGTGGCGCCGAAGGCCTTAGTAGAGAAAGAAGAAGAAGAAGATAGGGAACGGATCAGATAGACGGCAAGTAAAGACGTTAGATAGTAACGATATAAATCAAAAAAAAAAGAGGAGGAACAGATAAGTAAGCGGTCGAGGGCGACCGCTAATAAGGGAGGGGGGTGGTGTTGCAGCGGCAGAAAGGGGTGGGACTAAGTAATAGGGTAGACCCTTGGAATTTCGGCTCGGCCCTTCCAGACCGAGCCGGGCCTTAGCACGCCACCCCCAAAGCTCTCGCCCACTACTATATAGATTCCTTTCCCTCCTCAGTTCGAGATATAGTTATCAAAAAGGCCGTATTAAATTATATCTGCGTGCCCGGATCAGGCCTTACCGCTCTATCCGCCGGTCGTAGCTAGCAGTAGTAGTAGTGGTAAGGCCCAAGACACCAGCTAGCGGATTCTACGATCGTTTCTATCGGCTTCTGCGTCGATGGAGCAGACGTAGATATCCTTCTTCTTTATCGGCTTTCGAGCTACACAGGCCTCGGCTTCCTCGGGTTTCGAACGTAAAATTCTCTTAGCACCTCCGCTGAATTCCGGAGGTTCTCGACCAGATACTATTTATAGTCTTCCGGCCATCCTTTCTATAAGATCCTCGCTTCGATAGATCCCCTTCGTCTTCTTATATCTATAATATCTTCGACTTCCTATTCTTCTTCTTTACTGTCTATCTCTACTAGTAGGGGCTTAGTAAGCCCCTGCTCCGGAAGGCCGTCTTCCGGGTCCAAGCTTAGCAGATCTAAATAAAAGACATCGTAGATCCGGGACGATTTCGGCAGCTGGAGCCAGTAGGTTACCGGCGACCTCTTTTCTATTATCTTAAACGGACCTACGTAACAGGGATTGAGTTTCGCGTTGCCTTTTATCCTTAGGTTCCGCGTGTTAAGCTATACCTTTTAGCCTTCCTCGAATTCTATTAGTAACCTCTTTCTATTAGCTGAAGTTACTATCTTCTTCTAACCTAATTCTATCGCATCTTTCGCTACCTTAATCGCTTCCTCTATCTAAGATCGGAGCGCTTCTGCCGCCGCCTTAGCGATTCTCTTCGACGAGGTAGTAGTAGAGGGTTCTAAAGAGTTAGGTTCGTTCAGCGGTTGAAAGCTTATCCTTAGAAGATAACTGTATATTATCTTAAACGGCGCCAGTAAGGTGGCTTCCGACTGTGCTGAATTGGCGCAGAACTCGGCTATCGGCAACACCTTAACCCATCCTTCTTAATAATAGCTGCAGAAGATTCTTAGGTATTTTTCTATCTTACGATTGGCTACTTTAGACTGGCTGTCGGTCTAAGGGTGAGCGGCCGTGCTGAGCTTTCTACGAATTCCAAGGGCCTAGTTAATGGCTTTCTATACGTCTGCAGTAAATTGAGGACCCCTATCCGTAGTAATAGTGTCCGGCAGCCTATAGTGCTTCTATACGTACTGGATCAACATTCTCGCCGTTTCTTCTGCAGTAGTTCCTTTATCCTTAGCTTAGTAGGGGATAAAATGGCGTTCCTTGCTTAGTTGATCTACTACATTAAGCGTAGCATCGTATCTATCGGAATCCGGCAGGCCGGTTACGAAATCTATCGTAATGTGCTGCTATAGTTTCTCGGGGATCGGAAGTAGCTTTAGCAGGCCGGCCGGAAGGCCGTAATACGGCTTCGCTGCTTAGTATACGTAACAGTTAGTAATAAACCAATGTATCCGCTTAAAGATTCGCGGAAACTAGTAGGTCTTCCTTATTGCTTCTATCGTCTTCTTCGATCCTGCGTAACCAACATCCGTAGAGCTATAGACTAGCTGGATAACCTCTGTAATCAGTTCTTCTAGAACGATCATTTTCCCTAAGCCTGTTTTGCCGAGCTTCTGCTGCTAATTAAGCCTTTCCACTCTCTCGTAGAGCGTCTCTTCTTTAGTTAGAAGTTCTATCGCGCTGATCCCTGCTTCTCTTAACACTTCTGCGTCTACTATCCGTTTAGTTAACACCTTCTGGAACATGTTCGGATCTTCTTTCGCGCAGCTGGTCTTTCCTTCTCTTCTCGTTAATGCGTCTGCCTTTCTATTTTAAGCTCCTAGTCGATAGGTAATCTTAAAATCGAATCCGGATAGGTAGGCGGCCTACCGGGCTTGGTGCCGTAACAGCTTCTGCGTCTTTATAAAGTAGGTCAGCGACTAGTGGTCCGTAAGGACCTGGATCGTGCTCTGTCTAGCTATAAGCTCCGGTTTCCACTCTTCGAACGCCTGAATAATAGCTAGCAGCTCTTTATTATAAATAGCGTAGTTCTTCTTAGCATTATTTATAGACTTGCTAAAGAAAGCTACTAGATAGAGAGTTTCTTTATCGTTAGCGTACTGCGAAAGGACCCCTACTGTTACTATGTCGGAAGCGTCCGTCTCTATACAGATCGTCTTTTCCGGTCGGAAGTGCACTAGCACTAGCGCCGAGGCTACCGCCTCCTTTAGTCGGTTGAAAGCTTCTGTATACTTCTTATTTTATAGACTAGCAGTCTCCTTCTTTAACGCCTTATTCAGTAGTCTCGCTATCTTGCTAAAGTCCTTAATAAACCGTCGATAGTAGCTGCAGAATCCGAGGAACGCTCTGATTTGCGTAGTGTTTCCGGATGTCGGTTGCTTCTATTCTGCGACGGCGGCCACTTTCGATAGGTCTATCCGAATTCCTTCTCTTCCGACAATAAGACCGAGATATTTGACTTCGGTCTAGTAGAACTCGCTCTTCTTTATGTCCGCGTTTAATCCGACCTCGCGGAGTCTTTTTAACACCCTCTCGATGTAGTCTGTATATTGTTCTCTCGTTTCCTTAGTGTAGATAAGAATTTTGTCTAAGTAGATAGACACGAAACGTTCTAGCATATCTATAAAAGTGTAGTTTATAAAGCGTTGCTACACTGCCGGTGCGTTAGTAAGTCTAAAAGGTATTACTAGCTACTTGAAATTGCCTATGCGCATAGCGAATGTTGTAAGGTCTTCCGTCTGTCCTTCTTCGTTCCTTAACCAGTAGAACGCTTAGCGAATATCTAGCTTGCTAAACTACTTAGCCTTAGCTACTCGTTGTATAGTCTCGTCTATTAGCGGCAGCGGATACACATCTGTAAGGGGCTCAAGAATCTTAGTTCAGAAACTTAAGGTCGGGTATCTACATAAAGGAACTAATAGGCAGTTCCTTCGTCGTCTGCTCCGTACGATTTGTACCTACGAAGCCAAGCCAGTAATTTCCCCTTTGTGCCGGGGTGCAAGGTTTACCCTCCGTACGGAGAATCGGGAGTTACCTCCTCTGTACGGCGGTGCCGGGTTTTCCCCAATCCGAGGGGCGGTAGGCCCCCCTTTGTGCAGGACTATAGTGTTCTCCCTCCGTACGGGAGAAGGGTCCTGTCGGTAACTCCGTACAGAGGGTAAGGTCGTGCTGGCGCCGCTAAGTCGCAGTCCTTAGGGCAACGGTCGGCTCGGGTCGGGTTTAGGACCTGGGCCGGGCGGCGCCCCCCTAACAATACCCCCCCCCTCCCTCCTCGTAGTTTTCTTCTGTACAGCGTCGCGCCTAAATTAACCAGCTCCTGTTGTTTCTTTGGCGGGTTGCGGCTTCCTATTCCGTACAGTCGTCTAAGTCGTCGCCCCTCGCTACTTCCTTTAGGTCGTAGTCGCCTCTTGCTATTTCACCTGTTTATAGCAGCTACCTCCGGCCTTCTCCCCTCTTTTCCTTCCCTTACTGTTTACCGTCTATCGTCTATCTACTACCGTCCGCTATCTACTATCCACTATTACTACTACTACTAACTACCAACTACTAACTACTACTAGCTACTATCCACTATGTCGTCCGCCCTGTCCGATAGCTCCCCTGTACCTGCGAGCCCCGCCTCCTCCCCTCCTCCAGCTAGGGTTCCTCCCTATTTCGCCCTCTAGGAGTAGGACCCTCAGCTTAACTACTAGCTACGCCTCCGGTTCGTACAGAATCCCGTCTTCCGTATAGTCTAGGCTAACATCTTAGGTGCTATACCTGCAAGCAGCAGGATGCAGCCAGGCTCCCCTTCTACGCCTTCTAGAGTAACCCCTCCCGGGTTACACCTAAGCAGGTGGGCACGGCCCGGCTGTCGTACGTTAATGCCCTCCTTATCGCTACCTGGGGCCAGCTCTGTGCCCCCTGCCCTAACTCCCCCTAGCCTACACTTGGCCTATACCGCCTCCTAGGCTTCTGGGCTAGGGTGTACGCCTCGTATAAGTAGAAGGATGCCTCCTTCTACTGCCCCTTCCGCCGTCCGGGGGAGGCATATAGGGGTAGAGGCGTGCCTCTGCCTCCTAGGGCTAGTCCTGGTAGGGCTGGTCCTGGTAGGGGTAGGGCCCCGGCCGGGCCTAAGACGGTAGAGATCTCAGATAATAAGTAGGGTGTTCTGGTCCCCCTAGAGGGGGGGGGGGGGGGGGGTGGCCTACTGGCCACCCCCCCCCTTTAGATAATGTGAGAATTTTGGCCGGTTTTCTCTTAACTCGTCTTATTTCCGCTCCCCCCTCCTGTTTGTCTATTGGCTGTTCTTTTCTCCCAGCCTTTATCTCGTACGGTGTCGTACGGTGTCGTGTTAGTAGGGTATCGGTGTCCTACGTCGTAATACTCGATCCTTTGACAACCTAGGTCTGCCTGCGGTTACCCTGTCCTTAGGATAGGTTGTGCCTCCTTCCGCCGTACAGCGCAGTGTTACTGTAACTGGGCAGGGGGATGGTTCTCCTCCTATCTGTCCAGTGCAGTCGTGTCTTGCAGAGCCTCGTACGGTTCCTACGTAGGCTCCGCCTATCCTTTCCATTTTACTAAGTACTCTACCTTCCCCCGCTTCCGCCGGCTCTTAAGGATCCCCTCTAATTCGTACTCTTCCTGGCCCTTAGTTATAATTGCGGGTAGGCGGGCGTCGTTAGTCGTCTAGTGTAGTAGGGGGTCCGTGTTCGCCGGTCGTACGAGGTCTATGTAGAAGACTGGATAGATCCCTAGAGGGGTGTTTAGTCGTACGGCGTACGTCCCTACTAGCCGGATTACTGTAAACTTCCTGTTCTTCCAATCTAGCTTCTTGCTCGGCCGGTCCGTATAGATGTTCTACTGGTTTAGCCAGACCTTATCTCCTGCCTCGTACCTTGGTGCAGCCTGTCGTCCCTTGTTAGCCTGCTCTTCCGCATTCTGCTAAGCTATAGCTAGGCTCGCCTTTGCCTATTAGTAGGCGTTCGTAATCGTCCGTACGATGGCTTCTCCTTGCTAAATTGGGGATCGTACAGGGCGCAGGGTGTTGTTACTCGGGGTCGGTAGGAGCAGGGAATAGTCGTATCCGTAGGTCGTAAAGAAAGGGGACAGTCCTGTAGCATTGGCTGTACGACTATTAATAGCTAGCTCCGCTATAGGGAGGAGTCGGTTCTAGTTCGTCTAATTATAATCTACGTACGCTCGGAGGTACGCTTCCAAGGTTGAATTGACCCTCTCTGTCGCCCCGTCTGTCTGTAGGTGCTATGCGGTTGACAGGCGACGTTCTACCTTTAGCAACTAGCAGACCCTTGCCTAGAGCTGGCTCGTAAACTGTGTCCCCCGGTCTAATACAATCGACCTAGGGAAACCGTGCTTGCTAAACGTCGTCCGTATAAAGGCCCAGGCAGTGTCCTCTGGTGCAATAGAGTCCATTCCCTCTAGTATAACCCCTTTCGTTAACTTGTCTGTAACTACTATAATGTTTCGCCGTCCGTCGCTCTTAGGGAGGTCCGTAATAAAGTCTACGGTCAGATCTTGCCAGGGCCGGTCCGGTATTGGCAGGGGCTTCAGCAGCCTATGCTTTAGCTCGCGCTAGGGCTTCGTCCGTCCGCACACATCGCAGTTCCGTACGAACCTGCGAATGTCCTTCGCTATCGCCGGCCAGTAGTAGTCCCGGGCGATAATGCTGTACGTCTCCTCGCGCCCTAGGTGCCCGGTAGCTATAGAGTTATGCACCTGTTGTATTAAGCTCGTACGGAGCTTCTCGTCTGCCGGGACCTATATCCGGTTCCTGAACTTTAGGTTGTTCTCCTCGTCTACTGAACACTTAGCTGTCGACACCTTAAGATAGAGCTCGGCTAGGAACTTCCGTTGCCCCCCCTAGATCGCCGTACGGGCCCCTCGGTATACCTCGTCCTTTTTCACTGCCTCTTCCTATGCTTGCAGTTAGGGTTCCTATAGGTGGGTCGCCGCTAGGCGGATAGTCTCTCCGTCCGGCTCCCCTTTAAACATCTGGAATGTCCGTAACTTTAGCTGGTCGTCCTCGTACGTCGTAGGCATATCCTGGTCCCGTCTAGATAGTGCATCGGCCCTGCTGTTGTCCTTACCCTTGCAGTACTAGAGTTTTATATTAAACCGGCTTAGGTACATTGCCTATCGTATATGCCTCTCGGACAGCTTCCGGGGTTGGGTAAAGTACTCTAGGTTCTTGTAGTCTGTTAGGGCGAGGAACTCGGGCACTAAACGGAGTTCTCTATCCTAGGCTTCGCAACACTGTACGACTGCTAGCAACTCTTTGTCGTAGATAGGGTAGTTGCACTCGGCTAGGGAGTTTTTCTTAGAGAAATACGCGCATAGGTATAGGAGTCCGTCCGAGCCTACCTGTAACAGGATACCCCTAATGCAGTACCCTGAGGAGTCAGTTTCCAGTACTGTCGTACGCTCCGGGTCGAAGGCGGCAAGCGTTGGTCCTGTAGTAAAGAGCTCCTTTAGCTTGTCGAAGCTTCTATTGCACTCGTCTGTCTATTTGAACTGCTTGTCTTTGTGCGTTAGCTTAACTAGGGGGCGTACAATCTCCGAGTAGCTCTGTATAAACTGGCAGTAGAAGTTGGCAAACCTAAGGAATTCCTGTACCCCCTTGACGTTCGTAGGCGGCTCCTATAGCTTAATGGTATTAATCTTCTTCTTATCTATACTAATGCCTTTCCCTGCCTCGATAATAAAACCTAGGTATTTCGTACGTTGGACGCCGAATTCGTATTTGTCGATGTCGAGGTACAAGCTAGCCTGCTGCAGTCGGTCCAGCACCTTCCTGACATCCTGTACGTAGTCTGCGTAGGTGCCGTCTGTAAAGACTAGGGTGTCGTCGAGGTATGCCGAGCAAATGTCGTCTAGTAACCCTTGCAGGGACTTGTTAATATACCTTTGGAAGGTTGCCGGTGCATTGGCAAGGCCGAAGGGGGTAACTAGCTACTTAAAAAGGCCGTATCTCGTACAGAAGGCAGTTATCCATTTACAGCCTTCCTTAATCCTTATCTTGTAGAAGGCCGAGACTACGTTAAGCTTAGTAAACTACTTCGCCTTGCTAATCCGTCCGAGAGTCTCCTTAATAAGGGGTAGGGGGTACCGGTCCTTCTTAGTAATCGCGTTAATGCCTCTGTAATCTACGCAGAAACGCAATCCGGCCTTCCCCTCCTTGTAGACAAACAGTACTGGGGCTCCTACAGACGACGTACTAGCCCGGATAAACCCTTTGGCAAGCAGGTCGTCCAGCGTCTTGCGCAGTACCAAGAGTTCTCTAGAGGACATCCCGTACAGCGGTCCGTACGGTACCTCCGGCAGGCTCCTATCCGGGCAGGGTTCTAGCTGGATGTTATAGTCAATCCCTTCCCCTTAGTGTAGCAGCAGCTTTAAGGCTAACTTCGGTTCAAAGAGGTCTAGGTACCTAATATACTCTCTTAGGAGCTTCGTATAGGGGTTTGTCGCTTCCTTAGGTGCTAACGCCTTCTCGATGTCCGCTGTTGCTGTGTTAATTTCGGCCTTAGCATTGCTACCTAGCAGGAACCTCCCTTAGTCCCGGATTCTCCGCTTCGTTGCTGCTAGGTACAGCCGTCCTCGTCCGACGTCTAGCTTGCCCTTCTAGCGCTCTATCTAAGGCTTCCCTAGTATTAGGTTATACCCTAACTTGTCCTGTACGACATAGAGGTACGAGTCTTGCTCGTAGTGTCCTTGTACCTCTATTGTTACTTTCACTATATAGGTAATGTCCGGTCCTCGCCCGGTAATGCCTAGCATGCGTACAGGTACTGTAGGGGTCGTCTTAATCCGATGTCTCTATACGAAGTCTTCGCTAATTACTCTATATACCAAACATCCTGTGTCAATCAATGTCCGCGCTGTTGCAGACCTGTTCAACGTCGGCTGTACGATAAACGGCGTCGTCGTTATGTAGTTGCTCTTAAAAGATGGCCAAGTAATGCTTTGATTTGGCAGTCTATCTTGCACCCGCCTCTAGCAGAGTCTTCGCTTAGAGGCTACTCTTTTCCCGACTCGTCGTCGTCTAAGTAGGACACCTAATCTTCTCGTTAAGGCGCTGCAGTGGCTACCCTTGCAGTAGTCGGCCGTCCCCTAGGTCTCTCTGCTAGCAGGAGCCCGCAGTTCCGTACAGTGTAGCCTATCTTGCTACACCGGTAGCAGCTCCCTTCTGCTCGCCTCTTGTTAAGGGTGGCTGTGTCTACCTATTGCGCCTTCTTAGTAGCGGCCCTTGGCCGTACGGTAGCTGCTGCTGCTACCCTCGTCGTCGTCGGTTCCTAGTCTATAGCATCTGTCTGTCGCTAGAGAGGTTGTCTTATCTCCTAAGCACAGCCTATCCGTCCTAGCCTGCGTTGCTAGTCGTCGACCATCCTAAGAAGGTCGTAAAATTCCTCGTACGTAGCTAGCCGCATTACACCTACCAGCCCCGTTATAATTTCCTTAGAGAGGCCTACCTCTAAAGAGGTGATTTTCATCCTGTCTTCCTATTGGAGACCCCCTGCTTCTGCCAAAGTCTGGTCAAATTCCGCGAGGAATTCTCGTACGGTCTTGCGTCCTTGTTTTATCGTGTTAACCTGTAGGAGTGCTCGGCTCTCGCGGTCCGGGTCCTTGTAGCTCTTGTCTAGAGCTGCCTAGAGCATCGTCGTCGTAGCTATTGCCAGGTCGGCAATAGCCGTCTCGTAGTACGGCAGAATTCGTGCTGCCGCCCTGCCCTTTAACCTCCTAAAGAGGTAGACCACCTTGTCTAGCTCGGTTAGGTACGCTCCTAAGTCGACTAGGAGCTTAGAGCGCATCTAAGCCGCCTAGGAGGGGTACTCGGCCGGGGCCTTACTATCGTACGTAGAAACGTCGGGGAGTTTGCTCTTAGGGGTCGGGGTAGGGGTTATCGTGTTCGTCGTCGTAGTGGTCAGATCGCGATTGGACGCCCTGAGCTGTCGTAGCTCCTGTTCCTGTTGGGAAATTATCGCAGCCTGGTAGCTTACTTGCTGTTCGAGCTGCCTCTTGCTTTCCAGCAGCTCCTCGTATACGCAGTGCATATGTCCCTCTATAGCCGTAGGTTCTATAGGGATGTCGCCGTCTATCTTGCTTTATTACCGCAGTCACCGATAGTAAGATCAGTTCCTAATGTAAGGGGCTTAAGAATCTTAGTTTAGAAACTTAAGGTCGGGTATCTACATAAAGGAACTAATAGGCAGTTCCTTCGTCGTCTGCTCTGTACGATTTGTACCTACGAAGCTAAGCTAGCAATTTCCCCTTTGTGCCGGGGTGCAAGGTTCACCCTCTGTACAGAGAATCGGGAGTTACCTCCTCTGTACAGCGGTGCCGGGTTTTCCCTAATCCGAGGGGCGGTAGGCCCCCCTTTGTGCAGGACTGTAGTGTTCTCCCTCCGTACGGGAGAAGGGTCCTGTCGGTGACTCCGTACGGAGGGTAAGGTCGTGCTGGCGCCGCTGAGTCGCAGTCCTTAGGGCGACGGTCGGCTCGGGTCGGGTTTAGGACCTGGGCCGGGCGGCGCCCCCCTAACAACATCTCTCTTAGTAACCTTATTAAGGCCTCGGTAGTCTACGTATAGGCAGAGGCTACCTCCGGGTTTCTGTACGAAAAGAATTAGTAACGTATATTCCGTAGAGCTTAGCGTAATAAACTTCTTCGCCAGATTCTCTCGAACAAACACTTCTACCTAGTCCAGCTCGGCTAGCGATAAGCGTCTTAGGGGTTCGGTTCTCGGCAGTACGGCTCCTTCTTTTAGCCTGATCTTGTTGTTATATTCCGGCCGGTAGAGCGGCAAGAGGTTGGAGTCAGCCTTTAAGAACACGTTAGTGTAACTATAGAGTTCTTTTAGTAACACCTCTAGTAGATCTACTTCTTCTTCCGCTATTATCTTCTAGTAGTCTTCGATATCCTATATTAAGATAGCGTAAATCTCGTTGTCTAGCGACCTCGCGAGGGTCGTTAGAGCTTCTGGACTTATTATTCCGATCGTGTCTTAAGGGCCGGACGGGTCCTTCGGAGCCGCTTCGATAGTCGTAGCGTTCGGTTCTACTGTAACGACAGTAGCCGGTCTGGCGGCAGCTCTGTCGTGCTGGTTTTTGAACCCTAGCATGCCTTTACCTACGTCGATAACGGCTTTCTAGTTCTTTATCCATTTCTGTCCTATAATAATGTCAAATCTTCCGATATCTATAATTCAGAACGTCGCTTCTGTAATGCGACCTGCTAAGGTAGTCTTTAATAGCATATAATACGTAACACTCTCTGTGTCTTGTCCGTTGTACGCCGAAATCCGTGTCGGCGATGCTAGCTCTACTGGATAGCTAGATCCTTTTATTAGCTTTTAAACTAATCGATAGTAGATAGCCGCTCTAATAAGGGCCCCTGTGTCGATAAAAGCTCTTAGCTAAAGTGGTTTGCTCGATCTATCGAGGGGGTAGACAGTAATTAGAAGGATAATAGCTGTTTCCGTGTTTACTTCCACCGCTGCTAAGAGCGGATCGCTGCAGCTGTTAATGCTTCCTTTCGTTAACGCAGTTCGTGTTAGTGCCCTGTTGTCTATACTGGATAGGGGGCCTATCCTTCTAGCTGATCTTTTCCCAGGATTCGTAGTAGCACTCTACCGTCTACGCTGTCGGTGTCGTTCGGAGCCGGCTCTATAGCTTATATAGTCTTTCTTAGTGGCTGTAGCTGCGGCTGCTTTATAACACGATACTCCTGCTTCTGCTTATCTAATGCTTGGCATCTCGTAGCGATATAGCTAGGCTTTCTATACGCGTAGCAGGTAGGGACGAACGACGAACGCGGTGACTAATAAGGTAGCTGCTAGGGTGCTCTCCGGAAAGGTGCAGGGGGTCGCGTCGCCTGCGTTATCGACGGCTTCTAGGTCGATTCGCGTAATTTCGCGTAAGCGCTTAGGTTTCTCGCGGTAACTCTCGCTTAGTGCACGAAGCTCTTAAGGTCTTTATCTTCTACCGAGGCTATAGCTGCAGCCAGTTCAGGGTTCAGCTTCTGTCTTAATAGATAGAGCTGCTCGTCTTCTGCCACTCTGGCCCTAATAGCATATTTTCGGAATAATCTGTAGAATTCCTTAAACGTCTGTCGGTTCTGGTTAATCTTATCTAGCTGCTTACAGGCCGTCTTCTTCCGGAAGGGGTCTCCGAAGCGTTGATCCAGTGCTTTAATCGCCTCTTTAGCGGTTACCTGTTCCAGGTCCGCTACTAGCGAAAAAGCTTCACCTTCTAATCGCGATTCCAGGTACGCTAATCTATCTCCGGTACTGTTTCCGGCGTAGTCGCGGTCTATCTTGTTCTTTATCTCCTTCTTAAATACCTCCTAATCCTTAGGATCTCTGCCTCTAAACACCGGTAGATCCGGTAGTAACGTTATTAACGTGCCGCCTTAACTGTAAGCCGCTAGTAAGGCGGTCTCTGCTTGTTCTTCTCGATGCAGTAGCGGCGCTGACGACATCGCTGCTTCCATCTTATCTAGCTAAGCCTTTATCGCTTTCAGTTGTGCTAGTCGGTTCGCCGCTTGGTTTTCCAGCACATCTATAATAGTCTCGGCCGATTCCTTCTTAGCTCTTACCGTTTTAATTTCCTTTCTTAATCTCCTGTTCTCTTCCGTGCTTCTATAAAACTTCTTCTTAATAAAGGTAATTGTTACGGCGGCAGAAAGAGGTGGGACAGATTAATGAGGTGGACCCTGGATTTCGGCTCGGCCTCTTCCGGGATTTAGGTTCCGGAACGGACCAAGCCGGGCCTTGGCACACCACTATCTATCAAAGCCTACCACCACCACTATATAGATTCCTTTCCCTCCTCAGTTCGAGATAAAGTCATCAAAAAGGCCATATTAAATCATATCTGCGTGCCCGGATTATTATATCTCGAACTCACTCTCTACACAAACCCTGCGCTGCGCGAAAGGGCCCGTCGAACTATCCGGAAACCCGAATAACGCACGCGCACCTACACTACCAACAACCCCCAGCACCGTAAGAAGATAGAAGGCTTCTCGACAGTAGAGAGCGGCGTTACAGGCCGCAGCAGAAGCAGAAAAGGAAAGACTAACCGAGCGAGTAGGCGCTCTAGTGTAATTGACAATAAGATCGTTATTAGCGGTTTTATAGCGGAAGAGACCGCTAAGGTCAAAGAACGAATGGCCGAATATAGGAAGATCTACGACTGTACGATCGAGGAACTGGAAGACTATGTAAACGAGAATAGGATAGGAAAGGTCTACGATAGTATAGACCTTATTAAGATGCTGTTCTACAGAACGCTGAAAGAGAACAGACGGCTAAGAGAGGAAGTAGAGACGGTAAGAGCCGAGAAGGAATCGGCCGAGACCATTATAGATGTGCTGGAAAACCAGGCGGCGAATCGACTGGCGCAGCTAAAGGCGCTAAAGGATCAACTGACTAACATAGAAGCAGCGAAGTCGTCGCCGCCACTGCAGCGAGAAACCTATGTAGAGACCGCCTTACTGGCGGCCTATAGTTAAGGTAGCACTACGATAACGCTACTGCCAGACCTACCTGCTTTCGGTAGCGGAGACCCTAAAGCGTAGGAGGCATTTAAGAAGAAGATCAAGAATAAGATAAGCCGCGATTACGCATCGAGCAGCGAAGAGGATAGATTGGCGTACCTAGAATCGCGATTGGAAGGTGCAGCTTTTTCGCTAGTGGCGGACCTAGAAGAGGTAACCGCTAAAGAAGCGATTAAAGCGCTGGATTAACGCTTCGGAGATCCCTTTAGGAAGAAGACGGCCTGTAAGCAGCTGGATAAGATCAACTAGAACCGGCAGACGTTCGAGGAGTTCTACAGATTGTTCAGAAAATATGCGATTAGGGCCCGAGTAGCGGAAGATAAGCAGCTCTACCTACTAAGGCAGAAGCTGAACCCCGAACTGGCCGCCGCTATAGCGTCAGTGGAAGACGAAGACCTTAAGGGCTTCGTGCACCGGGCGAGAGTTACGGCGAGAAACTTAAGCGCTTACGCGAAATTACGCGAATCGATTCAGAAGCCGTCGCCGCAGGGAACTAGAGCCCCCGTCCTATACCGACAGCGCTCCCAGCAGCCATTTAATTCGCAGCGCTCGTCGTTCGTCCCCACCTGCTACGCGTGTAGCAAGCCTGGCTACATCGCCACGAGATGCCAAGCATCGGATAAGCAGAAGCAGGAGTATCTTGTTATAAAGCAGCCGCAGCCGCAGCCACCGAGAAAGACTATACAAGCTATAGAGCCGGCTCCGAACGACACTGACAGCGTAGACGGCGGGGTACAGTTAAGAATTATAGGAAAAGACCAGCTAGACGGATAGGCCCCCTACCTAGCATTAACAATAGGGCACCGAATCGAAGCGAATCGCCACGAGAAGAAAGCATTAACAGCTGCAGCGACCCGCTTTCGGCGGCGGTGGAAGTAAACACGGAAACAGCTATTATCCTTCCAATTACTGTCTACCCCCTTAACGGATCGAGCAAACCACTTTAGCTAAAAGCCTTCATCGACACTGGAGCTCTCATCGGCGCGGCGATCCACCACCGACTGGTTCAGAAACTGACGAAGGGATACGGCTATCCAGTGGAGATAGCGTCGCCGACGCGGATTTCGGCATATAACGGACAAGACACGGAAAACGTTACGCACTACGTGCCATTAAGGACCACACTGGCTGGTCGAACTACGGAAGCGACGTTCCGGATTATAGATCTCGGACGATTTGACATTATTATAGGGCAGAAATAGATAAAGAACCAGAAGACTATTATTAACGTAGATAAAGGCACGATAGGATTCAAAACCCCGGGTAACGGAGCAAGGACTATCGGAACGGCCGCCGCCGCCGAGCCGAAAGCTACGGAGTCCGCGAAAGAGGCTCCGTCCGATCGTTCCGAACCCCTGGTCACCGTCGGAATAATGAGTTCAGAAGCTATAACGACCCTCGCGAAGTCACCGGACAACGAAATTTACGCCATCTTAATAAAAGACATCGAAGACTACTGGAAGATAATAGCGGAAGAAGAAGTGGACCTACTGGAGGTGTTGCTAAACGAGCTCTACGGTTACGCTAACGTGTTCTTAAGAGCCGACTCCAACCTACTGCCGCTCTATCGACCGGAATATAACAACAAGATCCGACTAAAAGAGGAGGCTACACTGCCAAGAACCGAGCCCCTAAGACGACTGTCGCCGGCAGAACTGGACTAGGTAGAGGTGTTCGTTCGCAAAAATCTGGCGAAGAAGTTTATTACGCCGAGTTCTACCGAATATGCGTTACCGATTCTTTTCGTAAGGAAACTAGGGGGTAGTCTGCGACTCTGCGTAGACTATCGAGGCCTTAACGAGGTCACTAAGAGAGACGTATACCCGCTGCCGCTAATCGACGAGACTATACAACGAGTAGCTAAAGCTAAATAGTTCAGCAAACTGGACATTCGACAGGCGTTCTACCGACTAAGGAACGAAGAAGGGCAGACAGAAGATCTTACAACGTTTGCTACGCGCATAGGCAATTTCAAGTAGTTGGTAATGCCTTTCGGACTTACCAACGCGCCGGCAGTGTAGCAACGCTTTATAAACTACACTTTTATAGACATACTAGAGCGGTTCGTGTCTATCTATTTGGACGACATTCTTATCTATACGGACGGAACGAGAGATCAGCACACGGACTACGTCGAGAGGGTGCTAAAGAGACTCCGCGAGGTCGGATTAAACGCAGATACGAAGAAGAGCGAGTTCTATTAAACCGAGGTCAAGTATCTCGGTCTTATCGTCGGAAGAGACAGAATTCGTATAGACCTATTAAAGGTCGCTGCCGTTGCGGAATGGAGGCAGCCAAAATCCGGAAACACTACACAGATTAGGGCGTTTCTCGGATTCTGCAGCTACTATCGACGGTTTATTAAGGACTTTAGCAGGATAGCGAGACCCTTAAACGAAGCGTTAAAGAAAGAGGCCGCCGGCCTATAGAATAAGAAGTGCACAGAAGCCTTTAACCGGCTGAAAGAAGCAGTAGCCTCGGCGCCGGTTCTAGCACACTTCCGGCCGGAAAAGACGATCTACGTAGAAACGGACGCTTCCGATACAGTAATGGCAGGGGTCCTTTCTCAATACGCTGACGATAGCGAGACCCTCCACCTAGTAGCCTTCTTTAGCAAATCCATAACGGAAGCTAAGCGGAACTACGCTATCTATAATAAAGAACTACTAGCTATTATACAGGCGTTCGAGGAGTGGAAGCTAGAGCTTATAGCTGGAAAGAGCACGGTCCAGGTCCTTACGGACCACCAGTCGCTGACCTACTTTATAAAGACACAGAAGCTCTTACGACGTTAAGTACGGTAGGCTGCCTACTTATCCGGGTTTGACTTTAAGATTACCTATCGACCAGGAGCTTAAAACGGAAAGGCTAACGCACTAACGAGAAGGGAAGGAAAGACCAGCCGAGCGAAAGAAGATCCGAATATGTTCCAGAAGGTGTTGACCGAGCGGATAGTAGACGCAGAGGTGTTAAAAGAGGTAGGGGTCTGCGCAGTGGAACCGGCCCCTAAGGAAGAGACTCTCTACGAGAAGGTGGAGCAGCTTAATCAGCAGCAGAAGCTAGGCAAAACCGGCTTAGGAAAGCTAATAGTTCTGGAAGAAGTGGTTACAGAGGTTATCCAATTGGTCTATAGCTCTAAGGACGTTGGTTACGCCGGCTCGAAGAAGACGATAGAAGCTGTAAGGACGATCTACTAGTTTCCGCGGATCTACGAACGGATCCACCAATTTATCGCTAATTGCTACGCGTGCCGGGCCGCGAAGCCACGTTACGGTCTTCCGGCCGGTCTGCTAAAGCCACTTCCGATCCCTAAGAAACCGTAGCAACACATTACGATAGACTTCGTAACCAGCCTGCCGGACTCCAATAGATATAACGCTATACTGAACGTAGTAGACCAACTAAGCAAGGAACGCTACTTCATCCCCTGCCGAGCGAGAGACGAAGGAACCACTGCGGAAGAGACCGCACAGATGTTGATTTAACACGTGTAGAAGCACTATAGCCTGCTAGACACTATTACTACGGATAGGGGCCCTTAGTTCACCGTCGACGTATAGAGAGCCATTAATCAAACCCTCGGAATTCGTAGAAAGCTCAGCACGGCAGCTTACCCTCAGACCGATAGTCAGTCTAAAGTAGCCAACCGAGAGATAGAAAAATATCTACGAATCTTCTGCGGCTATTATTAAGAAAAGTAGGTTAAGATGCTGCCAATAGCTGAATTCTGCGCGAACTTAGCACAGTTAGAAGCAACGTCGCTAGCGCCGTTCGAGATAACCTACGGCTATCTTCCGAGGCTGAGCTTCCAGCCGCCGAGCGACGCCGGCTTGCCGGAGCTTTCCACTACTACGTCGTTAAAGAGAGTCGCCGCTGCAGCGGCGGAAGCGCTCCGATCTTAGATAGAAGAAGCGATCAAAGTGGCGAGAGAAGCGATAGAATCGGCTTAGAAGAAGATAGTAACTAGAACTAATAGAAAGCGGTCGCCGATAGAATTCGAGGAAGGTTAAAAGGTCTAGCTTAATACGCGAAACCTAAGGCTAAAAGGCAACGCGAAGCTCAACCTACGCTACGTAGGTCCGTTCAAGATAGTGGAAAAGAGATCGCCGGTAACTTATCGGCTCTAGCTGCCAAAGGCGTTCCGGATCTATAACGTTTTCCACTTAGATCTGCTAAGCCTGGACCCTAAGAACGGTCTGCTAGAGCAGGGCTTTGCCGAACCCCCGCCAGTCGAGATAGACAGTAATAAAGAAGAGTAGGAGGTAGAAGACGTAATAGACGTAAAGAAGACGAGGGGGTCCATCAAAGCGAGGATCTCGTAGAAGGGGTAGCCGGAAGACTACGAATAGTATCCGATCGAGAACCTGCGGAATTCGGCAGAGCTGCTTAGAGAGTTCTACGTGCAGAACCCGAAGAAGCCGAAACCCGAATGGCTCCAAAGCTAATTATTCCGGAAAGAAGAAAGCCGCGTCCGCTCTATCGGCGCAGAGGCCGAAGAAAACGATTATAGCGGTCGCCTTAGGGAGGTCTTCGACTCGGCCACTACCTACCACCGGTTCGGCAGGCAGCTCGCCGACGCTGTAGCATGCCAGCGCCGCCGACCCTGTAGTGGGTAAAGGCTTTAGTAGAAGAGAAAAAGAAGAAGAAAAACGGCGCTGCGGAAAGATCTATATAGAGCTCCGCGCCGGCGCACAGACTAGCTACGCCGCAGCCCAGATAACCTACGGTTCAGATCAGATAGCACGGATTACATAAACGCTAAGTGAAGGACTTTAGACGCCGACGACGTAAGAAATTGAAGAAGCGATGAAGAGAACGTTGTTTTTGATAGAAGATGGAAGAGGTGACATCGGCGTTGGAGGGGATTTTAGAGAAGGAGACGACGAAAAAAAAAAGTGATGATTTTCGAATGGATGGGATGACTAAGCGGTCGAGGGCGACCGCTGGTGAGGGAGGGGGGTGGTGTTACAGCGGCAGAAAGAGGTGGGACAGATTAATAAGGTGGACCCTGGATTTCGGCTCGGCCCCTTCCGGGATTTAGGTTCCGGAACGGACCGAGCCGGGCCTTGGCACACCACCATCCATCAAAGCCCACCACTACCACCATATAGATTCCTTTCCCTCCTCAGTTCGAGATAAAGTCATCAAAAAGGCCGTATTGAATCATATCTGCGTGCCCGGATCAGTAATAATGTCGAACATCTTCTTAGCTCTATTCTCTGCTAGATACTCTTCCATTTCTTCCGGCGTACGTACGTACAGCTCAGCATAGCTCTCTATGCCCCTCTTCGCTTTATCTATCTCTTCTTCTGTAAGGCCCTTAGTAGCTATTCCGTCGTTAAGGATGCTAATACGCCTATCCCTCGGTCTATTATTCTTTCTCTTTCCGCTGCAGCCTGTAACGCCGCCCTCTACCGTTAAGAAGCTCTCTATAGCTATCTTACAGTGCTGGTGTTTGGTTTAGTGTGTATTGGTGCGCGTGCGTTATTCAGGGGTTCAGATAATTTAACGGTCCCTTTCGCGCAGCGCGGTAAAAGTGTAGGGAGTGAGTTCGAGATATAATAATCCGGGCACGCAGATATAGTTTAATACGGCCTTTTTGATAACTATATCTCGAACTAAGGAGGGAAAGGAATCTATATAGTAGTGGGCGAGAGCTTTGGGGGTGGCGTGCCAAGGCCCGGCTTAGTCCGGAAGGGCCGAGCCGAAATTCCAAGGGTCTACCCCATCACTTAGTCCCACCCCTTTCTGCCGCCGCAACATGTAACGCCGCTCTCTACCGTTGAGAAGCTCTCTATAGCTGTCTTATGGTGCTAGTGTTTAGTTTGGTTTGGTGTTTTTGGTGCGTGTGCGTTATTCGGGTGTCCGGATGGTTCAACGGTCCCTTTTGATCCGACTGCAGTAGACGCAAGGTCAATACCCGTCTTTGATAACTATATCCAAGGCTAGAGAGGGAAGAATCTACGTACAAGCGGAGGTAGAGGTATTTGAGTGTGTGCCAAGCCTGGCCCTGCCAAGCCTGCCACCTTCTAGCACCTTCCACCTTCTAGCACCTTCTAGCCTATATCCGTATCACTACCGCCCTCCCCAACCAGCGATTGCCCTCAATCGCAATCAATCCATCAATCGCAATCAGCCAATCAGGTCGCTCTAAAACAGGTCGCTTTTGAGGTCGCTTTTGAGCTTCAATTTCCGTGCGTTTTGAGCCTTAATCTCGTGCCTTTTGACGTCGCTTTGGTGCCTTGATCTTGTGCGTTTTGCCGTCGCTTTCAGCCTCAATTAGTGCCTTGTTTGGTGCCTTGCCAAGGCTGCAGAATTCTCAGAGGTCACGGCTGCAGAGATCGCGGAGCTCGCTGAGGCCGCGGAGCTCGCTGAGGCCGCGGAGCTCGCTAAGGCCGTAGATCTCGGGGTCGCAGAGTCGCAGAGGTTGTCTTGCAGACACATGTCGCTTCTTGTCGGTCGCTTCTCGGACGGTCACTTCTCGACGGTTGCTCGCTTCTTAAGCCGTCGCTCGCTTCTTAAGCCGTCGCTCGCTTCTTAGACCGTCGCTTTGCCTGTGCTTTGCCTGTGCTTTGTCTGGTGCTCTGCCTGGGTGCTCGTGCCTAGTGCTCGCTCGGCCTGGTGCTTGGCCTGGTGCTCTGCCTAGTGCTCGTGCCTGGTGCTCTGCCTAGTGCTCTGCCTAGTGCTCTGCCTAGTGCTCGTGCCTGGTGCTCGCTCGGCCTAGTGCTCTGCCTAGTGCTCGTGCCTGGTGCTCGCTCGGCCTAGTGCTCGTGCCTGGTGCTCGCTCGGCCTAGTGCTCTTGCTCTGCAGCTGGTGCTTTGCAGCTAGTGCTCTGCCTTGTGCTTTGTTGTCTGCAGTAGCTGTGCCTGTCTGTAGCAGCTGTGCCTGTCTGCAGCAGCCTTGTGTTGTCTGCAGCTGCTGTGCCTTGTCTGCAGCAGCTGTGCCTTGTGCTCTGCCTTGTGCTCTTGTCGCTCGTGCCAATTGCTGTATGTCTCGATTGCTGAATGTCCCGATTGGCCTTGTCCAAATAGAATGGTCTGTCAAAGACCCGAAAAAACGAATGTCGTCGCCCTAGGTCCTGCTAGGTGCGCTCTTATTGTCGCTCCCGCTCCTCGCTCTCGCTCTCGTCCTCGTCGCTCCTACATCGTCCTTCTCGACCTTCTTGTCGCTTTCGTCGCTCTCTTACTCTTCTTTAAAACTTGTGATCTGCTCGTAGGGGCACTCTCTTCCCTAAAACTCTTCTTCTCTATAGGGGCACTTCTCTTCCCTAAAAACTCTTCTTCTTCTCGATAGGGGCACTTCTCTTCCCTAAAACTCTCCTTCTCAAAACTCTTCTTCTCGAAACTCTTCTTCTCGGTCGGGGGAGGGGGTAGAGTAGTATGTATACGCACAATTAAGTAACCGGATGTAATTCAACGGCTTCCTTTGTACATCTGCAGTACACACTCTAGGTTGTCGGTTGCACGTACGTTATTCGAGTACCCGGATATAATTCGACGGGCTCTTTCGCGTAGTGCAGGTTAGGTGTTGGGTTGAGCCTTGGATATAATAATCCGACTGCAGTAGACGCAAGGTCAATACCCGCCTTTAATAACTATATCCAAGGCTAGAGAGGGAAGAATCTACGTACAAGCGGAGGTAGAGGTATTTGAGTGTGTGCCAAGCCTGGCCCTGCCAAGCCTGCCACCTTCTAGCACCTTCCACCTTCCAGCATCTTCCAGCCTATATCCGTATCACCTTTCGCGCAGCGCAGAGTTGGTGTAGTAAGTAAGTTCGAGATATAATAATCCGGGCACGCAGATATAATTCAATACGGCCTTTTTAATAACTATATCTCGAACTAAGGAGGGAAAGGAATCTATGTAGTAGTAGGTAAGAGCTTTAGGGGTGGTGTGCCAAGGCCCGGCTCGGTCCGGAAGGGCCGAGCCGAAATTCCAAGGGTCCACCCTATCACTCAGTCCCACCCCTTTCTGCCACCGCAACAGTGTTAACAAAGGCTATAGTCCCGTAAATCTTCTCTACCCTATGCTCTGTTACATAGTCTTTAAGCTTAGCCAGGCTATATTTAAAGAGTTTAGTGTAATCTATTACTTAAGCCCTTAGCTTATTAGTTTCTTCTTTAGTCGCACCCTCGATTGTTATATATTTAAAGGCGCTAGCACGCCTCTCCTTCTGCTTAGTCGTTCTTCTTCCCGAGCGACTAGTAACTCCGGCTGCTAAGGCCTCTAATATAGCCTCTATCGTAAAATTGCCCTCTAAAGTAGGCAGTAGGTAGTTGGTGTGTGTAAATGTAGTGTACGTATATATTATTTAAGCAACCGGATGTGATTTAACAGGCTCCTTCGCGCAGCGCGGTAGTATGTAGACAGAGTTTGCAATATAATAATCTGAGCTTACGCAGATATTATTTAATATAGCCCTTTTAATAACTGTATTGTAAACTAAGGAGCGGAAGCTCTATATAGTAGTAGTAGTGGGCTTTCGTAGCGTGTGTGTGCCAAGGCCCGGCTCGGTCCGTTCTGGAACCTAAATCCCAGAAAAGGCCGAGCCGAAATCTAGGGTCCACCCTATCTATCTATCCACTCCTTCCACTACTGTAACATAGAGCGGTTCAGAAGTAAGGTGCTTCTAATAAGCGATAACGAGGTGTCTGATGTACAGCAGCGGGAGCCGGGCTTATAACCTGTTGTAATTGGCTTCGTAGCGATAGCTGAGGTAGAAGACACGTAACACTTGATGTGTAGGAAGGAATAGATAAATATAATCTCTCTATCTACTGTCTACTAAGCGGGCTTATATAGGCAGAAGATAGAGGTAGTAATAACGATAGAGTGGACCGAAACTGGCGAGACGGCGGCCCAGTCCATCCTATCTCCCTATATTGGGTGTGGATCCTAATGTGGGGAATAGAAGCTGGGCCGTGCGCGGATGGTTACAACACCTAGCAACGGCGAGGAGCGGGCGTATCATCAAGACAGAGACAGTAGACACAGCTCCTTCCCGCGCCGGTTTCTCCCGTGATTTCGAAGCCACATCACGCGCAACAAGCACCGGGGCAGTGCAGTTGCCACATCGGTGCTGGCTCTGAGGAGGCCGCAAAGGGCCCCTGATGTGTGTTTCGCAGCCCGACACTCCTCGGGCAATCCAGGTTGACCTCATCCAATTGCAAGACGGGGCAGCGATGCGAATCATCCCCAAGCCTTCGGATCCCGATGACAGCCAGGTGGCGGCCAGGTGTGCTCGCGAGGCCTCACAGACATTGTGCGATACCTGCATCCTGGGGGCCAGCATGGCTTGCACGGAGTCTGCGGCCGTCCATTGTCGAGTTGGGGGAGCGTGTTGTGATCGGTGGGGTGACAACCTCGAGTGGGTGACAGTGACTGCCATGGAATGAGTGTGTGTTCAGTGTGTGTCTATCTGCTGTTTACAGAGGTCTCTATATATACAAAAGATAAGAGTGGTCAAGCGGCTAATGCCTTATTCCGGCCTATACCGAAGGCGGTTTACCATGAGTTATAGTAACGAAGGGGCTCAGGCACTAGCACGAGCCGTGGTATCAGGTGCCGAGGCCATAACACTCCCCCTACTGCTGAGCTTAGTCAAGGCTCTGAATAGTAGTGATATCAGCCAAGGCGCTCAATTGGTGACCGTAGTTTAGCAAAGGCGTCGGCCAGTTGCTTAGTTGTTGGTACATACGCTACATCAAGAAGTCCTTGCTTATACTTTTTCTTTTTACGATCGACAAGTTGACTGGTTTGTACAGCTCAATGGTCATATACGTTACCTAATGCTTGACTCTCCAAACATGTATCCCGACAGCACCCTCTATCCACCGCATTCCTTCCTGCCTGCCGGCGTGCCCGCCCCAATCATGTCATCCCTCGTCAACACTCAGGGATAACCCACCTCGCACTCCTCCCCGTCCATGATGTCCCTCAACCTCCTCGTCTCCGTCGCCATGATCTCATAATCCTCGTTTAATTTGCCCCGCGCGAGCTCGAACCGGGCGTGGTCCGCAACTTTCCCCTCGTCCCGCATCTTGGCCAACTCCTTCGCCTCCTCCAGCAACACGGCCTGGCCGTGTTCGATCGTGCTCTCAAACCAGCTCACGTGCTCGAAGAACCATGTATCGTACCGGCCTTTGTCGAGCATGAAGCGTAAATCGATGGTGGCGTTCATGGCGAGGCGTTTGGCGACGACGCGGTCGTTGACTGTGATGAGGGCTTGGAGGGAGGAGATTTGGGATGGGGTGAGATCGGTTCCATCTTCAGAAGATGTAGATGAGATGAGTCGGGAGCGGGCGGCCTGCGCTTCCGATTTGCGGCGGAGAAGGCCGCGGGCTTTGACGATGTGAGGTTTGCGGTTGTCGGGAAGGAAGAGATAGTCTGATATTGTGGTTTGTGCAGTCGCGGGATCGACGAGGGCGGATAGGTTGCTTTGCTTGGTGCTGCTGCTGCTGGAGTAGAAGCGGTTCGAATTGGAGGCCGGGAGGCGAACGTGGGTGGAGTAGGCGCGTTTGGGTGACTCGAAAGCATTCCTGCACGTGGAGGAAGGAGGCAAGTGTGGCGATAAAGGCTGGCCTTCGGTGTAATATGCTTCGGCAAACCTCGCATCCAAATCGTGTTCCGTGTTCTCATTGCCGGAGATTTCGTTCAATTCCTGGTAGATGTCAAAGTCCTCTCCGCTCTTGTTACCTGCATGATACGTGGGATCATTCATGGGGGGCTGCTCCCCATCAGGAGTCTCTGCAGACTGCAATGCCGCCATGCCTTGCACAGGTGTGTCTTGCCCATCACCGACGTTCTCGAGACCATCGCCAAACTCCAGAGAATCGAACTCTGCTACTGCGTCTGTATTCCGAGTTGGAGTACTGCTCACGGGATCCTTGTCCTCTGATATCGGCCGAGCCAACTCAGTAGGCGTGATCGGAGCTGCTGAACCTCGATAGCTTCGCATTGCATAACTCAAAGCGAGGTGGTCTTGGGAATCGTCCTTGAGAGGCTCGGCGTAGGCGTCCCTGACCTGCGCAACAACAATGACATGATCGCCGACCTCTACGCACTTGTCGAGCATAAGACGGCCTTCGACATGTGCCAGAATCCCGCCATGCTCATCTGTCAGCACGCAAGGTTTCGTGGTACCTGAGCTAACACCGGACCGGACGTCGATTTTGGCGTCGATGAGTCTTTCAAACGGCTCATGAGGAGTATCGTAGGCTCTGGCAAAGGTATGTGCAATGGCGGCTCCGCGAGGTGTTGCCGTCAAGAAATTGATCCGGAAGCGTCGAGAAGCATATATTGCATCCCATGTTCGTGATGGTAGTTTTATGTTAAAAGAGACGATAGGGCTGGGCGTCAAGGTGACAGTATTGAATGACGAAACGGTCATTCCTCTTTCCCGAGCAAGAGTACTGTCTTTGGGAAAAGGACTCAACGAGTCCTGGGCAGTGACATGAACCACAGGATGGCTCAGAGCACGAGATATGAGCCGTAAACTTTCGCTTAACCTCATGAAATCTTCGGGCGACAGAGTTGGTGGATCTCGTTGCGGGTTGTTGGGCAAGGGGATTGACGCAGTAGGATATGAGTTGTAGCCCTTCTCCTCACAAAGACTGCTGGAGAACTGCTCCAATCTGTCACGAGCGGCTCGTACAGCTGATGCCGTGCCGCGAACCACAATTCCAAGTGAAGTCTTGTCCCTCTTCGGCCGAAGGAGCTGCAAACCGAGCTCGGTCTTCAATCTTTCGAGCTTGAGCCCGGTGCCGACGAAACTTTTCACAATCTCATCCTGTTTTGGACCTTGAATTGTTAGGAAGCTTGTCCATAGCATGGGTTCGGACTCGGACCCAGGTCTGTCGAAACCAGTAGGAGTGTCAGCAGAAGTTGCAAAAGAGGATGCTAGATGGCTGCTTTCAGGCGTGCTGTCCGCCGGGCTAGAAGGGGCTTGCGAAGAAGGATGGTGAGCATCATGCGTGTGAGTGGTACCATGGGGCGAACGTATTTGGACGAGGACTGGATGTTCGTCGGAGGAGTGTTCTGAAAACTCCGTGCGAGCAAGTTCCTGAATAGAAGCGCGCAGGCGCTCAGCAGCATCAGGAGTTCCCGAGACTACCGCGCCGTTCTTCCTGCGAGCTGTGTGCTTGCAACCACTTTGTTTTAGCAAGCCATTCCATCTCCCGGGAGTGTTGAAGAGAATTCCGAGAATTTCCTCTTGCTTGGGACCGGCTATGGTGATTCGATGATGGGCCCGCCCACTGTCGCCTTCCGTGCGCTGGCCCGCCTGTACTGATCTGGTCTCAGATGCGTCGCTCTGGAATGTGGAACTCTCCTCCCTGGTAGAGGGTGATAAGCTGCCCTGATCTTGTACCTCGTCCAAACGGAAAAGTTCAAAAGTCACCTTATGAGGCTCGAAGGTGTGCTGAGCACACATCTGGCCCACTAGACGACTCAGAGATGCGCGGAGGCGAGAGACTGCGTCGGGAGATCCCTTCACCTCGAGGAAATTAGATTTACCTCCTATCGCGTCCAGACCGAGATCGGATTTCAATTTCCTTAAATGACTGCCCTGAGGATCGGCTATCATCTCACAGAGCTTGACAGCGTTGGGACCTGAGATCGAGATTCGTCTCCGAACCGACTGTGCTTCTTCCGAAGGGCTGACTGTACTCTGCCGCGGGGGATTCTCGGTCGGCGGCCGAGAGCGAGATAGACTCTGAGGGTCAGCCGACGCAGGTCGATAGTTTTGGGTCATCCTGTCGGCAACCCGTGCAACTTCGGCAAAGGTGCCGGAGAGTAGCACCGAGAAGGTGCGCAGGCCCTCGATCCCGTCGGCGTCCGCGGGAGCGACGGGCGCCGAAAGGTCCAGGACTTCGACTCTCGCGCCGACCTCTCTGCTCAGCTTCTGCAGCCGGCTCCCAAACCGCTGCTGCAAGTGCTCCAGTTTATCGCTGCGAACGGCGCTTTCGACCATGATGCCCGAACCCGATCTGTATCGAACCACGCTGTCACCTGGCTTCAAAGTGCTGAATGGCTTGTCGGTGGCGGATGAGACCGGGCCTTCGACCCATATCCTGGGGCAGTTCGCATAGCGCTCGTGCCATTGCGGCGCACTCTTTGCGCCTGCTCCATGTGGGTCGGATGTTGCTTCCTCGCGGGGCGTCCTCGGCGTGCTCGCACCCGGTTGGGACGAAGGCTGCCGGTTCGGACGATTGGGGCTCCGGACAGGGAAATTGTAGCGGCGGATGCGGAGTTCTGGTGTTTGGGTCTGCTCCTGGCGCGTTCCCGCCGATGTATGCAATGGGCTGCGGCAAACGGCCGCTCCAGCGGCGGCGAAGGGCGCGTGTCGATAGTGGAGAAGGCTCCATGTGTAGAAGGCGCGATAGAAGCGACGGGTCGCCACTCCCACTCCCGGCCGGCGCATCGAGTGCAGGAACGCACACAAGGGAAGGCGTGAGGGGCTTTGATCGATGTGGCGAAATGCTTGCTGGGCGGAGGTCGGACGGTGGAGTTGGGGGCCGCAGCGCAGCTTCCATTCGCGGCGCCAAGCCTCTCCCCCGGACGTCCGCAGCGGCAGCAGCGATGGGCATTGGCCTCCTCCCACCGCATCATCGCGTCCAAGCCCAGCAACATGCTGTGCCCGCCGCCCTCGCGGCCCATATGCCAACAATTTGCCCAGCGGCTTCACAACTCGCAACCGATCCGACACGCGACTCTGCTCAAGCGGCCCAAACGACCCTACACCTTCACCCAGCTCGTCACACTGTCCGACGGCAGCGCCTTCACCCATCGCACAACATCGCCCGCGCCGATCTACCGGAGCACGAAGGACACCAAGAACCATGCCATGTGGAATCCGTCGAGCCAGAAGCTGCTGAGTGTGGAGGAAGACGAGGCCGGGCGGCTGCGGAGGTTCCGAGCCAAGTTTGGCCGAGGATATGATGCTGAGACGATGAGTGACGGCGACCGCGTGAGCAAACGCCACCTGTCTGGCTTGCCCGCCTCTTTCTGACTCGTGTGACGTGTAGGCTGATGGCGCCGAGGCATCGAATCGGCAGCAGGAAGAAGAGAGCCTGATGGACATGATCTCGGCGCACGGGCAAGGCGCGGACAAGAAAGGATTGGCCAAGGGCGAGAAAGAGGCGGCGAAGAAGAGGGGCAAGGGCAAGGGAGGGCAAAGGTGAGAAAAAACGAGGCCGGAGCAGAGAACTCAACCACCAAGCAATGATGCGCCATTCCTCCTGCGCCGGGGGTGGAGAGTGCGCGAGAAGCCCCGTGACGGGGAGGCCACGCGCAGCGTGAACGGCGCTGCTGGGTGCGGCTCGAGGCATGGGGTGAGGGACGATAGGACATAAGTGCGGGTCCGGCTCGGGGTAGGATTGCACGAGCATGAACTAACACGCTGAGCGATGAAGCAATCGTGGTATACGGCGTGCCGTTGGTCATGAAGATGCCAGCGTGCGAAAGCTAGAGCCGTACGATTTCCCGCGTTCTCGGAATTTTTGGAGACAGAACCGGAACAACGCCACGCTCCTTCTCCTCCGCCTTCTTCTCCTCCCATCCTCGATGTAATTGATATGTTGCCACCCTCGTGCCGATGGCCGCGACGCGATACTCGTCCGCGACGGATATCACAGCCAAGGCCGTTGGAAAAACGAGGAATCGCTCGCCCGCACTCCACTTGACACCGCAAACGGCTCACCGCCAATTGTCGACTCGCGAGGAGCAGACTGGGTCGGCCGAGGCCAAGCTGTCCCGTACGCCGCCGAAACAGTTTGTTGTGGACGGGAATGGGACTTTTGATCTATCGCGTGTGATACTGAGCAAAAGTCTCATTGGCCTTGAGAAAGCGCTCCACCTTTCAACGCGAAGGATAATGATGTGCTGAAAATGGAGAGGCGCGGACGTGGGGAATTGAGGTCATCGGGCGAGGCGGACAAGTGAGAGGAATGTGCACATACATCTCGGGTATCATGAGCAACAGCACAGCATACCATACAGTGGTCGTCGCCGCGGCATGTCATGATGCAAAGCCGACTCTTCTGGTGGCCGGAGCAGCCATACTGTCGAGCATACGGTCCACGCCATCGAGATCCAGGGTACCGGAGTCGAGCATTTGTTGGTCTCTTGGAGCAGGCCGTTCTGCGGCGTGGAAGAGCTGTCGGGTCGGTGTAGCTGGGCGCGTGCTCTGCAACACGATCGCTCGATGTTCGCCGGATACGAGCATGTCTCGCGGAGTGTTCATCAGGCCGATGGCAGAGCCTGCCGCTTTCGCGACAAACTGAGAAATGCTGGTGATGTCTTCGTTCATGAGATTGACGTCGCTAATTTGGGATAGCCTTGATGCCGACGCTGTGGTCGTGCTCCGCTGCCAGAGCTGTTGCATGCTGGCGATGAAGTAGATGCTGCCATTATACCAGATGATGACGCTCTCGTCAGTTGCACCAGCTCTGGCGCCAGTGGATGACACAGATATGCCGCCACGTGGAGCAGCATCAGAGATCTTCGGGGCACCTGTGAATAGCTGTTCTTCCTTGGCTTTCAAGGTTCTTGGAGTAGAGGGTGCGATTCCTGCAGCACCTTTTCGCTGCTTGAAGGGATCTGCTGTTTCTGTCCGCGTGGTAGTGCTCAAAAAGCCATGGAGGGCAAATTCATCGACTCGCCTGCCTTTAGGCGGAGCATTCATGTCCCATATTCCCCACTCGCCGTCGTCAAGCAAGACAAGAGTTCCTCTGCCGCCAAGCACCCATCTGGCAGCGAGGACCTTCTTTCGGCGGGCGAAGGCTGCGCTTCCGGTCAGCAGTTCTTCCGGGGCGTGAAGTGCAGGTTGAAAAGCCATGATCCACTTGCCACGTCCCTGTGGCATCGAAGGTGCACTTGCAGCCGAGCCGCTAGATCCTGGTCGTACCTGGGGAACCGCGACGGCTTGAGGATCATATATTCGCACAGCAGATGAGGCATCGGCGAGCAGGATTTGCCACGAGCGCGAAGACGGGTGAAGTGAGAGACTGACTGCCGGCCATGGCAGACTGATCTTGTTGAACGCGTCCGTTTCGTCGCTCAGTATGGCATCGGCAGTAACAGGCAGTGCCCATGCGTTCAATATCTTGCCGGCACTGGCGACGAACAGATACGCGTCGATATCGACATTGGGTGCAAGTAGTGCCTCTGATCTCTGGTGCTCATTGGATATGAATTTCATTGCCACGCCAGCAAGCGGTGCTGAGGAGTTGTGTGCGCCAGTATCCAGCACAATTGCCTCGGCGGTGATGTGGTCTACGGTGTGCTCCTTGGCGTCGTCTGACGGAGGCGTGAGCGGAACCTGCAGCACTCGCAGCCTTCCATCACTTGATGCTGCCAGCACTATGGCGCTTTTGCGTAGTATCTGAGGAAGCGCGGCAGGTGCGTTCGGGATCGTGGCCACATGGAGAACTGCGACCGGCTTCTCCTCTGTGCCGCCAAAGCCCACGTCGAGGTGCTGGATGATGCCTGGGAATGGACAGTCTGGATCCTGCTCTGCCTCATCGGCCTCAAAGTCGTTCAAATCTGGCTGCCCTGGTGCATCGTCGCCCGTCAGGTCGACTGCGCCGTTGGTGCCATTTGCATGCGCCGGACGCTTGCGCGGCCTGCCGCCGCGCCAGAGGATGCGGAGTCCTCTCGCATGTCCGTATATAATCAGAGTCGAGCCGTTGGGCGCAGTGAGTGGGTGGATGATGGAGGAGTGGAGGCGGTGCGGGAGTTCGTAGCTGTGGTGCCCGGCGGTCAGCATGATCTGACGACTGTACTGACCGACAATCCAGCCTCCATACCTCAGATGGAGCCTCTGGCCGCCTTTCGTCGCGCGAGGCTGTATTTCCCACGCCATTGCCACCGAATTCCCTGGCTTGCAGCTTCCCAGGGTGCAGCTTCCCCGGCAGGCTTGCAACTTCCCAGGCTTGTCGCTGTTCGACAGGCTGCGGCCAAGGTTTTGGCAGCTGCGGCAACGCGACTTCCGCAAACAAAACGCGTCGTTCGACTTGGCGGGGCATACGCACTCACTCCCGCCATCCCGAGGCGACCGATGCACACCATCACCCATCACCAACATGCTGGACAGCGCGTCGATATTCAGCGTGAGCGATGGCAGCCGTGACGTCGCTCGGCGTGCACACTCCCGCGGCATTGCCGTACCTCGTCGCTGAGGGCATTCTCCCGCCACATGCCGAGGAGAAGGACTATCGGTGGCAGACGCACGTCGTGCAAGACGGCGAGCAGCAGTGGGAAGAAGAACTCATCGCCACCAAGAATGCAGTGGTGTGGTGCCAAGGCAAATTCATCCGCAACATCTACCGATTTGACCTGGAAGGAGAACATGTCTCTCAAGCACTCTTCGCCCAGTTCCCGTCCCCGACCAGCGCCGCCTCCGAAGATGCGCCCACCATATCTGGCACCACGCGCACGCCACGGAAACGCGTCCGATTATCTTCATTTCTGGACGACTTCCGCAGACAGGAGGCCCAGCCACGCCCGAACGAGAGGCTTGCGCGAGCGCTGGTGGTGCTGCTGAAGACGAAAGCGCACATCTACTTTTTGCACGGCGCCAATCATATCGTGAACCTGCCTTTCGAGGTGGCGAGAGCTTTTTCAGCTCCGCGAGGACTGATCTTGCAGAGGAAGCGCACAGCGCCTGTGTCGCTGCCTCCAACCCCCATGCTGCCGACGAGAGCTCAGTCGAGCCACCGACTATCTCAGGCTCGCCGGCTCGGTGGCGACAACAAACTCGATGCTCTGTTTCAAAGCACGGTTCTCGCGCCGAGTCGAGAAAGCGATGAAGATGTAACCAATCTCTACACCCTGACCAGCCCGCTCTCGGACTTCGGGGTCATCACGTATTCGCTACAGCAGCACAAGTCGAGACTCTTCACCAACGTGCAAAGTGGCATGAATGTTGAATTCGACGGGCTGGATCCTGCCGAGAAGGTGATTTATGTCTCTTCCGCTGACGAATTTTCAACCACACGACCCGACCAAGCGAATCAGCTCAGTCTGATGGTCACGG